>OY992540.1:184243458-185443458 GCA_963921195.1 Pegoplata infirma
CTACGTGGAACCGGCGGTGGTGGGGGAAGTAAACGGTCAGCTGAAGCCCGTAACATAAATAGCACTCAAAATAAAACTGAATTAACGGCAACCAAAAAGAAGAAGAAGTTAGCCGACAAAATATTGCCTCAAAAGGTGAGAGATTTAGTGCCAGAGTCCCAGGCATACATGGACTTACTGACATTCGAACGTAAATTGGATGCAACTATAATGAGAAAAAGATTAGATATTCAGGAAGCACTCAAAAGACCAATGAAACAAAAACGTAAATTGCGTATTTTTATCTCGAATACATTCTACCCCAGTAAAGAACCCACAAATGATGAAGAGGGTGCTGTGGCTTCGTGGGAATTACGCGTGGAAGGACGTTTACTTGAGGACGGCAAAGGTGATCCCAATACTAAAATAAAACGAAAATTTTCTTCATTTTTTAAGTCACTTGTAATCGAATTGGATAAAGAACTATATGGACCAGACAATCATTTAGTTGAGTGGCATCGCACCCACACCACACAAGAGACTGATGGTTTCCAAGTTAAAAGACCAGGCGATAGAAACGTTCGCTGCACCATTTTATTGCTATTGGACTACCAACCATTGCAATTTAAATTAGATCCACGTTTAGCTCGCCTACTGGGTGTGCACACGCAAACTCGACCGGTTATAATATCTGCCCTTTGGCAGTATATAAAGACACATAAACTTCAAGATGCCCACGAAAGGGAGTATATTAATTGCGACAAGTATTTGGAACAAATATTTGGTTGTCAGCGTATGAAATTTGCTGAAATTCCACAACGCCTCAATCCCCTTCTACATCCACCAGATCCGATTGTTATTAATCATTTTATTGAAAGTGGAGCAGAAAATAAGCAAACAGCTTGCTATGACATCGATGTTGAGGTAGACGACACACTTAAAAACCAAATGAATAATTTTCTAATGAGCACTGCCAGCCAACAGGAGATACAAGGCCTTGATGCTAAAATTCATGAAACTGTCGATACCATTAATCAAATGAAAACTAATCGGGAATTTTTCCTTAGTTTTGCAAAAGATCCACAAACATTTATACAACGTTGGATTGTTAGTCAAACTCGTGATTTAAAGGTAAATAAAAAAGTATATTTTTCACCATTTCTTAATCAATTTGGGAACTTATTAAAAAAATTATTTATAGCATTGGTTCCCAATATTTTTTACGCCATGACCTACTTTAGTTTAATGAAAAATTAAAATGTCCCACCAACACTCAAAAAAATTAAATTTTACAAATTTGCTTTATAATTCGTGATTAATATTGGTTAAGCAAACTTTAAGTTAAATTAAAGCAGTGGTGCACACACACATACTATAACATTTATGCTTGTGTGGGTAGTAGCAAGCGAAAAGTCAACAAATTTGCTCAAGCAACAGAATTTTATAGTGTACGTGAGCCGACTGCGCACAAGCAGCATTTTTTAGCCTATTCCCGCGGGAATAGGAATTACATAAATTTCCATCACTGAATTAAAGCTTTAACAAAGTTATTAGTACAAGTCATTTTACAAAAACAGTAATATTTTTTTAATTGTTGATTTTCAAATTCATATTAAAAATAATTAACTAAATACTTAAAGTTAAATAAGCTTAAAAAATTATAAGGTTACAAATAAGGAGCTTTTTAAGTTAAAAAAATCATAATTTGGTCATTGCTGCCCTAAAACATTCACAATGCCCCATAAAAAGTATAGGGGTATATTTCAATTGAATTAACCATAAGAGTAAAAATATATATATAACCTAACCAGACCTATAAATACTTGAAAATTTATTTACTTATTTTAAAATTAACTTTTGTCTTGGCTACAATTTTTGTCTTAGTATTGGATCGAAAATCTCAATGGTTTGGCTGTTATAGGCCAAAATATCAAAAAAAAAAAACGTGACTAAAATCGTTGAATTTTCTACATTTTCGACTTTTTGACCATGAAAACGAAGTTTTTTCTAAGTCATAAGTTCAGAGAGACAATAGCTAATACTTTACTTTTGAAAATAAGTCAACATTTCAAATAGTTTACGAAATATGAGCCCAAGAAAATTTGCAATACAATAGCTATAACTTTACTTTTGAAAATAAGTCAAAATTTCAAATAGTTTACGAAATATGAGCCCAAAAAAAATTGCAAATTTTCCAAAAAAATAAAGTCTGAGAAAAAACTGCAAGTCAAAAATTGGAAGCTCGATCACTAGAGTGATAGAGTGTATATTGTTTTTGCAGCCGTGGACGTTAAAGATACAAACAAAAATCACTTATTAGTAAGGTAACAGAAAACTAGCAATTATGAACTTATTTTGAAGCCTAAAACTATGCAACAACATATCGTCACTGAGCCTAAAAATGGAGTCATGTGTTTTGGGGCAAGTGTTCAGGAGAGCAAAAAAACTATTAATTTTCGTACCTTCGCGATATTTTTTAAAAGTTTGCTCTATAAAAAATCTTGTACCGATATGCTATCCACATACTACAAAAAAAGTATGAAAAATTTAACGGCTTTCCAGTGGTGCAGAAATTTTCAAAAAACATACACATAACTCCTTTTTTAAGTACTTTTTGGAACAAAATTTAAATAAAATGGAAATATTTTTTACACATAACTCCATCTGTTTATGAAACCATTCTCATTGTTAATTTCTTTTCGAGAGTAAGAAAGACTAAATAAAGTTTGTTGGTGGTTTAAAGCGACATTAGTTAGACAAGGTCCTTGAAATTTTGATATTAAAAAGCTCTTCACTTAACAGCGAACAACAGATTTTTCGAAAAACTGGTGATGATTTCTTATGTTTTCTTTCAACTATTCAAGAGCTTCGACATATATTGACAACTGTTAAAGATTCTGTACTTTAGATACTAAAATTTTCCGCCATCAAATGATTTAATTGCTTTCACAAGACTTGATTACCCGCCATTTACGATTTAGATAACAGCATGAAAATCTGCAAATATTTTCCAAAAAGTCTTGACAAATTCATTCAAATTACTTGGATGCTATGTTTCTTTCAAATAAACAAATCAACTATGGAAACTGCAAAAGCAAAAAAACGGGTAGCTAACGTAGCCTTTCAAACGCTGATTATTTTTTGTTTCATTCTTTTTTTTTTTTTAATTCTGACACTTCTGTTTTTTTATTTGTTTTTTATTTTTTACAATTTTAATTTTTTGTTCTTTTTGAACTGTTTTTAGTTTCAAACTTTCAAATTTTAAGTAAATCGTTTTGATCAACTTCGTCTATAGTTGTTATTGTTGAAGGAAATGTTACAATTATGTGTTTTCTACTGTAAACACTTTGTTTACTTTTGATTTACATTTTCCTTTTTATATAAATACTTTTGTATTTGTTGTTTTGTCAAATATTTTCATTTAGTTCAATAAAATATTTCTTTCAACAAACAACAACTTTAACTGGTTATGGGCCCAGGACACTCTTGCTGAGGAATATCAAAGGAATTTATCAGGGGAAATAAAGGATTATCAAGATATTAAAAGGGGTTTTTTCAAGAAGCCAAATATCAAAAGGATTAATCAAGATTTCAAGACGCCTAGATAAAGGAAATTGAGCAGGAAACCTGGTAAGGAAAGAAAAAGGAAAATCAAGACGCTTAGTGAAGACGCTTAGAGAGGGAAAAATCAGGAAGCTTGGAAAGGAAAAATTCAAGACGCCTAGTGAGGAAAAATCAAGACGCTTAGTGAAAAAAAAAATCAAGAAGCTTAGAGAGGAAAAATCAAGACGCTTAGTAAGGAAAAATCAAGAAGTTCAGAGAAAAAAAAAAAATCAAGTCGTTTAAAAAAAAAAAAAAAAAAAATCAAGACGATAAGGAAAAAGAATTAAACATCAACTTCAAGACGCCTAGAAAGAAAAAAAAATCAAGAATCTTTAAAGAAATTCAAGACAATTGATTAAAGAAAACACAAATTAAGAATTTTGAAACGAAATATAAAGGTATGGAAGAATTCAAAATTGAAAAATTGCACGGAACTGCAAATTGGAGTTCATGGAAGTTCCAGATGTGCATAATTTTAAAATCAATGGAACTATATAAAATTGTTGATGGTAGCTATAAAAAACCGGTAGCGCAGGATGGAAGTGGAGATGCTGTCGGTGCTGCATTTCTCCAAAGTATACAAAATTGGGGAAAACAAGACATAAAGGCTCAGAGAATGATAATATCATCTGTTGATAACACCATTATCAAATATTTGATGTGCTGCAAGGAAGCTTCTGAAATGTGGAGTAAATTACTGACAATTCACGAAATGCAGTCGGAAGTAAGTGTTCATTTGTTACAACAACAATTTTATGAAATAAAGAAGTGTAGTGAAGATACTATAGAGATGCATATTGCCAAAATAGAAGAGCTTGCTGAAAGGTTGAACAATTTAGGTGAACCCCTTTCAGAAAAAATGGTGATCACGAAAATTCTAATGACGTTACCACCAGCATATAATCATTTTGTTACAGCATGGGAATCATATGCTGAAGACAAAAGAAATCTGAAGAATCTATCAAATCGTCTTGTGCTGGAGCAATCTCGATTAAATCGGGATGAAGTAGAGTCAAAAGCATTTGCAGCAAAGTGGCATAATCATAAAAGAGAAATCAAGAAACCTGGTATATGTTTTAAATGCAATCAAAAGGGGCACTGGAAAAGAGATTGTCCACTATGGAAGCATAATGAGAACGGTTCATCAACAACCTCACAATCAAATGCCTTTATGAGTGACAGTCATTATATTGTGAATTCTGATGATAACTGGATTGTAGATTCAGGGGCATCAGAACACATGACATTGCATCGGGAATGGTTTGCGACCTTTAGAGAATTTCAAGAACCTTCAAAAATTAAAATAGGTAATGGATCAATTTTACACGCAATTGGAGAAGGTAACATTGATGTTTTGATGAAAACTGAGGAAGGATGGAAGGAAAAATTTTTACAAAACGTTTTATTTGTTCCGGATATAACTGTTAATTTGTTTTCGGTAACAACGATAATGGACAAAGGTTATGAAATGAAATCTAATAGAGAAGTTTGTAAGTTTCTTCGTAATGGAAAAATTGAAGCTTCTGGTTTTCGTAAAGGGAATATTTTTGAAATGGAAATGAGAGTTATAAAGAAATATGGTAACTATTTAATGCATCAAAAACTTGAAGATAAAAATGAGGCTAATCGTAACGATGACACTACTGTTTGTAAGTTATTTTTTGAAAATGAAGACAATTATTCGCAACGAGAAAAAACTGTAGATGTGCTTCAAAATGAAACAAATAATGTTGTGGTATCAAATCAGATTCAATTGAGTGACGAACAAAATATTACAAATCAAACAGATTTTAAAGAAACACATGTGATGGGAAATATAAAACGATATGATACAGATGATGAATGTAATAAACAACTTAAATGTTATGAAGATAGAAAAAGTGGAGAAACTGAATGTATTTTCGAATCATTTTTAATGATTGATTACAATGAAACTGCTTTCTGTGTAATGAAAAAGGATAAGCCGAAACTCAACAAACAAACTATGAAATCAAAAAGGCTGACTAATTACATATTATCATTGTCGAAACTAGAAGAACCTAGTTTAAAAAGAGTTACTGCTTTTGATGAGATATCAAAGAAATGTTTTGGTACAGAAGTTTAATGATTGGGTTTATTAAAAACTCTAAATATCATAAGAAAAAAAGGAAACAGTTTGCTGATATTTTAAATGTTATAGAAATTTGTTAAATATTTTGTCAAATTGTTTAAATTAGTTTGTAATGTTAAATTATTTATTGTTTTTATATTACAAATTGTAACATTAAGGGGGAGTGTTGAAGGAAATGTTACAATTATGTGTTTTCTACTGTAAACACTTTGTTTACTTTCGATTTACATTTTCCTTTTTATATAAATACTTTTGTATTTGTTGTTTTGTCAAATATTTTCATTTAGTTCAATAAAATATTTCTTTCAACAAACAACAACTTTAACTGTTATTAATTATAAATAGTTGATTTTAAATTTATTTAAAACAACTATGGATTTTGTTAACTATGCTACTATGAAATTTTTTGGTGTAGAAGTAGAATCTTTAAATTACAATTGATCTTTTTACAATTTTTGAAAAAAGTCTAGAAATAGATAAATAATTAAAAATACTAATTGTAATTATTAGCGATGAGATTTCCATGCAAATGCATTTTTTTTGTCGATAGTCTAAAAACGATATCGACCAATTATCTTTCAGAAAAATGCAAATAAAATTGCAAAAAAAAATATTTTTGTTCTAAATTTTACACCATATATGAGGGCCGTTTTACTAAATATTTTGCTATCTAAAAGTCATTTTCGTTAAAATGGAAGATAGAGGGTTTTGAATATAGGCCCTCGATATAAATTTTATGTAATTTGTTAACATTTCCTTTTTTTGTTAATGACCGTTATACACTTGTACAGGCATATTTTTTTTTTTTTTTTTCATTTGTGCAGCTACACTATTTGTTTTTCCAATTTTATTATCTTTTTTAATAGATTACTAATTTTTGTTCTCTATTTACAGGCAATGACTGATGTAGCTGGCAATCCTGAAGAAGAACGTCGCGCTGAATTTTATTATCAGCCGTGGACTCATGAGGCCGTATCTCGGTATTTCTTTACTAAAGTCAATCAGAAACGTGCCGAACTTGAACAAGCTTTAGGCATACGTAATGGCTAAAACGGGAAAAAGGAAAACATATAAATTGATCATAATTTTTGGGTTTAGTTTTATTTTCTCATTCAATTAGTTGGTTGAATTTTATCAGACTCATTTACTATAAACATTTATTTTATTCACACCGTAAACTACATTATGTTTTAATAACTACATCAATTTAAAATTATTTTCAAACTCAATTCAATATTTAATGATTCCAAAAGAATATATAAATATACTACTAATTAAGAAAGTGCAAGATTATTTAATTACCATCCCAGAAAAAAAAATCGAAGTAGTTCAAAAGGAAGTAGACTTAAACTACATAAAAAGTAGCAATTAGTGAATATATTTTGTTGCAAAAAAAGTAGTTTAAAATAACATCCAAATATGTCAATAAGAAGGAAAATAATATGGATTCCACTACTTTAGAACACTATAGTCGGAATGAGTTTTTTTTAAATATTTTTAAACGTAATGAAAAGAACATATTAATGCCGCAATTCAGTAACTCGATTTTTGTCGGTTTCCGACTAAAAAGTGACTGAGTTCTTTTTTTGTATTCTCTATGTCACTATAGTTTATAAAAGTCTATTTACGGTTGTTGTCTTTGATAATGACAAATAATTACGTAAAATGTGCATTTCTCTATGTCGATAACACACGATTTAAATGTCAAAACAATCACCAACAATTTTGTTGGCGATTGGAATTTTTTATTATATTTTTTTTGGAATACAATTGTTTTTCTTTTGTTTTTCCCAAAAAATTGCATAAATAATGTATAATTTCTTAGTTGTTATTGTTTGGCTGCAGGTCGTCGTAAATAAAATAAAAAACTGGTGATTTTTATTTTAAATATTTTTATTTATCCCGATATTTCGGTTAGCATCGCTAACCATCTTCAAGGGTCTGGATACATAAATACATAAAACAATAATTATTAATATTACACAAAAAACAAAACATAAACAAAAAGATAATTACGTGTAAAAAATAATAAAACAAAACTTCACAAAAAACACTTGTGTCCCTTCTTATAAGATTTCTTCTACTAAAAACTAATTTGTCGATCGTCTGTTTTTGTTTATTATTTGTCTATATATGTGTGCACAATTCTCTGTGTCTTGTCGGTAATTAAGACGAAGTTCTGGTTTAACATTAATAATATGTAGCATCTCTAGTGTGTATCTCCTTGAGTAATTTCTCTCCTCTTGTAATATTTGTGCTCCTTCAAAGTGTGGTTTGTGGTTTGTTAGCGTACAATGGGCTGCTAGTGCAGTTTTTTGTTCAATAGGTTTGTCAATAGCTTTTTGGTCAGATTTATGAGAGGATATTCTAGTCTTAAGTTTTGTTTTTGTCGTCCCAACGTATACTTTGTTGCATACATTGGGCCCGTCACCACCGCACGGAATTTTGTACACCACATTTGACTTTTCCTCCTTTTTAATTTTTGATTTAGTTTTACTAAACAACTGATTCACAGTGTTGTCCGTTCTAAATGCTAGTTCAAATTTTTCTTCGTCATAAATATCTGAGTTTTTCCATCTTTCAGAAAGTCCAGGAATATACGATATGCTTTTGTATCTTTTTGGTTCTTTTTCCTCTTGTTGTTTGTTGACTTTTGCACGTTTTATAAGATTTTTAATTGTCGTTATTGGGAAGTCATTCATGCTTAAAATATTCGTTATTTTTACTATATTATTTTTATGGAATTCCGTGTCACTTATTTGAAGTACACGGAATTCCATAAAAATAATATAGTAAAAATAACGAATATTTTAAGCATGAATGACTTCCCAATAACGACAATTAAAAATCTTATAAAACGTGCAAAAGTCAACAAACAACAAGAGGAAAAAGAACCAAAAAGATACAAAAGCATATCGTATATTCCTGGACTTTCTGAAAGATGGAAAAACTCAGATATTTATGACGAAGAAAAATTTGAACTAGCATTTAGAACGGACAACACTGTGAATCAGTTGTTTAGTAAAACTAAATCAAAAATTAAAAAGGAGGAAAAGTCAAATGTGGTGTACAAAATTCCGTGCGGTGGTGACGGGCCCAATGTATGCAACAAAGTATACGTTGGGACGACAAAAACAAAACTTAAGACTAGAATATCCTCTCATAAATCTGACCAAAAAGCTATTGACAAACCTATTGAACAAAAAACTGCACTAGCAGCCCATTGTACGCTAACAAACCACAAACCACACTTTGAAGGAGCACAAATATTACAAGAGGAGAGAAATTACTCAAGGAGATACACACTAGAGATGCTACATATTATTAATGTTAAACCAGAACTTCGTCTTAATTACCGACAAGACACAGAGAATTGTGCACACATATATAGACAAATAATAAACAAAAACAGACGATCGACAAATTAGTTTTTAGTAGAAGAAATCTTATAAGAAGGGACACAAGTGTTTTTTGTGAAGTTTTGTTTTATTATTTTTTACACGTAATTATCTTTTTGTTTATGTTTTGTTTTTTGTGTAATATTAATAATTATTGTTTTATGTATTTATGTATCCAGACCCTTGAAGATGGTTAGCGATGCTAACCGAAATATCGGGATAAATAAAAATATTTAAAATAAAAATCACCAGTTTTTTATTTTATTTACGACGACCTGCAGCCAAACAATAACAACTAAGAAATTAGCCATCAAAAAGGTCAACTATAAAAACATACATAATAATGTATAATAAAAAACTAAATTGTGGCGGAACAACGCGGGAATCTGGGTAAGTCTGATAAAACCATATTTTAACCATAGTTTTGAATGAATTTACTCAAAAGGTTCCAAACCAATTTTAGATGAATACAATTGATTTTGAAGAAGTGCTACTATTTGAAAGTAGCTGTATTTATTGGACGTGGAAGCGATTAATAACCAATTGAAATCTCCTCTATATTCTACAATATACATACATAACTCTTCATAACAAGAGGGATACTATAACACTACCATACAAAGTTCACATTAGTGTTAACGCTCAAAATTATTACTTATTTTACTTCAAAACGCAAAAAAAAAATTAACACTAAAGTTTTTGTGTCCGGGATTTAAAGTTTAAAAAATATTTAAATCATTTAAATCAATTTTTTTAGAAAAACTTTAAAACATTTTTCTGTTAATAAAAAATTTTTGCTGCTACTAAGTCTGTGACGTAGAAATTGTGAATTTTTTTTTGGTATTTTAAAGTTTTACTGGGTTATTCATAATGAGTAAATTAAATCTAAAGTAGGTTTATTTGACTGATATTGGATGAATAATTGTCAAATAAACCTACTTTAAGTATACATTATAGTACGTTCAGATTGACCTCGAAACCCCGTTAAACGAGGTTTCGAGCCAAACCTCATTTGAAAATACGTATTTTCCCTCACAAATTTAAACCTTTTTGTAGTGAGGTTTCAACGAAAGTACGATCGAAACCTTATAAATTTCATATTTTTACCACTGTGCAACAATGAGAAATAGAGAAAATGGGAAAATGACAAAAATAAAAAAATAAATAAATCAATTAATTTACAAAATTTCTTTAAAATATTTATTAGTCCAAATTCAGACAGGGCAATTTTAATTGCCGCAATTCTGATTTTATAGTGTATCGGAGAGAGAGGGAAGAATCTTATCTCTCTCTCTGATACACTAAAAAATCAGAATTGCCGCAATTAAAATTGCCCTATGTAAATTCGGTCTTAATTTGAAATAAAAATAAAATTAAAACGTGCAAAAAATAATTTCCGCATAATTAAATTAGTTAAAAAAATATATTTTTTGTGTGATATTTTCCGAAACCTAAATAAGTGTCAAAATTGTTGTGTGTGAACAGGTGAGTTTTTAAATTGAAAATACGAGCTTTCAACGGGATTTCGAGGCCAATCTGAACATAGCATTAAGTATTATGAATAAAGCCTTTAAAATTTTAAAAATGTACACTCATAGAAATATCTTAGTAGAAAAATAAGTAAACCCATTGTAGATCAAATTTTACAGAATATTGCCGTATTCAACAAAAATTAATGTTGATATCGTTGAATAATCAGTAAAGTTGAATCAACTATTTACAACGCTTATACAGAATTCAATAGATAAAACCAAAAAAGAAAAAACAACCCTGTTCGTTCATTTTTGTATTATTTTGTTCGTTCAAGTTGGTAGCAATGTGAAATTTGTTTGTCTCCCCAACAAACATCAATTCCAGCCTTTGAAAAAAAATCAAACTGGCACTAAATATCAAGGGTGTTTTTCAAATTGTTTTCAGTGACAAAAATTTAAACATTTAAACTAAATTTGAAACATGTTTGAAATATTTGTTTTTTCCTATACTATTAATTCTTTTCAAAAAAAATATAAAAATCAAATTGATTTGCCATGTTTCTCAAACCTAATATCGAACATTGATTATGGGTGGAAATAATTTTGTTTTCAAATGTTGTTCAATTCCGAATTTCAAATTGTCAGAAAACTTAAAATTTTGTTTTAAAAATTAAGAAGAAAAATCTAGAAATTTTATGTATTTTTATGCATTTGTGCCAATTAATTGAATGCTATAAGCATAAAAACTTGCATAAACGTTTAAAAAGTAAGTACACATGAGTTTATGAAAAAAAAGTTATACATTTAATAACGTCTTTTCTTTTCTTTAAAGATTTCGAATTTTAAAGAGCAGACGTCTGAAGAAGAAGACCTGGAAGGAGACGACCTCCAAAATGGCATTCGATGTAATTTTTTTATTAACAATTTTTAGTGCAAATAAATAGCAAATATTATTAAAATTCGTATTTATAGTTTTTTTAATAAAAAATAGTATTGAGGTTCATTTGAAAAATAATGTTAAATTAACATTATAAATAAGGCTGAGAATTCTTTGAAAACTACACTAAAATTCAATTAGATAGTAAGCATATTTTCAAGCTAAAAATATTTGTGTACATTGGAAAAACATTATACATTCAAAAAATCTCAAACTATATATCAAATCTAAATAAACTTGAAAATTTTACTTGAGAACTAACATGCCGTTTTCTTTGCGAATGCTATTGTTTTCACGTTGAGAACTATGTTATTTTCAACTGGTTTTCAAGGCTAAGGTTTAAATTTTAAACTTGCTATCAATATAATATTCAATGTATTTCAAAGGTAAATGTTTGTTGGGTTGGGTCTTATAAATTTTTTATATGTGTTTGTTTCTTATAAAAATATTTAATATTATAAAAATAGGATCTGATGATCAGATTCTGATCTGTAAATATTTGGTAAGTAATAAAATACATTGGCCGTATTCATTTAAACTCGTATGCACCAAGTATACCGTATAAACTTACCAAACTTATTTTTTATAAATGTAGTTTGACATAAATTGCACTCAAAAAAGTATGTCGGTAAAATCTACTACAAAAGACAGTTGTTTTGACTACATTTTGTCGTTGAAAAGGCGTCCACTACATAAACGGTAAAAACAACTGCACATGTTGTTGTTTTTAACTATTGATTTTCAACTACAAAATGTAGTAAAAACTACTACAAAACTGTTTAATACAGTTGTTTTTTCTACAATTGCCTGAAATTTTATTTAAAAAATTTCTTAAACGTTTAAATGATTGATATTTATTTATTTATTTAAAAAGCAATACATTTCAGTTGGTTGTATAGAATTTCGACATGATGACAATTTTTTGATGTATTTATCTGGAATTATAGAAGAAAAAAATTATATTAATAAAATGTTAAACAAAATAAATTGATTGTATTTACCTTTGTTTTTTTAATAGTTTGTTTCAAATTTCCACCGCTTCTGATCAAAATTTGTCTGGAATAAAAAAAAAAAGAAATGCTTTGGTAGAATTGATTTATAAAAAAAAAGAATTAATTTGAAATGTTTCAAAAAAGTATGTACCTGGTCTGTTGTGTATACAAAGAAAAGAAAGATGGCGCGCTCATAAGAAAACAAAACACTGCACACATTTTATTTTGTTTTTTTCCGATTGGTTATTACGCACGCTTATGTGAGCGCTATATTATACACACTTGTTATCTCATTTATCCACTTATTTTCTTTCGCTCAAGAATATTTTTCCAAAAACATATTTTTTGTTATAATTAAATTTAATAAATTGTAATTTAATTTATTTAGATATTATTTATTTGGTATAAAAATAATTCCTTCCGCATCCCGCACGACCAACTCGCTCGACACATTCGTTTGCAATAAAAATTTCTAGAAAAAAACGAGTTTTAGAAAAAAAAACTAAAAACAACTACATAAATCAACTATTGCTACAGTGTAGTATATTTTTTGTAGTTATTTTTTGAAACTACTACAAAAAAAGTTGTTTGAGATTTTTTCATACAAAAACGACCGAAATTGTAGTTAAAAACAACAGCTACTACTTACTACACAAACGACCGTCATGTAGTAACTGCAATAATTTTCTGAGTGTGTATAAATTTATCAGACTTACATATTATACGAGGTGTTTATACGGTTAAATGAATACCATTATTGATTACTTTATGTATTCATACTATGGCCTCTGTTCTGTCTTTCACAACTTTTCAATTCACATGAAAATTTCCGAATCACATGAAATCAAGTTTAGTGTTTTGTTGATCACGTTTTCATTCAAAGTTGGAAGCAAATAATTAAAATTTAAAAAATTATTAGCAAAAAAGTGCATTCGTTTTACTTTCACCAAATTTTATTTATGTGAAACAAAACAAAAAAAAATTCGGATGTGAAATCTAGAACACCAAAAAAATTCGGAAATTTTCATTTTCACATTTTTTATGTGAATTACTTTTTTTGGAACAGCGGCCTATATTATATTTTTTTTGTTTTTTTTTAAGGTTTTTGATTTGGTGTCATTAGAAAACTGGAGAATGTCTTACGAGTGCATAACATAAATAAACGAAGAGTGTGTGAAAATCTCGGGGTTAATCACGTAAAACGAAAACGATAGACGATGCATAAACGACATCAAAATACATATCGTTTTGAAGGGAAATTTAAAAGTTTTTCTTTATAAAATTATTAAAGAGTGTTGTCTAATCCAGAAACAATAAAGAAATTGAAAACATTTTGATTAGTTTAGGAGCAACAATGCTCCAAAAATCGACGATAGTCAACTATCGTTTTACGTGATCACAGTCCTCGTGTTTAAATATTGCAGCTTTATACCAAATTCGCATTCATTTTTTTAAACATGTTTAAGCACTTAAACATGTTTATGTACCTTAACAAGTTTAAATTTAAACATGTTTAAGTGGTTAAACATGTTTAAAAAAATGAATGCGAATTTGGTATTAAAAGCCGGTAATAATTGTTATGATCGAGTCGAAGTCTCTAAATACACAGAAAAAAATAACAAGGAACATTTTTTAATTAAAAGTTTTAATAGAATTCAAAATTTGATATAATTAAAATGTTTAATTGTTTTGTATGTAAACATCTCTGATTTTTTTGCATGCTTCTTCTTACACATGCAATACATTTAAACTAAATTTGAAACATGTTTGAAATATTTGTTTTTTCCTATACTATTAATTCTTTTCAAAAAAAATATAAAAATCAAATTGATTTGCCATGTTTCTCAAACCTAATATCGAACATTGATTATGGGTGGAAATAATTTTGTTTTCAAATGTTGTTCAATTCCGAATTTCAAATTGTCAGAAAACTTAAAATTTTGTTTTAAAAATTAAGAAGAAAAATCTAGAAATTTTATGTATTTTTATGCATTTGTGCCAATTAATTGAATGCTATAAGCATAAAAACTTGCATAAACGTTTAAAAAGTAAGTACACATGAGTTTATGAAAAAAAAGTTATACATTTAATAACGTCTTTTCTTTTCTTTAAAGATTTCGAATTTTAAAGAGCAGACGTCTGAAGAAGAAGACCTGGAAGGAGACGACCTCCAAAATGGCATTCGATGTAATTTTTTTATTAACAATTTTTAGTGCAAATAAATAGCAAATATTATTAAAATTCGTATTTATAGTTTTTTTAATAAAAAATAGTATTGAGGTTCATTTGAAAAATAATGTTAAATTAACATTATAAATAAGGCTGAGAATTCTTTGAAAACTACACTAAAATTCAATTAGATAGTAAGCATATTTTCAAGCTAAAAATATTTGTGTACATTGGAAAAACATTATACATTCAAAAAATCTCAAACTATATATCAAATCTAAATAAACTTGAAAATTTTACTTGAGAACTAACATGCCGTTTTCTTTGCGAATGCTATTGTTTTCACGTTGAGAACTATGTTATTTTCAACTGGTTTTCAAGGCTAAGGTTTAAATTTTAAACTTGCTATCAATATAATATTCAATGTATTTCAAAGGTAAATGTTTGTTGGGTTGGGTCTTATAAATTTTTTATATGTGTTTGTTTCTTATAAAAATATTTAATATTATAAAAATAGGATCTGATGATCAGATTCTGATCTGTAAATATTTGGTAAGTAATAAAATACATTGGCCGTATTCATTTAAACTCGTATGCACCAAGTATACCGTATAAACTTACCAAACTTATTTTTTATAAATGTAGTTTGACATAAATTGCACTCAAAAAAGTATGTCGGTAAAATCTACTACAAAAGACAGTTGTTTTGACTACATTTTGTCGTTGAAAAGGCGTCCACTACATAAACGGTAAAAACAACTGCACATGTTGTTGTTTTTAACTATTGATTTTCAACTACAAAATGTAGTAAAAACTACTACAAAACTGTTTAATACAGTTGTTTTTTCTACAATTGCCTGAAATTTTATTTAAAAAATTTCTTAAACGTTTAAATGATTGATATTTATTTATTTATTTAAAAAGCAATACATTTCAGTTGGTTGTATAGAATTTCGACATGATGACAATTTTTTGATGTATTTATCTGGAATTATAGAAGAAAAAAATTATATTAATAAAATGTTAAACAAAATAAATTGATTGTATTTACCTTTGTTTTTTTAATAGTTTGTTTCAAATTTCCACCGCTTCTGATCAAAATTTGTCTGGAATAAAAAAAAAAAGAAATGCTTTGGTAGAATTGATTTATAAAAAAAAAGAATTAATTTGAAATGTTTCAAAAAAGTATGTACCTGGTCTGTTGTGTATACAAAGAAAAGAAAGATGGCGCGCTCATAAGAAAACAAAACACTGCACACATTTTATTTTGTTTTTTTCCGATTGGTTATTACGCACGCTTATGTGAGCGCTATATTATACACACTTGTTATCTCATTTATCCACTTATTTTCTTTCGCTCAAGAATATTTTTCCAAAAACATATTTTTTGTTATAATTAAATTTAATAAATTGTAATTTAATTTATTTAGATATTATTTATTTGGTATAAAAATAATTCCTTCCGCATCCCGCACGACCAACTCGCTCGACACATTCGTTTGCAATAAAAATTTCTAGAAAAAAACGAGTTTTAGAAAAAAAAACTAAAAACAACTACATAAATCAACTATTGCTACAGTGTAGTATATTTTTTGTAGTTATTTTTTGAAACTACTACAAAAAAAGTTGTTTGAGATTTTTTCATACAAAAACGACCGAAATTGTAGTTAAAAACAACAGCTACTACTTACTACACAAACGACCGTCATGTAGTAACTGCAATAATTTTCTGAGTGTGTATAAATTTATCAGACTTACATATTATACGAGGTGTTTATACGGTTAAATGAATACCATTATTGATTACTTTATGTATTCA
Source organism: Pegoplata infirma (assembly GCA_963921195.1). NCBI lineage: Eukaryota > Metazoa > Arthropoda > Insecta > Diptera > Anthomyiidae > Pegoplata > Pegoplata infirma. The sequence goes on from OY992540.1 coordinate 184,259,938, forward strand.
TACTATGGCCTCTGTTCTGTCTTTCACAACTTTTCAATTCACATGAAAATTTCCGAATCACATGAAATCAAGTTTAGTGTTTTGTTGATCACGTTTTCATTCAAAGTTGGAAGCAAATAATTAAAATTTAAAAAATTATTAGCAAAAAAGTGCATTCGTTTTACTTTCACCAAATTTTATTTATGTGAAACAAAACAAAAAAAAATTCGGATGTGAAATCTAGAACACCAAAAAAATTCGGAAATTTTCATTTTCACATTTTTTATGTGAATTACTTTTTTTGGAACAGCGGCCTATATTATATTTTTTTTGTTTTTTTTTAAGGTTTTTGATTTGGTGTCATTAGAAAACTGGAGAATGTCTTACGAGTGCATAACATAAATAAACGAAGAGTGTGTGAAAATCTCGGGGTTAATCACGTAAAACGAAAACGATAGACGATGCATAAACGACATCAAAATACATATCGTTTTGAAGGGAAATTTAAAAGTTTTTCTTTATAAAATTATTAAAGAGTGTTGTCTAATCCAGAAACAATAAAGAAATTGAAAACATTTTGATTAGTTTAGGAGCAACAATGCTCCAAAAATCGACGATAGTCAACTATCGTTTTACGTGATCACAGTCCTCGTGTTTAAATATTGCAGCTTTATACCAAATTCGCATTCATTTTTTTAAACATGTTTAAGCACTTAAACATGTTTATGTACCTTAACAAGTTTAAATTTAAACATGTTTAAGTGGTTAAACATGTTTAAAAAAATGAATGCGAATTTGGTATTAAAAGCCGGTAATAATTGTTATGATCGAGTCGAAGTCTCTAAATACACAGAAAAAAATAACAAGGAACATTTTTTAATTAAAAGTTTTAATAGAATTCAAAATTTGATATAATTAAAATGTTTAATTGTTTTGTATGTAAACATCTCTGATTTTTTTGCATGCTTCTTCTTACACATGCAATACAAAACAGAAAAAGTGAAAATATATTTTTATAAAGATTAAATTAATGAAAATGCGTTTTTATCAAATTTATATCTGAATCGGTATTAATTTTGTTATTTAAAAAGAACGAGAACAATTGAAATTTAATAAATAAATGAAAAAAGTGAATATTAGTATAAAAATAAAACAAAGAAGCTCCACAAGAAGATCTTGGTAAACGGCAAACAACAACGGAGGAAAATGACACAAAAATCTAATCAAACACATTTTTGATGCTTTAAATATTTATTTATTATATTTAATAAGTTTTTATTTTGTTAATAATAAACACATTTTTGTTTTTAATTCATATTTGTTTTTTTTTTTTTTAAGTGGGCGTAATTTTGTACTGATTTTGAGCAATCATTTTTATTAATTTGTTTAATACTATTAATTACTTTTTTAATTATTTTCAGTTTTAAATTTTTATTAAATTTTTTAATTACTATTATCATTTTTTTAATTAGAGCAAATCTAATTAACATTTTAATCGATATGAGCAATTTTTAATCAAAACTCATTTTTTATTTTTTTGTGTGTATCTATACTCTTTACAAAGTGTTAATATGTGTTGCCATATATATTTTGCATCATTCTTTTATACTTTTCAATTGTCTTGCTTTTTAACATCAACGTTCTTTCATTAATAGATTTAATTAGTTATAAATAAATAAACATATTAATAATTGAAAAAGCGTGTATAATTATTCCGGGGAATACTTAATAAAAGAATATTAACAAGCTTTTTTTATTGATAAAATTTCTTATATCAACAAAAATATGAGTTGAGTTTATTAAAAATACGAGTTAATCAACTCTTACAAAAACTGACAACAATTTTTATCGAAATCAACATAAATATTTGTAGGGTCAAAATCAACAATGATTTCTGTTGAATTTACAACGATTTTCTTTGGGAATACAATGATTTTTGGTTGAGTGTATTATACGGCGTTCACACTTGCTGTTTTGAAGTGTTGAGATGTTTAAAAAAGTCTTTGTTCTGTGTCCATTATACCAGAGTCACAGACTAATACAGACTCGACAAATATGACAGGTGTCAAAAAAGTATTTTTTAACCATATGGTTAATGTTTTCAAATTATTCTACGAATTAGGTTAGAAAGAGAAAACTGATATAACGCGCCATAAGAAAAATGAATGCCAGATCGGTTTTTGTTGTTTCACTCACTCCTAAGTCGTAGAAAGTGTTGCCATGTTAGCGTAAAACGGACTAAAAACCGCTGTGTTTTCTCCTAAAATTGCTTAGTTTTTCCCCATTTTTTCTTGTAAAACTCTACTGTCGAGTCTGTATTTAGTCTGTGCCCCAGACACAGACTAATACAGACTCGACATAAGTGACAGGTGTCAAAAAAGAATTCTTTAACCATATGGTTAATATTTTCAAATTATTCTACGAATTAGGTTAGAAAGAGAAAGCTAATATAACGCGCCATTAGAAAAATGGATGCCAGATCGGTTTTTGTTGTTTCACTCACTCCTAAGTCGTAGAAAGTGTTACCATGTTAGCGTAAAATGGACTAAAAACCGCTGTGTTTTCTCCTAAAATCGCTTAGTTTTTCCCCATTTTTTCTTATAAAACTCTACTGTCGAGTCTGTATTTAGTCTGTGCCCCAGACTCGACAGTAGAGTCACAGACTAAATACAGACTCGACAGTAGAGTTTTATAAGAAAAAATGGGGAAAAACTAAGCGATTTTAGGAGAAAACACATCGGTTTTTAGTCCGTTTTACGCTAACATGGCAACACTTTCTACGACTTAGGAGTGAGTGAAACAACAAAAACCGATCTGGCATCCATTTTTCTAATGGCGCGTTATATTAGCTTTCTCTTTCTAACCTAATTCGTAGAATAATTTGAAAACATTAACCATATGGTTAAGAAATACTTTTTTGACACCTGTCATATATGTCGAGTCTGTATTAGTCTGTGGCAGAGCTTCGAAGAATGAAATCCTTTTCGAATGAATTCTCAAAAAAATCCATTCAATTTTCATAGTCAGTGAATGCATTCGATTTCATAAATCAATATTGAATGCAGTCCTTGGAATTCATTCGATTGAATGAAGAAAAATGAATGCATTCGATTTCTTGTTCATTCGATTTAGAAAAATCGAATGCATTCGATTTTTAATCATTCCACTGCGAATGCAATCGGTTTTTTAAATATATAGACCAAAACGGAGCCAAATTTTGGTCCATAGTATCGCCTACTTTCTTTACATACGATGACCTAATGGGCTCTAATTTTGAATCCAAAAAAATTGGTGTTCCCGAAAATTTTAAAAATGCACATATTAACTGCCTATACGACAAAAAAAATGTGAAGAATGTTAGCGATACCACAGACTAAATACAGACTCGACAGTAGAGTTTTATAAGAAAAAATGGGGGAAAAACTAGCGATTTTAGGAGAAAACACAGCGGTTTTTAGTCCGTTTTACGCTAACATGGCAACACTTTCTACGACTTAGGAGTGAGTGAAACCACAAAAACCGATCTGGCATCCATTTTTCTTATGGCGCGTTATATCAGTTTTCTCTTTCTAACCTAATTCGTAGAATCATTTGAAAATATTAACCATATGGTTCAGAACTACTTTTTTGACACCTGTCACTTATGTCGAGTCTGTATTAGTCTGTGGCGATACTATGGACAAAAAATTTGCTCCGTTTTGCCCTATCTTGGTTAGTTTTTTTTTAAGTTTTTTAAGCAATGAATGAATAAGCCATTCGATTTTTCAAATTGAATGAAAAGAAAATCGATTGCATTCGCAAGTGAATGCATTCGATTTTTATAAGTCGAATGAAAAAAAATCGAATGCATTCGATTTTTGAAAGTCGAATGAAAAATAAAACGAATGCATTCGATATTTATAAATCGAATTAGTCTAAAGTGAATTCATTCAATTCGCTTAAATGTGATTGTGGAATGCAATCACTAAATTTTCACTCAGAATGACAAATCGAGTTAAGGAATGAAATCCTTCGAAGCTCTGGTCTGTGGTAGAGTTTTATAAGAAAAAATGGGGAAAAACTAAGCGATTTTAGGAGAAAACCGAGCGGTTTTTAGTCGGTTTTACGCTAACATGGCAACACTTTCTACGACTTAGGAGTGAGTGAATCAACAAAAACTGATCTGGCATCTATTTTTCTTATGGCGCGTTATATCAGTTTTCTCTTTCTAACCTAATTCGTACACCGAAAAAATTCCCCAGTTGCATAGTTACGAAAATTCCCAGTTGAAATTAAAATATTTGAAAATAACTGAGATAATTAAGACCAACTTAAGGTAGAAACAGAACAAGCACGGCACGGGGGACGGTTGCCGTTGCCGGAGAATATAGGCCCAAAACAATGACGGGGGACGGCGACGGCAAAAAATGTCATTTGTGTGTTCAGTGGTGCCAACTTTTAATAAAATTAGAGTAATTTTACGGAAAAAAATCGCTTATCACATAGTCAATGTGATTAAGTTGGCACTACTGTACGTTTGTTACACCATTGTGAATGAAAAAATTAAAAATTGTTGTGAAAATGCGGCAACCCTGGAGTGTGAGAGGGAGGGAGATTGAGAGAATCCGGAGAACAAATAAAATAAGTTTTAATTTTTTGCCGTGCCGGTCACGGTTTTTAACTGTCAAATCGTATGGAAAAAGTCGTGCCGGGCTTGTTCTGTTCCTACCTTAAGGCTTCAGTTACAAACAACAGTAGCGGTTCTCACCCTTGATAGAAAACAAAAAAAGAATCGGAGAAATGAAGAAAACAAGAAAATATTTGAAAGATCCAACAACAACATACATGGTGGCTCGTTTTTCTCATTTTCTTGGTTTCTTCTTTTCTACATAGAAAATTTCTTCGACTTGATGCTTGAGTAAGTTGAAGTATAGAAAAAAATAAAAGTTCCTAGACCAACAAAACAGCTGATTAGAGGGCATTTAATTATTTTGTGATATTTTCAGACTTTTTATACGAAATTGGAAATGAAACTTAAATAATTAATTGTATTTTTATTAAAAATCGTGTTGTTTAATATTATTTCGTGGTTTTAATTATATATTATAATTTGAGGTTATAGAAAATGTTAGTAAGAGAAACCTTGTTTAAAAAGTTGTTCACTCTTTGGTGAAAAAAATCGGTAGAAAATTTTCTTGTAGAAAATTTCCTCAAAAGTTTTCTATCAAGGGTGAGAACCGCTAGTAATTTTTAGTCAATTTTTGAAAAAAATAATATTTTGAAATTTATTGTCAAAAAAATTAATTAAATAATTTTATATTACTACTTCATTTTATTACAAAATTAAAAAATATAAAGAATTATTTAAACTTGTTTTCTTCCATGGTAAGTTTTTTGCGAATTTCGATCTTTAAAAGATGAAAACAGATTATTATTTTTCAGACCAAATTATGTGAGGCAGTTAATAGATGTGAGCCAGTTGGAAGATGTGAAGGAGTTAGGAGAAATGCCTATGTATATAGTCAAAACAAGGCAGCTGAAATGATTTATTGTAATAGTTTCATTAAATAAAACGTAAATCTTAATTATGTCAAGATCTTTTATTCATCGACAGAAATAAGTGTAAAATTTCAAGTCTATATTGACAGTTTTTATTTTTAAAACAGTTATTTTTAACTATTTTCCAGAATTTAAGATAATTAATTATCAGTTTGTTACTACACTGAAAGAATTATTGTTCATTCCATCTATGAACAAATTTCATAAAACCAAATTCATAGAATCTATGAAACAATTCATTGGCTGAATGAATATTCATTAGTATTCTGAAATTTTTCATTGAATTTTATTCATAGATTTTATTAAATTCATAGAAAAAATTCATAGAATTAATGAATGTCATTCATAGAAGAAAATGCCATCAATATGCCATTTAATTTTTTAAATAATTAAAATAATGTTACAATAATTAAAACAGTTGAATAAATTGATTAAAAAAATAAAAAAAAAATAAAAAAAACATTTAAAAAAAAAATTTCATTGCTGCCCTGACCGGGGCTAGAACCCAAGACCTACCGGCTGAAGTGGCATTTGTCGACGCCTTAGCTATCAGAGCCACCAAAGAAGAAAAATCTCGCCAACTAACGCTTGATTTTATAACGCTTCATTTTTGTAAATACACAAAATATTTGATTTCTACAAACACACACACAGCTTTTGGCAGAGCATTGTGACAGAGCAAAGACACAAACTTAATATGTTAGCAGAATATTATTCAAAATAGCTTTTAAGTGTTGTTACTTGTTTATATAATTTAGCTAAGTGGTTAGACACTAAGCTTCACGAACAAGAGGTTCTATGTTCGAATCTCGGTGGGGATAAGTTAAAAAAAAAAATATAAATTTTAAAAATAGAAAATAGTAAATAAATGAAATAATAAAAATAAAATAAAAAAAAAATAAAATTGAAATAATAAAATAAATAAAAATAGAATTGAATAATAATTTTTTTTCCATAGCCTATGAACTTTTTCATAGGTTTCTGGTTTCTATGAATTTGTTTCATAGATTCTATGAAGGGCATCATTGGCTCACTTCTAATGATTTTTTTCATAGAATCAATGTACGTTTTCATAGCCGTAATGAACAAAATTCTTTCAGTGTAGTAACTGGCCATTCAGTTAAATTTTAAATTTTAGAAAAACTTAGTTATTGGTAACCGAGTGAAATCAACTGGGGCTCAGTTAGGGGTATGTTAACTGGGACTTAGTTAAAAATTTAGTAGCCAGTAACTGGGGAATTTTTTGGGTGTAGAATAATTTGAAAATATTAACCATATGGTTCAGAACTACTTTTTTGACACCAGTCACTTATGTCGAGTCTGTATGAGTCTGTGATACGGCGTTCACACTTGCCGTTTTGAAGCGTTCAAGAGTGAGATGTTTAAAAAAGTCTTTGTTCTGTGTCCATTACGTTTTTATTCTGCTACTGGTGTTTTGTTAAACAACTTGTTTAAGGTCGCTAGTGTGAACTCCATATTACGTTTTAATTCTGCTACTGGTGTTTTGTTGAATAACTTGTTAAATGTCGCTAGTGTGAATGCCATATTAAATTTTTAAAATTATCGTCAAAAACTAAAAAAAAAGTTTTAATTTCCAAGCAAAATCGCTAAGATTAAGGTGGTATGATGTACACTTGTTTTCATCAATTTTTCGTCTTGATAAAGAATAGTTGAAAAAGTACGACTATATTCCAATAGGTTTTGTAATGAGTAAAAAACAAACACTATAAAAACAAAAAAGTTATTTCAAGTCAAATTTCAAGTTTCTGAAAGCAGAGAAAAAGCAGCAAAACTTTAAAAAAGACAAAAGTTTTCGTCTTTTTATTATTTTTCAACTGGCAGTTTTTTCTTTTTCCAAAACAAATAAACAAAATTAAAAAAAAACCAAAACAAACAGAAAAAATATATTTGAAAATTACAAAAAATATCAAAAATTGTGTTTATTTTTAATAAAAATGTGCAAAAAATTTGAGAATAAATTAATTGCAAAATAAATCTATTTAAATATCATAATTTCAGTGTGTTTTATTGCATAAATTTGGCAAAAATTTGCATTTTTGTTAATATGTTATTTTTTTGTTCGAACAATGGGACAATTTTGTAAATTTTTTGGAACAAAATTTTTATACTTAATTTTTGGAACTAAACCACTTTACCGAAATTGCGATTTTTTTATTTTTATTTTTTTAACTTTTAACCTTTGACCTCACAGAGCAAAAATGTGCAGTCAAACTGGAGGGGTCACGCCCTCTTTCGAGTGGGCGGGCCTTCAAAGTTTAAACGTTTTTCTTAAATATCTTAAAAAGTACTTATCCGATTTGGATGAAATTAGTATCATTCGAAAGCTTAAATAAATTCCTTTCGAACATTCCCTGACATGAAGAAATTTCATTAAACCTTTAAGCGCCAAAACGCGATTTTAATTTTTTATTTTTTTTAATTTTTAAATATCTCAAAAATGTTACGTATATAAGACCATAAAGAGTATACATTGGTTTGTAGCCAAAGTTCTTAGCTTTCATTTGGACTTTTATTCGACTCTCTAACTTTTCTAACACCAGAGATATAAAGGGTTAAAGTTTTTGTGCTATTTTTTTTAGCTTTTTCGTTGCAATTTTCTAGGTGACATAACATAATCCCCACGGACATAATCCCCATTTCCGTTATGGGGATTATGACCACATTCATTTCGGTCATAATCCTAATAATGGTAGTGGGGACTATGACTGAAAATTATTTGGACATAACCCCAATAAAAAACGGACATAATTCCCAGATTTATGGGGATAATGACCAACTATACAAGTTGGTCATAATCCCTAAAATAAAAAAAAAAGATTTTTTTTACTTAAAAGTTTTTCTGCGTAGCCGACCTTCGGTCGGGCTTAGGGATTACAAACTCCATGCATTAAACCCACCCTCTCTGCAGATAACGGGGATTATGACCAAAATTGCTTTGGACTTACTCCCCATAATGTGAATGGGGGTTATGACCTTATATACGATACATTTAAAAACATTAAAAAACTTAAAATTGTGTTTTGGAGCTTAACAAATCGGATAAGTACTTTTTAAGATATTCAAGCAAATGTAAAAACTAGAAAATTGCTGCAAAAAAGTTAAAAAAAATGCACCAAAACTTTAACCCCTTATATCTCCGGTGTTAGAAGAGTTAGAGAGTCGAATAAAAGTCCAAATGAAAGCTTAGAACCTTAGCTACAAACCCATGTACACTCTTTATGGTCTTATATACGTAACAATTTTGAGATATTTGAAAATTAAAAAAAATAAAAACTTAAAATCGCGTTTTGGCGCTTAAAGGGTTAATGAAATTTCTTCATGTCAAGGAATGTTCGAAAGGAATTTCTTTAAGCTTTCGAATGATACTAATTTCATCCAAATCGGATAAGTACTTTTTCAGATATTTAAGAAAAACGTTTTAACTTTGAAGGCCCGCCCACTCGAAAGAGGGCGTGACCCCTCCAAAGTCAGAAGTTCACTCGACGTAGGAAAGACCCCTTAGTCGATACACAAAGTTTTATTATGCTGGGAGTGATTTCGGTATTCTGGTCATATGCCCTTTCTTGTGTCTTTCATAAATAAATTAAATTTTTTCATAGAATTTTAAAATTTGTTTAATTTATTTACAAATAATGATATTTGGCCCATTGTGTAATTAATAAAATGGAAATAAAAAACGTCAACTTCGAAAATTCCATGTAGTTTTTATTCTTTTACTCATATATATCTATTTTGCTCACACAGCTCTTGCAAGAAAAGACAAAAAATTGAGAAAAAAAAGTGTACATCATAATACCTTTATCAAAAAAAAAATTCGTTGGCAACAATGTAAAATATTTGCCGGCTGTCAAACAATCAGCTGTTGGTTTTTACTAAAATTTGTTAGAAGGCGTTTTCCTTTTTCATTTTTCCAATAATAAATGTCCAAAAATTAATTAATAAACTAATTTGAAATGGCATTTCCATCGATTACCACAATTTTGGGTGTAGCCTTTCTCGGTTACATAGGTCACTCAATGTGGATGATGGCACAATTATTCACTACACTCAAGTGTAGTGATGTGCCCTGCTACACTTCCTTTCTAATGAATAAACCACGTATGCAATTGGCTTTGTTTACCTCAACCAGTGCAAATCCCATTTCAACTGAGGTCACCAAATTGGAAAGCATTAAAAATTTCAATTATTGGGAGAATTTCGAAAAAGAGTATGAAATAAAGGTGCCGGCAAAAACGAGGCGAAATGGAACATTAAATTTACATGTAGTTTTGGCACTGGAAGGCGAACCATTGGAGTTTAAAACTTTGAAAAGAGATGGACCAACTGTGATACACAGTTTAAGTATTACTGAATATATGGTACCGAAAGCTGAAGCATTTAATTTATTAGGAGAGAATACTATTGTAAGTTGTAATAAGGTTGTGGAAAAACAAAAGATTTAAGCAACAAACTTTTTTCCTTTCAATTTTCCATTTTAGAAAGATCAAATAAAAGAAACTACTGCGAAGAAATCTGAAACATTAACGTCCACAATTAAACCAAAGACCCATATCATGACAAAAGTCCATGTTTCACTACTTACGGATCTCATATCATTATCCGCCAATGATGTTCCTCCCGAAATGGCACAACTGATACATGTCAATCGGCATCAACAAATTCTACCCATATTAAAGACGGATTTCTTTAACATGCGTATGAAAAATTTAGTTCCTGTCAAACGCAATATGACCACATTCACAATTAATTTTCATTTTCGACCAATGGGTATTGGCAAATTACGTTTAATGCTTATGATAGAGCATGCCATGAAAATGATGAACCAAATGGGTTTCTCTAAAAATGACATTGAAGAAGTTAAATCAATGCTATCCGATACAAACCTTTATTTACTTTTGGTAACAATTTTTGTGGCTAGTATTCATGTGAGTATATTAATTAATATGATTGTTTTTAAGTAATTTAAAATTACCTTATATTATTAAGATTTTTTATTTATTAATCATTTCATACACTGTACGCGTCAAAATTAAGTGTACAGTACTATAGTAGATGCAATTCGTGAAAGATAAAGGCCTCCGTTTTGTCTTTACAGTTGTCAAAATCGGTTTTAGAATTATTGGATAAACTGGTTTTTAAAAAGGTGGTTTTCGAGAAACCGGTTTTTCGTGTCGAATTATTCGATACTTTCGAATACTTGTTTTTTTTTTACTTTTTGTACTAATATACAAAAGATTATTTCGTTTTTCAACAAAACAAAAAATATACAGGGTTTCCTACGATGCACCTAATTAATGTCCTCTTAAGTGTATATAACTGAAAAATATGAAATAGTGGAGAAGTCATTCCCTGAATATGTACCAACATGTCTTATGGTCTTGGGATGGTTGAGTTCGAAAAGGTGCAAAATCGGATAAGGGGAAAAATTTTACCACTTGTACTTTTACTACGCAAATGAAACATTTTTTGTAGACGAACTTCATAGTCCTGCAGTTGTCTGCCCACTTTTGTGGTCGTGGATAAAAAAATGTTTAAAATAATAGTAAAATTCTATACCAAAAAGGCATAATAAATAAGTAAACATTTATCGCGAGGGGAAAGGGGATTTACCAATTTAAAAAGTAAAAAAAAAAGCTTGGCACGGATTCATGTTAAATTGATTCATATACTTTCATGGTTAGAAATTAGAGGTTGAGATAGCTTCTCCGCATTTTTGTCCACTGAAATTTTGTGTTTTTGACTTTTTAAATGTTGATCCACTTGAGATTTTCTCTCAAAAGCTACTGCTATGAGGCACACATTGTAAAAATTAATATTTCCGTCTGTTTTGAATACAGCATCGTTGTCAATGACGTATTTATGAAAAAAAAAATGTTATTGGATCTTTTTTCTTTCTGCATTTTTTTTTTCTGAAAAAGGTAATATGTATTTATTTAAGTGAACAAATATGCATTTAAAATTTAACATACTTATGTTTAGATTAATTTACTTTTAAGAAAAATTACTCCAAATTATATTCTTTTTTTTAAATAAGCGACAAAAATATAGAATATCAGCAATTAATGCAAAAATATACATTAAATGTATAATATGCAAAAATATGCACTAACAAATCGATGCCATTTTACTGCAAATTTCTTGATTCGCAAAGATATTTAGTTTTTGTTGATCTCAGACTGACGATAACAAATATGCATTTGCATAAAAGTCCGAACCCTAATAATAACATTTTATTCTACTCACGTGAGTGCGAATGAGGCTAAAAAAAATGATTTTTCTCCAACAAAATTTTATAATTGAAGAGTTCATGCGAATAAGGACGAATAGACCACTTTTTCGCAAACACGTTTTTTTGCATAAATGCATTTTATTAGCAGAGCCCTATAATCCTATCCAGAAATTTTGGGGAAATTTTGACTTTAAGGCTAAAAAAATGACTTTGAAAGTGCAATAATTCGTATATTTTTATATTTTTGTTTAATTTGGAAGTGAACTAACGCACAATTTTGATTAAATACACCAGAAAAACATTCAACAATTTTACTTTCGGTAACAATGTTTTAAAAGAACATTACGAGGAACAAACCACACTTATTATATTGGCAAAAAATTTTACCGTTCTTGAGTTATAAGACTTTAAAGTGTGGAAAGCAAAAAGGGCGAATATCCATCCTTAACAAAATATTATATAAAAATTATTTAGCTGCGAGTTTAAAATTGATACTAGCTTAAATTTGAAATTGTACACAAAAAAAAATAATCTTAGCACATACAAACAAATTAACCAGATTTGCGAAAAAAATCTTCAGTGTTACCGCGTAATTTAGATCATATAACCACAAATACATGGTCTAGCATATTTTAACCGTCTTTTGAATTATTTTATTTCGGAAATCAAATCTTTAAACATATTTTATAGTTACTTTCCTTCGATACCCTACCTACAAATATTTGGTAATGTTGTTTTGATATAAAGTATGTAAATGTCCTTTTATGTTACGTCGTAATATGCAGTCAAGGGTTAATATTATAATTCCTAAAAATGTATTTAATATCATAAAGAATTACTACTGCATCAAATGGCAGGAATATTAAAAAAAAAAAAACAAAAAAAAAAAATTTGTTTGCATGTCCTTGCAATCCTTAAAAAGTGTTTCCTTGAAGTCCTTAAAGTGTTACAAACAAATACCAACCATAGTTCGTCAAGTTTTGCAAGTCTCATAAAAATGTGGTCAAAATCTGCTGCAAAATAACACATTTTTATTCAAATTTCAATAAATTTTTTTGGATATTCGCCCTTTTTCCATTTAAGCAAAAATTGAAGTCCAATTTTTGGCAAGTTCTCTTTCGAATACCTTACTAAAATTTTGTATATAGGTAGATGTGGCTTAAATCTTTAAGCTAATACCAAAAAGTTGACAAAAATATTATTTTTTAACCGTTTCCTGCGTTTTTATTGTCCCCTGTAAAATTCTACAAATGGTCTATTCGTCTTTATTCGCATGAACTGTTCAATTGTACTTTGAAGAAAAAGTTGAAAAATAATATTTTAAATACTTTATGAAATTTTTCAAAAACTTTCTTTTAACGAAGAATTCAAAGTATTAACTCCAAAGTGTTATTTTCAAGTACATATTAGAAAATACATTTTAAAGTAAATTGTTTTTCGTGTTTTTCATACTTTTATCAAAAACCCGGAAAATCCGTTTATTCGAACCGATTTTTTACTAAAAAAACCGAAAACTGTTTTTTCAAAAACGACAGTATTTCTATCTATTTGAAAACCGGATTTTAAAATATTTCGAATAGTTGACAACTCTGTCTTTCACAACTTTTTAATTCACTGTTGTTCACATTTTTATTCGTAGAATAAATCAAATAAATAAAAGGTAACAAATTATGACGGAAATAGTGCATTCGTTTTACTTTCACCAAACTTACTTTATGTGAAACAAAACAAAAAAAAAAAACAACGGAAGTAAAATCTAGAGCACTAAAAAAATTCAGAAATTTTCGTTTTTAAATTTTTTATGTAAATTACTTTTTTGGAACAGAGGCCAAAGTCAACAATACCAAACTCTATTATCAATGGAGTATTATTTAAAAAAAAGATGTTAAAGAAATTTATTAAGCTTTAATTTAAGCTAGATAGCAACAAAATTGAGTAAATAATAAATGTGCTGGAACTGGAAAATTTCATTACATACATTTTAAGAAACATTTTTTATTGTTAACTTTCCGTAAACGAGTGCCTAACATCGAGTGTCTATCTTTTTTATATCAAGTTTTCTAAAATATGAGACTTTTTACCTTTGACATCGATTTTCTTAAAAACTTTATTTGATTAAAAAAATGAAAAACAGATTCGAAAGAAAAATCGAAAATGATTGGCCAAATCCCAGATGCATTTTTGACGGCGGTTAGTGTAATTTACACATAAAAAAGTTTATTTTTCTACCCTTAATGCAGCCCACAATTCTATTTATTAAATAAAGTATTATCATATGCCTACTCTTTTAAAAAAGAATCTTTCTGTTAGCCATGTTTAATTACTTTATTCCACTTTTCATTTGAAATGGTAAATTTTTAATCATTTTTTTTTCTTTCATTTACAGACACTATTTGATTTCCTATCATTTAAAAATGATGTCTCTTTCTGGCGTAAGAAAAAATCGTACGAAGGTCTTTCAACGCGTACCACACTTTGGCGTTGTTTTTCACAAATCGTCATCTTCTTTTATTTGCTCGATGAGAAGACTTCATTATTGATTTTAATACCGGCCGGCTTAGGAGTTTTGATTGAATTATGGAAATGTAAAAAAATACTCAAACTAGAAATAACTTTAAAGGGGATACGTAAACGTCCAGTAGAAACAAAAACCAAATCAATTGGCTCAGCCGAAATGAAAACAGAAGAATTTGATAAACAAGGCATGCGATATCTCAGTTATCTTTTGTATCCTTTATGCCTTGGCGGTGCAATATACTCTCTTATCTATCAACCGCATCGTAGTTGGTATTCATGGACACTTAACTCACTGGTAAATGGTGTATACGCATTTGGTTTCCTATTTATGCTTCCTCAACTATTCGTTAATTATAAATTGAAATCAGTGGCGGCTTTGCCCTGGCGTTCATTTATGTATAAAGCTTTTAATACCTTTATTGATGACTTCTTTGCATTTATTATAACTATGCCAACGGCCCACCGAGTAGCATGTTTACGTGATGATGTTGTATTTCTCATATATCTTTATCAACGTTGGCTTTATCCAGTTGATAAAAATCGCCTAGATACTGGCCTCAGTATTGAAGAGACGGCTGACAATGAGGATTTGACTGAACAGTTGATAGACAACGGTGAAGGTGAAGAAAATATTATTAGTGTAGAAAATAAAAAAATAAAATAATTGTAGTTGATTTTATATTTTAATAAACAAAAAATCATTCCATAAATTAATATTTACTTTGGCTCTTTTAATATATTTTATATATCAACTCTTGTGGAACTAAGATATTTTAAAGTTCGTGTCAATGTAGTAAATTTAAAAGAAATTTAAAGGCGAAGAAAGGGGCAGGGGATTGATTTTGCCCACCCCATACTTTTTTCCTTTTATTTTTATTGCTGTTTTAGTTTGACATTTTTTTGTTATATTATTCAATAGCCGATTTAATATTCCATAATACATATTTTAAAAGCAAATTGTTGGATTCATATGATATTTCTTAAGTCGGTTTTACTGTTCGACACCACAAACCCCCCAGTGAAATATCTAACTGATAATGATTTTGGTCTGCTGATTACAAATTTAGCACTTTAAAAAAATAGGACTTGATTATATATAATACATATGAAATGGACCTTCTGATTCCATAACAGCATCCGAATTTTGTTAGCATGTTTTGTTTTCTAGATATTCGCGTTTGAAAACTTTGGTCTAATTTATAAAGTATAATAACAATATAAGTGCGCAACAGTGGTGTTTGAATTTTCAAACACCAATATCTCAAAAACCGTTCGCGTTAGAAAAATTTGGATGGCAAATTTGGAATTTAGAGATATACTTTATACAAAAACAAGTCATATTTAGTGTCACCAACGTTATAATTTGAGCTTTAGTAGTGTTTTTTTTTTTTTTTTCAAATGCGACTGCCAAAAACGTAAAAAATGTTTTTTTTTTGAAATGCAAGGAAAACTTGCAGACTAGACTGGGTCGAAATCCTACAAAGTCTAAGGATCGATTGTCCTTAGTGCGGGAAAGTGGTAATGGGGTAATATAAGCATTTTATGGAAGACAACTTTTTAATCGATCAAAAACTCTATTAGCGCATCGGTGGTCAAAATTGAGATTTTGGTCAAAATGGCCAAATTTTAAAAAAAATTTTAAAAATATAAATTTCATTTTCTTGCTTAGTAAAAAAAAAATTTTTTATTGCATTTGATACTAATAACTTATGTATTAAATATTGGAATTTTATGCCATCATTAACATATTTTTATTTAAGATACAAAAAAAATCATATTTTTGACGCGGTTCTAAAAACCACTTTTTTTTAATTTAATTTTTATTTTTTATTAAAATTGCAAAATATATCAATTTTATTACTCAATGTTATTGAAAACATCATAAAGACTAAAGATTTAAATTTTTGCGAAAATCCGTTCGGTAGTTTTTTGTGGGGAGCGGTTTCAATTGAGCGGATTTCAAGGAAATCGTATTTTTTGCCATTTTTTTGAGTTTTTATTTTTTATAAACTACATTATTGTACAAATTGACAAATATTATGCTCTATCTTGTTCCATTTGATCATGGTAACTTAGTTTTGAAACGATAGATTTATAGGACATCTTTAACCCTTATCGGTCAGCGGCCAAAAGTGTCCCGTACTGAGTTTTTTTAGGTTTTAACTACTGTTTAATGAACTTAATGGTTGCAAAATCATGTTTGTGTTGAATATTGTGTTGTATAATCTTTTATTTAATCATATTGACTTAATTTTGAAACATACATATTTTTGGACATCTTTAACCCTGATGTGCATGCAACCAAAAATGTCCCCTACCAAAATTTTCATGTTTTTCATAAATAAAAAAAAAAAAAAATTTTTGTATTTAAAATAGTCATAAATAATTAATTGAATAATTTTTATATTGCCGAAAGCGTTAACCCTTCTGATATAAAGGTCAAAAGTGGCCCACTAACAGATTTTTATGCCGAAATGATAACATTGAATTAGGATTACGTGCGGACTAATTTTGTTTTAATAAAACTAAACTTTTTTGAAATTATATCATACGCAACCATTCATTTCATATACATATTTATTAATGTCAAAAAAGCCATAAAACAAATAATCTCTAAATCAAACTTTTAAGACTACACACAAAAAAAAACTTTGTCAAATTACAAGGAAAAGTCTCGTAATACCATTTTACCAATATTTGACAGTTTTCCTTGTTTTGTAACAAATCGAAATTAACATTCTTTTTTGTAATTTTACAATTTTTTTTTTGTAATTTTACAAATCCAAGATAATTTTACAAAAAAAAATCTACTAAATTCACGAGAATTCCTTGTAATTTTAATTGCGTCAAAAAACTGTTAATTTACCAAATTATTGGTAAAAAGCTTGTAAAATTACTAGGAATTCTCGTAAAATAGGAGGTAGCAAAAAATCTAGTAAAATTACGAAACAAAAAATCTTGTAAAATTACTAGGAATTTTTGTCAAAAAAAAAGTTACACATTTTTCTTGTAAGGTTTTTTTTTTAGTGTAGACTAAATGCCCATTCGTTTTCACACTTAGCTTTAACCCCGATCAACGACGAGGATGTGGTTATAAATGACCCCATTTTGAGGTGTTTAAGTTTTTTTGTTGTTTTTATATATTTTTTTATGTACAGTAGGGTTATGACTCATTTTTGACAAAATACAAAATTAATATTAAAAATCGTATTTGCGGGTCATTTTGAAAAAAACCTTCCGCACCAAACGCAATTTCTAAAAAGTCACAGATATTTTTTGTTTTAAGTCCTATTTTTAAAAAAATATGGTAATTTTAACCCTTCCAATAAATGAATTATATAAAAAAATCTTGTAAACAATTACGAATAAAAATAATGCCACTCGGACTTTTACTTTTGGAGCTACATGCTGCCAAAATTGACGTTATAAATAGTTAACTTTATGCAGTTAAGGATTAAACCGCCAAATTTGAATCCTGAAGGAGTCAAAAAAGTCCCTCCATAAAGCATTCGTCATTTTGACCCTAAAAAGCTTTTCCTACGCATCGTTTGGGTCTCATATTTTCTTAGTTTCAATTAAATTAAGAAAATATAGACCAAATTTCATCTCGTTTGGTGCATTTTTGAAAATGCAATTCTTAATATTTTTTATGGCCTTTTTGGCTAGGGCAGGTAAATTTTGATATTTGCAAAAAAAATGCAAAAAGTCATAACCCTAATGTACAGGCTTATGCCTTAATCTTTAATTTTAAATTGCGATTTTCACTCAAGTGAGAAAATAAAGTAGATCTTATATAACTATCTCTGTTTTTAAAACAAAAATAAAACATTAAATAAATAAAAAAAATAAACATAAAGTTACTCAAAATGGGGTCGAAATCCTCGTCGTTGATCGGGGGTAAATCTAAGTGTGAAAATGGACACTTAGTCTAGTCTTCAAATTTTAATTTTAAGGATAATTTGTTTTATGGCTTTTTTTGACATTAAGGCCGCTGTTCCAAAAAAAGTAATTCACATAAAAAATGTGAAAATGAAAATTTCCGAATTGTTTTGGTGTTCTAGATTTCACATCCGAATTTCTTTTTCGTTTTGTTTCACATAAATAAAATTTGGTAAATGTAAAACGAATGCACTTTTTTCATTATATTTTTTTAAATTTTAATTACTCGATTTCAACTTCGAATGAAAACGTGATCAACAAAACACTAAACTTGATTTCATGTGATTCGGAAATTTTCATGTGAATTGAAAAGTTGTGAAAGACAGAACAGAGGCCTAAGAAATATATGAAATGAATGATTGCGTGTGATATAATATCAAAAAATTTTAGTTTTATTAAAACAAAATTAATCCGCACATAATTCTAATTCTTAAAAATCTGTTAGTGGGCCACTTTTTACCTTTATTTCAGAAGGGTTAACGCTTTCGGCAACATCAAAATTATTCAATTAATTATTTATGACTATTTTGAATACAAAAATGTGTGTTTTTTTTTTATTTGTGAAAAACATGAAAATTTTGGTAGGGGACATTTTTGGTTGCATGCACATAAGGGTTAAAGATGTCCAAAAATATGTATGTTTCAAAATTAAGTCAATATGATTAAATAATAGATTATACAACACAATATTCAACACAAACATGATTTTGCAACCATTAACTTCATTGAACAGTAGTTAAAACCTAAAAAAACTCAGTACGGGACACTTTTGGCCGCTGACCGATTAGAGTTAAAGATGTCCTATAAATCTATCGTTTCAAAACTAAGTTACCATGAACAAATGGAACAAGATAGAGCATAATATTGGTCAATTTGTACAATAATGTAGTTTATAAAAAATAAAAACTCAAAAAAATGACAAAAAATACGATTTCCTTGAAATCCGCTCAATTGAAACCGCTCCCCACTAAAAACTACCGAACGGATTTTCGCAAAAATTTAAATCTTTAGTCTTTATGATGTTTTCAATAACATTGAGTAATAAAATCGATATATTTTGCAATTTTAATAAAAAATAAAAATTAAATTAAAAAAAAGTGGTTTTTAGAACCGCGTCAAAAATATGATTTTTTTTGTGTCTTAAATAAAAATATGTTAATGATGGCATAAAATTCCAATATTTAATACATAAGTTATTAGTATCAAATGCAATAAAAAAAATTTTTTTTACTATGCAAGAAAATGAAATTTATATTTTTAAATTTTTTTTTAATATTTGGCCATTTTGACCAAAATCTCAATTTTGACCACCGATGCGCTAATAGAGTTTTTGATCGATTAAAAAGTTGTCTTCCATAAAATGCTTATATTACCCCATTACCACTTTCCCGCACTAAGGACAATCGATCCTTTGACTTTGTAGGATTTCGACCCAGTCTATTGCAGACCCCAGAATAATGGGATAGCTACGCTTATGAAGAACTCTATTATGCGTTTTGTTTTTATATCAATTAAAAAGAGAGAAATATTTTACTAATTTCAATTTAAAATAAAACAAGATAATTAAAATCTAAAAAAATGTATTATTTATTCGATGTATACATGAGTTTTGTGTTATTATCTACATTAATTACATGAATATGCAAGCATTTATATGTAATAATATTAAACAAACAAGTCGTATGCATTTATTAACTAATTAACTTCTACATATATTACAATTTCATAAAAAAAAATCCAAAAAATATACAAAATTTTCTTAAAAATTTAATATAATTTTGTTATCGACCTTTTCCTTTGGAATAATTTAAAATAACAATATACATAATAATAGAGACATTTTTTTGCGAATAAAATAAAATCTTATTAATTTACTAGAAATACAAATACATACATTCGATCGATGATGGTGCTTCGTTTGACAATCTTATTTTCATAAAAATTTAAAAATATTTTTCGTTATGTTTTTTTGAAAATGTAGTATAAAAATGTGATTTGATGATGATTTGTTGATAAATAAAGGAGTGTTTTTTTTTCTTTGATAAACTTAATAACAAATATTTATGTACATAATTAAAAAATAAAACAATTGGAAGCGTAGTTCTTTTGGAGTAAAACGTTTCTTAGGATAGACGCTTTTTTCGACTAGGAGATAAGATTTTAAGCATTGTGACAACGGGAGCCTCAAACGACATTGAAACAACAAATGATAGTAAATAGGAGGCAACAACAAAACCGAAGAACATGATTACCTGAAAATACATAAAATTAAATTATTGCAAAATTTATTTAAAAAATCCTTATTTAAAAAAATAAAATCCATAATTTATAAACACAGATACTAGCAGAGTACCCGGCGTACAGTGGCTGAAAATTTGATTTAATTTTTTTGTCGCGGATTTATAAAATTTTAAAGCCATTTTTTAGATAATACATATCGCTCCTTTACTTGTATAGTGTCATAACTCAAAAAATGCGTTTTTTGAGTTAATGATGCAGAATTATTCGTTATATCATGCTTTATATTGTGTCAAAAATTCGTATTAATATCTTTTGAACTCATCGTTTGAGAAGAGTACACGCCATTATTACATTTTCTATGTACCGGCCTTTTTCAATTAAAAAACAGTTTCAATAGTAAACTTCCCAGCAAAAAAAGAGCTTACCATTCACTACAAAATTCACCACAACTTATGAACCAGATGTACTTCTTCTTCAGCTGAAACACTGATGAATTTTATATGGGCGTGACACACAATATCACTAGTGTTTAGTATGTACATATATATTAACATCTTTATCACAACTTCTGAAGTAGTGATCGGGATGTTAATATAACTTGACCTTTTGGAAGTGCTTTTTTCATCACTTCTTTAGAAGTATATAATTCCTGGCATTTTGGATGTGATTATGTAATTTTTATATGGTGATTTAGAAGTGATTTTTTCATCACTTCTTGATAAGTACATATTTCATGACTTTTTGGGATTGATTTTAAGAGTTTTTTTTAGTATTTACACTAATAATAATTAAAACCAAAACGATATGTTTAACAATGTATAATATTTATTATGTAATATTTAGACTTGAAATTGTTAAGATTAAATCGATGTTTTTAATAATTTAGTTTAGCTAATAGGAATTATTAATTAAATGTGGATGTATATATTTTTCTAATAGTTTTTCATGCGCTTAATCCGAATCTGGCCTTAGAAGTGATTTATCTTATTTTGAGATATTTAGATTTTCGATTGACAGTACTGCATAAACTCAGATATTCGCAATGTTCGGGACCTTATAAAACCGAGAATTATTTTATGATGTATTATTAGTTCAGCAAATCTAAAAATACTTCACTTATTCTTCGAATTACTTTTGCAATCCTTAAGATATCTTTTTTCATTACGGAGATATCGACCGATAAAATTATTGCAATTTCGACCCTAAAAAATAAAAGAAAACAAATTTGAAAACCAACCAATTTGTCTTGTTGATAAATAATAGTACCGAATTCGAAACTCTTATTATTCGGTTAACCGAATAATTCAAATTTATCCGATTATTAACCGATTAAATCTCAACCCCGCACTCAAAAATTATGTAAGTTACTACATGTTAGTTATTTGTATATTTTACAGTAGTTAGTTGTTTTCAACTACAAAGTCAGTTGTTTTTGTATGAAAAATATCAAACAACTATTTCTGTTAGTTATTTTAAATCGTTTTTTTGAACTAATAAAAAAGTACTGTGATGTAGTAACAGTTATTTAAAGTAGTTAATTTTATTTATTTTATCTCTGAAAAGTTTTAAAGTTTTTTTTCCAAAAAAAAAAAAATTTTTGTTATTTTTATTTTTCACAACTTTTTAAAAAAAAAAAAACTTGAAAAAAATTTGGTTTTCAATTTTTTTTTCTGAAAAATGTTTTGAAAAAAAAAATTATATATTGATTTTTTTATTTTACTACATTTTAGTTGTTTTGACTACAAATGTAAGTAGTTTTTACTACATAAGTCAGTTGTTTTTTTGTCAGTTAAAATAACTAACATTGTTAGTTGATTTAACTGAAAAAGTAGTTGACCCCAAAACAACTTACAAAGTAGTTATTTTAACTGACATTTTCAGTTGATATTACTAACATAATTTTTTAAGTGCGATTAATTATTTGCCCGATTAGCCGATTAAACCAAAACCTCGATTAATTGAATACCCTAATGTTTAGAAGAGTTTTTATATCTTTCAACAGCGATACCAACTTAGTCATTTTGTGGCTATAATTCAGCCCAACATCCAATAAATAAAATGAAGAGATAAAAAAAGTAATTCTCTCATTTTAAATCAGATATCGTATATTTTTAGAAGAGTTTTTATACCTTTAAACGGCAATACCAACTTAGCTCTTTTTTGGTTATATTTAACCCTTGTCTTTTTTAAGGGCTAACAGTTTTTTTTTGTTATCTTTTTAGCACTTCTTGAGTCATTTGGTAATTTTAACAAAAATCTGGAAACTGTATTTTTTTATAACATAATTTACATAACAAATTCGCTTTGGCGGCATATCAAGTTAATTTAACTTTTTATTAAATCAGAGAAAATTATAAAAAAAAATGTTCAACAAAACAAATCCAATACTTAACATAAGTGCCACAAATTTGTACTTTTCAATTGCATTTGTAAACACATATGAAAATGGTACTTATAAATCATTGAGGAAAGAACTGGTGAAAGTTGTTATTATTGGCATTTTTTTAGCAGTTTTGGAAGTGCTTATAAAAGTACTTCTTATGGAATATGAAGATCGGCACATATAGCTACTATGTATGTAGTGAATCACTTATTCTTTTTGCACCACTTCGATTTTTTTTTGCTGGGTTTAAACGTGTTTTCTGCAAAATGAAAAATTTTGAGTTATGACACTATACAAGTAAAGGAGCGATATGAACATTTCCATTTAACATTTGATTATAAAGTTTAGTAAGCGTATACGCTTACTAAACTTTACACAACTATACACAGAAAAAAACGTCGAGGTAATGTTATCTAAGCTGGCATAGGTAAATTATTTTTGTATAAAGCTTAAAAGCGACGACTTATTACCTATGCCACCAGTATAATTTTACTTTACATTTTCACCTAATGGCCATGTAAGATTTACTAATAAAAATAGGTAAAATTTCGAATTTAATTTCTTTATTTTGTATTGACATTTTCAATTTCAATATTTTGAAAAGGTATGCCCAAAAATTAAATTAATTAAAAAATAATAAAATTATGTATATAAATTGCATATTAAATTTTTAGAAATTGAATGCAAATTTTTCATGAAACTGTGAAATAAGAAAACCAAACAAAATTAAGTAAGTACACTGGAAACCTTAATTCAAATGATTTATTTAAACCAGAAATCAGTTATAAATATTTGAAGCTACTTAGAGGTAAAAAACAGAGACTCTGTAATATAGAGATAAGACAAATTTATTTCTTCTACTAAATTCTAGGGGGCGTATGTCTTAATAATATCTCAAGAATATTCTTGAGCTAATATTAAATTTTAGTAAGGGCTCAAATAACTCAGGAATTACTGCTCAGAAAGCTATGTAGTTTTCCATACACTCGTAACAATTATCCAGTCTTACATATAAAATAAAATTTGAAAATTTTGCACGCAAAAGTTAGTTACAGAGTTTTTAAAATTTAGTGTGCTACTAAAGTCTCACTAGCAGGTGCTGCCATTGAGACAAAAGTAGACAACTTTTTTTCCGGTATTGCCATAGAAGCAATGCCCTGGTAAAAAACAATAGAGGTATTCAGAGTCTTGCTTGCCAGCCCTGGCACTGGTGGTAAAAGAGCACTTTTCAAAATTACTTTTCAAAATACATGTATTTTTTGAAAGAAGTACTCTTTTGCTACATTGCCAGGGCTAGCAGCAAGACTCTGAATACCTCTAATGATTCTTTCTATGGGCTGTCTTTTAATATGTACACTCAGAAAATTATTGCAGTTACTACATAACAGTCATTTCTGTAGTAAGTAGTAGTTGTTGTTTTTAACTACAATATCGGTCGCTTTTGTATGAAAAAATCTCAAACAAATTTTTTTTGTAGTAGTTTCAAAAAATAAATATGTACAAAAATTATACTACATTCTAGCAATAGTTGATTTATGTAGTTGTTTTTAGTTTTTTTTTTTTTAAACTCGTTTTTTTCTAGAAATTTTTATTGCAAACGAATGTGTCTACACTGAAAAAAATAGCTTCGTGAAATTAATGAAAATTGACATAACCTTAATGAAAAATGACTCACGTTTTCAACCGAAGACAGGTTTCATTTGATTAATGAAACTGGTGTCATTAAAGTTCCTTTCAATGAAAACTTGCATATAAATAATGAAAATATTCGTAGAACTTGTTTGGAACGTTTTATGAAGTTTTTCATAAAATGTACACTCAACCAAAAATCATTGTATTCCCAAAGAAAATCGCTGTAAATTCAACAGAAATCATTGTTGATTTTGACCCTACAAATATTTACGTTGATTTTAATAAAAATTGTTGTCAGTTTTTGTAAAAGTTGATCAACTCGTTTTTTTGTAAATCAACTCGTATTTTTTGTAAACTCAACTCATATATTTGTTGATATAAGAAATTTTATTAATAAAAAAAAGCTGGTTGTTATTTGTAAATATTATTTTATTAAGTATAAATCACAATATTTTTTTTAAAATTATCACCGGCTTTTAAGGCTGCAATATTTAAACAAGATTTTCACACACACTTCGTTTATTTATGTTATGCATTCGTAAGCCATTCTCTCATTCTAATGACACCAAATCAAAAACCTAAAAAAAAACTAAAAAAAATACCATATAGTACGAATACATAAAGAAACCAATGTATTTTATTTCTTACCAAATATTTACAGATCAGAATCTGCTCATCAGATCCCATTTTTATTTATTTTTATAATATTAAATATTTTTATAAGAAACAAACACATAAAATAATTATATAAGAGACAAACAAATTTCACATTGCAATGCATTGCTACCAACTTGATAATACAAAAATGAACGAACAGGGTTGTTTTTTCTTTTTTGGTTTTATCTATTGAATTCTGTATAAACGTTGTAAATAGTTGATTCAAATTTACTGATTATTCAACGATATCAACATTAATTTTTGTTGAATACGGCAATATTCTGTAAAACTTGATCTACAATGGGTTTACTAATTTTTCTACTAAGATATTTCTATGAGTGTATGAAAATATCCATTAATTAAATGTGGAATAGTAGTTGGTAATGAGCGTATGATAATTGCTTTTTACAAGTAACTAAGTAGTTGCTAACTTTATTATGGGTTTTCTATGGGAATTACGATAAATTCCTGTTGGTTAATGTTATCGAAATTCCCATAGAAAGCCCCTAATAAAGTTAGGAACTAGTTACCTAAAAAAAGCAAGTATCATAAACCTATAAGTGAAAATTTGCATTAATAAAAATTTTGGTAAATCACATGTAACCGTCACTGAAATTTTATTTAGGGGCATGTCCCAGAGTCAATTCAGATCGAATTTGAAAAAAGTGGTTACTCGTAAAACGCAAAACAATTTTTTTTTTTTTGGAATGAAATCACTTTCAAAAATCAAAGTGGAATTGAATTGCTAAAAGTGGTTTCATTCCGAAAAAAATATTTGCTTTGCGTTTTACGAGTGAACCACTTTTTCCACTTCCGAATGGAATTGAGTCTGTGACATGATCCTTAATAACACACTTTTTATGGTTTTCACCTAGTTTTTACACATAACAAAGTTTTACTCCAACCTCAAATTGGTCTGAATTGCCATATAAGGTAAACTATAAAAGACAAAAACGCGATGACTTTAAAAACACGTGCTGCCAAAACGTAGCAATAAAGTAGCAATGAAACAACACAAATTACCCTACATTTCATCATAAAATTTTAGTGACTTAAAAAACTATTGTTCTGTTTCAAATTATATTATATTTTATAAGAAACAGTTAAAAGAAACACTTATAAAGAACTTTTCACTTGTAATTTCAATTAGATATAACCAGCATAACACACACACAAGTTTCAATAACAAAGCAAAAAAAAATATAAAATTATTTTATTTTATTAGAAAAAAGTTAACATTTAAGACGCGTGGTGTAATAAAACGTCATATGTTTTTGTTCTGTTTTCTCTTTCTTATTCGCAACGCAGAGTTGTATTTGGTTCTAAAAAATCGTATGATATTTTTAATGAAATTATGAAATCTAATGAAACAAGTTTCATAAAATTCGTTTATAACATGCATGAAATTTCAATCAGCTTATGAATTCCTTCATGTGTGTAATGAAAACAAAATAATGAATCCGTTTCATTAATATCAGGAAGGTTATTTTTTTCAGTGTAACGAGTTGGACTCTCTCGAATGTCTCTAACGAATTGGTGCGGGATGCGGAAGGAATTATTTTTATACCAAATAAATATGTGGTTATTCATTAAACCTAAAATATATTTAAAGTAGGTTTATTTGAAAGATATTGCAGGAACAATTGTCAAATAAACCTACAATAAGTCTGTTATAAGTATTATGAATAAGAGCCATAATATCTAAATAAACCCAGCAAAATAAGAGCTTACCATTCACTGCAAAATTCACCACAACTTATGAACCAGATGTACTTCTTCTTCAACTGAAACATTGATGAATTTAACATACACAAAGTATGTTCTTTTTATCGCCACTTTTCAGTGGCGAAAGATTGACACTTAAGTATAACATATATCACTAGTGTTTTTATCACAACTTCTGAAGTAGTGATCCGGATGTTAATATAACTTGACCTTTTGGAAGCACTTTTTTCACCACTTCTTTAGAAGTACATATTTCTTGGCATTTTGGGTGTGATTATGTCATTTTTATTTGGTGATTTAGAACTTCTAAATTAGAAGTTCTTTTTTCATTTATTTTTGTAAGATTGATTGAAAAGAGTATTTTTTGTAATATTTACACTAAAAACACTGTTCGACCGCAAAAACCTTCCAGTAAAATTTCTAACTGGTCCTTAAAGATTTTGGTCTCCTGCTTCCAATCTACCGTCCAAATTTTTCTAGCACGTACCGTTTTTGAGATATTCGCTGTTTAAAAGTAAAAAAGCACTTTTAGGGGTCCACTGTTACGTATTCTTACGTTGCTTCCACGAAATAGGACTTAATTTCATATAAAATGGACCTCCTGATTCCAAAACTGCAATCCACAATTTTCAAGCATGTTCTATTTTTGAGATATTCGCGTTTGAAAATTTAAGCGTGATTTATAAAGAATCAGGGACCATAACTGTTATGAGATTTATTGAAAAAAATCAAATTTAACTGTTCGAAAATATTTTTTCAAATAAAAATCAAAAATAACAGTTTGAATTGATTTATATAAATATCTGTTCAAAATAACAGAAATAAAAAACTTTTTTTTTTATAACTGTTAATAAAAACTCTTTGAGACCTACAAAAATTGAATTATTAAAATAAAACAGCAATAAACGCATGCAGAAGAATCCTATTGATAGCTTATACTTCAATCATTGATTTAAAGATATAAACTTTGATTGACTTTTTTAAAAATAACTGTTATAACAGTTATTTACTCCAATAAATAAAAAATAAAAGTTATTTTAAATTGTTTGAACAAAAAGTTTTTATAATAACTGTTATTTTTTACTGTTATTGAAAAAATAAGAAAAATAAATGTTATTGCAAATTTAAACACGGGGCATCTCTAGAAGTCCTTTCATATATAAAATACTTAGTTTGGACAACATTCGTTTCATGATTTTTTTAAAACAAAAAGACACATATAACTGTTATATTTGGTCTCTGTAAAGAATATAAGTGCGTAACAGTAGAGTTTGAGTTTTTCAAACGCCAATATTTCAAAAACAGTACGCAATAGAAAAATTTGGATGTCAGATTTGGAATAAAGATGCCTTATTTTTACTAAATCGAGTTCTATTGTGTTTGAGCAACTTAAGAATACGTTACAGAAGAGACCCAAATATTTCAATATTAAAACGCGAATATCTTAAAAACCTTACGTGATAGAAAAATTAATTTCATTGATAATCTAACGTATATACTTCGAATTAAAAAAGGAGTAATTATAGAGATCACAAAACTATAAAAATTCACGCGAATTGATTCACAAGTTTGTTTTGACCACAAGTCTATACCTCAATTTTCTAAAAAGCTTAAACAATCTTTAATAATGTGATGCAGGAACATCCGCTTTAGTTCGTAAATGTATTTATTTAATTTAGGACCAACTTTTTTGATATAAGAAATGAAATTTTAAAAATTTATCAATAATCGATTTTCGTCTTTTCGATTTTTTAAGCTCTAAATAAAGAGAAATGAAATGCCACTACCAAATTTTATCACCATTTTTGCAAAACCTAAATGTATTTAAAGCTGGACGTAGAAAAAATTGCATACTTCGTGTATCACCCTCATTCTAATTGTTTCAGTTTAAAAAGAAGTTCATATGTTGTGGTGATTTGATTTGATTCCTAAGAACATATAAAAAAAGTACATCAAAATCGTTAAGCAAAGAACTGGTGAAAGATGTTTTTATTATTTTGTAGCATTTTTGGAAGTGATTTTAAAAGTACTTCCTACGGAATATGAAGTTCGGCACCTATCGCTACGTTGTATGTAGTGAAACCACTAATTCTTTTTGAACCACTTCGTTTATTTTTTGCTGGGAATTAAATTACGATTTATTAAATTTTATATTAGTAAAAAATATGTTTTTGGAAAAATATTCATTGGCGTAGGAAGCCAACATTTCTGGGGGGGGCTAAAGCCTCCCCTAGATTTTTTTTTTTTTTTTAATAGAAAAACCTAGAACTATTCCTGAAGCGTTCCCTTAAACATGCGTCTAGGTGTCCTAGAAACGAATGCCCCCCGAAAACGGTTAAAAATTCATATTTTTTTTTTTTAATTTTGATTCTGTAGATTTTTTGGAAATTTAGAACTCCTAGATATGTTTTGAGAATGAAATATGTTTTTCCTATAGTAAAATCATTAGATTACTATGATTATTTTCAAGAAAAAGTTCTGATGATTGCAAAAGTTGATGATTATTAGTCAAAATTCTCAGATTCTTTCTTTCAATAACTTTTGTCTATAAAAAAAACCCCTTATAATTTAGAAACTTTTTTAAATCAAAGAAGTTAAAATGTGTTCCTGAAGGTAAAACCCTAAGATTCGGTAAAATTTTTATTACTGACAAAAACATCAGATTCATATAAAAACTTTTTTCAATAATTCAGACCAATTTTCAATGGGAAAAACTATTAGATCTTATATAATAATCATTAAGAGTCCTTAAGACTCATTGAATAATCATAACGAGTCCTAAAGACTCATTACATATTATTATTATTTATTTTTGCTAAAATTAACGAAATCATTAAATTATTAAAAAAAATTTGTGAATGATTAAAATTCTGGGGGGGGCTAAAATTATTCTGGGGGGGGCTAAGCCCCCCCCAGATAGGGCTATCTACGCCTATGAAAATATTCTTGAGCGAAAGAAAATAAGTGGATAAATGAGATACCAAGTGTGTTTAATATAGCGCTCACATAAGCGTGCGTAAAAACCTATCAAAAAAAAAAAAAACAAAATAAAACGTATGCTGTGTTTTGTTTTCTTATGAGCGTGCCATCTTTCTTTTCTTTGTATACACAACAGGAGCGATAAAAATTTGAAATAAACTACAGTCGAACTCGGTTATAACGAGTTCTCGGTTATAACGAACTAATTTCAAAGTCCCGACGTTTTGGCATCAATTTTCACACAAAATACTTCTTTTATAGCGAACTCGGTTATAACGAATCCTCGGTTAAAACGAACTGCTTATTATGGTCCCACGAACAGAATTTCATGTGTATTTACCTTTTTATAACAAACTCCGATAAATATTTTGTATGTGTGGCAATCATGTTTATCAAACTCACAATGTTGGAGTCACTCCACTCTCGACCACAGATTAAAATGTTAACTGTACAAAATGCAGAGTGGAGTTCTGTCACATTGTATTTGTCAGTTTACTTACTTGTCTCATAATTTGGCAAAATTATTCCACTAAATTTAGTTTACTTTATAAATTATATTTTTTTTAACGTTTTAAAATATTTTTTTCATTGTAAATTGTTTTAATATAAAATTTTTTGTTTTGTTTATTTTTTTTAATGACATTATTAGTGATGGCACTTTTACAGGGGTGTATTTTTTCTCTGTTAACGGTTAACATACCTCTGTTAACTCCAGATTGGAACTCCAGAGTAGAACATGTTTGACTCTGGAGTGAATTGAAAAAGGATAGTCAAATTCAAAAATATGAAAGTACAAAAGGGAAAGATATAAAATTTTCCACAGATTGGAGTACTCCAACATTGTGAATGCGGCTTAAGTTAAAATCTCGATAACATTTATTTATATTTTAATTTTTTCTTCTCAATAAGTAGTTTGTTTACAAACAAAGCATCAAAAAAACAAAATTGGATCTATTTTTTGGAAATAAAACTAGGTTGACAAAAAATATTCCCCGCTTATAGCGAACTTCGCTTATAACGATCTATTTTAACTGGTCCCTCGGAGTTCGTTATAACCGGGTTTGACTGTACTACTTTTTGAAACATTGCAAATTAATTCTTTTTTTTTATAAATCAATTTTATTTCGTTTTTTTTTTATTCCAGACAAATTTTGATCAGGAGCGGTGAAAATTTGATATAAACTATTAAAAAAACAAAGGTAAATACAATCAATTTTTTTTGTTTAACATTTTATTAATATAATTTTTTTCTTCTATAATTTCAGATAAAAAAATTGTCATTTCATGTCGAAATACTATACAACCAACTGTTAACCCTCAAATGCCCGAGGCTGCCAAATGTCACTGTCTACATTTATTGCTATATCTTACTGAATATTATAGACTTATGGGATTGGTTTCGTTAGAAAGCTGGTATAAGAGAGAGTAAATCGTATTTTGGTCTTACACATGTGCCATTATTGGTTTTTCAGTTATTTAAGATTGAAGTTCAAATTTGTGAAAAATATGCACTAAAAAAAATAGCTTCGTGAAATTAATGAAAATTGACTTAACCTTAATGAAAAATGACTCACGTTTTCAACCGAAGACAGGTTTCATTTGATTAATGAAACTGGTGTCATTAAAATTCCTTTCAATGAAAACTTGCATATAAATAATGAAAATATTCGTAGAACTTGTTTGAAACGTTTTATGAAGTTTTTCATAAAATGTATGAAAATATCCATTGATTAAATGTGGAATAGTAGTTGGTAATGAGCGTATGATAATTGCTTTTTACAAGTAACTAGTTGCTAACTTTATTAAGGTTTTGATATGGGAATTAAGATAAATTCATGTTGGTTAAAGTTATCAAAATTTCCATAGAAAGCCCCTAATCAAGTTAGGAACAAGTTACCTAAAAACAGCACTTACATACACCCATAAGTGAAAATTTGCATTAATAACAATTTTGGTAAGTCACATGTAACCATCACTGTAACCGTCACTGAAATTTTATTTAGGGGCATGTCACAGACTCAATTCCGATCGGATTTGAAAAAAAGTTGTTACTCGTAAAACGAAAAACAATTTTTTTTTCGGAATGAAATCACTTTCAAAAATCAAAGTGGAATTGAATTGCTAAAAGTGGTTTCATTCCGAAAAAAAGTATTTGCTTTGCGTTTTACGAGTAAACCACTTATTCCACTTCCCAACGGAATTGAGTCTGTGACATGACCCTTAATTGCACACTTTTTATGGTTTTCCCTAGTTTTTACACACAACAAAATTTTACTCCAAACTTAAATTGGTCTGAATTGCCAAATAAGGTAAACTATAAAAGACAAAAACGCGATGACTTTAAAAACACGGGCTGCCAAAACGTAGCAACAACGTAGCAATGGAACAACACAAATTACCCTACATTTCATCACAAAATTTCAATGACTTAAAAAACTATTTTTCTGTTGCAAATTACATTATAATTTATAAGAAACAGTCAAAAGAAACACTTATACGGAACTTTTCACTTTCAATTAGATATAACCAGCAAAAAATATAAAATTATTTTATTTTATTAGAAAAAAGTTAACACACATGTAAAAATTACAATTAGACTAAACACGCGTGGTGTAATAAAACGTTGTATGTTTTTGTTCTGTTTTCTTTCTCTTATTCGCAACGCAGAGTTGTATTTAGTTCTAAAAAATTTTATGATATTTTTTAATGAAATTATGAAATCTAATGAAACAACTTTCATAAAATTTGTTCATAACATGCATGAAATTTCAATCAGCTTATGAATTCCTTCATTTAAGTAATGAAAACAAAATAATGAATCCGTTTTATTAATATCAGGAAGGTTATTTTTTTCAGTGTGGCAAATAAATATTTTTCTAAAAATTTAAAAAAATTACACTCAACCAAAAATCATTGTATTCCCAAAGAAAATCGTTGTAAATTCAACAGAAATCATTGTTGATTTTGACCCTACAAATATTTATGTTGATTTCAATAAAAATTGTTGTCAGTTTTTGTAAAAGTTGATCAACTCGTTCTTTTGTAAATCAACTCGTATTTTTTGTAAACTCAACTCATATTTTTGTTGATATAAGAAATTTTATTAATAAAAAAAGCTTGTTGTTATTTGTTAATATTCTTTTATTAAGTAAAAATCACAATATTTTTTAGAATTATCACCGGCTTTTTATGTTATGCACTCGTAAGCCATTCTCCAGTTTTCTAATGACACCAAATCAAAAACCTTAAAAAAAAAACAAAAAAAAAATATAATATAGTATGAATACATAAAGTAACCAATGTATTTTATTACTTACCAAATATTTACAGATCAGAATCTGATCATCAGATCCTATTTTTATTTATTTTTATAATATTAAATATTTTTATAAGAAACAAACACATAAAATAATTTTATAAGAGACAAACAAATTTCACATTGCAATGCATTGCTACCAACTTGATAATACAAAAATGAACGAACAGGGTTGTTTTTTCTTTTTTGTTTTTATCTATTGAATTCTGTACAAGCGTTGTAAAAAGTTGATTCAACTTTACTGATTATTCAACGATATCAACATTAATTTTTGTTGAATACGGCAATATTCTGTAAAACTTGATCTACAATGGGTTTACTAATTTTTCTACTAAGATATTTCTATGAGTGTATAAAAGATATTTATATGCATCCTATTGTCTTTGTAATTTATGTTGATAGGAAAATTTATCAAGTTTTATTGTATGTAAATTGACTTAAAGATTTAAGCTATAAGGATGTCCGATTTGTCAGATTTATATAGACTGCCAAATGGCAGCCACGTGCAATTTTGGAAAGTAATGTTTTTTTAGCCAAGCTAATTTTTTTTCTCCGTTTTGCAGACAATGTGTTTTTTTAAGAGTTTTGATGCATTTAAAAACTTTATACGATGTATTATCGTCCTTTTTTTAACGATGAACTTCTAGCAGAGCTCTTCCGTTTGTTTTTGATTCGGCAACGGACCGCACAAAACACTATAAAGAGAATTCCTACTTTGGACAATTTATACGTACATATGGAGAACAAACTCTCCGCAAACGTTTTTGCTGATACTTTTTACATTTACACATTTATGTCAATCAACCACAAATAAAACTCCCTCTTTCCTCCTTCACATACCTAAATTTTCTGATCTGAACACAATGCAATGCATTTAAAGGGACATAGAAACTAAATTTAAGACCGACAAAGCTGAAATAAGAATATTGTTGTGTATTTTATTTATTTTTGTCTTTTTAAGTGAGAAGGCCTAG
This sequence comes from Pegoplata infirma, assembly GCA_963921195.1. Classification (NCBI taxonomy): domain Eukaryota; kingdom Metazoa; phylum Arthropoda; class Insecta; order Diptera; family Anthomyiidae; genus Pegoplata; species Pegoplata infirma. The sequence goes on from OY992540.1 coordinate 184,294,068, forward strand.
AACTGTGGCAAATGGACAAGTTTGCCCTAGTACAAAAAGATTGTACTAAATTAGACTTAGCTGCATTAAACAGGTTGCAATTAAAATCGCCAACAACAATTACATTCGAATAATTCAGAAAAAGCTCATAATGAAGGTCCTCAAACTTTCCAAAATCAGCAGGCGGCGGCAAGTACACTACACCAAATAAAACTTTACAACTCCCAAAATACAGTTCTAAAAAAAGTGACTCACATTTATCAAAAATCGAAACTTTAGACACAATTTTAAATTTAAGTTTGCTAGAAATGTAAATACCAACACCACCAGCCTTTTAATAATTTTTTTTTAAGTTTAAAGTTCCAGGGGGCTAATCACGTAAAACGATAGACGATGCATAAACGACATCAAAATACATATCGTTTTGAAGGGAAATTTGAAAGTTTTTCTTTAATTATTAAAGAGTGTTGTCTAATCCAGAAACATTAAAAAAATTGGAAATATTTTGATTAGTTTAGGAGCAACAAGGCTCCAAAAATCGACGATAGTTAACTATCGTTTTACGTGATCACAGTCCAGGACTTGCCAAAACCAAACGGTTTGAGATATTTCCAATTTTTGTTTTGTTTGAAAACTACATTTGTTTGTAATTTATATTATAGTTCATGGGAAATTTTAGAACAGGTTTATTCCTATTTTTTATTGTTTTTAAAAACCCTTTTTTTTACCATATTTTTCGATTTTACCTAAGCTTCTAACTATAATGCACCCGTTAGCTTTGCTCTACATATAAGATATTCTCAAATATACTTAAGATTTTCTCTAATATATTCTCAGCGATAATTTTTGCATTCCAGCTTCTGTTAAAAAGAAGGTATAAAAAATAATTACAAAAAGATTCAGATCTTTAAAAAACAAAAAAATTTCTTAACTTTTGTTAGCTTTTATCCACGTATTTTGTAAGGGTGCCACCCTATTTTATGTTGTTTGTGTATAGCAGTGATACGCATTTTTGTAATTCCTATTCCCGCGGGAATAGGCGCTGCTTGTGCGCTGTCAACACACATACACTATAAAATTCTGTTGCTTGAGCAAATTTGTTGACTTTTCGCTTGCTACTACCCACACAAGCATAAATGTTATAGTATGTGTCTGCGTATCGCTGGTGTATAGCTATATTATTGAAGAACAAATGCAAAAAACCGCAAGCCAAAATATTGAACCGTTTAAAAGTTACAGATTTTTGATCACTCACACTACCAAAAAAACCACACTATACACCGTTTGCTTTTCATCCCGGTTGCCCACAAAAAAAGGTGCGAGACTTTATTGCAAGCAAAAAAAGGCAGCATGTAAATACAGTCTTAACCGACAAAAACTAACAGATTTATTTGAAATTTTAAAATTGATAGCGGTTTTCACCCTTGATAGAAAACAATTGAGGAAATTTCCTACAAGAAAATTTTCTACCGATTTTTTCCACTAAAGAGTGAACAACTATTTAAACAAGTTTTCTCACACTAACATTTTCTATAACCTCAAATTATTTTACATAATTAAAACTACGAAATAAAAATAAACAACGCGATTTTTAGTAAAAATATAATTAATCATTTAAGTTTCATTTTAAATTTCGTATAAAAAGACTGAAAATATCACAAAATAATTAAATGCCTCTCTAATCAGCTGTTTTGTTGGTCTAGAAACTTTTATTTTTTTCTATACTTCAACTTACTCAAGCATCAAGTCGAAGAAATTTTCTATGTAGAAAAGAAGAAACCAAGAAAATGAGAAAAACGAGCCGCCATATATTTTGTTGTTGTATCTGTCAAACATTTTCTTGTTTTCTTCGATTCTCCGATTCTTTTCTTGTTTTCTATAAAGGGTGAGAACCGCTGATAATTTTAAATTCGTATTTAGTATTTATTTCATTTGATATAACCTAGCCCGTTGGCCATAATCGGATACTAATTTCTACTTACAAAAATTTGTACTTAAAAAATTTTTTAATATTAAAATAAAAATATGAACACAGAAGAACTTATGGCTGAAATGCATGCATTTTATGCAGTTTATGAGGCACATGAAAATTAAAAAAACTAAAAACGCCACGCGACCAAGAATTAAAAAAGAAAAAACCAAAATTAATGATTAGTGGCGCCGGACTCGGGAAGCACCTCTGAGCCTCCATAAAGTACCGAATTTAGCACTAATTTTAACCGGGCAAAAGGCTTGATACATAAAAAAACTTTATTTAGCGAAGCCGCTAAATTAATTTATGGAGTTTGTAATTCCTAAGCCCGGCCAAAGGCCAGCTACGCAGTAAAAAAAAAATTTAAAACATATCCCCATTAAAAATGACACAAAAAGGGCAAAGCGTGGCGCCACTAATCAAATTTTTTTTATTTTTTTTAAAGTCTAGAGAGGATGCCGTTTTTAGTTTTTTTCAATTTCAGTATGCCCCATAAGGTTAGGTTAGGTTGTAAGTGGCTGCTGACGTTTTACGTGTGCTGACGTAAAACGTCAGCAGCCACTTACAACCTAACCTATGCCCCATAAACTGCAATTTTGCCGAACTTATAAGTATATATCGTGAACCTACATACATATATTTAAAATATGGCAAATAGCTCCCCTATGCAATACCCATCTGTGGTAAAAATTTCAGAGCAAAAAAATTATTTGTTGTCGTTTTACATCCATTTTTGTTATTCTGCTAACTCAAAGTACATATTTTTTTGGTGAAAATAAATGCCAACTCCCATTGTAAATTTCCAAATAAAGTCAATGACATAAGCTTTCAAAATAGATAGTTTGGAGTGACCCTTATACAATACAGTGTGAGTTACAGAGTGCCAAAGTTGACCACCCTGAAATTAAAAGGTGTTTCTCTATGTTAAAAGGCTTTCGGAGCTAGTAACTTTTAAAAATATGCAAAGATTTTTAATTTTTTTTAGTTTTTGCAATTACCGTACTAAGGATAACAAAATCCAAAAAAATAATAAAAAAATTTCAAAAAAAAATTATTTTTATTTTCCGACAAAATATGCCAACTCTAAAAAAATATTTGTTTTTTGATACAGTAATAAATGCCATCTCTGAAAAATACGCAAACAAAAATGAAATTTTTGGCATAGGTAAAAATTTTTTAGAATATTTAAACCATCTTATGGATGGTACATTGTTTATTTTTACAATAATATGCGAAATAACTACACCATTTACAGATGTAATTCGAAAAAGATCAATTGTAATTGGAAGATTCTACACCATTTACAGATGTAATTCGAAAAAGATTAATTGTAATGCGAAGATTCTATTTGTAATTCGAAGATTCCATTTGTAATTCGAAGATTCCATTTGTAATTCGAATACTCCAATTGTAATTCGAATATTCCATTTGTAATTTGAAGATTCCAATTGTAATTCGAAAAAGATCAATTGTAATTCCAAAAAGATTAATTGTAATTCGAAAAAGATTAATTGTAATTCGTAAAAGATCAATTGTAATTCGTTAAAGATTAATTGTAATTCGATGATTCCAATTGTAATTCGAAAAATATCAACTGTATTTCCATTGATATTTTTCGAATTACAATTGGAATCTTCGAATTACAATTGATCTTTTACGAATTACAATTGATCTTTTACGAATTACAATTGATATTTTTCGAATTACAATTGATCCTTTTCGAATTACAATTGATCTTTTTCGAATTACAATTGATCTTTTTCGAATTACAATTGGAATCTTCAAATTACAAATGGAATCTTCGAATTACAATTGGAGTATTCGAATTACAAATGGAATCTTCGAATTACAAATGGAACTTTCGAATTACAAATAGAATCTTCGAATTACAATTGATCTTTTTCGAATTACATCTGTATGGTGTATTTGTAATTCGAAGATTCCTTTTGTAATTCGAAGATTCCATTTGTAATTCGAAGATTCCATTTGTAATTCGAAGATTCCATTTGTATTTCGAATACTCCAATTTTATTTCCAAGATTCCATTTGTAATTCAAAGATTCAAATTGTAATTCGAAAAAGATCAATTGTAGTTCGAAAAAGATCAATTGTAATTCAAAAAAGATCAATTGTAATTCGAAAAAGACAAATTGTAATTCGTAAAAGATCAATTGTATTTCGTAAAAGATCAATTGTAATTCGAAGATTCCAATTGTAATTCGAAAAATATCAACTGTATTTCCATTGAATTACATTATTTTATCGAATTACAATTGGAATCTTCGAATTACAAATGGAATCTTCGAATTACAATTGGAGTATTCGAATTACAAATGGAATCTTCGAATTACAAATGGAATCTTCGAATTACAAATGGAATCTTCGAATTACAAATAGAATCTTAGAATTACAATTGATCTTTTTCGAATTACATCTGTAAATGGTGTATTTTTTTAGCTCTCCTGAAAAGTAAGCTTTTTCGAGTTGGCATTTATTGAATATAGTTCGACGATATATAAATATATATAATAGACGTAAACCAATTATCAAAAAAAAAAATAAAGAAAAACAAATATAGCAATTCAAAGTTAATTGACCAAAATTAATCAGTTTACAGATTCACGACCGATCGATTGAAAACCCTAATAAGTAAGAAATATTATTTTTATATTGCTGGCCCTTCTTGGGTTGCAATCGGCTTAAATGCCTCAGCAATTAAATGTGAATGAGTATGGAGCAAAAGTTGACAGTCCTGAGATCCCAGCACATCGGCAATGTTAGACTTTATAAACTTTATGGTTAATGCTTTTAATTGATCCGCACTGTGACGATCGGCTAATACTAATGTTTTAGCTGCTGTGTTAACGGAGAGATTATCGTAAAATTCTTTCTCACACATCATTTTCAAATTTTTCAAACCGTATTTATCTGCCGCCATTAAAAGTTCATCGCACAGTTGGCTTAAATTTGGTGCTTTGCCAGTATAAATAAATCGCAACATTTCGTTTAAAACTTCTTCGTCCAAATCAGTTATGGAAACACGATTTAGCTTTACTTCTTCCATATCATGTTTAAACATAGCAGCAAAGACATCACTACGAGCTGCCAATATAGCTTTATGTGCTTGGAATTCATAATCGCCCACAGCTAATGTTACATCAGAAAATTGCTCATTATTTAATAGATTTTCCAAATTTTCACTTAAGTTACATTTCGGTACTTGCACCACATTTACATTTGATGGGTTTGAAATTGTATTAACAATATCGGACACAACAGTTAATTTGCAAGTTATTGTTAAATTATCATCGGGTAAAAGACCATTATTTTTATCTAATAGGTAATTTCGTAGAATAAATTGTGTACAACCCCAACTGTTGTTTTTTAAATCAAACAGAACGATTTTGCCTGATGTAAAGTTTCGAACCTCTTCTCCCTTTGCGTTCAATATTCCAAATCCATATAAGGCTTTTACTTCTGATTTATCACAGGAATTTAAAGTTAAAGCTAAGTACTCTGTTTTTTACGGTGAAAATTTCACTTAAACTTTAAACGCCTCAAATCGCAATAAAACAATGAAAAATAAACAACTTTTGACAATTATAAGAAACGATCATAACAAAACTGAAATGTCACTTTTCCACGGCAATTTAAATTGTCTTGTATAATAAAAATGCGTGAAAACTTTTTTAACAATTTCCCTATAATTCCTCGCGTTGCCAATTTTTTTTTTTTATATGAAGTTTGACAGATTTTTTCCCGTGAAACCGAACAGAGTACTTAGCTTAAGAATAAGGAAACATTTGATTCCTTGCCTTTTAGTAGAAGACTTAAAAAACAATCAATTTTGCTTTTGGCTTCAACAGAAAAAGTTGATGAATTTAAGTTTTCGTTAATTTTGTCACACAAACTAAAATTTTTAATGGTCCACATAAAATTAAATTTAGTCACATTTATCTCTGTATTACACTGCTTTTGATAAGATAAATCCATTATTGAATTTTTAAATAAAGATGGTGAGAAAAATTCTGATGGCAAAAAATAACAGAAGCGAATAGAATTCTCGTATTAATAATAACAAACAAATATATATGTAAATAATATTTCGACGAATGACTTTCGTATTACAGAAACTTGAACAATATACCGTTTATAATGAGTGAAACAATAAAAAATCTGGCATCTTTTTTTCTAATGGCCTTAAGGGGTCAATAGACTCTCGACTTGTTGCATGCCAAAAATTAATTTTAAATACACAATTGAAAAAAGCGCTCGATTGAATTAGTGTTGTACACCAAAAAAAAAATTGTAGTTGTGTACACGCAAAAAAACTTCCAGTTATTTCACTTTTAGTATCTGGCAACCCTAGGTCAGACTGAGCTACGATTGGTAAACAAATTTTAAATGGAGTGGATAGCCTTTTACAAAATTTTGCCAAAATTGTGATTGTCTATGTTAAAGTAACATAATTAATTTTTTATGTAAAATAACCAAGTTTTCTTGGTTCATAATAAAAAATCTCATATTTTACGCAAATTACTTGCACAAAAAAATTATCGAAAGAAAACAGAAAAAAACAAATACAGACCGCCATTTTCATTTTGTATTTTAATGTGATCTGTTCGTTTAATTTTTTATACATACAATTTTTCAACAGAAAAATTTCTCAAAGACAATTTTTCTATAGAAAATTTCTCAAAGTTAATTCTTTAATAAAAAATTTTTGAAAGACAATTTTTCTATAGAAACTTTTTCAAAGACAATTTTTATAAAGAAAATTTCTCAAAGACAATTCTTAAATAGAAAATTTTTTAAAGAACATTTTTATAGAAAATTTTTTAAAGATAATTTTTCTATCGAAAATTTATCAAAGATAATTTTTCCTAGGCGCCCCAGTAGGCTGGTTGGTAGCGTGCTAGCCTATGAGTCTGGGGGTTGTGGGTTCGATTCCCACCAGAGGCCTTGGTCTGTTTCGCTACAACGAGACGAAGGTCATTGTTACCAGTTCTCGGTTAGGTAAAATTAGTATATGATTTGTAATTATATGTTAATTCTTAATAAAAAAAAAAGATAATTTTTCCATAAAAAATTTCTGAAAGGCAATTTTTCTATAGAAAATTTCTCAAAGACAATTTTTCTATAGAATATTTTTCAATGCCAATTTTTCTACAGAAACTTTTTCAAAGACAATTTTTCTAGAAATACAATTCTTTAGAAAATTTCTGAAAGACAATTTTTCTATAGAAATTTTCTGAAAGGCAATTCTTCTATAGAAAATTTTTTAAAGACAATTTTTCTATATAAAATTTCTGAAAGACAGGTTTTCTATAGAAAATTTCTGAAAGACAATCTTTCTATGTATGGAAACTTTCTCAAACACAATTTTTCTATAGAAAACTTCTGAAAGTCAATTTTCCATAGAAAAATTGTCAAAGTTAATTATTCTATAGAAAATTTTTCAAAGACAATTTTTGTATAGAAAATTTCTGAGAGAAATTTTTCTATAGAAAATTTTTAAAAGACAATTTTACACAGAAAAATTCTCAAAGACAATTATTCTATAGAAAATTTCTCAAAGACAATTTTTCTATAGAAAATTTTTGAGAGAAATTTTTCTATAGAAAATTTTTGAAAGACAATTTTCCATAGAAAAATTCTCAAAGACAATTATTCTATAGAAAATTTCTCAAAGACAATTTTTCTATAGAAAATTTCTGAGAGAAATTTTTCTATAGAAAATTTTTAAAAGACAATTTTCCACAGAAAAATTCTCAAAGACAATTATTCTATAGAAAATTTCTCAAAGACAATTTTTCTATAGAAAATTTCTGAGAGAAATTTTTCTATAGAAAATTTTTGAAAGACAACTTTCCATAGAAAAATTCTCAAAGACAATTATTCTATAGAAAATTTCTCAAAGACAATTTTTCTATATAAAATTTCTGAGAGAAATTTTTCTATAGAAAATTTTTGAAAGACAATTATTCTATAGAAAATTTCTCAAAGACAATTTTTCTATAGAAAATTTCTGAGAGAAATTTTTCTATAGAAAATTTTTAAAAGACAATTTTCCACAGAAAAATTCTCAAAGACAATTTTTCTATAGAAAATTTTTGAAAGACAATTTTCCATAGAAAAATTCTTAAAGACAATTATTCTATAGAAAATTTCTCAAGGACAATTTTTCTAAAGAAAATTTCTGAGAGAAATTTTCCTATAAAAAATTTTTGAAAGACAATTTTCCAATATAAAAAATTTTTGAACGACAATTTTCAATAGAAAAATTCTCAAAGACAATTATTCTATAGAAAATTTCTGAAAGACAATTTTTCTATAACAAATTTCTGAGAAAAATTTTTGAAAGACAATTGAACAGTTCATGCGAATAAGGACGAATAGACCATTTGTATAATTTTACAAATGACGATAAAATCGCAGAAACGATTAAAAACTAATATTTTTTTCAACATTTTTGCATAATGCATTAATCTGTTAATGCAAAAAAGTTCGCAAAAATATTAATATTTAACCCTTTCTTGCGTTTTTATCACCATTGTAAAATTATACAAATGGTCTATTCGTCCTTATTCGCATGAACTATTCAATTTTCCATAAAAAAATTCTCAAATACAATTATTCTATAGAAAATTTCTCAAAGACAATTTTTCTATAGAAAATTTCTCAAAGATAATTCTTTAATAGCAAATTTTTCAAAGAATTTTGTCTACAGAAAATTTCCCAAAGACAATTATTCTACAGAAAATTTCTCAGACAATTATTTAATAGAAAATTTTTGAAAGATAATTTTTCTATAGAAAATTTCCCAAAGTTAATTTTTCTATAGAAAATTTCTGAAAGACAATTTTTCTATAAAAAAAATCTTAAAGACAATTCTTTAATAGAACATTTTTTAAAGATAACTTTTCTATAGAAAATTTCCCAAAGACAATTATTCCACAGAAAATTTCTCAAAGACAATTTTTCTATAGAAAATTTCAGAAAGAAAATTTCTGAAAGAAGAAGTTTCTATAAAAAATTTCTGAAATACAATTTTTCTATAGAAAATTTCTCAAAGACAATTCTTCTATAGAAAATTTCTGATAGACAATTTTTTTATAGAAAATTTCTGATAGAAAATTTTTCTATAGAAATAAAATTCTTTAGAAAATTTCTGAAAGACAATTTTTCTATAGAAATTTTCTGAAAGGCAATTCTTCTATAGAAATTTTTTTAAAGACAATTTTTCTATAAAAACTTTCCCTAAGACAATTTTTCTACAGAACATTTCTTAAAGATAACTCTTCCATAGGAATTTTCTTGAAGACATTTTTTCTATAAAAACTTTCTCAAAGACAATTTTTCTATAGAAAATTTTTCAATTACAATTTTTTTATAGATTTTATGAAAGGCAATTCTTGTATTAAAAACTTTTTAAACACAATTTTTCTATAGAAGCTTTTCCAAAGACAATTTTTATAAAGAAAATTTCTTAAAGACAATTTTTCTATAAAAACTTCCTCAAAAACAATTTTTCTATAGAAAATTATTCTTTAAAAATTTTTGCAAAAACAATTTTCCTTTAGAAAATTGTCTTTATAGATATTTTCTATAGAAAAATTGTATGAGAAATTTTTTATAGAAAAATTGTTTTTAGAGATATTTTCTATGGAAAAATTGCTTGAAAAACTTTCTATAGAAAAATTGTCTTTCAAAAAATTTTCTAAAGAAAAATTGTCTTTCAGAAATTAACCATCTACTATTTTACTTTTGGTGCCCAGGACACTTTCTTTCTTTTCCAATCTACTTTAGCAAAATTTATCATCAAAAATTTTTTAACAAAAATTGTTTATATAAAAATTTATTATCGAAAATTTTCTATACAAAAAATTAGTATCGAAAATTTTCTATAGAAAAATTTATTACTAAAAATTTTCTGTCGAAAAATTTATTACCGAAAATTTTCTATAGCAAAATTTATTACTGAAAATTTTCTATAGAAAAATTTATCGTCAAAAATTTTTTATAGAAAAATTTATCATCAAACATTTTTTTGTAGAAAAACTGATCATCAAAAATTTTTTATAGAAAAATTTACTATCGAAAATTTTTTATAGAAAAATTTGTTATCAAAAATTTTTTATAGAAAAATTTCGATAGTAAATTCAAACATTTTTTTATAGAAAAACTGGTCATCAAAAATTTTTTATAGAAAAATTTACTATAGAAAATTTTCTATAGAAAAATTTAGTATGGAAAATTTTCTATAGAAAAATTTACTATCAAAAATTTTCTATAGACAAATTTGGTATCGAAAATTTTTGATATAAAAATTCATTATCATAAATTTTCGATATAAAAATTCATTATCATAAATTTTCGCTAGAAAAATTTACTATCGAAAATTTTCAATAGAAATATTTAGTATAAAACATTTTCTATAGAAAAACATAATATTGAAATTTTTTTATAAATAATTTAGTATCGAAAATTTTCTATAAATTATTTAGTGTAGAAAATTTTCTATAGAAATATTTAGTAATAAAAATTTTCTATAGAAAAACATAATATCGAAAATTTTCTATAGAAAAAAAAGTATCAAAAATTTTCTAAAGAAAAATAGTTTTTTGTACAAGTTTTCTTAAAAAAAAAACTATTTACTTTTGGTGTTCAAAAACCTTTCCTCTTTTTGTAAAATTTTTTCTAACAAAAACTATTTTACATTTGGTGTTGAGAGCACTTTTTAATGAAGTTTTCAGGAAGCAAAAAAAACCGTTTTATTTTGTCATTTTGCCATATTTAATAAAAGTCAAGGGTCTTTAAAATACATAAAGATATTTTGTAGATAAAATAATGATTTTTTAGCTCAAACGAAGATATTAACGAATTACATAAAAAACATAACACATTTTGTGTATTATTTTTTTTATTTTTGGAAATTTTTATACACATGACCGTTTTTGTTCAAAGAACTTAAGTTATAAAGTTTGATAATAGTGCAAAAAATTCGAAGATTTTTTTTGTAAAAGTTTTTTTAACAAAAACTATTTTACTTTTGGTGTCCAGAACACTTTCTTTCCCAAACTTCTATGGAAAATTTTTAATCAAAAATTGTTGATAGAAATAGAAAATTTTCTATAGAAAAATTTAGTATCAAACATTTTTTATAGAAAAATTAAGTATCTATAGAAAAATTTTTTATCAAAAATTTTCTATAGAAAAATTTATTATAGAACATTTTCTATAGAAAAATTTATTATAGAAAATTTTCTTTAGAAAAATTTATTATGGAAAATTTTCTGTAGAAAAATTTATTATGGGAAATTTTCTATAGAAAAATTTATTATCAATAATTTTCTATAGAAAAATTTACTATCAATAATTTTCTATCGAAAAATTTATTATCAATAATTTTCTATAGAAAAATTTATTATCAAAAATTTTCTAGAAAAATTTATTATCAAAAATTTTCTAGACAAATTTATTATCAAAAATTTTCTATAGAAAAATGTATCATCAAAAATTTTCTATAAAAAAATTTATTAAAAAAAATTTCTATAGAAAAATTTATTAAAGAAAATTTTCTAAAGAAAAATTTAGTATCAAAAATTTTCTATAGAAACATTTATGATAAACAATTTTCTTAAGAACAATTTATTAACAAAATTTTTTTATACAAAATTTTTTTTTTAGAAAATTTTCTTTAAAAAAATGTAGTATCAAACATTTTCTATAGGAAAAGTAAGTATCAAACATTTTCTATAAAAAAATTTAGTATCGAAAATGTTTGATATAACAAGTTATTATCAAAAATTTACTGTAAAAAATATTCTAAATTTTCGAAAATTTTCGATATAAAAATTAGAGCTGTATTATGTTGTGTATTTAGTGCATAAATTCTGATTATGTCTATGTACATACGAATATTAGAATTTATGCTTTGCCAATAACGATTGTCAATTTGCTAAATACTCTTGACAATGGAATTTGACGAATTCCGAAACACGTGTCAAGTAAGTCTTGCAAAATGACCGTACCAATTAACTTAAAACAAACAAACTTTATAATAGTTTAAAAAGTGTTACTTTCACAATATCATCGTAATAATTAGTAAAGAAACGTGACCTCGAGCTGGAGTAATCTTTCTCAATACAATGTAGGAAAAAAATATTGTTTTTACACTTTTTCATTACAACTAATAGGAACTGTTAATTTTTCCCTAACAATAATTGGCAAAATTATAGCCACCGTAAAGCGGAACAGCTCTTGGAACATACCAACAAAATCTGACCGTGTTTATGTACTCTATATAGCTTTAAAGCACCACTCTGTACCTTAAAATAGTTTTTTTTGACAAAAAAAAATCACAAAAAGCCCTACAGCTGCCCTGAAGTCTCCCCAAGATGGATAAAATGTAAGACCCTATCTTCATTATTTTTTGCCTCCTAACATTTTATCCAAAAAAACCTAAGCACTCGGTCCACTCCCTAAGGGTGCTCCCATACAAAGATTACATATTTATAAAACTGCTCCTACGGCTCTAACTGTCGCAATGGTACCCCTAGCGAAGTTAATAGTATAACTGACCCACAATATTTTTCCCCCTCAACATTTTCACGAACATGCCTACCATCTATCTTTAACGCTTAAGGTGGTTATGAAACCACCTTAAGTGGGTGTAGGTGATTTGTGAATTTTTGTTAGGATTTTGAATATTGAGTAACTAAGAAAAAAACAAAAAAAAAAATGTTTTTCAAATGTGACTTCATTTCAAAATTTATAGAAATGCTCTCGAGAATTGGGAATTTTTAAACTTTTTTTACATTCATAAAAATTAGCTTATATAAAATAAAAAATTATACTAAAGCTCCAATATTCCGAAAAAAAAAATTAATGAAGATAATTTAATGTTAAGACATTTTTACTTCAGAAAAACTCTTAAATTCTAAAGTATTTTTCATGAAAAAACATAATCCATTTCTGAGATATTTGTCTTTAGAAAAATGTTAGGATTTTAAACCCTTTGATGTAAAAAAGTTTTTTAATTCTCAGATCGTGTTTTCTGCAGAAAAATTCATAGATTCAATATATTCTTATTGAAAATGTCTCAGATTTTTAAACTTTTTTCTATAGAAATAATCTGAGATTCTGAGACACTCTATCTATAAAAAAATTCCAAATTCGGATAATTTATAATTCACATATTTTAAAGTTATTCTCAGATTCTAAAAATTTTTTCGTATTCAAAAATTCTTAGACCCTGAAACATATTTTGTAAAAGAAAACTATCAGTTTCCAAAACATTTTATGAAAAAACTTTAATACACTTTTCTAAAAATAAGACTTTAAATTTTACAGTATTTTCATTAAAAAAATTTTACGGTTATAGTTCCTTCTAATGTTTTCTAAGGTTCTGAAACATTTTTTTAAAGAAAAAATTAAATATTCAGAGATAAATTCTCAGAATCTTTCAACAGAAACAATTTAGATTTTTAGAGATATTTCGTACTAAAAAAATCTCAGGTTCCGATAAAAAAATCAAAGATTTTGATAAACTTCCAATAGAAAAAATTCGTAAATTCTAAAAGATTTTTCAAAAAGAGAAATTCTCATATTCTTAAACAATTTTCCATAAAAAAAAAATATATTTCCCCATTGAAGAACTCAGAAACTCTGAACTCTGAAACGTTTGTACTGTAGAAATGTTGTAAAAAAAATTTTTGAGACAATACTTTTTCCTTAGAAAATTATAAGGATAGTTATTCGAAAATTCCCACGACTTGATGCTCATTTAAGTTACTCATACGCAATTTCTTTAATTCTGAAACTTTTTAAAGAGGCTCTGTGCTGTAAATCATCCGCACACATCCTAAGGATTTTTTTACATCCTGGCCAATTTCTTTCTTTGTTTGTTCCTTTCCCTTCCTTTTCCCTTTCTTTGTTTTTCATTTTTTTCTTTCTTTCTTTTTGAAATCATTTTGGGGGGGGGGGGGGGAGAAATCCCATACGCGTCTGGTCATACATTTACCTCCTCATTTACCTATCACAGTGATAGGAGCAAATTTTATAAAAATGACATTTTATTATTTTTATAAAATCTTGAATGCACTACTGTTTTAAGAATGAATTGCTGCACCTTGTCTGTAATTTTTGTAAAAATAGAATGGCTGTAATTCTCTTGGAATGATCAATCAAAGATAAAATATATATGTACATACCCAGCAAAAACTTACATTACCAAGTAATTAACTTTGGGGTTTATAACGAAAATTAGTAACTAGTTACGTCCCAATTTCATTGATAATTACTTTAACAAGGCGATGTCATTGGAGGCTAGGCCTTCTTTGTTCGCTTACGAAAATGCTAAAAAGTAATAGCCCATTCCTAGCTCGCTTACGAAAAGTTGAAAAGGTAATTGCATTGTTTGTTTAGTTGCTCTTATTAAATGAGAGAAAAAATTAACAGTAAAATGGTTTTTAATATATTTTTATTAAACTTACACTCAGAAAATTATGTAAGTTACTACATGCTAGTTATTTGTATATTTTACAGTAGTTAGTTGTTTTCAACTAGAAAGTCAGTTGTTTTTGTATGAAAAATATTAAACAACTATTTCTGTTAGTTATTTTAAGTCTTTTTTTTTAACAACTAACAAAAAAGTACTGTGATGTAGTAACAGTTATTTAAAGTAGTTAATTTTATTTTTTTATCTCTGAAAAGTTTTCAGTTTTTTTAAAAAATAATAATAATTTTCGTTTTTTTTATTTTTCACAACTTTTTTTAAAAAAAAAAAAAAACTTTGAAAAAATTTGGTCTTCAATTTTATTTTTTTGGAAAACTTTTTGAAAAAGAAATTATATATTGATATTTATATTTATACTACATTTTAGTTGTTTTGACTACGAATGTAAGTAGTTTTTACTACATAAGTCAGTTGTTTTTTTGTCAGTTAAAATAACTAACATTGTTAGTTGATTTAACTGAAAAAGTAGTTGACCCCAAAACAACTTACAAAGTAGTTATTTTTACTGACATTTTCAGTTGATTTTACTAACGTAATTTTTTGAGTGTAACTGTTTTTTTAAATTCAGATTGCAAATCTATTTACATAGTAAGTTAAACGTATGGCCTTTTTTTTTTTGGGGTATAAAGTAACGCAGCGAGTAATTAGTACTCATTGCCAGGTAATCCAATTGGGAGTGAGTATTCATTACCTAGTTTTTGCTGGGTATGTTTAAATCTCCATACACCGTAATCAAAAAATCTAACAAATTTGTATATAAACTCTTATTTCAATTTAATTTTTGAAAACGGGCACAAGCGGGCAACTTTTTTGGAAAGAATAATTCTGGTCCAGACAGTTTTTTGAAAGGGCGTGGAACTTTTGATAACGATGAGTATAAAAAGGGGGTTTTAAAAAAAAAAAACTAATTTTTTCTAATTTTTTCTAAACTTTTATTTCAATTCAATTTTTGAAATGGGCACAAGAGGGCAACTTTTTTAAAAAGTGTGGACAAAAAGGGTAATTCTGGCCCAAACAGTTTTTTGAAAGGTCGTGGAACTTTTGATAACGATGAGTATAAAAAGGGGGGTTTTCTACTCTTCTCGAGTAGAGCAACAAAATCCAATCAAAAAAAGGTACAAATGTAAGTATAAAAAATATATATATTTTTTTATTTTGTTGGCCCTTCTTGGGTTGCAGTCTCTTTGAATGTTTCAGTAATTAAATGTGAATGTGTATTGAGCATAATTTGACAGTCCTGCGATCCCAACACATCGGCGATGTTAGACTTTATAAAATTCATGGTTAGTGCTTTTAATTGATCCGCACTGTAACGTTCGGCTAATACTAATGTTTTAGCTGCTGTTTCAACGGAGAGATTGTCGTAAAATTCTTTCTCACACATAATTTTTAAATTTTTCAAACCGTATTTATCTGCCGCCATTAAAAGTTCATCGCACAGTATGCATAATTTTGGTGCTTTGCCAGTATAAATAAATCGCAGCATTTCAATTAAAACTAGGGATGTCGCGAATAGTGTATTCGGCATTTTACCGAATATTTACTATTCGGTATTCGGTTTGAACCGAATACGAATATATGCCGAATAATTTATTTATTCATACGCCTGTATTTTACCTATGTAAAATATTGAAAAAAAGTACCAGACTAAAAGACAACAACCAGGGATGCCAACTTAGTGCTTTTCGCGCTAGATCTAGTGCTTTTTGATGTGTCAAAACGCGAAAATTTTTGACCTAGTGCCAAATTAGAAAAACGCACTAACTTGGTGCTTTTTAAATTTTCAGTTGGTGCTTTTTAAAATTAATTTTTATAGCCACCAAACAAAGTTTGGCGGTATACTTACTTTGTTATTTCGAGTGTAACGCATCGAAATATTAGTCAGAGACCTCACAAAGTATATATTTTATTGTTTTATGATCGATTCAAAGACATTTTTTTAATGTCCGTCTGCCTATCTGTGGAAAGCAATATGCAGTTCAAACTTAGAGCTAGTCGACTGAAATATGGAACGAATTTATTATTATGGTCAATAACCATTGGTCGTATTAAGTTCGGTATTAAGGGAAAAATGTTTTCCCTCGAAGAACTAAACCAACCTCTAAAAAAATGCCATTCTTTGTAGGTTTTTTTTTTGTATTGTGGTTTAATATTTGAATTCTGTTCTGGGTGAAGCTCAAAGATTAAATTTGGCTTTTGAAGCGGAAAATGCAGTCCATGTAAAATTGTACAACGATTTTACCGGTTTCTTAAAAGTTTAACCAACAAACTTATCAAAAATTTTGTTTAAAAAAAAAATATAATTTTTTTATCTATTTAAAAACAGTCCAGTACTTTTTTACCCTTTTTTTCAAGCAAATTTACGCGTTTTTACCCGTTTATAAAATTTTTGTGCGCGTTTTGCTCTCAAATAGTTGGCATCTCTGACAACAACGCTGTTGTTGACACAATTTTTCTGGTACCTTAACAATTCGAATTTCAATCAAGTACTCAAGTAATTTTGTATAAAAAACCAACTGAAATGACTACAAAAAAGAGTCAAACGTTAAATAAAAAGTGTTTTTTTACCTAATTTAAATTTTGCCGAATATTCGGCAAACTGTTAACGAATATTTATTTAACCGAATATTCAAAAAACATGCCGAATATGCCGAATACCGAATATTGACGAATATTCGCGACATCCCTAATTAAAACGTCTTCGTCCAAATCAGTTATGGAAACACGATTTAGCTTATTTTCGTTCATATCATGTTTAAAAATTGCAGCAAAGACGTCACTACGAGCTGACAATATAGCTTTATGTGCTTGGAATTCATAATCGCCCACAGTCAATATTACATCACAAAATTGCTGATTACATAAGAGATTTTCCAAATTTTTGACCAAGTTACATTCCGGTACTTCCACATCATTTGAAATAGTATTAACAATATCGGATATAACAGTAACTTTGCAAATTATTGTTAAATTATCATCGGGTAAAAGACCATTACTTTTATCTAACAGATACACACAAAAAAATGAAAATGAGTTTCAATCACTAAAATGATGATATCAATTACTATTTTAATTGATTTTGCACCTATCACGAAAATGATAGTATGAATTACTAAAATTTGTAAAAGTTTAATAAGGAAAAAGTGCATTTATTTTCAATTAAAAAAAGTGATTGAAAATTTTCAAAAAAATAATTAAAAAAATGATTGTATCAATTACATATAATAATAAAATTTATAGCTTAAAAATGTCCCACTTTCTAAATAAAAACAAATATGGATAAAAATAGCAATTGATTGTTTATTATTAACAAAATAAAATCAGAACATATAAAATAAAATGGCACTGAACTCGAAACTTTGACACAATAAGTTAGCCTCTTCAATTAATTGTTTAAATTATATAAAAGCCGGCTAAAAGGCAAACAGCCATCACAGACAGTATTCCCATTAAAACCAAACTCACGCTTATAGATGACACAACTGTATATAGACTGAACTTAAGATGGTGTTTTGATGCGGTTTCCATGAGCTGAGCAGGAGTCTTTTCGGAATATTTGCTATTGTCCTTACACTAAGCAGCAACCGTCCCTCTCTTCCACGTTCCAAGATATCTTTGCGGTCTTTATCTTATTGGAATTTTATAATTCAACATTTGTAGGGATAGATACAAACGTAAACATTGGTTCCATTGACATTTCCACGTTGGATCTTTTGTGTTTGATGGCATTTTTGTAAGCGAGTGGGTAACAAGTCACTTTAGGGCTGGTAGCTTATTAAATGTGTAACTATCTACCACCATCTATTTGAAGCGAAATCCTCATTACTTGGTAATATAAGTTTTTACCGGAATATCATAATGTCACAAAATTCACTATTTTCTTTGTATATTTATTATTTTTTAATCTTTTTTTATCTTGTGCTTGTGTTAATTTCAACAAGCGTCAGTGGTGTTTAAATGCGATTAAAAAAATCGTGATTTGACTTTAATAAAAACGTTTAAAAAATTTAATAAATAAAGTAATATTATACCACTTTCATCTTTTATTTTTTTTGTTGTAAACAAATTTTGTTACTCGCTTTATGTATTTTGAGTCCTAGAATTACGTTTTAAGTATATTTAAGCAAAAATTAATAATAAACGTAAAATATGTTTGACGTTTTTTTTTTGTTTTTATATGTTGTCGACAGTATTCACAAAAAATTTCAAAATCAATCAAAAAATTTAATTGTATCAATTAAAAAAATGATTAAAAACAAAATTGAACTTTTTAAAATTTTTAATTGAAATGTTTTCCCCTAAAATTTTTTGTGTGTATGGTCGTGAAATAAATTTTTCATAGCCCCAACTGTTATTTTTCAAAGTAAATATGACTTTTCCAGATTCAGTTTTATGTGCCTCGTCACCTTTTGCGTTAAATATATATAGCTCATATAAGGTTTTTACTTCTGATTTATCACAAGTGTTTAAAACCAAATATATAGAAACATACATTTTTTTCTCGTCCTCGCCGTTTAGATTAAGTTTTAAATAAAAGCCAATTTTGTTTTTGGCGCCACCTGGGAATGTGGATGATTTTAAGTTTTCGTTAATTTTGTTACAAAAACTAAAATTTTTAATGGTCCACATATAATTAAATTTAGTCAAGTTCAATTCTGTTTTACATTGATCTTGATAAGATAAATCCATTTTTAAACAATTTTAAACAATATTCTGGCGGTTCAAACTAAACAGAAGCGAGTATAAAATGTTTTTTTCGTATATAAAACAATAACAAAATATATGGTACATAATTTGTCGAATGACGTTTGTATTCCAGAAACTCGGGCATATACGGTTTATAAATGAGCGCAACAATAAAAACAGATCTGGCATCTTTTTTTCTAATGGGTAAGGGGCCCATAGACTCTTGACTTGTATTAGTGCCCATACACATGCAGTATCGTTGCACAACTTTGTAGATGGACGTGTGCATTTTGTTTTTGTAATGGTCGTCCAATTTAACAAATTGTACAGCATGCAGTATCGTGTGTGTACCCTTATGACCAAACATTATTTTTGAAATACACTAAAGGCCTCTACAGACGATTCAATATTATGTACAATCTGCATGTATTTTTTTCAGTAATATATTTTACACAGTATTTTTATGTATGCCATTTGTGGGAAAACGTCAAAAATAGGTACCTTAAAGGTACCTACAGACGACGCAATATTATGTACAATATTCAATTATATTGATGGTGTGTGGGTTAAGGTGCATACAGACGACGCAATATTATGTACAATATTCAATTATATTGATGGTGTGTGGGTAAGATTGACCATTGTACAATCGTCAATATTACCCACACACCTTCAATATAATTGAATATTGTACATAATATTGCGTCGTATGTAGGTACCTTTAGATTGACCATTGTACAATCATCAATATTACCCACACACCATCAATATAATTGAATATTGTACATAATATTGCGTCGTCTGTAGGTACCTTAAGGGCCTCATTTTGTAAAACGCAACGCGCCTTTTCACCTCGCGTTGGACAATTTTCTATTTTGTAAAACGCGAGGACTGAACAGCTGTTATTTTCGCGTTGACTTACGTGTTTTGAGAACAAATTGTATGGAAAACGGAATTTTGTAAAACGCGAGAGAGTGTTTTTCCATCACTTGAAGTGTGAAAATGATCACTTGAAATTTTGGAGCGTTGATGTTACTAATATGCTTTTAAATAGCAAAAAATAAATAAATAACGTTGGAATATGGGCAAGGCCACAAAAAATGAAACCACATAGATTTTTTTTTCTGTCACAAAGCCCAAAATATTTTTTACATTTCAAATGTCAAATATGTATAGAATATGGCATCACTGTATGCCAGTCCAAAATTTGTGTCTGCTTTGAAATTTTACATTCTTTTCATAAGTGGCACGTGCAAGGCGTAGTTGGAAAATATATCAATGTCGGCGAAAAAGGTAAATTTTGTTATTATTTTTTTGTGCTTTAGACAGATGATTACTTTTTTTGGATAGAATATAAATCAAACTATTGATGAGCAAGCAAATTTGTGTACAAATCTTGGCTTTTGGACCAATTAGGGCTTACAGTAATCAGCCGCAAATAAATGGTGACGTTACTGACAATTTTTTATAAAATGTTTTTTTTATGCATTAACTAATTAGAAAAGAGGTTGGATGAGCTGATTTTTTTTTAGTATTTTTGAAGTACTTTCATAATCAATGCTTAAATGAAGCATTATTTGCATATAGCAGGGTATTTTTGCAAAATAAGATTGTGTGACGTTACTGACGGATTTTTTTTATTTTTGTTTTTTTTTAATAATTTGGTATTTAATTGCATCAAAACTCCTCTACTATGATTTTTTCGCCGTTTAGGGTCCCTCTATGCTTAAATGAAGCATTAGTATTTCTTCACAATACAGCAGCAAGCAGCAGACAGCAAAATTTTTACATGTATTTTGTTGTTGCCGCAATAGATGTAAAAATTTTGCTGTCTGCTGCTTGCTGTTGTATTGTGAAGAAACACTTATTTGCATATAGCAGGGTCACAGACTAATACAGACTCGACATGTATGACAGGTGTCAAAAAGTATTTTTTAACCATATGCCCGAGTAAAAATTTTTGTATGGAGCAATATATGTTCTTATATTATTCCAGATCTGTTGATAGATCCGAGATTTGAAAGATCAGCACTGATCCGAAAAATGGATCGCTAAGATTAGATCAGTTTTAACCGGACGGATACAATTTGATCCGAAAAGTGGGTTTATCTAATTAGATCAGTTTTAATCGGTGGGATAAAATTTCATCCAAAAAATGGTTGGATCTTATTGGACCAAGACAAAAAAAAAAGATTTTTTTAGCTGGATAAAAAAAGATAAAATTTCATACGAAAGAAGAGAAAAATATTACAAAAAACTTTAGATAAAATTTTATCCGAAAAAAAAATCTATTTTTAGAACTATATATAATTTAATCCGAACAATAAAATCTATTTTTAGAACTGATAAAGTTTTATCCAAACAATTTTTTTCAATATTAAGATATAAATAGATATAATTAAAATTTATTTAAAAAAAAAAAAAAACTTCGAGCGGCGGGGGAATCGAACAGCTACCAACTGTTTTGTAATCGCAATCTCTACCCTCTGACCCAGCGGACGTTGTTAATAAATGACAACTTTAAAAGACTATGTTTTAAAAAAACTTAGAAAATTTTTGAAAATAGTTTATCATATATAATTATATCAAGTTTAACTTATATATAATTAAATCCAGTTTATCTTATCGGGTATATGATTGCATCAAATTATATTCGACTTGAATTTGAACAAAATTTTAAAAAAGACTTAGAAAATTTTTGCTAAAATTTGTGATTTTTTTTTTTTTTTTAGTTTATTTGCTGAGCTAATAGGGGGTTTAATACTGAGTTCAACAACATGATTTTCATCTTCCAATGCTCTTAATTTTCCAAGTTATAAAGCTTTAAAGTAAAAACGGTTTTTGGCTTATGAGCTTCACATTTTTCATCGGATCCAAATTTTCTTTCTGCCGTTGTATATTTAATAAAAATACCTTTAAAATGGTATAAAACATGTATAAACTTTTTTACTCACCAACGGCCAAATAATGAGTTTTAAGTTTTTTTCGGAAGTTTTTTCAGACAAAAATAATTTTATCTGAAAATATTGCTAACATAAGTTCGAACCAAATACACTTTTAATTATTGGCAACAAATAAAGCTTTGATTTGAGCTTGATCTGAGGACTTTAGCTCTCTTAAAACCAGAGATATTGATGGTTAAACATTAAAGTTTTAATATATTTTTTTCTTCGGATTAAATAATATATAATTATATCAAAATATAATTATTTTTGAAATATTTTTGTTAAAATTCAGGGATTTTATTTTTTTTTAAATTTGAAAAACGAAAACGCATTAAAAAATCATTTAGATTAAAAAAAAATTAAAAAACAAATATTTTTTTTCTTGACTTAGTCGGGAATCGAACTCAGGGTCCTCAAGAATTATATATTATCATATATGATGCAATATAGAAAGTTATATTACTATATATAAATAATATTTATTTCTAAATATTATCATAAAAAATAAATTAATCAATATTTTTAAGTTTAGTAAAAAATTAAAGCTTCTAAAACATATTTTCTTTAAAAAAAAATTAAAAAAAACAACTTTTTTTCTTAGCTCAGCCGGGGATCGAACCGAGGGTCCCTAGGAACCATATATTAACTTATATGATGTAATATATAAAATTATATAACTATAAATAAATAATATTTATTTTTCGATTTTATCATAAAAATTTAATTATTCAATATTTTTAAGTTTAGAAAAAACAAAAAGGTTTAAAAACATATTTTCTTTTTTAAAAAATTAAAAAAAAATAGTTTTTTTCTGGGTTGAGCCGGGAATCGAACTCGGGGTCCCCAAGCATCATATATTATCTTATATGATCTTATATAAAGTTACACACAACTATTTAAGTTATATGCATTTTTTAAACATTTAACTTTTAAAATCCAATATGCATTTTTTTAAGTTTTAAAATACAATGGATTAAACAGATTTTTTTTCTATTTAAAAATTTATGGAATTTATATATATTTTTTTTGACTGATTTTAGGTGCTTTGAGAATCATATATAATTATACAAGCTCTCTTGTATACTTAAATAAAAATATATATGATGCAACATTAGACTGGCCATAGCGTTATATAGAAAAATTAAAAAATGTTAAATCCATAAGTGTTCGCACTGAAAAATGTGAGGTTGGGGATAAAAATAATTATGCATATTTAAAAAATTTTTTTTTTTTGTTCCGAGTACCTCCGGGTTGAGCCTAAAGTTTGAAAAACGGATTACAAGGGAAAAATATGACTTTTTTTTCATTTTCTCAATTTTTTTGATATTTTAAGTACAGTTTGAATTCAAATGGTCACTGAATTTTGATTAAGAGTTAATTGTCTATCAAATAAGGTGTTAAAAATTAAAATCGGTTGAAAATTAGCCGAGTTATGACAACTTCCCCCGGCAACTAACGTGTGGCAAACCACCTGATCAAGGAATTCGAGCCCCATTTTTGAAATTTATTGAAATTATCTACTGTAATTAATTTTTTTTATTCCTCAAGTTCCAATGTACTAAGAGGATACATATTTTTTATATTGCGTTTTGCTAACTTGTTTTAAATAAATGCTAAAGTGGTCTGAATTTTTCAACACTATTTTCAAATCTCCAATTTTAAATTTTTATTTTTTTTGTTAAAGAAATTTTAAAAAATCGGCTATTGGAGTTTAGGGATTTGTTAAGCACATATAAAGGAATAAAAACCCCAAAAATTGTAGGGTTTGCTGTTTTCATTTGGCTATTACAGTGATGTAATTTCGGCGGATTTCGGGTGATTTTTGTCCCTTTTTTAGCTTTTATTTATTTTTTTGGGTTTTTTTTACAAACTTGATATGTTTTGGACCGAATTATATCAACACGAGATAGAATACTTCAATTTGCAAAATTAGGGCAAAATTGACATACAAAAAATTGCCCCTGTTAAGGGTCAAAGGTCAAATTTTAGAAAATTTTTAATTTTTAAACATTAACAGATTTTCTGAGTGGAAATATATGAAACTACTTGATGTCATTTTAAAATGTCTTAACATATGTCTTTTTATTTAAATTCAGAATATTAACCCTTTAGTGATGGTGGGGCCTATTCGACCATTTGAACAAAATACACTCAATATCTCCATTAAATTAAAAAAATTATAGGCCCCAACAGCACTTAAGGGTTAAATTTTTAAATTTTAATTATTTGCCATATAGTTTAGACCAATTAAAATAACATCGAGTAGATTCAGCAAAATCCGCCCAGCAAATCTGTTAATGTTTAAAAATTAAAAATTTTCTAAAATTTGACCTTTGACCCTTAACAGGGGCAATTTTTTATATGTCAATTTTGCCCTAATTTTGCAAATTGAAGTATTCTATCTCGTGTTGATATAATTCGGTCCAAAACATATCAAGTTTGTAAAAAAAACCAAAAAAAAATAAATAAAAGCTAAAAAAGGGCCAAAAATCACTACTTTCCCGAAATCCGCCGAAATTACACCACTGCACTATAGGAAATTTTACCCATTTTTTGGCCAAAAGTCAAAATTAAAATTTTTGCAAACATTATTTTTTTCACATTAGTATAAAAAAAAACTTAACAAAGTAAACAATTCTTTCTCAATTTTTCGACAGAATTGATGTACTGTCACTTTATCAGTAGTTTTTCTTGCAATTTCTTACTTAGTTATAAAATAACGATTGAGAGCAGCGAATTTTGTGATAGCTTCTAACAAAAGTTTTTATATTAAGAATTTATAGTTTTTAAAAACTAAAAATGGAAAATAAAGTCAAAGGTGAGTACTTTAATGATAAATAGTGAAATGTTGGTGAACTCATCTATTAGATCGATTTTATTGGAAAAATTGAAGTGACCTTAAGATGAACTTATTGAAGTATGAATTGGAATTTTATTTTGACTTTAAAAAAAATGATAGCATATGTTAGCTATAAAACCATAAAAGTTCTCTAGGACAATCAATTACCTTCCGAATTTAAAAAATTTCAAGGTCGGATATGTGCAAACTTTTTTTTTATACCCATTTTTCCAGGTGACTACTGAGTGCCAAATTCAGAGTTATTTAATACATGGCGAGAGAAATAAAGCAGAGGTGGATAAGGAGCAGCTATTTCTGACAATTTATTTTCATACATTGCTGAGAGTGAATGTTTCGAAAACCTTAAACAATATATAAAGGAGGAATTAAGAATATTTTGTTCAAATATAAATATGAAAAGGATTAAAAGTTGTAGGAGTTTGAAAATTTTTGAAAGACAGCATGCTGTTTGGCTTAAAGGCAATACTTGGCTAAAAAAAACTTGAAACGCAGCCTGCCTCCACTAAATCGAAACCTGGGCGACCGCAATTAACTTTTTTGTCAAAATCTGCGAGAACAAAAATACGAGTTACAGCAGAAATCTCTAAAGATCTAAATAGGGAAGTTGAGCCCCTAGCTCTTGCATCATCTACGGCTGCCCGTAGTGGCATTTTGAAATGTAGTTGACGACTTGGAACTCAAAAATTAAATTTTTGATTAAATTCTTATTAAAAAGTAGATTTGTTTGACACTTCTTAACATTGTTAAAATAAATTTCTACCGTTATCTTCGAAAGTTAGTGTACACTCAAAAAAAAAAATATTGTAAAAACAGTTTAGAAAACCATATAATCTATCAAGGATCTAAAAAATCTTAGATGCGGCAACTTATAACCCGGGAACCCTGTTTGGAACTAATTATTAGGTAATTTTTTAGGTAACTTTACTAATTTTTTTTTTGAGTGTATGAAAACCTTTAAGAGCCACTCCCTCCCTCTAAAGAGTCTTCCAAAAGTCAAATAAAAAAAATCAGTCAAATCGGTCCAGCCGTTTGGCTGTAAATAATTTTGGCCAAAAAAAGGGTAAAATTTCCTATAGTGCACTGTAATACCCAAATGAAAACAGCAAACCCTACAATTTTTGGGGTTTTTATTCCTTTATATGTGCTTAACAAATCCCTAAACTCCAATAGCCGATTTTTTAAAATTTCTTTAACAAAAAAAATAAAAATTTAAAATTGGAGATTTGAAAATAGTGTTGAAAAATTCAGACCACTTTAGCATTTATTTAAAACAAGTTAGCAAAACGCAATATAAAAAATATGTATCTTCTTAGTACATTGGAACTTGAGGAATAAAAAAAATTAATTACAGTAGATAATTTCAATAAATTTCAAAAATGGGGCTCGAATTCCTTGATCAGGTGGTTTGCCACACGTTAGTTGCCGGGGGAAGTTGTCATAACTCGGCTAATTTTCAACCGATTTTAATTTTTAACACCTTATTTGAT
Organism: Pegoplata infirma; assembly: GCA_963921195.1. Lineage (NCBI taxonomy): Eukaryota > Metazoa > Arthropoda > Insecta > Diptera > Anthomyiidae > Pegoplata > Pegoplata infirma. The sequence continues at coordinate 184,320,517 of OY992540.1, forward strand.
AGACAATTAACTCTTAATCAAAATTCAGTGACCATTTGAATTCAAACTGTACTTAAAATATCAAAAAAATTGAGAAAATGAAAAAAAAAGTCATATTTTTCCCTTGTAATCCGTTTTTCAAACTTTAGGCTCAACCCGGAGGTACTCGGAACAAAAAAAAAAAATTTTTTAAATATGCATAATTATTTTTATCCCCAACCTCACATTTTTCAGTGCGAACACTTTAACTTTTCAAAAAAATTTCTACTATGGCCACTCTATGCAACATTAAAAAAAAATATTGAAATACTGTCATATAAAAGTATGCATAATTATATATAAAATTTTGTGAAAGAAAAAAATATTTTTTACCTTATACAATTGTATAACATTTTATATGGCATTACATGTGCCACCATTTAAAATTATATATAGAGTTTAAAAAAAAATTGTATTTATATGGTACCTTACAAAACTATATACGGTATCTCATAAGCCATTTATAATTATATCTTTGATAATATTAAAAAAATAAATGTTTGATGCCATGTATAGTTTTATATAACTGTATATAGAGTTATATGTGCGACCATATATAATTATATTTGAAATTTTTTTTTTCGTTTTTTAAGATGGAACCATATATAGTTTTAAATGGTTTCTTGTAAGTCATATATAATTACATATATAATGATATTGGATTTTTTTTAAATATGCTCGTATACGTTATTTGATATTAAGTTACATATAAATATGTATGCAATCAGATTAAGTTATATGTGTCACATATGATTATGTCTCCCACATGTATTTATATATTAATATGGTTATCATTAGATATAATTTTATATAACTCCATTTAAAAAATTTGGAAAAACTCAATGCGAGATATAATTATGTACTTTGTTTGATATGAAAACATATTATTTCATATGGCTATATATACATACATCAAATAATGTAAAATTATATGTATTCATTTTTACTCGGGTGTTTATGTTTTCAAATTATTCTACGAATTAGGTTAGAAAGAGAAACTTATATAACGCGCCATAAGAAAAATGGATGCCAGATCGGTTTTTGTTGTATTTAGTCTGTGGCAGTGTATTTTTGCAATATAAGATCGTGTGACGTTACTGACGATTTTTTTTTTATTTTTGTTTTTTTACTTTTTTTCTTAATAATTTGGTATTTAACTGCATCTTAAAACTCCTCTACTATGATTTTTCGCCGTGTAGGGTCCCTCTATTAACCCAAGAAAAAAAAAGACCCGAAAATCGTAACGAAATTCGTACGTGTGACGTTACTGACATTTTGCGTAACGTTACTGACACTGCTTTTATGTCATTTACTTGATTAAAACATAAAATATTAAGCCCACCTTTTGGATAAAAATCATCTTTCGTCCTTCCTTTTTTAAAATACTGGGCAATAATAAACATGAACTCTTTCAATTCGCTCATTTTTACACAAACGTTCAGTTACCTACAAACACACTTCCAAAATCTGGTGACGTTACTGACAGCTTAAAATGGTCATAACTTCACAACAAAACGAGATACAGCAAAATTGTCTGCGTATGAAACAACAGTTATGACGAGAACTTTCATATGCCGCTCTCAAGTTGGGAGAAATAATTGTATTTTATAAAGATATTGACCAAAATATGTAAACGAGCGTGACGTTACTGACGGTGGCCTTGCCCATATGTAAACATACAATAAAAAAGTAATAAATGTGTTAAAAAAAGGATAATAGCGGTTTTCACCCTTCATAGAAAACTTTTGAGGAAATTTCCTTCAAAAAAGTTTTCTCACAATAACATTTTCTATAACCTCAAATTATTTTACATAATTAAAACGTCGAAATAATATTAAACAACGCGATTTTTAATAAAAATATAATTAATAATTTAAGTTTTATTTTAAATTTCGTTTAAAAAGTCTGAAAATATCACAAAATAATTAAATGCCTCTCTAATCAGCTGTTTTGTTTGTCTAGGAACATTTATTTTTTTCTATACTTCAACTTACTCAAGCATCAAGTCGAAGAAATTTTCTATGTAGAAAAGAACAAAACAAAGAAAATGAGAAAAACAAGCCACCATGTATTTTGTTGTTGTATCTGTCAAACATTTTCTTGTTTTCTTCAATTCTCCGATTCTTTTCTTGTTTTCTATCAAGGGTGAGAACCGCTAATCTGATATAAAAGGATAATCTCCTCAGAATCTGAGAATTTTTCTATAGAAAAAATGTTTCAGAATCTAAGAATTTTTCTAAAGAAAAATGTTTTAGAATCTGAGAATTTTTTTTAAAGAAAAAATGTCTTAGGATCTGAGAATTTTTCTATAGACAAAATGTCTCAGAATCTGAGAATTTTTCTATAGAAAAAATGTCTCAGAACATGAAAATTTTTCTACAGAAAAAATGTCTCAGATTCTGAGAATTTTTCTATAAAAAAATGTCTCAGAATCTGAGAATTTTTCTATAGAAAATATGTCTCAGAATCTGAGAATTTTTCTATAGAAAATATGTCTCAGAATCTGAGTATTTTTCTATAGAAAAAAATGTCTCAGAATCTGAGAATTTTTCTATAGAAAATATGTCTCAGAATCTAAGAATTTTTCTAAAGAAAAAATGTCTCAGAATCTGAGAATTTTTCTATAGGAAAAATGTCTCAGAATCTGAGAATAGAAAACTCTCTCAAAGTTTTTCTATAGAAAAAATGTGTCAGAATCTGAAAATTTTTCTATAGGAAAAATGTCTCAGAATCTGAGAAATTTTCTATTGAAAATATGTGTCAGAATCTGAGAGTTTTCTATAGAAAAAATGTCTTAGAATCTGAGATTTTTTCTATAGAAAAAATGTCTCAGAATTTGAGATTTTTTCTATAAAAAATGTCTCAGAATCTGAGAATTTTTCTATAGAAAAAATATCTCAGAATCTGATAATTTTTCTATAGGAAAAAATGTCTCAGAATCTGATAATTTTTCTATAGAAAAATATGTCTCAGAATCTGATAATTTTTCTATAGAAAAAATTTTTCAGAATCTGAGAATTTGTTCTATAGAAAATATGTCTCAGAATCTGAGAATTTTTATATAGAAAAAAATGTCTCAGAATTTTTCTATGATTGAAGCACTTTTTGCAGCGCCGATAATTGCGCAATAATGATGCAGTCAAATCATGTGTCTTTATCCAAAACTCATGGTTTTTCATTCAAAAAGTGTTGAATATATTAAAAAGGAAAGCAAGTGTAAATATATCGAAAAATAATTTATATTATATAAAAAATCTTAAGAAAAAATTAAAATTTTTTCCCCTTACTTTTACTGCATTTTTTCTATAGAAAAATTCTCAGATTCTGAGACATTTTTTCTATAGAAAAATTCTCAGATTCTGAGAACAAATGTTTCAGACATTTTTTCTATTTAAAAATTCTCAGATTCTAAGACATTTTTTCTATAGAAAAATTCTCAGATTCTGAGACATTTTTTCTAATATGAGACTTAAAAGAATGATTTCACTATTAAGTGAGACTAAATAAAATTTCTTCTTTAATTTATTTTAATTTATTGAAAATTTTAATTCTACGAGGTACTTCACATTTAAAGCGGATCCTGTTTCTTGATTGTGAAGGAGGGGAAGTTATCCCAATAATACAAACAAAATGTACAAAGGCTTAAAACAAGTTGACTTTACTGGCATTGGTAAAAAAAAATTGAAAATAACAATTTTACCGATCGAAAAAAAAATAAATTGTCGGCGACACGTATTTAGCAATTTGAAGTTTTTTGCTTATATCTTCGTTATTTATTGTCCGATTTTAAAAATATTTGTGTCATTTGAAAGGTAGCCTACGGGGGGCCCCCGTAGGCTAGTTGGTAGCGTACTAGCCTTGCAACGTGGGGGTCGTGGGTTCGATTCCCACCAGAACCCTTGGCTTTTTTCGCTACAACGAGACGACGGTCACTGCACTCAAAAAAATACGTTAGTAGATTTACTAATTTTTTTTTTGCTAATCCTAGTTAGCTAACTTTTAGCAAATTTTTAGTTAAGATTAGCATGTTAGCAAAAAATTCTTGTAAACTTCATTTAGCACATTAGCAATTTTAAACAAACTTTGAACTAATTTATTTTGCTAAGATTTAAAATTGAGTTGACAACATTTTTACAAGATTTTTTGCTAATATTAGCAAAAATAAATGGTAAATTTTTTTTTATTTTCAGAAAACTTAAAATGGCTCTATCTCGGAAACTAAGCCAGATAGAGCAAAATGGAGGCCATTTTTGGTTCTCGAGCTCTCAATAGTATCGCCGGCCCTCTTTACATGTGGGTCGGGGTCTGGACCTATCGGGTCCGAACCCAATGGGGTCCTCAGATGTGTATGAACTAAGTTAAAATAAAAAAATTTCAGTTAACTAGTTTTTAGCAAAACGTTTTTGCTAACTTTACCAAAAAAATTGTGGGTTCAAAATCAGCAAATTTTCTTGTAGATTTACAAGCTTTTTTTGTTAACTTTACAGTTTTATTTTTTTGAGTGTAGATTTTCTTAATTTCTAAAAAATCGTGCTTCTATAAAGTTTTAAATGTTACTATTTAAAACCGGCGTTATTTTTTACTTTTTAAGAAGTATTTCCTATGAAAACAAGATTTTTATTGTACACAACTTATTTTTTAGTGCATATCTTTAGGTTTTTTAGTGCATATTTTTAATTTTTTAGCGCATATTTTCGATTTTTTAGTGCATGAAAATCTCATCCCTAATAATGAGGTTCCAACGAAAGAAAGATATTAATACGAATTTTTGACACAATATAAAGCAGGATATAACAAATAATTCTTTATTGTTTACCTAAAAACGACATATTTTGAGTTATGACACTATACAAGTAAATGAGCGATATGTTCTCTCTTTTTGCATAAAAATGATGCTCAAAATACCCTTAAAAAAATACTTAAAAAAAAAATTTTAAAATCTTTTGCGTTATGAGAATTTAAATTCCACTTCAGTGATTAGAAAAATACATAAAATTATTTTCAAAGTTAGGTTAAAAATAAATTAAATCTTACCATTGTATCACCACCTAAATGTAAAGGTGAATCCGTATTTAATGCCATTGAACGTATTACAATAGGATGAACCAAGTAAGCACAATATGTTACCCTCGAGAATGGATAAAGACACGGCGCCGAAAGTACAGTATTTACAAATCCACCATAACCGGTCGAACATGCAATAGTTATCCAGGCCAATGACAAGGCCCACGCCGAATGACTCAGAGAGCTATATAAAGCAGCTGTCAGCTGTGATAACTCAGCTCGATAGAGACCAAAGATTAATACAAACAAATTCAGCGAAGCCAATATCCAAGCAGTGATCACAGTTGGCTTAGATAAACGTATTTTACAACTTGTACGGAAGAGAGTCCAACCAACAGCCATACCAATCAGATAGGGACCTAGACGAGTCCAAGGTTTATCATAAATTTTATCAAATAATGCCAAAGGATCGTCAGTATCGGGACGATGGTTATTTGTAAAGGCAATCACGCCCGTCGTTATCCACGAGAGTACCAAGAAGATACAAGTTGTAACAGCCGACAATTTAAAATGACGTACAGATACGATGAGGATGATGGCACCGATAATATAGAATTGTGTATCATTCGCTAAATACCAACTCCATAACATACACTGAAACAAAAATATTTGTAAGTCGTTATTTATTTTTAGTGTTTATACTTATAAATGCATTAAGGTTGATTTACATGTTAACTACCCTTGAACACCCTTATCTACTATTTCCCAGTATTGGTGATACGATTTGCCGGGTTTAAATAATGTTGTATTAAAAATTATTTGATAATTGTTATCACCCAATACTGGGAAATAGTAGATAAGGGTAGTCAACGTGTGAATCAGGCTTTAAGGTTGATTTACATGTTAACTATATCTTGAACACCCTTAAGGGCAGTTTACACGTTAACTACCCTTGACCACCCTTATCTCCTATTTCCCAGTATTAGTGATACGATTTGCCGGGTTTAAATAATTTTGTGTGAAAAATTATTTGAATTTGACAATTGTTATCCCCCAATACTGGAAAATAGTAGATAAGGGTGGCCAAGGGTAGTTAACGTGTAAATCAAGCTTTATCTACTATTTCCCAGTATAGGGGATACGATTTGCAGGGTTTAAATAATTTTGTATGAAAAATTATTTTAATTTGATAATTATTATCCGCCAATAATGGGAAATAGTAGATAAGGGTGGTCAAGGGTAGTTAACATGTAAACCGCCCTTTAAGGCGACCTACACGTTGACTACTCTTATCTACTATTTCCTAAAATGGGTATGCGATTTGCTGGGTTGAAACAATTTTGTATATAAAATTATATAAAATACTGGGAAATTGTAGATAAGAGTAGTCATGTGTAGTCAACGTGTAAGTCGCACTTTACATACCATTTGTTCCACTGGAAATAAAGTATTAATGTAGAGCATATTACGCCACCAATATTGAGGACAAGTAACATGATCATTAGTGGGAGGATCGAATATTGAGTAGGTGGCTAAATATTTCATGGATACTTGAACTACACCCAGTACATATAAATATGGTGCTGTCAATCTAAAAGAAAATATGGATATTAAAATGATTGAATTTAATAAAATTTTAATTAGAAAATTACACAGTGCTTCTAAATCGAACTTTCCGAATTGGAATGGTATGAAATCAAAAGCAAATGAAAGTTGACATTCTCCAAAACAGAGTGTTTTTTTTAGTTTAGTTCGAGATTTTCTTTTACACGCATTTGAAGTTGGTGATTTTAAAGCATTTATAGTTTTTGTTTACAAAATATGTTCGACTTTAGGGGCTCCTGGTGGTGCCATTATTAGAAATGTGGGGTTCAGCGACCAAACTTAAGCTCGAAATTACGTTAGCTACAACCGGTATAAATTTTGCTGCAAACGGTCCAGTACTTACTGAATGGCCGAATTATTAAAAATTAACCACTGTGCACCGTTGCGTATGATTGTTATTCAAAGGCAATTAACTATACGCCTCTTATACACTTTAAAAGTAATTCAAATTATAATTATAATAAAAGTTGACCAACTTTAAATGCGTGTAAAAAAAACTCGCTCTAAACTAAATGAGCCTTGAGAGTTTTGCTATAGAAAATGTCAACTTTTAATTTCTTTTAGTTTCATCCCATTCCGATTTTGTTTGTTGCACTGTGTCATCTATCAAAATCTCATTAGTGGCATTTTTTTGTTTGAGTTTTTTTTTTTAGAGTTTGAGAGTTTTTCTTTACGAATATTAGAATCTGAAAGTTTTTTGTTGAGGTCGATTGCCTCAGAATCGGAAATATTTCTGAAGAAAAATTGCTCAAATTCTAAGAACTATTCTATAAAAATATTTGTCAGTATTTGTGGATTTTTTAATAGGAAAAATGGTTCCGTCTGAAAATTTTCTAATACAATGTCTCTACTCTGAATATATAATTTTAAAGATATGAGAGTTATTTATCTAGAACCAGATACACTCTCCGCCAAACACAAAAGCTATTTTAATCCGACAAATTGTATCGTCAATACTGTGAAATGGTAGATAAGGGTGGTCATAGGTATTCTTTTTAGAGGTGGTTACTTGTCACAAGATAATTAGTGCTAATTTATGTTTACAAATGTCAAATTTATATATTATATTTTTTACTCCAAAACGCAAAAAAAAATTCCAAAACATTTTTGTAAACGGGACACATGTACAAAATTATAAATTTTTTTCTTTAAAATATTTTAACATAAATTACAAAAAAAATCCAAAAAAAAAAAATTGTGTCCTAGACTTAGAAAATTTTCAAAACAAAATTTCGGGATTTGGATATTTTTTTTTCTAAAATCATTTTCAAAAAAATTCTTTATTTCAAAAATCAAAAAAAAAAAAAAATTAGTTTGGGCCTTAGAAAATTTAGATTTTTTTTTGGGACTTGGAAAATTTTTATATGCACAATTTTTTTCGGTCAGTTAACATGTAAAGCCACCTTTATCGGCAATCATGCTAAGAATTAAACTCATTTCAAACGCTAGTTGCAAAAGATGCGCCTCACCAGGAGTGGATGAAAAGATAGAACACATATTTTCTCACGAGTGATGTCAACTTCTCGCTTTTCAAAATTTTGACTTTATTGTTAAATTTGAAAAAGCACTAAGAGTCTCCCTTGTGTCACCCATTGATCTGTATGGAATTGGTTTTATATTCTAAATATATATATTCCAAATGATTTCGTTTTTCTCCTATATAATTTCGTTTTTCCCCTATATTTTGCAAAGCAACCTCTCTATATGTGCAGTCATATTGAGTAATGCCAAAATTTTAGTACATTTTTGTTAATAACTCGAAAAATATTGTCTTGTTTGAATCACGGGGCAGGTCTTTTAAATTCCTTTATTCTGCATCCACTTTTTGTATTATTTAAAGCCTAATAGCTTTTGTTTCTAAAGCATATGACATATCAATAGAAGACAGCGGTATTCGCGCCTGAATCAACATTTGGTTCACTGTGCAGCGCTGCCAAGGACACGGTGATCCATTACTACACCATTTCCAATTTTAATTCAGAAAATACAAATTGTATTTCAAAAATTTCCAATTATATTTCAGAAATTTCCAATTATATTTCAAAAATTTCCAATTATATTTCAGAAATTTCCATTTATATTTCAGAAATTTCCATTTATATTTCAGAAATTTCCATTTATATTTCAGAAATTTCCATTTATATTTCAGAAATTTCCATTTATAATTCAGAAATTTCCAATTGTATTTCAGAAATTTCCATTTGTATTTTAAAATTTTCTAAATGCTTTTCAGAAAATTCCATTTGTATTTCAAAAATTTCCATTTTTAATATAATTCAAAAATTTCTAAATATAATTCAAAAATTTCTAATTATAATTCATAAATTTCCATTTATAATTCAAAAAATTCCAATTATATTTCAAAAATTTCCATTTATATTTCAGAAATTTCCATTTATATTTCAAAACTTTCCATTTATATTTCAGAAATTTCCATTTATATTTCAGAATTTTCCATTTATATTTCAGAAATTTCCATTTATATTTCAGAAATTTCCAATTGTATTTCAGAAATTTCCATTTGTATTTTAAAATTTTTTAAATGCTTTTCAGAAAATTCCATTTGTATTTCAAAAATTTCCATTTGTATTTCAAAATTTTCCAAATGCTTTTCAGAAAATTCCATATATATTTCAAAAATTTCCAAATATATTTCAAAATTTTCCAATTGTATTTCAAAAATTTCCATTTGTATTTCAAAGTTTTCCAAATGCTTTTTAGAAAATTCCATTTGTATTTCAAAAATTTCCGTTTGTATTTCAAAATTTTCCAAATGCTTTTCAGAAAATTCCAATTGTATTTCAAAAATTTCTATTTATATTTCAAAATTTTCCAAATGCTTTTCAGAAAATTCCAATTGTAATTCAAAAATTTCCATTTATATTTCAAAATTTTCCACTTATATTTAAGAAAATACAAATTGTATTTCAAAAACTTTCTAATTTTATTAAGGAAATTGTAAGTGTAATTTTTATGATACAAATATTATAGAAACTATCAGACTATCCGGAACCCTATACACCATCAATAATTTTCAAAAGAAAGTGGTTAACATTTTTCTTAACTTAAAAGAAATAATGAAAATGCATCTACAAAAGTATTCATACATATGTCCATAAACGTATCTTACAAGGGAAGTATTCTAATAAACCTTTTTGCTTGAAACTTCAAATATACATATATAAAAGAGACAATTCTAAGGTTGTGGTGTCTCAGCATTTCGTCCATATTTGTGTTTAAAAATTTCGTTGGCACCTTATGAAACAATGTGGATCTTCTGGAAAATTCCGATAGCTCCCGAACTAAAAATAAAAAAATCTTCTAAATCAAAAATATGTGTCGACTTAAATTTAATAAAAATAAAGATTTGCTTGAAACTTCAAATATACATATATAAAAGAGACAATTCTAAGGTTGTGGTGTCTCAGCATTTCGTCCATATTTTTGTTTAAAAATTTCGTTGGCACCTTATGAAACAATGTGGATCTTCGGGAAAATTCCGATAATTCCCGAACTAAAAGGAATATCGTCTAAATCAAAAATATGTGTCGACTTAAATTTAATAAAGATTATTTCGTATTCATATGGATATCGTCGGTCTATGTCTTCATATTAATACCTCCCAAAACTTGACATTTTCATGGAAAAAATATTTAACGATGCCGAAGTTTTACAAGTTTTTTTAATGCCTATCCACCTTTGGATAGGAATTAAAAAACCCATTCATGAATTATAATGAACTTATAATAACTACAAAGTGTAGGGAACTACACTTATAGTACGTTCAGATTGGCCTTGAAACCCCATTTATCGAGGTTTCGTGCCAAACCTCATTTAAAAATACGTATTTTCCCCCACAAATTTAAACCTTTTTGTAGTGAGGTTTCAACGAAAGTACGATTGAAACCTTATAAATTTCATATTTTTACCACTGTGCGACAATGAGAAAAAAAAGAAAATGGGAAAATGCCAAAAATAAAAAATAAATAAATCATTTTATTTACAAAATTTCTTCGAAATATTTATTTATTTTAAATAAAAATAAAATTAAAACATGTAAAATTATAATTTCCACATAATAAATTAGTTTTAAAAAAATATATTTTGTGTTATAGTTTCCAAAACCTCCGTAAGTGTCAAAATTGTTGTGTGAGAACAGGTAAGTTTTTAAATTGAAAATATGAGGTTTCAACGGGATTTCGAGGCCAATCTGAACATAGTATTACATATTTTTAAATTTAATTAGAAAGTTTTTGAAATACAATTTGTATTTTCTTAAATATAAATGGAAAATTTTGAAATATAAATGGAAACTTTTGAATTACAATTGGAAATACAAATGGAAATTTTTGAAATACAAATGAAATTTTCTGAAAAGCATTTAGAAAATTTTGAAAAAACAAATAGAAATTTCTGAAATACAATTGGAAATTTCTGAATTATAAATGGAAATTTCTGAAATATAAATGGAAAATTCTGAAATATAAATGGAAATTTCTGAAATATAAATGGAAAGTTTTGAAATATAAATGGAAATTTCTGAAATATAAATGGAAATTTTTAAAATATAATTGGAATTTTTTGAATTATAAATGGAAATTTATGAATTATAATTGGAAATTTTTGAATTATATTTAGAAATTTTTGAATTATAATTGGAAATATAACTTCAATAAGTAAACTGATAATCAAGCCAATAATTATAATTGGAAATTTTTGAATTATAAATGGAAATTTCTGAAATATAATTGGAAATTTTTGAAATATAATTGGAAATTTTTGAAATATAATTGGAAATTTCTGAAATATAATTGAAAATTTTTGAAATACAATTTGTATTATCTGAATTAAAATTGGAAATGGTGTAGTAAGTATAGTACAATTTCTTCGTCTTTCTAATTCACATTGTGGATAGAGTCGAATATGTATTAATACTTTAGTTTGTGCACAAACGATTTGTCATTAGACTGGTTTGCTACTTTGTAGTAAATCATTTCTATTTTTGCTAAATAATCTTGACAATGAAGTCTGACAAATTCCGAAACACGTGTCGATTAAGTCTTGCAAAAATGACCAACATAAATGAATTTAAAACAAAAAAATAATTTTCTTGAAAATTATGCTATGAGAATATCATGATTTTAATTAGTAAAGAAAATAATGACCTCGAGCCAGAATAAACATCCTCAAAATATAATATTTTAAAGGTCGAATAAAACAATTTTTATTGTTTAATAAAAATTAATCAGTTGGTTTAGATCTTCAAGTGGAAAATTCTTTTCCTCCTAGTCGGATTTGGCCCATTTCCAGACTTAACCCATCTATGACCAAAGAAATATTCGAATATTAAAACTTCAGGAGCCTAGCTCGTTTAGTTTGGACTGCAGTGGGCTTTCCACAGATGGACGTTTAAATCCAACTCTGCATGAAATTAAATATTGTACAGAAAACTTCGCTAAATCAGCACTTACCAGCAATATGTATAAAGCAGATACATTTTTGAGTAAATGTGAGTTGAAGTGATTTTAGGACAGACTTTTGAAATTGATGATATTGTATGAAAATATGGTTGAGGAAAGGGACCCAAAACTATTTATACTATACTCTTAATATTTTTAAGATATCTCTTCTTTAACTAATCTCTTCAACTATCCCCCTGCATATTTAAATCCATTCAATAATGTCAGTAGTAATTTCTAAATTATATTGAGGGCAAATATTCAAAACTTGCTATCTGCTGTGTTATAACATAGCAGATAGCAAGTTTTAAATATTCGCCCTCGATATATATAATATCACTTTGTTCTGTTTGAAACGATTGTGCATATTAACATCATTAATAAGAAATAACTATGATAAAATAATATATTACAAACCTCATGAAGCGGTACATAACTAAACCAAAAAAGTGGGCAGTACATCTGGTAAATTCATTTGCTCCTTTGGTAAGTTTATTCAATTTACCTTTAGCATTTGTACGGAAATACAGGTACGATACTAAACAACCACTTATGAAGAAAAATGTATCGACACTAAAGGGTCCATTGGTGATGGCTTGAAAGAAGAAATTCTTTTCGACATCTTTGCGCAGATCCATATTATCGGAATATTTGAATATCACAATGCATGTATGACCGAGTATTACCCAGGCCATGGAGAAGGCACGTAGTCCATGTATCGATGGTATAGTATCTGAACCAACATTACGATCACAGATGGCATTAAAATTCGTAATAGCCGAAAATGATAACAGTAATTCTGAATATATGCTTAATTTTTCCGGTTCATGTAAATGTCCTTCCAAGTGTTCATCTGATGTGCTATTGGCAGTTACGCTTCCACAACTGGTCACAGTGTGCGGTAAATTTAAAACAATATTCAAATCTTTAAGCGATTCTTTTTTCAACGAATCATTTGTAACGGAATCACTATAGTCCGAAGAAGCACAGCCAATACCCGAAGAAGTTTCACTATTATTCATCATTTCCTTATCTTGTTCTCTTAAAGCTTCTCGAAGACGCCTTCTTAGGTAGACTTCATATATGGTACCGGTCAGTATTAATATCAGTACAATTGTTGATACAACTCTGAAAAATAATAAATGCATTCGATGTATTGATTTACATTTACATGCAGGAACATAAAAATACTTACAATAAAATCCAAAAGGTATGATCTTCGAATATATTGAATTCTCTATCGGTAGGTACACGCACATCTAAGATATTGACATCTCGTGATTCCATAGGATGATAGGCATGTTTTGCCAATTCCTTGACATCTTCACTGGTACAAGAAGAAGGTAGGCAGACACCAACATAAATAGTTCGAAACTAAAGAAATAAAGTCAATCGTGGAAATAAAAAATTTGATTCCTAATCTAAAATGTGTGGGTAGGTCATGGTTATTATAGCGCCATTTGCAACTGCCAGAATTTCTATGTATTAGTTGGTTTTCAAGGTTTTACTATGTGAAAATATGTCTGGATTGTGTTCAAGCTGTTTTTTTAAAAGGTCAATGAAATACCATGAATTGATTTTCAAATTTAACTTCTTAAGGGATCGTTATTTTATTGGTAAAGTAATGGGGTTTTTTTATGACAATTAAGATCTATACTGGGCAAGGTATATCGTCTGGACTGCATTGGCATAACAGGGGGAAGATCCTATCCAACTTATGCCATAAGGGCTATGCTAAACATCCCGCCTTTATATATAACAGTAAAGGAGGATGCGAGCAGAAATGTCACTGGACTGACGGGATTTGGGAACATAATGCTACCCAAACAAGTCTTCATAAGACGTTTTATAATAGATATTCCAGAAAGAGACATATGGTACTAACTCTTGGAATCCAAAACCGGGTTTTCAAGTATGGTTTACTGATAACTCAAAGCAAACCAATAGGGATACTGGCACGGGGATTTTCGGTCCCAATTTTCAACGCGCATTACCTTTGGGGAAATCCCCATCGTAGAAAAAGGAAAAGCATTTATAGGCTTTATTAGCCTATGATATAACTTCAAAACTTGTCATGGATTGTATCCATTTCCTGAACGAACTGCGCCGCAACAATGACCTCATTCTCAGTTTGATCCCGGGCCATGAGGGACACTTGGGCAATGAACGGGTAGAATGTCTGGCCAATCGTGGCGCAAGACGCCCATTCATCGGTCCGGAACCCTTCTGTGGTTTGTCCATTGGTAACATAAGGAAAAGTTTACGATCATGGAGGGAATCTGAATTTGCCAACTACTGGAACCACTGTTCTGGACAGTGGCAGGAGAAAAGATTTATCACTCCATCCCCAAGGGTATCTAAACGATAACTTGAGTCGAGTTGAGGGTGGGTTGTACAAGCCTAAAATAAGGGAATTTTTAGGCAAGTTCATGGCGTTCAGGCTTAAAATAGTCCATTGTACCGGACCCTGGGAAGAAAACTAGTAAGGGTGCACACAAAAAAAAATCGAGGTAATATTACCTAAAAACATAGTATAACTTTATCTAAGTGCCAAGATAACATAGAGCCTACAAAGTTTTTAGACAATATTACAAAAAAAACAAGGTGATTTAAAAAAAATTATATGTTCGAAAAATTAACTATGCTTTTAGGAAATATTCCTAATAAACTTTGTAAACTTTAAAAAGTTATTCAAAGTAAATATTTATACATAAACTTTGGTAATTTATCTATTTTATTTTGTTAATAAGCGAACTATAAATAATTCTACCCTTAAATAAAAGAATTAATTGATTTTATTATGTTTTTATTTGTACAAAATATTTTTTATCATATATATTTACTAATTAACGATTCTGAGTCATTTTTCATGCAGAAAAAGTCTCAGATTCTGAGACAATTTTCTATTGAAAAAATCTCGGAATCCAAGACATTTTTCTACACCAAAAATTCAAGATCCTGTGAAAAATCTCATATTCTGAGACATTGTTTTTATAGAAAATTTCTCAAATTTTGAGTCATTTTTCTTATAGAAAGTCTCAGATTCTAAGAAATTTTTTTGTAAAAAAAAGTTTTTCTATAGAAAAATTCTCAGATTCTGAGATTCTCAGATTCTGAGACATTTTTTCTATAGAAAAGTTCTCAGAGTCTGAGACATTTTTTCTATAGAAAATTTCTCAGATTCTAAGACATTTTTTCAATGGAATCTGAGACATTTTTTCTATAGAAAAATTCTCAGATTCTGAGACATTTTTTCTATAGAAAAATTCTCAGCTTCTGAGACATTTTTTCTATAGAAAAATTCTAAGATTCTGAGACATTTTTTCTGTAGAAAAATTCTCAGATTCTGAGACATTTTTTCTATGGAAAATTCTCAGATTCTGAGACATTTTTTCTATGGGAAATTCTCAGATTCTGAGACATTTTTTCTATGGAAATTCTCAGATTCTGAGACAGTTTTTCTATAGAAAATTCTCAGATTCTGAGACATTTGTTCTATAGAAAAATTCTCAGATTCTGAAAAATTTTTTCTATAGAAAAATTCTCAGATTCTGGGAAATTGTTTCTATAGAAAAATTCTCAGATTCTGAGAAATTTTTTCTATAGAAAAATTCTCAGATTCTGAGACATTTTTCCTATAGAAAAATTCTCAGATTCTGAGACATTTTTTCTATAGAAAAATTCTAAGATTCTGAGACATTTTTTCTGTAGAAAAATTCTCAGATTCTGAGACATTTTTTCTATGGAAAATTCTCAGATTCTGAGACATTTTTTCTATGGAAAATTCTCAGATTCTGGGACATTTTTTCTATAGAAAAATTCTCAGATTCTGGGACATCTTTTCTATAGAAAAATTCTCAGATTCTGGGACATTTTTCCTATAGAAAAAGTCTCAGATTCTGAGACATTTTTCCTATAGAAAAAGTCTCGGATTCTGGGAGATTTTTCCTACAGAAAACGTCTCGGATTCTGATACATTTTTCTATAGAAAAATTCTTAGATTCCGCGACAATTTTTCTATTGAAAAATTCTCTGATTTTGAGACATTTTTTCTATAGAAAAATTTTCAGATGCTAACACATTTTTTCTATAGAAAAATTCTCAGATTCTGAGAAATTTTTTCTATGAAAAGAGTCTCAGATTATGAGACATTTTTCCAATAGAAAAACTCTCAGTATCTGAGACATTTTTTCTATAAAAAAAAATATCAGATTCTAAGACATTTTTTCTTTAGAAAAATTCTCAGATTCTGAGACATTTTTTCTATAGAAAAATTCTCAGATTCTGAGACATTTTTTCTATAGAAAATTTTTCAGATTCTGAGACATTTTTTCTATAGAAAAATTCTTTGATTCTGAGACATTTTTTCTAAAGAAAAATTCTCAGATTCTGATACATTTTTTCTATTGAAAAATTCTTAGATTCTGAGACAATTTTCTATTGAAAAATTCTCTGATTCCGAGACAATTTTTCTATAGAAAAATTCTCAGATTCTGAGAAATTTTTTCTATGAAAAGAGTCTCAGATTACGAGATATTTTTCGTATAGAAAAAGTCTCAGATTCTGAGACATTTTTTTTATAGAAAAAATATCTCACTTTCTGAGAAATTTTTCCTATAGAAAAAGTGAGATATTTTTCCTATCAAAAACGTCTTAGATTCTGACACATTTTTTCTATCAAAACGTCTCATACTGAAACATTTTTCCTATCAAAAAAGTCTCAGATTTAGACATTTTTCCTATAGAAAAAGTCTCAGATTCTAAGAAATTTTTTGTAAAGAAAAAGTCTATAGAAATATTCGTAGATTTAAAGACATTTTTTCTATAGAAAAATTCTCAGATTACGAGATATTTTTTTTTTAATATTAAAATTCTCAGATTCTGAGACATTTTTTCTGTAGAAAAATTCTTGGATTCTGAGACCCTTTTTCTTTAGAAAAATTTTCAGATTCAGAGAACTTTTTTTCATAGAAAAATTCTTAGATTCTGAGAAGTTTTTTCTATATATAAATTTACAGATTCTACAACTTTTTTTTAGAAAAATGTGTCAGACTCAGAGACATTTTCTCTATAGACAAATTTTCAGACTTTGAGAAGTAGAAAAACTTTCATTGTAAAACTTTCAAATTTTATAATCTTGGACTTTTTCCAAAGAAAAAATGCATCAGAAGCTAATAATTTTCCTTTCGAAAAATGTCTTAGAATCTAATAATTTTTCTATAGAAAAATGTCTCGATAGAAAAGATGTCGCAGAATATGTTACCTTTTCTTAACAAAAAATATCTCAGAGTCAAAGAATTTTTGTTAAAAATAGTTTCGTAATATATCATTCGTTACATCATTGCCTTGTCCATTAGTTTTCTCATCCTTTGGATGATTTTTAATACCACGATTAGTTTTTCCAATATGAATTCACTGTTTCTCCTTTTTCGGCCAAACGATAGGAAGCCTAATGACACCTATAATTTTAAGAAATTTCATTAGTCACTATTTCAATGATCTGTATCCAATTGTTGTATCACTTACCAATTGATACAACCACAATTATTTTCAACACATGTTAGTCAAACGATCCAACAGATTTCTTGGTCTGGAATTCGATTTGTATTTTGTGCAATTTAATGTTAAAAATGCTCACCCAAAATTATAAAAAAAAATTATATGTGAATACATAAATGATATCAATTTTTATTTTTTTTGCAATTAATTTTTTGAGTTACATTTTTTCTACAAACAAAAATTCACAATGACAATTAAATAAACAAGAAAAACTAATTTCGAATTTTTATCTATTTTCATTAGTAAATCTTACATGGTCATTAGGTGAAATTGTAAAGTAAAATTATAAAATTATATTATATATAGGTAATAAGTCGTGGCTTTTTAGTTTCATACAAAAATAATTCACCTAAGCTAGCTTAGATAACATTACCTCGACTTTTTTTTTCTGTGTGAGAAAAAGTTTAGAAGAAAAATAATGAAAGTGCTGGTTCAGAATTTCTCAGATGCTTTCACAAACTTGAGAAAATCAGACAAGGGAAGATCATGGACCGTTTCCATTGACAGAATATCCGAACGCAGGAAAACATCAGACGTAATGTTCAGTTGTTTCCTTATCCTCAAGACAAGCTGCACATAATGGGTCTGATAAGACACCTAATCTCGTCATATGACAAGCACAGGCATTGTGTCCGTAATCAAGCCAGTAAGTCTGCGACAGTCTATTCTACTGGGACTGAGTAGATAGTTAGCCACTTTCTTGTCTGGCCTAATCATAAAACATTTGGTATTCTTGCATGCCAACTCATTTGACCATCTTTCCATGAAAATTGTTTTCGTATGAGAGTTGATCCAACGCATCAGCCATGTCAAGCCTATACCAATCTGGGGTTCCGGATAGCGAGGAATTGTATCGGAGCCAAGATTTGCCAAAGAGTCGCCAATCTCGTTTCCCCGTATTCCCCTATGACCCGGAACCCACAGAAGATTGACGCTATTCCCACATGAAACCTCATTGAGTTTGCGTCCACATTCCTGGACAATTTTAGATGATTAGTAACTGGAGATTCAATTTCAATGAGCGCAACCTCTTTTTCTCTGCAGATACTGATTATCCTATCCCTCCATATGTTCTTAATTATCCAGGTCGCCACGTCCTAAATACTGTAGCCATTTTCCCCATAGCAATATAGTATTTGGTCGCATCGTCCAAATACCAAAACCTACCCAGAGCCATTTTAGGTAGTGGATCCATCCGTGTAGAAAGTATCACCATAATTTTCCAGTAGGGTTGCCCCAGTCTTCCCTAAATAAAATATTACAGTAAACTTCCTACCAAACTCGATGTAAGAGGCTGTACTATCCAAGGCATAGAAAACATCAGACAAAGTTTGGATACCCTATTGAACAGACGACCATGTCCAACATTGTACTCCCCATGCCATGTTCCGCTTTTGCGGAGCCTGCACAAAGATTTCTTAGTCCGAGGGAAGCATATCTAAAATAGCGTGCAGAGCTGCGCCTTGGGTGGTGCTCATGTCAGCAGTAATCCCAATGCGTTACCTCACCGGGCATTGTAATATTCGATATCAACTTAGAAAAAAAATTTTTTCAGACACTGAAATATGTAGATGCTGTGAAATTAACGCCGAAACTGTAGAACACATTCTTTGTGAATGCCCATGAAAAACCTCAACATATAGGGCACCTTCTAGGTTGCACAAAAGATCACATTGGTAGCAGCGCATAGGGCCTCTTCTAACCTTATCTATGAAAATTTAGATAAATTAAATTTTTTTTTGAAGTTATCGAAATTTTAATAGACAAACCCTAATAAAGTTAGCAACTAGTCACTTGAAAAAAGCAAGTATTATACCCCCATAATGGGTACTTTCCACTATCACGCTTTTCCATTATACACATCAAAATTTACCAACTTCTTAAAGATTTTTGGATTCTTTTTTGATTGAGACCTAGTCGTATCAAATAAGTGAACAATTTCTGGCCAACTTTTTTAAAAAAATATTTCGCTAACATGGTGAAATTACGCTTGTGTAATGAAAATGTGTGATAGTGAAAAGTACCCTTAAGAAGTACAAGTAAAATCTTATGTGACAACCAGGGTTTCCAATCGGGATTGGTTTTTCTGAATCCTGGGACACTGGATTTGCGGGATATTTTGAATACTGGAATTCACGGGATTTTTAAAAAAATTTCGGGATTTTTTAAAATCCCGCTAAGATTTACGATGTTTTATCGAAGTTGTGAATTTCGAAGAAGGAAAACCATCGAGAGTATTCATTCGGGTAATAACTTCAGGTAGAGAGACCTCCTGTGAAGGATAACCGTATTTAGCTATCTTCCTTTTTTTCGTCGTGGCTCATCGTTATCAACTTTTTGCAGCTTTACCCATAGAGTAAAGAAAGAATAGAGGTATCATTAGAGAATACTTGGAGAAAATTAAATTACAAACTAGTATTGCCTTAATATTTATACCCATAGAATCTCGAGATAATCGTAGTTCGTAATGTGATTTTCTCCAAGTTTTCTGTAATGATACCTCTGCTCGTTTTTAACTATATGCTTTACCTTAAGAACCTTTAAGAAATGTTGTTTTAGAAAAACATAAAATTAAAAGAGTTTACCACTTAAAGAGTTAAGATGTGTCAAAAGCCCTTTCATCGAACCACCAGTAGTTTTTAAAACCTTTTTGCAAGCCTCACATTTTGCAAACGGTTCACGTTTTGCTTTCACAAAAAATGGTACCAAATGGAACTTTTGTCAAATTTTGCAAAAAATAGAAAAAAAAAATCGTGATCCTGAAAATCCCGGAATTGAAAATCAGAAATCTCGAGATTCGGAATTCGCCTTATCCCGAAAATCTCAGGATTGGAAGCCCTAGTGGCACCCAAACTGCCTTAAGGGCCCTGTTCTGTCAAAAGTAGCAGTAATAAATCATTTTTGTTAAAATAAAATTCCAGCTTTTTATCCTATTTCTCTGGACGGCACTGAAATCACTTTCTCATATGAAGCCAAGTATCTTGGAGAATTTCAAGATAGGAAGTTTAATTTCAGGCGTTATATTGAAGAACGGGTGAGAAAAGCAACGATTGCTTTATATTCCTGTAAAAGGCCCATTGGAAAACAGCAGTGGTGCGTCCAATTCTGCTGTATGGAACCATTGTCTGGTGGCCTGCTTTAGAGATAAAGGGAACTGTGTCTGTATCACGAAGGTACAGAGAATGGCGTCGATGTGTATCACTGGTGCTCTTCATACTACACCTACGGCTGCATTAAGGGCAGTTTACACGTTAACTACCCTTGACCACCCTTATCACCTATTTCCCAGTATTAGTGATACGATTTGCTGGGTTTAAATAATTTTGTATGAAAAATTATTTGAATTTGACAATTGTTATCCCCCAATACTGGGAAATAGTAGATAAGGGTAGTCAAGGGTAGTTAACGTGTAAATCAAGCTTTAGAAATCCTCCTTCACCTGATACCATTGGGCACATTGGGCAGACAGTATGCGGCTACGTTGGCAATTCGACTTAATAGCACACTGCAATGGAGGAGAGACGATTGTGACCATAGTGCGATATTGAAGAAAGTACCAATACTGTGCTCCCTCTGTGAGCCTTTTTGTGGAAAAGTGATCCATCCAGGGAGTCTTGCATGAGGGACATTGGGGATAGTGGAGATTCCATAGATTTTTACACGGATAGATCGAGGCTATACGAACAAGTGGGCTTTGGAATCTATTTGCAAGAGCTTGGATTACGCCTGGCTCGAAGATTGCCAGATCATTGCAGTGTTTACCAGTCAGAAATACTGGCAAAAAAGGAAGTGGCTGACTGGTTGAGTTGCAATGTCAAGCAGTTTCACATACCACTCATTTGGGTCCCAGGGCACATATACATTCCAGGGAATTGCAAAGCGGATGAGCTTGCAAGACTGGGAACAACCTTACGGGTTCCAATAGAATTGGAATGTGTTGGCCTCTAGAAACTTGCAAGAAAAATCTAAGGCTTTGTTCCGTAACGGAGACTAGTCAGGGAAGGGCAAATGGAGACAACAAGACAAGACGTGTGAGACAATACGACAGATCTTGCCTTCTCTTAATCAGAAGCCCACAAGTGAGCTGATATCGCTTTCAAGAGGAAAGAAATCTGTAATTACCAGACAATGCTTTATAGGGAAGCACGAAGAGCGATTAAATGTGCCGTCAAATGACTTGTGCCGGAGTTGCATGGATGAAGAGGAATTGGGAACTATCGAACATTTTATCTACCATTACCAGGCACTTTATAGTCAGAGACTTCGTTCACTGGGATCTAGGGAGCGGCACGATATTTCTGATTTATCAGATGTCGAAATTCAATATCTTAGGAGTTTCATAAGAAGCTCAAATTGGTTTAACGGTAGTTACCAGTAAGGAAACCTATTGCAGTGCCGAAGTATCACAATGGACCTCAGACTCTATGTGTGCTGACGTAAAACGTCAGAAGCCACTTACAACCTAACCTAACATCTTACGTAAAAAAATATAATGCATTTTGAATGTCACGTATGATCTTACTTGTTACTATACCAGTTGAGTAACAAGCCGTTTAGAAAATACGTTCGTTTCGTTAATAAAGTTTCCACTATATTTAAGATTTGTCAATGTAAAACTTACGACATTTGTAGGATACGTTTCATTTAAAAACATTTTTATAATATAAAATCCTGGAATAAATGGTGGATTCTCATTATACACAGATGTATACGATTGTGTGTGAACTTTAGCAAAGGGTAAGCCGGAATTTTTTGCTTTATCTCGTCTGATTCTATCATCCTCGTTGTCATCGTCATCATGATAAATTGCATTGCAAAGTGACATTGAACCCATCCAATAGTTGTTGCCATAAAAGAAACCAGAAGCATAATGACCGGAAGCATCGTCCACTAGAAAATAAAAAGAGGTGGGAGAAAAATTAGATAAATATATAGCAATTAAGTGTTAAATGCATTTGCAATTCATAGTAAAAAAGTTAAATTCGGCTTGACTGAATCTTTGAATGCCATTCACAATGCTCAACATATTTTTTAAGTGAGATTTGATTTGAGTGGAAAATTTACAGAATTTTTAACCACTGTACCGATTTTGCTGAAATATAACACAATATCTGGACGGGACTATAATAAATATAGACGCCTAACATTAAGAACCCCTTAATTGACGTTTAAAAGTAAGCGTGTTTTTAACAGACAGATGTGCGGAGACAGGTCACAAGATTGTTTTAAAATCGGTCGAGAACACTTTATGGAAACTTTGACGGATATTTCGATAAGTCACAAACTTTTTCAAAAACTTCATTACAAACTTGGTAACGCCAGAACAAATCTTTTTTTATATTAACTAAAGCAAGGTTAATTAAAATCCAAAACTCTCAACCTAAGGGTATACAAAATTTTGTTTAAAATTGAGAGTACGGCTACGACGGAAATTCGACTTAAAAGCACACTGCAATGGAGGAGCAGCGACCATAGCGCGATCTACAAGAAGATAACAAAAACACAAAATGTGGACTAAGCTCCCTCTATGAGCCTTTTTGAGCGTCAATTCACCACTATGATCCCATCCAGGGAGTCTTGGATGAGGGCCATTCCGGGTAGTGGAGCCTCCTTACATTTTTACACAGATGGATTGAAGCTATACAAACAAGTGTGATTTGGAGTCTATTCGGGGGGAGCTTGTGTTGAGCATGGCTCACAGATTGCCAGATCATTGCAGTGTTTACCAGGCAGAGATGCTGGCAATAAAGGAAGTGGCTGACTGGTTGAGCTGCAATGTCTTGTCTACAACCGCAGTCAACATCTATTCTGAAAGTCAAGCCGCGGTCAAGTCCCTGGATTCAATGTTTTGAAAACAATATCTGCCCTTAGGTTAGGTTAGGTTAGGTTGTAAGTGGCTGCTGACGTTTTACGTCAACACACGTAGACTCTGAGGTCCATTGTGATACCACGGGATCGTAATAGGTTTCCCTACTAGTCCCTGTCGTTAAACCAGTTTGAGCTTCTTATGAAACTCCTTAGATGTTGAATTTTGACATCCGACAAATCTGAAAGATCGTACAGCTCCCTAGATCCCAGTGAAGCAAGTCGCTGACCAGAAAGTGCCGGGCAATGGCAAATAAAGTGTTCGATGGTTTCCAGCTCCTCTTCATCCATGCAACTTCGGCAAAAGTCATTCGACGGCACATTTAACCGCTCTGCGTGCTTCCCTATAAGACAGTGTCCGGTAATTATAGAAACCACCGTTGAAATCTCTCCTCTTGGAAGCGATATCAGCTCACTTGTGCGCCCCTGATTAAGAGAAGGCCAAATCAGTCGTGTTGTCTCACACGTCCATCCATTTGCCCATCTTTGATTAGTCTCCGTCGCAGAACAAAGCCGTAGGTTTTGCTTGCAAGTTTCTAGAGGCATACCAACACATTCCAATTCTGTTGGAACCTGTAAGGTAGTTCCTAGTCTTGCAAGCTCATCGGCTTTGCAATTCCCTGGAATGTCTCTGTGCCCTGGGACCCATATGAGTCGTATGTTAAACTGCTTGGCCATCTCATTTAAAGACGTGCGTCAGTTAAGGGCAGATCTTGTTTTCAGAAACATTGAATCCAGGGACTTGACCGCGGCTTGACTGTCAGTATAGATGTTGACTGCGGTTGTAGACAAGACATTGCAGCTCAACCAGTCAGCCACTTCCTTTATTGCCAGCATCTCTGCCTGGTAGACACTGCAATGATCTGGCAATCTACGAGCTAGGCTCAATCCAAGCTCTTCCGAATAGACCCCAAAGCCCACTTGTTCGTGCAGCCTCGATCCATCTGTGTAAAAATTTATGGTAGCTCCACTTCCCGGAGTATCCCCCATCCAAGACTCCCTGGATGGTATCATAGTGGTAAAGTGGCGGTCAAAGAGGCTCAAAGAGGGAGCACAATCCACATTTTGTGGTATTGTTATCTTTTTCAAGATCGCGCTATGGCCACAATCGCTGCTCCTCCATTGCAGCGTGCTATTAAGTCGAATTGCCGACGCAGCTGCATACTGCCTACCCAATATGTCCAAGGGTATCAGGTGAAGGAGGATTTCTAATGCAGCCGTAGGTGTAGTACGAAGAGCACTAGTGATGCACATTGACGCCATTCTCTGTACCTTCGTGATAAAGACACAGTTCGATTTTGTTTCTAAAGCAGGCCACCAGACAATGATTCCATACAGCAAAATTGGACGCACCACTGCTGTATAGATCCAATGAACGACTTGAGGGCTAAAACCCCATCGTTTTCCAATGGCCCTTTTACAGGAATACAAAGCAATCGTTGCTTTTCTCACCCGTTCCTCAATATTACGCCTGAAATTCAGCTTCCTATCTAGAAATACTCCAAGATACTTGGCTCCATCTGAGAAGGTGATTTCAGTACCGTCCAGAGAAATAGGATCAAAAGCAGGAATCTTATTTTTCCTTGTAAATAAAACAAGCTCTGTTTTACTAGGATTAACTCCTAGACCACAGTCTCTTGCCCATTTAGACAGATCTTTCAGAGAACCCTGAAGAATGTCCCGCAATGTTGGCAGATGCTTCCCCTTTACCGCTATCGCGACATCGTCAGCATATGCGACAACATGACAACCACGTGCTTCTAGAGATAGTAGCATTGAATTCAGTGCCAGGTTCCAAAGAAGCGGCGAAAGAACACCTCCTTGTGGTGTGCCCCTATTGACAAATCGAGATATGACGGACGCTCCCAATTCAGACGTTATACGTCTACTGGCAAGTAGGCTTTCCACCATTAAAACGATTTCGCGCTTTACTCCCAGACCAGACAATGCCAATATTATCGATTCTGGGATGACATTATTAAAAGCCCCCTCAATATCAAGAAAGGCCACCATAGTGTACTCCTTTACCGAAAGCGATCTCTCGATGGTACCAACGAGCTCATGAAGAGCTGTTTCCGTTGATCGTCCCTTGCTGTATGCATGTTGCTTTGTCGAAAGCAACCTCGGGTCAATCACTCTACGCAAATATGAGTCTATCATTCGTTCCATTGTCTTTAACAAAAAAGAAGACAGACTAATTGGTCTGAAATCCTTCGGAGCTGTGTGGGAACTTTTCCCAGCCTTCGGGATAAATACGACTCTGGTATCCCTCCATTTTAAAGGAATGTACGACCAGTTGATGCATGCTGTGTATAGATTATACAGCAACGGGGCTATATAGTCCGACACTTGCTGCAACTCAGCCGGGATTATACCATCAGGTCCCGGGGATTTATAGGGCCTGAAGCTTTTTATCGCCCAGATTAATGTTGGCATATTTATTATTTCCGAAGCAATTTCAGATGCTTGGGCGTCAGAACGTTCCAAAGCTTGAAACGGCGTCATGGAATTGCCCGGAAAATGCGTGTTTAAAAGGAGATCCAGCGACTCTCCACTGGAGGAAGACCACACCCCATTAGGATCTTTCAGGTATCCCAGGGTGCAAGGAGAAGAAGCCAGAACCTTGCGCAGCCTGGATGCCTCAGAAACGTCTTCTATGTTTCCACAGAAGTTTTTCCAAGAATCACATTTTGCATTTCTGATCATCTTTTTATAACTCTTAAGTTGCAGCCTGTATGCAGACCAGTCCTCGTCCGCTCTTGAAAATTTAGCCTTATTAAAGAGCTTTCTGCAGGAATCTCTGCTCGTCTGCAACTCATTTGACCACCAAGGTGGCTTTTTTTTCCCTCTAGGCTTTGCAGAAGGGCAAGACGCATCCAGGCACCTATTACAAACATTTGTTATATGGTCAACCAGACAGTCAATTTGCGCCAAACTATGTGGTTTAGATAAGGGTACTTCATCCAAAAGCAAAGAAAAAGTCTCCCTGTATTTCACCCAGTTTGTTCTCCTCAGATTTCTAGAGATTGTCTCAACCGGGGCACGCTCCCTGAGTAAAAACTCAATGTAGCGATGATCTGAGAAAGAATGCTCTTCCAAAACTCTCCAGTCATCAATTCTATCAGACAATGTATCTGATACAAGTGTTACGTCAAGAACCTCTTGCCGCGTACTTGTAACGAAAGTTGGTTCACCACCCTTGTTACAAATATAGAGGTTAGTGCTTAACAAAAACTCCAAAAGTGATTCGCCTCTATCATTTGTTTCTGTACTTCCCCATATCGAATGATGTGCATTAGCATCACAACACACTACTAACTGGTGTCCCCTAGATTCAGACTCCCGAATCAGACCGACAACCTTCTCCGGGGGTAATGACCCCGGATTAGGAAAATACGCAGAGGCGAGCCAAATAGACTTCCCATGAAGCTCTAAGCTAGCCGCTGTAACATCCATATCACTAAAAGTTGATAAAAAGAATATATTTAAGCCATTTTTTGCCAAGATGCAGGCTCTTGGTGAGCCCTCACCTTTGGCAACCACCAACTTAAACCCAGGGGTCTTCAATCCGCAAACCCTGCCACCCCGCACCCAGGGCTCTTGGATAAAAACCAAGTCAACTGCTCCTGTCGTCAGGCGCAGCAAGAGTGCAGCTGAGGCTGCCTTACAGTGATGGAGGTTTATTTGTAGGAACCGCAACATCTTGCTTTTTTTCCACCATCCTTTCCACCACCGTGTTATTGGCTTCATCCTCCGTGTTATCATAGAGGTCGCATTCGTCCCCAGATTCGGTTTCGAATAAGCCAGATATATATCCCATCTGTTCTGAATCGGAGGCAACAGAACTCTCCGAATTCCTCACTGCATGGGCCTCGTCCTGAATGTCACCCATCGTGGCATCGGCTTTATCCTCCATGCCATCACAGAGGTCGCATTCGTTACCAGATTTGGTTTCAAAAATGCCAGATGCATCTCCCATCAGCCTAGAATCGGCCAGCTGAATATCAACCTTTTCCAGATTCTCCTCCCCAGCCGACTCTGCCACTGGCTTGTCTGCGTCCAAAATAGTCTTCTGGTCGCCCTTGTAGACATTGACTCTTATATGAAAAAATCCAAATCTAATAATGCCGTCAGTCCTGGCTAAAAGCGGAAGCGATTCCTCATTAACCAATACCACTGCTTGACGACGAGCGCCCTCCATCTCACCCAATCTGGCAATTTGCCAATTCTGAGTTGGAAGGTCAGGATTGCAGACTTTTATCATCTTAAGAATCACCGCAGTGTCATTTGTAGCCATTGGGATCCATGCATGAGCTCTGGGTTGCGAGGGGATATCATGTTTTTCCACAACGTCCAGTCTGGCTCCAGGCCATAACTCTCCCACTTGGCTAATGGCAACCTTAAACACGGCTGCGGATCTTTCGTTCCCAAAAGCAACGAGTTTTACTCGCCCCTGATACCAACGAAGTTACCTTTAACCACTTCACTAAAAGACTGAGTCCAGACGTTGCCGGTCACCTTAGATCTCTTAGGTAAAGGTTTCTCGTCGGGCGAGCGCAACCTTTTACCAGACTTCGATGACGAGGCCGAAACAGCGCTCTGTTTGTCAGATGCGCGCATTGCCGAAAGTTTGTCCTGTTCTTCAATGACTCCTTTCGCCCATGATAGCGACGCCCTCTCACGTTCGGAGAGCTTCGTTCCATCAAGTTGGCTTAGTCTGTTAATTATTTTCAAACAAAGCCGTCTCTGGTTGTGCCTGACCTTTGATGGTTTAAGTTTCTTTTTCTTTTTACCACCAATATTAGGCTGAGCACCCCTACCAGAACCAAGGTCGGACTTCAAGGTCGCAACCCTAAGACCAGTGCTAGGACCAGCACCAGTCGGTGAGGCAGAGCCTCGAATTAAATCGGTATCATTTGCGTCCATATTTTCATTTTCCTATTTTCATACCTATTACGAACAATTTCAAAAATTCAATTAATAGCACGGAGATAAATTAAAACACGTCCACACTTGTCAACAGTTGAACTTATCTGCCCTTAACTGCCGCACGTCTTAAAATGAGATGGCCAAGCAGTTTGACATACGATTCGAATGGGTACAGACTCTGTACTACAGAGCCATTCCAGGGAATTGCAAAGCCGATAAGCTTGCAAGACTGGGAACTACCTTACAGGTTCCAACAGAATTTGAATGTGTTGGTGTGCCTCTAGAAACTTGCAAGAAAAATCTAAGGATTTGTTCCGCGACGGAGACAAATCAATGATGGGCACGTGGATGGATGTGGGATTACACGACAGATTTGGCCTTCTCTTAATGAGATATCGCTTCCAAGGGGAGAGATTTCGACTGCAGTTGCTGTAATTACCGGACACTGTCTTATAGGAAAGCGCGCAGAGTGGCTAAATTTGCCTTCAAATGACTTTTATGGATGAGGAGGAGTTGGAAACTATCGAATGCTTAGTCTGCCATTTCCCGGCCCTTTCTGGTCAGAGACTTGCTTCACTGGGATCTAGAGAGCTGCAAGATCTTTCTGATTTGTCGGATGTCGGAATTCAATGTCTTTGGAGTTTAATAAAGAGCTCAAAAACATCACCAGCCACAACCTAACCTATACTTTATGGGGTCCCAGACCCATATGTCGGTGAGTTACATACGGAATGACAAAATGAGTATACCCCCATACTGTAGATGGAGGGTATACAAATGAAATACTATTGCTTAATGTTGTGGTCAATAAACTTAAAACCTAAATAATTTTTCCCCAATAATCATTTTCACTTTCTGACGAAATATACTGAAAAAAAAATAAAAAAAAACCGTCAAGACAGTTTTGTACGTAATAACAAAAACATTGACTTACTGTTACATAATGTGATTGTTTGCGGTTAGTACACAAACGTCCACAGAAACAGCAATAACAACAAAACAACCATAATAACCACCTTTAGTTGCTGACTGACTGACTGGATTTATTATAAGCCAAGACTAAAACGAGTGTCTGTCTTTAACTGCAGTTAAAACTGCTTTTGCTTTTTCTAGTACCTACATCTGACCCCATATTTACACAACACATTAGTTTTTATCATAGTTGTATTTCAATTTAATCTTTTATGTATTTCAAATGCGTGCCCATAAAGTCATTGATCGATTCAAAGCTATTATAGCAAAGTTTGCATTTTTAAATGGTCAAAATGGGACTAGGGGGAAAACTCCCCCTGATGATCTTAACCAGCCACTGAAAACCCCTATTTTTACAGATTTTTTTGCACTTTTGTTAGAGAAATAAAACATTTTTATGCCAGAAGAAGATCAAATTCCAGCATTAGAAAATGTATTTTTTTTAACTCGCCCCCTTTTGGGTGGACTATTATTCGTTTTTCTTGATTTCTTTTAGCATCAGGATCGAAACAGTTAGGGTTAGTATTTACACAACAAAAAATTTAGACCTGTGCACAGTCCCATTTATTTTTACCTCCAAAATTTTTTTCAAAACATACTTATTTATGCCCTATCTCCACACCCTAAGTGGGCTTCCATTCAAAATTACATTTTTATAAAATTTGCTTCAAATGTAATTTGTATTGGATCCCACTTAAGCTATGTTTACACCATACCACTGAGTCGTATGATTTTCATGAAAAATCAAGATTTTTTTATAGCATAATTTTAGGCATGTAATATATATAGGATTATTATTTAAAAGCGACAAAAACTTTACATAATGCTTAATTTATAAACTTAAGATTAAATAAATTGTTGTATTTGTTGATAAATTTAGCAAAATGTAGAGTTTTTTGTCGCTTTTTAATAACAATCATATATTTATTACATGCCTAAAATTATGCTATAAAAAACATTGTTTTTTCAAAAAAATCATACGACTCACAAGGGAAGTCTCCCTAGTGTCACCCGCGGATCTTTATGGAATTTGTTTTATTTTGTAGAGCAGAACAAATAAGGGGACACGTATTTTTTTTTAGCGGCCCAAATTCATATTTAGGGGGTAAAAAGGAGGGGGGAAGACAAGGCCATTTTTCAGTTTTTTTCGTTTATCTCCTATATTATACAAAGAAACCAAAATCCAAACATGCACAACTTTTCGTCATATTGAGTAAAATACCCAATTTTTAGGACATTTTTGTTAATAAGTCGAAAAATATTAACTTCTTTGGCCCGTTGTTAGCACCACGAGATAGGTATTTTTAATACCTTTAATCTGATATCACACATGCCTATATTAATTTTGTTTAAATAGGCGTAAATCGTAAAAATCTGAAAAAGGTCAATTTCCCCCCATACAAATCGACCCCCCCCTAAAAATGAGTTTGGGCCGCTACAAAAAAATACGGGTCGAATTAATTTTCGTTCTTAACAACATATCCAAATTTCATGATGATCGGAGGGTGACACCAGGGAGACTTCCCTTGTCAGTGGTATGGTGTAAACATAGCTTTAGGGAGTAGAAATAGGGCGTAGGTATGCTTTGAAAAATTTTTTGAGGGTGAAAATAATTGGGGGTTGGTCTCACTTATGACCTTTCTAGGACGCACTATTCGACCGGTAGAAGCTGATTAAATAAAACAAATTTATAAATTAACATCAAATGAAAAATATTGTCCCAATTAGAAATTTTGTCTTTAAGACAATGTCAGTAATGATTCATCAGGTAGAAGTCAGCAAGTGAATACATTTTACTAAAGACAACTTAATGACATGTCATAATTTTTGTCGGAGCTCCCCAAGTTATATAAATGTACTGACTTTGTCATATAAGTTGTCTTATCAATTTAGAAAAATCATGTCTTTAATGCTGACAATTATATATCAAATCCGACCCATCACTAAAAATTGTTTGCGATGTAAAATCGATGTAATTTTGTTTAATCCTTTAAAACTCTTTTAATTTACTTTGTAATTGAAAAAATAAAATTGAATTGGTCTTAAAACAATAAAAAAAAAAAAATTTAAAGAAATCCGCGACCGGGGATTGAACCAAGGCCAAAAATCTACAACACTTAAGCTGTCGAACCTGCTAGACAACTAGGCCAACCACAACTTAAAATTGTTTATAATAAAATATATTTTGAAATGATAATTTTTTAAAATTTGTCAAAAACAAAATAAATTGAAAATATCGTCACCTTAATTGTAAAGGGCTCCAGCAATATTTTTGTTTGTAAATGATTTTTTGTGTTTTGTATAAATAATATTAAAAACAACAAAGATACGCTTAAATAACTCTAACAAAATCTTGTTAAATAGGATGAAGCCAAATTCCAATAAATATTTAAAAAAATGTGATATTTGAGGAAGAAAATTTATATTGTAGCATTTTTCAATTCAGTCGACGAAATATATATAACAGGACAATTCAAATAATAAATTAATTTAAATTTGTTTTTAAATAAACACATTTATTATCAAAGCTTGGCTAAATGGGTAAGGTGCTAGACCAGTGAACAGAAGGTTCTGAGTTCGCGGACCAAGTGAGGCAGATAAAAATAGTAAGTTTTAAAAAATTAAATTTAAGAAATGGACAGATAATAATAGTAATGTAGTGTAAATTAAAAGACGTGATTTATAATTTTTAAATTTTTTAACGATCTCTGACGTACTATGTACATGTCGTAATGCACTATTGACTACCTGCTTACTTGTCGGCGAGGAATTTTGACAAAATACTTGAGAAAGTCATGAGGTGTCATGAGGTTTTTTGTATGGTCAGAGATTTTTCAGTCAGCAGGTACACTGACATTGTCATAAGGAAGTCTTTGATACGTCTTAATGACATTTCTAATTGGGGTATTAAGTGCGGTTAACACAATATCCAGTTAAATCAAAGTTAACGTAACCTTCGGTTAGTCCCATACAAATTTGACATCTATTAACTCTGGTTAGCACTTAACCCAAATTATCTTCTGGTTAGTTC
The DNA here is from genome assembly GCA_963921195.1 of Pegoplata infirma. Taxonomy (NCBI): domain Eukaryota; kingdom Metazoa; phylum Arthropoda; class Insecta; order Diptera; family Anthomyiidae; genus Pegoplata; species Pegoplata infirma. The sequence continues at coordinate 184,352,959 of OY992540.1, forward strand.
GTTTGTGTTATCGGGTTAAAGATAAAAAGTAGGTCTGTTCAGAGAAAATATTTAGATTAAAAAAATATTGTGGGTCGGTCATATATTTGACTGCTTTAGTGGCTCTCTTAGGGCAGTTAGAGCGGTTAGAGCAAATTTTAATAATATCATTTTGTATGAGAGCCTCCTTTGAAATTGGAGATAAAGAATTAGTTTTTTGTGAAAAATTGTTTAAGCGTAAAAATTAATGTGGTCGGTCTTCTATTGACCCCACTAAGACGCTCCGTTGAAGTAGTAAAAATTATTATATGATTGAAAAATTACAATAATTTTTTTTTTTTCAAAAAATTAAAAAAAAAAAAATTGAAATAATCGTTGTCTCACAATCCTACTGGCCAAAAAATTTGTAGATTTAAATTCTATTACTTAAAAATCGCATACAGGAACACTTTTAACATTTTTTTGGATTAAAAAAAAAAATAAATAAATAAAATATTTCAAAGTGCCCGATTTGACATGGAATGCCCAAAATGTATATTAGCCTTGTTCTTTAAATCGATATTCGTTTTTACCACTTGTGTGGGTCCAATACTATTTATAAGCATCCAAAAATAAAAAATTCTAAATTTGGTGGCAATCGGATAAGGGAAACACGTGTCGAAAATTGGTTGAATATTTGAAAAAGTGATTTAAGGAAAAAATATTTTTTTTTAGATCTTACAATTAATTTGAATTTAAAGCAAAGTTATTTCATATATTTAAAAATTAAATATATGCAAAATAAACCAGCTAAAAAACACTGAAATCGTAGGAAAGTTATGCATACTTTCCCAGAACATTATACCATAATTTTCTTTACAGAATTTTTTTTTCTTCTGATTTTCAATTGTTGGACAAATTGTGATTCCCTTAGGTCCATGCGCGGGTACAAGGGGGGGGGGGGGGGGGGGGGGGGAAGGAAATTTTCTAAAAAATTTTCCGAAGGGGAAAAATTTTGAAATCAAAAATTTTTCATAGAAAAAAATCGGAAAATTTTTATAGGGAAAATTTGAAAAATTTTTAAAGGAAAAATGTGACTCAATCTGAAAATTTTTTGTGAAAAAATATCTGTCAATCTTATTATGAATTTTGGTATAAAAAATGACTTAGAATATGTTTTTTGTTATAGAAAAATGTTACAGGATCTTAATTTGGTTTACATAAAAAATGTTTGTCTACTATATAGGAAATGGGAAAATATCTTAAAATCGTAAAAATTTTAGTAGTCTTACGTTTGAAAAACTATTTTAGAAATTTTTTTCAGAATGTCTTAGAATCGGTCACAGAATCTGAAACTTTTTCCATAGAAAAAGGTAAAAAAAAACAAATTTTTCACATCCTCAAACATTTTCTTCATTGGATTTTTGTAGAAGAATTTCCAAGTTCTAAAAGTCTCCGAATCTGAGACTTTTTCGATAGAAAAAGGCTCTAGGAATCTGAGACTTTTGCTATAGGAAAAAGGTTTTGGAATCTCTGAATTTGAGACTTATTTTATAGATAAAGGTCTCAAAATCTGAATCTTTTTTAAAAAGAAAAAGGTCTCAAAGTCTGAGAATTTTTATTGTTAAAAAAATGTGTCAGAAGTTGAAACTTACTCAATTGGAAGAAGGTCGCAGAATCTGTGACTTTTTCTATGGGGAAAAAGGTCTTAGAATCTAAGACTTTTTCTAGGAATAAGGTCTCAGAATTTAAAAATTTTAGACTTATTCTATAGGAAAAATGTCTCAAAATCTCACACTTTTGCTTTGGGTAACAGGTCTCAGAATCTATGAATTTTTCTATAGGAAAAGGGTCTCAAAATCTGAGACGTTTTCTTTAGAAAAATTACTTTTTATATGAAAAAGGTTTTAGAATCTAAGACTTTTTCTATAGGAAAAACGTCTCAGAATCTGTGAATTTTTCTTTTGGAAAGAGTCTTAGAATCTTAGACCTTTTCTTTAAATCAGAATGTTATACTTTTATAGAAGGAAAAAGTTCTTACAATCAGAGACTTTTTATTAAGGAAAAATTTATCAGAATCTGTCACCTTTACTTTAAGGGAAAAAGTGCCAGAATTTTATGCTTTTTTTATTTGAGAAAAAGCTCTCAGAATCTGAGATCATTTTCTATGGGAAAAAGGTCTGAAAGTCTGAGACTTTTTTTAGGAATATGTCTCAGAATCTGAGACTTTTTCTATAGAAAAATAGGTCTGAGAATATGAGATTGTTTCTATAGGAAAAAGGTCTAAGACTTTCTCAATAGAAAAAGGTGCCAGAATCTGAAATTTTTTCAGTACGAACAAATCTGATAATCTGAGACCTTTTCTATAGGAAAAATATCTCGAAAATGCTTTAAAATATGAGACTTTTTCTAAAGTAACATTTCTCAGAATCTGAGAATCTTTTTTTTTTTTTAAACGAAATACATAGTATATATGATCATTAAAAAGAAACCTCCTTCGACAAAAACTAATAAATTTTATAATTTTATGGCATTCCCATCACTTTTTTTGCAAATGAAACGTATCCCTGTTTTTGCTAGTCCGACAAAGCATTATGATTTTTTTTCTTTGAAGTAAAAAAAAAATTTCCCCCCCCCCCTCAAAGCCAAAAGCTGTACCCGCCACTGCTTAGGTCTTAAACCATAGAGAAACATAGAGGCGAAGGTGAAAAAAGGTGTTTTGAGAATGCAATCATGGCATTTTTTTTGGTATCAAGTTTAAACGGGTTAATGATATCGTAAAATCTTTAAATTTCATATTTAAGTATTTACGATCAAATATGATACAAAAATAATTTTTTAATTATTTTAATAAAAAAACTTTATTTTTTTATTTTTTTTTTTTTAAAGTCCTTTTTTTCAAAAATCCCAATTTTGAGGCTCAAAGTGGAGACAGAAGATAAACTCCGATCGGAGTGATATTTTGCATGTGAGTTACCCTTAGGGGACCGACACTTTTGGCGGGTATTAGAATTTGATCAGAGAGAAAAGCCCAAAAACGAGCCACCCTAATGTATACGCTACATTAGGCCTTTTTTGTTGACAAACTTTGATTGTTAACATGCGTCAAAACGAAAAAAACGAAACGTTAACTTCCATAAATTTCTTAATTTAATTTAGCGTCGTTTGGAATAGTTTTGTAAAATATTACACATTTTCGATGAAATATTGATAAAATTAGCTTATTAAATGCAATTTAGCTTGAAAGCAACACAAAAACATTTATATTTTTTTTATTAATACCAAAGAGAGTCATTAACAATAAGAGAATCATTCACAATGTATGCAAGTTAATTTTTAACTTCTAGAATTGTGAGCGTTAACACTCACGTGAACTTTGTATGGTAGAACACTGATAATTATGCCAACAAAAAAGGCCTATTGTGTCATGTACTTAATTTGTCCATGTGCGCCTTAAGGTATGCTTTAACAATTCTTCAATAATCTAATTGACGGGACTATTCACAGTTATGACTGGTTATAACTAAGGCAACAGAAAACTAGCAGTTATGAATTTATTTTGAGGCCTATAACTATGCAACAACATATTTGAAACAGTGATCAGAAATCATACATATTTTTATTGAAATTTGATTTGAAATAAAGAATTTTAGAGGATTGCCCTGATTTCCTCCTCCTGAAGATTTTATGATGTGTTATTTCAACTAAAAACATTTGCTTTCATTTATTTAATTTTACGAAGCACTTATTTTGTAAAGCATAGTTTTAGGCCTCAAAATAAATTCATAAATGCTAGTTTTCTGTTGCCCTAGTTATAACCGTCACAAGATTTTTTTTTTATTTTTAAACGTTAAACTGTCTGCGTTTGTTGTAAACACATTTATAAAAAGTCTCTAAATTTAAAAGTATGTCTTTATTTTTTGAAAATTTCAATAAATTTTTATGATTGTTCTACAACAACCACATTTAGTTCAAGTCAAAACCACCAGACGGCATTAGTCTACATGATGTTTAATGTTAATATTTTATTATTATTCGCCCCTTAAGATATGCTGCAAAAAATGAGGCAAGTGTTTTCGAATTCCAACGTTCATAAATAAATTTATATTAAGTACCATGGAAATCGAGGAATAAATGTAATGACGTAGTATACGGTTAGTTTTGGCGTTAATTCAGTTGTTGCGTTACACAAAATACATCTATAATAAAAAAAAAAAACAAGTTGTTTGCACACATTCTGCAATGAATAAATGCACTAACATTTGAGGCAAAGCCAATGTTGTTGTAAAGGCTATGCTGTTGCATTCAGCTGCGTGCAACATGTTTTTCTACTTCTTCTGCTACTGCAGTTTCTAATGGAGCTGTATGATTTTTTTTTGGATATCGTTCACATTTCAGTTTCCATGTAAGTATTAATTTTGAACCGGAATACAAAATTTAATATAATTTTTATGTGAATTCTGTTTCTTATTTAATGTTTTAGTTTTTTGCCAAGACCTTGGCCAAGGTGAAGAGCAAACAATTGTTGACTGGTTTTTTAGAACTTACTAAAAAAAAATTGTCTGGTCATAATATTTTTTGTTTTAAATTGTTTGTAAAATATTTTGTATTATAGTATTTCAGTTTGTAATGTCATGTGAGAATAAAAATTAACATAATATCGTCATGAATGAATAGTTCTGATGGTAATGAATAAGGCAACAGAAAACTAGCAGTTATGAATTTATTTTGAGGCCTGAAACTCTGCAACAACATATTTGAAACAGTAGTTAGAAATCAAGCGTATTTTTTATTGAAATTTGATTTAAAACAATAAATAATTATGGAGGATTGGCCAGATTTCCTACTCTTGAAGGTTTAGGATGTGTTACCTTAACTAAAAACATTTGCTTTCATGTATTTAATTTTACGAAAAACTTATTTTGTATAGCATATTTTTAGGACTCAAAATAAATTCATAAATTCTAGTTTTCTTTTGCCCTGGTAATGAACTATAGTAGCACAGTGAGAGCTTAGAAAGTTAGATTCTGGGTCCAATTACTAAATTTCTGTTATTAGGATTATTCAAACTAAATTTGAATGGGACGTTTGTACGGAGGTTAGTTAAAAATATGGAACAATTTTTTTTCTCCAAATTTCTGAAATTAACAAAAACATTTACTCAAATTTAGAAAGGACATCTGATAATAACCATTTATATTGATTATTGTATTATTGTCTTTACCGTGTTTACAACGTTTCATAAGGATAATCGGGCGGTCATCGTTAAATCGACTTAGGGCGAGTTTTTGAGTTGTAAAATTTATGTGCGCAAATGTCGATTAACGCGGTATTGCCATACCAAATGCCACATTTCCAATTAGAATAGTTGCCATCATCGCACATTTTTTCGAATAAAATACCACAACATGGCAATACTAACCAGTATATTTGAAAATCAGAGGTGTTTTTTTGACGTTTTTGTACCTTAGTTTAACTCTCCAACATTGGTGAGTTAAACTTAAAATAAACCACATCTCAAAAACAGAATTTGTGGTTTTAACTCAGTTTAAACCTAAAATCATAAAGGCTGCGTTTTCGACATATCGCTTTAACTTAGTTTAACCGGGAGTTTTATTAAACTTTATAAAAATAAAACCAAGTTTAACCAAGAATTCTGTTTTTCAGTTCAAGTTTAGCAAATGTCGATTAACGCGGTATTGCCATACCAAATGCCACATTTCCAATTAGAATAGTTGCCATCGTCGCACATTTTTTCGAATAAAATACCACAACATGGCAATACTAACCAGTATATTTGAAATTCAGAGGTTTTTTTTTGACATTTTTGTACCTTAGTTTAACTCTCCATCATTGGTGAGTTAAACTTAAAATAAACCACATCTCAAAAACAGAATTTGTGGTTTTAACTCAGTTTAAACCTAAAACCAATAAATTTTACAACTCAAAAACTCAGCCTAAATTTTACAACTCAAAAACTCGCCCTGAGTCGATCGGTATACTTCAAAGTGAAGTGCAATTAAGCATAGAAGTTTTATTTTTAGTGTAGTTACAAGAGTTGGTGGTAATTTTACTCGATTTATCTTAAGCTTTTTCAGACATCGAACTTAATTGAACAGTTAATGCGAATAAGAACGAATAGACCATTTGCAGAATTTTACAGGGGTCAATAAAACGCAGGAAACGATTAAAAACTAATGTTTTTAACAACTTTTTATACCCTCCACTTAGGCTGCGTTTTTGACATATCGCTTTAACTTAGTTTAACCGGGAGTTTTATTAAACTTTATAAAAATAAAACCAAGTTTAACCAAGCATTCTGTTTTTCAGTTCAAGTTTAGCAAATGTCGATTAACGCGGTATTGCCAAACCAAATATCGCATTTCCAATTAGAATAATTGCCATCATCGCACATATTTTCCATTAAAATACCACAACATGGCAACACTAACCAGTATATTTGAAAATCAGAGTTGTTTTTTTGACATTTTTGTACCTTAGTTTAACTCTCCATCATTAGTGAGTTAAACTTAAAATAATCCACATCTCAAAAACAGAATTTGTGGTTTTAACTCAGTTTAAACCTAAAACCAATAAATTTTACAACTCAAAAACTCGCCCTAAGTCGATTTAACGATGACCGCCCGATTATCCTTATGAAACGTTGTAAACACGGTAAAGACAATAAGTTTAGCAAATGTCGTTTAACGCGGTATTGCCATACCAAATGCCACATTTCCAATTAGAATAGTTGCCATCATCGCACATTTTTTTAATAAAATACCACAACATGGCAATACTAACCAGTATATTTGAAAATCAGAGGTGTTTTTTTGACGTGTTTGTACCTTAGTTTAACTCTCCAACATTGGTGAGTTAAACTTAAAATAAACCACATCTCAAAAACAGAATTTGTGGTTTTAACTCACAAGGGAAGTATCTCAACCCTTATGAACCGATTTGCATGAAACGTAAAATATATGTATATAAAAGAGACAATTCTAAGGTTGGGGTGTCTCGGCTTATCGGCCATATCGGGGATTTAGGGGTTCAAAAGATGGGTCAAAAAATGGCGAAAAAATCGTTTTTTGGATTTTTCAGCCATTTCTTTCTAAGAAATTATATGATGTTTGCATATGAGAAGAAAGGTTTTTTTAATGCCTATCCAACGGTGGCATTACCTTGTAAAAGTTTGGCTTCGTTAAATACTTTTTTCATAAAAATGTGAAAGTTTTGGGGGGTATTTATGTGAAGACATAGAGCTACGATGTCCATATGAATATGAAATAATCTTTATTAAATTTAAGTCGACACGTATTTTTTCTCTAGAGGATATTCCTGTTAGTTAGTGACTTATCGAAATTTTCCCGGAGGTCCATATGGTTTCATAAGGCGACAACGAAATTTTGAAACACTGATATGGCCAAAAAGCCGACACCCCAACCTTAAAATCGTCTCATTTATATATACTTTAAGTTTCAGGCAAATCGGTTCATAAGGGTTGAGATACTTCCCTTGTCAGTTTAAACCTAAAATCATTAAATTTTACAACTCAAAAACTCAGCCTTAGTGATAGAGGGTATATATAAGTTTGTCATTCCGTTTGTAACTCATCGAAATATCGGTCTGGGACCCCAGAAAGTATATATATTCATGATGCCCGATCGATTTTAAGACATTCTAGCGATCTGTCTGTCTGTGGAAAATGTGATCACGTCCAAAATAAAAAACAGAGGTGACTGTTATTAAACATGTATATTACAGGGTGGTCCAATAACTGGTATCTTTTTAAAACATGCAATGAAATGAACAATACTCAATAGTTTTGAAACCTTATGGATTTATTTGAAAGACAAATATTCCCATTATTTATGGCAAACGACTTTATTCATGCGGTTGCCTGGGTTAGCTCCGCAGTAGCTCATTCTCGGCACCCATTTTTCTAATGTTTCTGGTTCTATCTCACGAATGGCTTGAACGATATTCGTCGAATGGGCCCAGAACATTTCTGGATTTCCCATGTTGCATGAATTTTTAACGAGACCCCTCAAAAAAATTTTTAAAGTTTTTAATCGGCAGCTCTGAAGTGACCAATTGTCACCGCGAATATGGCGAAAAACACGATTTCCGAACTAAGTGCGCAAAATATCGATTTTTTGATGGACTGTGGGACATATTGCGACATCCTTCTGAAAATAAATGTCATCCAAGTTGGTATATTCTATTACGGCCAACAAAAAGTCGGTAATCATGGCTATGTAGCGCTCATCTTTGACGAAAATGGGAGTTTCAGCTGTATTTTTGAAAATATTGTGTAATGATGCTGATACTCAAATCTATTGCTTTCTATAGATGAATTGGATTCTTTACAATACCTTGCGAGTTTTACGATCCCAAGATGTACCAATTTGTTTGTTAACATAACCTCATTTGAGTGCCTTATTTCGGTTAAAAACTTTTTTTCGAAAAACGTGCAGTTTGGCAGCGCAGTACTGCGCTACAACGCGATACAGCGGAGCAAGCCGAAGACGCATCAATGAAGTCGTTTGCCATAAAAAACGGGAATGTTTGCTCTTTCAAATAAAGCCATAAGGTTTCAAAATTATTGAGTATTGTTCATTTCATTGCATGTTTTAAAAAGATACCAGTTATTGGACCACCCCTTAGAAGTTCTCCCGAGAAGTTTGATATTGCATTTGAGCGATATCGGTTCAGCGGTTCAAAAGTTGAACGAATATGTAAGGACACCTCAAAAATTTTAGTACATTCAACATAACCTAAAAATACAAAATGCTTTAATTCGGCTGCTGGTTGACTTATGTGAACATAATTAAACACCAAATGGTATTTAAACAATTAAAAACATATTTTTGGACAAAAAAAGAAAAAAATCGCGGATTTTTTTTAACAATTTTTTTTTCCGAAAATTTTTTTTTTGTGGAGGGTATCACTACATTTGGCAAGGCCGAATTTAACTTTTTTACTTGTTTTCTTTAAAAAAAATTTTCGGAAAAAAAAATTGTTAAATAAAAATCCGCGATTTTTTTTTTAACAATTTTTTTTCCGAAATTTTTTTTTTTGTGGAGGGTATCACTACATTTGGCAAGGCCGAATTTAACTTTTTTACTTGTTTTCTTTAACTGCTGTTTTTTTTATTTTTAGTGCCAAAAGGTACATAAAAATAAAAATGTATTTATTCGGCCTTTATATATGGGGCATTCCATGTGAAATCGGACACTTTGAAAAACTTTTTTTTAGATTTTCCCAATTTGCTTACAGTTTTTAGTACCCTTCGAAAACTCCTTCGTTGTAAATTTTCAGATTTTTTTGATGACCCGTTCAAAAGATATCGAATTTTTAAAAATTGGTAGTTTGTTCCTTTACTCAAACTTCTTTTAATCATAACTTCTTCAATAATGGTCCAAATTTCAATTTTTTTTTTCAAAATTTTTGTTTTTCTAAGTACTTTCTAAAAAAAAATCCCAAAAAATTCATAAAAGCGCTCTAGTATGCGATTTTTAAGTTTTAAAATTTAAATCTCATTTTTGAAACTGTTTGTACTCTTCGATTTTTTTTGTAATTTTTTTGTGTAAAACTTCTATCAATTCTACAAATTTTTTGCCCAGGACGATCGTGGGATAACGATTATTACTATTTTTTAAAATTTTTTGAAAAAATTTTATTGTAATTTTCCAATCTTAAAATCATTTCTACTGCTCCAATGGTGCGTCATAGAGGGGTCCTTTATAAGACCGACCCCCATTAATTTTTACGTCTTAACATTTCTTTGGAACAAACTAATACCCTATCTCCAATTTCTAAGGGGGCTCCCACACAAAACGACATTTTTTAAAATTTGTTCCAACCGCTCTAACTGCCCTAATAGTGCCCTTAGAGCAACAAAATGTATGACCGACCCACAATATTTTTTTCGTCCAAACATTTTCTATGAACACACCTACCCTCTATCTTTAACTGTTAAGGCGGTCCCCATACAATTTTTTTATTTTTTGTAAATTTGTTTTATTTAATCAGCTTCTGCCGGTCTAATGGTGCGTCCGAGAGGGGTCATTAGTGAGACCGACCGCCATTTATTTTTACCCTACAATATTTTTTCAAAACATACCTACGCCCTATTTCCACTCCCTAAGTAGGCTCCCATACAAATAACAGTTGGAGCAAATTTTATAAAAATGTAATTTTGTATGGGAGCCTACTTAGGGAGTGGAGATAGGGCGTAGGTATGTTTTGAAAAAATGTTGTAGGGTAAAAATAAATGGGGGTTGGTCTCACTAATGATCCCTCTCGGACGCACCATTGGACCGGTAGAAGCTGATTAAATAAAACAAATTTACAAAAAATAAAAAAAATTGTATGGGGACCGCCTTAACAGTTAAAGATAGAGGGTAGGTGTGTTCAGAGAAAATGTTTGGACAAAAAAAATATTGTGGGTCGGTCATACATTTTGTTGCTCTAAGGGCACTATTAGGGCAGTTAGAGCGGTTGGAACAAATTTTAAAAAATGTCGTTTTGTATGGGAGCCCCCTTAGAAATTGGAGATAGGGTATTAGTTTGTTCCAAAGAAATGTTAAAACGTAAAAATTAATGGGGGTCGGTCTTATAAAGGACCCCTCTATGACGCACCATTGGAGCAGTAGAAATGATTTTAAGATTGGAAAATTACAATAAAATTTTTTCAAAAAATTTTAAAAAATAGTAATAATCGTTATCCCACGATCGTCCTGGGCAAAAAATTTGTAGAATTGATAGAAGTTTTACACAAAAAAATTACAAAAAAATCGAAGAGTACAAACAGTTTCAAAAATGAGATTTAAATTTTAAAACTTAAAAATCGCATACTAGTGCGCTTTTAAGAATTTTTTGGGATTTTTTTTTAGAAAGTACTTAGAAAAACAAAAATTTTGAAAAAAAAAAATTGAAATTTGGACCATTATTGAAGAAGTTATGATTAAAAGAAGTTTGAGTAAAGGAACAAACTACCAATTTTTAAAAATTCGATATCTTTTGAACGGGTCATCAAAAAAATCTGAAAATTTACCACGAAGGAGTTTTCGAAGGGTACTAAAAACTGTAAGCAAATTGGGAAAATCTAAAAAAAAAGTTTTTCAAAGTGTCCGATTTCACATGGAATGCCCCATATGTATATTAGACCGACTCACCTTATATGGGCAAAAAAAAGTTGAAGTTGTACCCCCCTCAAAATTAACTTTGATATGTTTTATGAAGATTCCCAAAATATTTGAGCTCTAGCGATAATCTCCCGTGAGCTAAACCGCGTCAAAAAAGGGTCCAAAAATGGTATTTTTCATGAATAAAAAAATCAGTAAATTTTTTTTTGTCCAATGAATGACCAAATATAATAGATATTTAGGAATTCTTTGATTCTGCATTAAAACATTTTAAAAATCTAACAACAGACTCGAGATAACGAGATGTTTACGTCAGTTTTTTGATGCTTTTCAATTCGATTTTAATGAAAACTTAAATAACTTTGGTATTTTTTGTCCGATTTTCACTTATAATACATCGTTAGAAAGGTGTTGACCACCGCTTGGGATTTTAGTCAAAAATTAACCCTTAACTGCACTGTCTAACTTTTTTATAACATTTACTTCGACATCACTAAAAACCGTTTTATAACCACAAAAAGCATATCTTTGTGCAGGAAACACGTTTAATTAATATATTTGTCCACAATTAATTTAACCCATGCATGATCAAAATATTTTGGCAAACATTTTTAAAAAAGTTTTTGCGGAAATTATTGAAAGCTAGTTGTAATACTTTAAAAAAATATAATTAAATAAGGTTTTCTTTATTTTAGTCAAAAATTAACCCTTAACTGCACTGTCTTACTTTTTTATAACATTTACTTCGACATCATTAAAAACCGATTTTATAACCACAAAAAGCATATCTTTGTGCAGGAAGCACGTTTAATTAATATATTTGGCCACAATTAATTTAACCCATGCATGATCAAAATATTTTGGCAAACATTTTTAAAAAAGTTTTTGCGGAAATTATTGAAAGCTAGTTGTAATTCTTTAAAAAAATATAATTAAATAAGTTTTTTGTTTATCTAGACGTGCTTATTAATATCAAATTCGAAATTTGTATGTGCAAATTAATTTAAAAATAAAATATAAACAAATTTTGTCTTAATCGCATATATTCGTGCAAAAAACGCATCCAATAAATTGAAATATCAAGTATATTATTTTTTTTTAAGTATAACAACTGGACTTAAATTTTTATCAAATTTTTTTTTAATTGGTAATGAATGGGTTAAATTAAAAATATTAAGATCTATTTATTAGATGCGTTTTTTGCACGAATATATGTGATTAAGAGAAAATAGGTTTATATTTTATTTCTAAAATTTATTTGCACATACAAATTCCGAAAAAAAAAAATCACCGGGAAAGTGTTACACGTAATAATTATTTAAGCACGTCTGGATAAACAAAAACCTTTTTTATTTTATTTTTTTAAAGTATTTCAACTAGCTTTCAATAATTTTTCAAATGAAATTTCTCAGACAGTTAGGAGAGTAGGATAGAAGTAGTTAGTTTAAAACCTTGTGATGATAAAAAAATGTTCGGGGAATTCAGGGAAGGTTGAACCCATGGGTTGGAAAATGAGATATCTGTAGTAGGATGGAGACCAACATGGGAAATCCCTTCCACAGTTACCGTCGATACTCAGTTTTCTCAATCTGAAGTCAATGGAGATTACATCTAACCGGAAAAATTTTTTAGTCCTCGATAGGAGCCGGCGTGAGATGAATCGTGCCAGATTTGGATGGGAAATTGGAGAGTGATAGGTGTGTTTCAATGTTATGGGATTGAAACCGTGGGGGTGGTAGGCGGGGGTGAGTCATTAACTGCCGCTAGTGTATCAATCCACTGGTTTGGCGCATGTCTTTGGCTAGTGTGACAATTTGAACCATTTCGATGGGCACTCGGCCGGACATAGTTAATGCGGAATGTTGCTTTTAGGAGAATGTAGGGCTAGAGTCAGATAAGGTAAGGGAATACGGACGAACAGAAAATGTCAGAATAGAAAGAGGTGATAGGGTATTTGGGAGTAGGGGGGATTTTCGGCTCAGTCTAATGGCTGACCACACATCATCCTCTGCTCCAAGGTTTACCATTACTGATGAGTGTGTTTAGAGTAGGCAGAAAGTGATGGTAAACTGACAAAGGACGGTGTGGTATGTTCCTATTATGACCAGTATGAGAACGTCAATTTATAATCGCGTCGGGATGTGAAATATGGGTCGGGATCGGGTATCTGATGTCGGTATTGAATTCGGTTACATTAATTCGGAGGTAAATGCTAAGAAAGTATCGGTCAATGTTCGGGGACATTTAATCAATTGGAGAAGAAATATTTTGTCAAACCTGAAAATATTTACCAATTGTGAAATGTTTTTCGGGGTTGAAGATATGTGTTAGCATATGCCAATAATCGGGGGATATTTTATCAATTGAGAAGGAAATATTTTATCGAATTTAGAAAATATTCATCAATTGAGAAATATTTTTCGAGTTGAGGATTTCTGTGAATTTATAACGATTTCGATTTTTGTTAATATATATCAATAATCGGGGGATATTTTATCAATTGAGAAAGAAATATTTTATCGAACCTGAAAATATTCATCAATTGAGAAATATTTTTCGATTTGAGGATATGTGTGAATATGTCTATACTCGAGGGATGTTTTATCAATTGAGAAAAAGTATTATTAAAACCTGGAAATACTTATCAGTTGGAAAATGTTTTTCGATTAGGGAATATTTTGGTGAATATGTCTATACTCGAGGGATGTTTTATCAATTGAGAAAAAGTATTTGTAAAACGTGGAAATACTTATCAGTTGGAAAATGTATTTCGATTAGAGAATATTTTGGAGTGTACACTAGAGTCCGGGTTGTTTGTTGGTATGCATCAGAATCGTATCGTTGTTGGGGAAAGCGTTTTAAACTTAATTTTGGTCTTGGGGTATATCCGCTTAGGTGGGTCGCTGGGTATATACGTTTGTAGGTTTGATGGGATATATTAGGTGGAAGTTCGATTTATTTTAATCACCCAGTGTGTGGGAATTGAAAATTTGTCAGTTTGAAAATTTGTCAGTTTGGAAAATTTTAAATTGGTTATTTTTGGTTATTATTTTTGGAGCGGTAATGTATTATTGATTTAAATTCGGGATATTGTTTCAACGGGATTCAAGTGCGCGTGTTCGTATTGTCGGTAGTGAATGGTGCGCGGTGCGCGGTGCGGTTAGTGGTTTATGGCAAGTTTTCGGGAGGCCGAATGTTTCAGGGTAAGTTTGTATGTTTTGAATGCGGTATTGTTTTTCTAATGGTGTTACAAGTTAACCCCATGCAGGGGTTCTACGGAACGGAGTAGTGGATGTAGAAATCCTACTGATGATTCCCTTTGGCAGGGGATGAAAGCGCTATGGGAAGCCCAAGTGCCTTCACGGCAATTTTTTGTGTATTTGAATGGGGTGTGGGAATTTGTGCATAGTTATTTATTTAAGGAGGGTTATTATATTTTGTAGATTTATATCGGAACATATTGATATTTTTTATGTATATTGAATGATTTTAGATTAATATTGGAATTTTGAATTTTTTTAAGTTTGAGTAGACGTAGACTATTTTGGGGATTTATATCGGGACATATTGATATTTTGATTTAGTATAGTTTTTGATATTGATGATGAGGTTGAAGTGTGATAATTTTTCGTTGGGGGGGGGGGTGGTCATTTAGGAACAAAGGGGGACATTGTACTGAATAGTAATAGGGGGTAAGGTCTGGTTATTTCAAATGAAATTTCTCAGACAGTTAGGAGAGTAGGATAGAAGTAGTTAGTTTAAAACCTTGTGGTAAAAATCGGACAAAAAATACCAAAGTTATTTAAGTTTTCAGTAAAATCGAATTGAAAAGCATCAAAAAACTGACATAAACATCTCATTATCTCGAGTCTGTGGTTAGATTTTTAAAATGTTTTAATGCAGAATCAAAGGATTCCTAAATATCTATTATATTTGGTCATTCATTGGACAAAAAAAAATTTACTGAATTTTATATTCATGAAATATACCATTTTTGGACCCTTTTTTGACGCGGTTTAGCTCACGGGAGATTATCGCTAGAGCCCAAATATTTTGGGAATCTTCATAAAACATGTCAAAGTTCATTTTGAGGGGGGTACATCATCAACTTTTTTTTTTGTGTCACTCTAATGTATATATATTCGATTAGAGTTTTATTCTAGTTCGAGTCCCAAAAATATTTCTATATATGATATTGTCATAATAGAGTATTTTTAATTTATTGCTTTAAAAAAGTTACTCATCTCATAGTATATCTGTACTGACCAGTTTCATCCCCACTAAGGAATCTTCAGCAGACTTTAGAGAATCATCGTTGGTCAATCAAACATCATACCAGACATAATATTTGATATATTTCACAAGTTATATGAGAAATACTATTATGAAGGTCCGAAATCTGTTTTCCAACAAAAATAACTCGTTTAAAGCAAAAATTGTATATACTAAATCACCATCGGTAATTATTAATATATGTGTTGCTGTCTTTAACTTTAAGATTTAACTCACTTCCACCCATATACAAAATTTTAGTAAGGTATTCCAAAGAAAACTTGCCAAAAACTGGACTTCCTTCAATTTATGCTTCAATAGAAAAAGAACGAATATCCAAAAAATGTATTGAAATTCGAATAAAAATGTGTTATTTTGCATCAGATTTTTGAACAGATTTTTGGTATTTGTTTGTAACACTTAAAGGACTTCAAGAATACACTTTTTAAGGATAGCAAGGACAATCAAAAAAATTTTTTTTCTTAATTTTTGTTTTTTATTACTGACATTGAATGCAATATATGACACAAAATATATGTTTAAGAATAATAGTATTAACCCTCAATTGCATGAAACTGCATATTACAAATTTTTTTTCCCAAATCTGTTAAAAATTTTTGTATGTGTGTAAAGATTGTTTTTGTGGTATACAATTTTAAATTATCACTTTTAATATCGCAGCTAAATAATTTTTACATAACTTTTTGTTAAGAATGGATATTAGAGTGGTAAAAAAAAACATATTTTGTAAATCGCGAGCTCCACAAGGCTACAGTTATACCTATATGAAAAAAAAAATAAGTTCTGTTCAAAAATTCATTAAAAAATGTTTTTTCTTAAGGTCGCTCAAAGCCGCTAAAGTTTATTGTTTTATTAAAAATATATAAATATTTAATAATGAAATTACGCATGTTTTTTGTGATTGTGGCTCATCAAATCAAATAAATAATTGGGGTAGATTACGATTATGAAATCCAAATTTAATTTAGAAACGCGGTTTTCGCGAATTTAAAAAAAAATATATATTTTTTTTGGCACTTTTATGAAATAAAATACAAAATTCAAAAAACCCAAGACATAAGTGACGACATGTTAATGTTTAAAAATTTTTATTTTGAGAAATATTTTTTTCCTTTTTTAAATGCAACTTTCACAAAAAATATTTCCAAAATTTCCCAATGTGCATATACATTTTTTTGTATTAAAATGACTTTACGGAATATAATCATATGTTCAATGCCGTTTGTTTTAATAAATATAATCAGGCGGTCGTCATCCACCTCAAACACTAACCGCCCGGGATTAATAGAATGAAGGTTGAAAGAGGAATTGAAGAAATGCTTTTTTTTAGTTTTGTTTAATTCTGCAAGAGGGGATTTTTTTCCCCCTGGCCCAATTTTTCCCATTTATAAGATGTACCTTATACGTACCAGCAACATAAGACATATTCGTGCTAAGGATAGCTCTTTTGTTTTGGACTGCATCGTTGTTTCTACAGAAGGGCGGACATTCATAAATCTCTAAGAATCTATAACTGATTAACAATATATATAATTTATGGAGTCTCCGACCGATATTTCGATACGTAACACACGGAATGACAAAGTGAATATCACTACCGTTTTAACCATTAAGGTGAACTCACAATGACGTGCCAGAGTGTGGATTTTGTTCCTTTCTCTTTCTCTTTTCTCTTTTCTTTAGTGATAGAGGGTTTGTCATTCCGTTTGTAACTCATCGAAATATCGGTCTGAGACCCCATAAAGTATACATATTATTGATCAGTGATCGATTCTAAGACATTCTGGCGATGTCTGTCTGTCTGTCCGTCTGTGGAATCGGTGATCATGGCCAAAGTATTAAACGTATATGACTGAGACTTAGCACATTTACTTGTTGTTGGCATAAGTTGTTTGGTATTGCATTTGAGCGAAATCGGTTCAGCGGTTCATAAGTTATGAACGAAAATGTAAGAACACCTCGAAAATTTTAATACATTCAACATAACCTAAAAATACAAAATGCTTTAAATTGGCTACTGGTTGGCATATGTGAACAGAATTGGACACAGAGTGGTATTTTTACAAGTACAAACCTATTTTTGACAAAAAAAAACCTCGGAATTTTTTTTCACCAAAAATTTTTTTCCGCGATTTTTTTTTTATACCCTCCACTCTAGTGATAGAGGGTATAAATAAGTTTGTCATTCCGTTTGTAACACCTCGAAATATTGGTCTAGGACCCCATAAAGTATATATATTCATGATCCTCGATCGATTTTAAGACGATCTAGCGATGTCCGTCCGTCTATCCGTCTGTCTGTCTGTTGAAAACACGCTAACTTTTGAAAGACTTTACGGAGGCTCCTGAAGTTTGGCATATATGTTGGGCATTTACCTGGTCAGGTTGGTATTGCAATCCAGCGAAATCGGTCCAGTGCACAGTGGCCGAAACACCCAATCTAGCGGCGCTTAATTCGGAAATTTAAAATAATTAAGCCCAATGCATATTTGTGATTAAAAAACTTATAAAGAATTTAATTTTAAACCACATTTATTTATTTCAGTGTTTTTATGTATTTTGGGAAATTTATGTGAATTTCGGGAGGGTGGTCTGTATGAGGACTAGAAGTTAAAATGTTCCGATTCCGTTAAAATTTAAAGTGATTATTTATGGCTACAAAAAACATTTAACAGTCGAATTTCAAGAGGATATTTGTTAAAATACTGTTGTTAGGGTTTTTAAGTAAAACTGAAAGGGGAAATTAACATGGGGACTATGGGATAACATGGACCGATTTTGCCAAAAAATTAATAGGTTTTGTTCTTTCGATAAAAAATCTTAAATTTCAAATTTTAGCCAAATCGATTGAAAATTGTGGTCTGTATTGCGTTTATACTGTTTATTTGGACAGGCAGATGGACCCAAAAAACCGAACAACTTTTGCGAACTAGCACGCCATACTGAAACGTCACAACAAAAATAACCCAAAATAATAAACAAAACAGGAATTGGACCGAATACGATCGAATTTCAAAAGTTGCAGTCCATGAAACTATAGTTTATATCACAAATGTCAACTTCTATAATGCACTAATAATAAACTAGATACACACAGGCCACAAACATTTATTTTTTAGTTAAAACTTACCTTTTACTTTCAATTAAAACTTTTTGGCTCAAAATGTATGAACAATTGACTTAAAAGTGCCAAGAAAAACTCACTGAGTAATTAAGCCCCAAATTCCTTTAATACACTTGCTGCAGAAAATGTATATTTGAGAGCTTACAGCTGTGCGAATATTGAAAGCAAAACAAAAGTATAAACGTAATTTTTTTCTGTAAAGTATAGGTAAACGATGCAGTGCAAAAACATATATCGATCTCAATTTACTTAAGCGCCACTAGATCAGTGATTTCGGCCACAGTGCAGTGCAGTGTTGCCACCAGTGAACCAAAAAATTATCCAGGAGTTTGTCCAAAATTATCCAAAATCCAAAAAATTATCCAAAAAAAAAAAAAAATATCAGAAACGATTTTTTTAAAGAAACAAAAGTGGTTTATTAAAATTCAATTTAAAGAATACATGAAATTATTTTTTAAGTAAAAATCATGCATTTGGTACTGTTCAGAATAAATAATATTTCATAATAATATTATTACTAGATCTTTTTCCAGTTTTTTTTAACATTTTTTGGGGGCTAAAAATTTGTACCCCAATTTCTTTTATTGCCTTCTTTTGTAATAAAAAATTGAAGCAACAGAATTTGAAGATAATTTATTTCGAAAACGATTCTTGTTATCTTTAATTTACTAAAAACTCTTTCTACTTATGAATTATAAAATGGAAGAATCATAAGAAATTTAAAAACAACTTCTGAATTTAGAAAAATATTTTCACAAGCACAATTTTAATTTAAAAAATGTTGCCAAATAAGTTTGGGCATCCAAATAATCAAGCAGATCATGTGATTTTTGTAGTAAAATAAGGCTTATAGATTCATATAATTTGGAAATCTCCAAATTTTAAAGGTATTGCCAAAACTAAAAAAAAAGTTCTGTCAAATAAGAAGTAACTAAACAAAATCGACAAATTAAATATAAAAAAAAAACAATTATATTTTGTCCATATAAAACTATAAATTGTGTATAATAAAATTATTCATAAATTATCCAAAAATGTAATTATCCAAAGAGTATCCAAAAAATTTTAAATTATCCATTTTTTGGATAATTATCCAAGAAGTGGCAACACTGGTGCAGTGGTTCAAAAGTTATAAGCAAATGAGTGAATTTCGGCAAGGGTTTTTCTGGAATTTACGAGATAAAACACACGGCAACTTTCGAACGGCTGAGGGTGCTGAAGTGTGGCATATGTATTTGTCGTTCCTCTGGCCCGGTTCGTTTTAAATTTCAGCCAAATCGGTCCGGTGGTTCAAAAGTTATTAGCAAAACCGTAAATTTCAGATTAGTTTCACCTTAAATTCACGTGTTGCAGACTCGTTAAACATGTTTTAAAAATATTCCCAGGAAAATTTTTTGGAACAAATTCCTGGTTCAATATATTCTTGAATACATTCTACGGCAATGGTTCCCAACCTTTGATTCTCGCCCCACTGGGGGGCAATTTGAAGGTTCCAGGGGGGCAACGAGCAAATTTTCAAAATTTTTTTAGTCAAATTAACTACAAAAACTATTTTTTTTTGCAAAATTAACTACAAAAATCTTGTTAATTTCTTAACATTTTTACTAAAAATTTAATTTGAATGCTTTTTTTACAAAAACTTTGCTAAACAAGTAGTAATTTTTCATTAGAAACAAAAATTAGAAAAACTAAAAATTTTTTTCTTAGTGTAGGGGGACAAGACAATTTTTTTAACTTAAAAGTGGGGCGTGGCGTAAAAAAGGTTGGGAACCATTGTTCTACGGTAATCACAACAAAACTTTCTATGTAAAATTATTTTTCAAAAAAACTACTTGCTTTAAAAAACGATTGCTTTCGGGACAATTTCAAACAAAAATCATTGATTCTGGAATGTTAAGTAGAACCGGTTGCAGGGTAGTTTGATGCGTTCTGGAACCGATTATTTGGAACAGAAAGTTTTGCTGGGTTGGTTAGTCACAATGTTGGGTGCCAGATTAGGGCTAAGCTATTTTTAAGTAACTTTTAAGAGTTAATTTTATTTTGTCTACAATTAATTTTATTTTTGTCATAAGTAACTCGATACCCGTTCGTTGACTTTAAATTCCATAATTATTTTTGTTTAATTTTTGTTAACGTAAATTTACTAGTTTGCAGAATTGCATTATTATATTAAATTGCATAGTTTGCTTTATTAAAGTAGGTCAGTTAATGAACGGAAGAGTTTAAGAATATAAATATGATTGTTAAAAAATAAAAGATTGTCTAATGATTGAGCGGGCGACAGAAGTGCTGTCGCCTCGCATTGAAAACATAATTGTTTTATTTTCAGGTTAGTCCCCCCACCGTAAGTATAACTCCTTAAATTTATTATAAGAATTGGGCGTAGGCCTGTAGATTGGAGCACATCACCGCTCTGTGATGAAAGAGTGACACCATTAGGCTTTTATCTTTCTTTTTCCTTTTAGCACTTTAGAGATCAAGGATATTACTCCCCCAGAGGAATTTCCTTGTTCACAACAACAAAAATATTTTACAATGCATTTTTGTCACTCAAAAATATTTTTACATAACGTCTTTACACAAAATAAAATATTTCTAATCAAAATTTTATTTTTTTTTTGTTAGAAAATTTACTATCACTTAAAAAGGGCATTGTGGAGGGTATTCATTGATTCGGCTAAGTCGAATTTAACTTTTCTACTTGTTCATATTGAAAAAGATGCATATTCTAAGACATATTTCGTATAGAAAATGTATAGAAAAAGATGCAACTTTTGAAACATTTTTCGTATAGAATAAGTCTAAGATTCTGAAACATTTTGCGATTAAAAAAGCCTCAGATTCTGAGACATTTTTCGTATAGAAAAAGTCTCAGATTCCAAAGAAGGGACGAAAAATTCTTTCCTGCATTGTGTCCTTTTTAACAAATCAATATTTGACAGATTCTGTCAATTCAGATTTGTCAAAACAGATTTTTACAGCCAACACGTTCCCATACTTCACTCCAAGATCAGACAATGCCAAAAGCCAAGGGGTTTTTCTTCCATCTAATGTAAAATGAATTCGTTTTCGTACTATTAAATTCGTTTAAAGTTAACATTAAAAAAAATGTTTGCTATTAAATTTTTGCAAATTTGTTTTTAACCCAGTTAAAGTTAAAGAGTTAACTCTTAAAACACCTTACAAGTTCAATGTTACATGTGTATGAATGGGACATTATACTATATTTTAAATGAAAACGGAAACTACTTAACTAAATCATAAATGAAAAAATACACAAGTTACGAGTAGGTACATTGTAATTATTAAGTCACGCAAGTGCAATGGATCTTAACCCTTTTGGAAAATTGTTAAAATGATACAATTAATTACTTAAGCAATGATATCTGACATCGTACATTTAATAAATGAAGCAATTAAATATGATTTAAGTGCCTAAAGCAATGTCACTCGATGATTTTTGACATCAGCAAACATAATAATGAACATAAGTGTAAACGAAATTTTTTATTAGAATATCCCAGCAAACAACTTAACTTAATGATTCGAAATTATGAATTGTGTTGTTTGGGTTTATTACTCAATTCACAAAACTCAAAATCATAAAATTGTATGCTGGGACGTAATATTTGTTAAAGGTCTTAGAAAAAAATTTGTATAGTGTTTTAACTTTGAAAAATTACTTTAAACAAGCAAACAAACACCATGGCGATACACAAAAAATATAATTAATCTTTTGATGAAATGTTTATACCTGAGGCGATACTTGCCTAATAATAAAATTTTTTCATTGTTAGTCTTTGTATAGACATTTTAAAATAATTATTGATTGACAATTATGGCTAGTGTTGGGTAGAACTGCTTAGTAAAGAGAGCCATCTTTTTAGCTTAAATGACCCCTTAAAATGGGTGATAGATGGTTAAGTTATTCAAGAAATAGAATTATCATAAAATTCTATAAAAAATAGTCCCATACAAATTTGACTTCTATATAGGGTGCTCCAAAAAAATTAAGTTGTTAATCATTGGCCGTAACTCCCCCTAGAAATATGCATTTGGGTGTAAAAATATGTTTTGCAAAATTATAGGGTAATCGGATGTGGGTAAGGCGTGCCGCATCGGCCCTGAAGTTTGAAAAACGGATTACACGGGGAAAATATGCCTTTTTTGCAATTTCCTCAAATTTTTTAGTATTTTGAGTTAAATTTGAATTCAAATTATTACTGAATTGTGATTTAGAGCTAATTGCCTATCTAATAAGGTATGTAAAATTAAAATCGGTTAAAAATCATCCAAGTTATTACAACTTCCCCAGGCAACTAACGTGTGTCAGACCATTTAATCAAGAAATTCGAGCCCAATTTTTGAAATTTATTGAAATTATCTACTGTAAAAACATTTTTTTATTCTTCAAGTCCCAATGTACTAAGAAGATAAATATTTATCATATTGTTAACTTGTTTTAAATAAATGCTAAAGTGGTCTGAATTTTTCAACACTATTTTCAAATCTCCAATTTTAAATTTTTATTTTTTTTGTTAAAAAAATTTTACAAAATCGACTATTGGAATTTAAAAATTTGTTAAGCACATATAAAAGAATAAAAACCCCAAAAATTGTAGGGTTTGCTGTTTTCATTTGGCTATTACAGTGGTGAAATTTCGGCGGATTTCGGGAAAGTAGTAATTTTTGGCCCTTTTTTAGCTTCTATTTTTTTTTTGTTTTGTTTTTACAAACTTCATATGTTTTGGGCCGAATTATATTAACACGATATAAAATACTTCAATTCGCAAAATTAAGGCGAAATTGAGATATAAAAAATTGTCCCTGTTTAGGTTCAAAGGTCAAATTTTAGAAAATTTTTAATTTTTAAACATTAACAGAATAGGCCCCACCAGCACTAAAGGGTTAATATTCTGAATTTAAATAAAAAGACATATGTTAAGACATTTTAATCTGTTCAGAAAATCTGTTAATGTTTAAAAATTCAAAATCATCTAAAATTTGACCTTTGATCTTGAATTGGGGCAATTTTTAATTTCTCAATTTTACCCTAAATTTGCGAATTGAAGTATTCTATCTCGTGTAAATATAATTCGGTCCAAAACATATGAAGTTTGTAAAAAAAAAACAAAAAAAAATAAATAAAAGCTAAAAAAGTCCTATAACTACTTTCCCGAAATCCGCCGAAATTACATCACTATAATAGCCAAATGAAAACAGCGAAGCCTACAATTTTTGGAGGTTTTATTCCTTTATTTGTGCTTAACAAATAATTAAACTCCAATAGTCGATTTTTTTAAATTTCTTTATCAAAAAAAAAAATAATAATTTAAAATTGGAGATTTGAAAACCGTGCGTAAAAATTCAGACCTTTTTAGCATAAAATTAAAACAAGTTAGGAAAGAAAAATATGATAAATACTCATCATCATAGGACATTAAAGCTTGAAGAATAAAAAAATGTTCTTACAGTAGATAATTTCAATAAATTTCAAAAATGGGGCTCGAATTCCTTGATCAAGTGGTCTGCCACATGTTAGTTGCCGGGGGAAGTTGTAATAACTCGGCAAATTTTCAACCGATTTTAATTTTTAATACCTTATTTGATAGACAATTAACTCTTAATCAATATTCATAAATTGTTATACTAATCATAAAATTGTAGGTGATTAATTCATTTTTTGTTTCAATCACTTTTTCGATTTTGATCACAAATTTGATTAATTTTTTATTTAAATTCAATTAAAATAATGATTTATTTAACGAATGAATTGTAAGCTTATGATAAAATTATGAAGAAATTCTTTTTTTTTACTTTCCAATATGTTGCTGAGAATAAAAAAGTAAAACCCGATTATAAAGTATATTTTTGAATTAATGTATTCAAATAAATTAAAGCGAAACAAAATCTGGTATGTTGAAAATTTGTAATTTAATAGTTAAAGAAAATAACAAAAGTGTTGATCAAAACAATAATTGACTCATTTAAATTTTGTTGATCATTTTAATTGAAATTTTTTAGACAATAATTTTTTGTGTGCATAGCTTACACTCCGATTGCTCTGCAATTTATATAAGTTAATAAGTACCGAAAACTAAGATTAACCTGCTATTTTTTTATCGGCTAACCCGGTGGTTTAAAAAATGATTTCGTTTCGGAAAAATCTGAATAAAAGCCAAACTAACAGGGAAAAAGAAAAAACTCGTGTCGACTTAAACTTAATAGAGATTATAATATATGACTTTAGGGGTCGTACGTATATATTTTCTCCATATAAAGTAGCTCAACACTTACACTTTTTTAACAAAAACCAACTTAAAAAAGCCAAATTTTGCCAAGTTCTACACATCATTGGTTAGGTCCTAAAAAACCATTCCATCCAGGGTTGCAAAAGTTGGTACAGTTGTACTTTTTATGGTACAATTCAAAGCTCAAAAGAACAATGGTACAATTTTAGAATTTCCTGGGTTTATGTTTTTTATACACCCCTGTTAAGTTTGTCGTTCCAAGCAAAAATAAATCGAGACTTTTGTAGCACAGCTTCTTTTTATAATTAGGGAATTCACATGGGTATCGTATTTGGTGTTGTATGTTGTATGTCCTATCTAAAAACAGGGTTGGTTAAACTTCAAATTAATAATACGACACTTACACGATATGACGATACAACATTTATACCTCTGTTTAGTGTGCTATTTTCAAGTATGCTAACAAGAAGAGAATCTAAGAGAAAATTATCAAATGAGCGATAAATAATTTAAACCAACCCTGTTTTTAGATAGGACATACAACATATACAACAAATACGATACCCATGTGAATTCCCTAAATATGTATACCATAGCGTATTCAAAGAGCGCTCTTAAGAGTGTAGTAAAATAAAAGTATGGGAAAAAAATTTATTTTTTGTAAAGATTTTTTTAATTTTTATTTATACGAAACAATGATACGAAAGATGTTTCCATCAGCGATGAAAGTACATATGATTTCACTGCATTTTGACAGCGCTCTATCAGTGCTACGAAATAGTGTTTTAAACTCTTCTCTCGCTCTTTTGCTGTAATTCCTTTCCAAAAGCTGCTTCCAGTTCAGCAAAATATCTGCTGGGATCTTAAATTTTCCGCTTCGGTTTGGTATTGAATTTGTATGTAAAATGTTAAATGTAAAATGTTAAAAAACCCAATTAACAGTATTTGAAGACATTGGTAAGCCCCTAGAATATTTTACAAAGGTTTTTTGTCTCTCAAAAAAAAGGTTTTTTGTCTCTCGATAAAAAAACCGGTAACTCTTCGATTTTGGTCCTCTATAACATGTTAAAAGTGCAGGACAATCAGAGTGTAAGCTACGGGATACCTAAAGAAATTTAGTGAAAACAACATAACTAAAAAACTTAATACTAACAAAAATTAAAAATTTACTTGAACTTGAAAAGTTTTTACAAGTTACCCGAAAATATTTTTGATATGAATGCATAAATATATGGGGGTTTTCGTGTCAACTGACACAACTTTTGAAACCGATGTGTTCCGATCGGGATGAAATTTGCACCAAGGTTAGTCCTATTGGATAGTAGTTCAGACACAATTTTTCAACGAGATCGCTCAAGAACTCTCTGAGTTAGAGGGGGTCGAAATTTGACATTTTGGCCAAAGAGGTGTTGATTCTCATCCATGTAACTTCTTACCTATTATTTTTAGCAAAATGTGTCCCAAAGAGTTTAGATAGCTATTTCTTCAGTCTTTCGAAAAAAAAATATAAAAAAAATAAAAAAAAAATTTTTGATTTTTTTTCTTAAAAATCCACAACTTTTTTGACTTTTTCCTCAAATTGGGCCCTTTTTTTTTTTTTTTTTGATTCAAAAGAAAGCTTAGGTGATTTCCTTTAAGAGCTGTGGGGTCGCTTAGTGGGATGCGAGTGGGATATCTATGAAAAAATAGGAGCAAATTTTATACAAATGTCATTTTGTATGGGAGCCCCCTTAGGAAGTGGAAATAGGGGTAAGGTATGTTCAAGAAAAATGTTGGTGGCAGAAAATTATTGGAGGTCGGTCTCACATTGCACCCCTCCAGGGGCGTTTCTAGGGGAGTTTTGGGTTTTTTGAGGATTTTTACCTCTTTACGCCCAACTTTGACCCCAATGAGGGGCCATATGGCCCCTCCCCACCGCCCCCATTTTTTGGCTCGTGCTTTCTTTTTCGAACCTTAAAAAATTAGAGGGTATCGCGGATCGAAATCGAAAACTAAAAGGGCCCAATTTGAGGAAAAAGTCAAAAAAGTTTTGGATTTTTAGGAAAAAAAATCAAAAATTTTTTTTTTATTTTTTTTATATTTTTTTTTCGAAAGACTGAAGAAATAGCTATCTAAACTCTTTGGGAAACATTTTGCTAAAAACAATAGGGAAGAAGTTACATGGATGAGAATCAACATCTCATGTCAACTTTCGACCCCCTCTAACTCAGAGAGTTCTTGACCGATCTCGTTGAAAAATTGTGTCTGACCTACTATCCAATAGGACTAACCTTGGTGCAAATTTCATCCCGATCGGAAGACATCGGTTTCAAAAGTTGTGTCAGTTGACACGAAAACCCCCATATGTTAATACTAGTCCGATAGTCTTAATTTTTTTTGTGTCATGAAAAATAGCTAATATACTTATGCATTTTAGTTTTTATAGAGTCAAAATCGGATCATTATTTACCGAGTTACAGCAGTTTAAAGATGAAAGTCTCCAAAAAGCCATAAATAATGGTTTTCTTATAAAAATGAAAAAAAAAAAATTTATAAATGCATATATCTCTGTAAATTGTACAGTTCCGGCTTGAATTACAAAGGTAATGTTGCTTTGTGTCAGTGTATACTTTATTTTTACGGTGTACTCAAATTAAGCAAAACGGACGGTGTAAATAATCCCATTGCAACTCTGTCGTTAAGTATTTTTTTTAAACGAAAAAATGCAACCCTGAATCCTGAAGTTGGCCGAGTTAAAAAGCTAAAAGGACGGCCATATTAAATTTCTTTTTCCGGGATCGGCCAAACAGACAGGTGCTTGCTAAAATAAGGTGACATTAAAATCACAAAAATATAAGGTACATCGAACACATAAAAGGCTAAAGGTGAGTTAGATAAAAGGAAAGTAAGATGTAGGACCGGTGCCAGCGTTTAATTTAAATATTTTTTCTAGAAAATTATATATTTACGTTCGACACCAATTAGGCCGACCCCGCATTGAATTTTGGTCTAACGCTGTAAATTGACGGCACAACGGAAGTGGAATCAGGGAAGCGATCGTACGCCATTCAATTCTGCACCACCCTGATACGTGAATCGGGTTCATTGCGTTAAATAAAAATAAATACACCACCACAAGGAAAGGGCATACCCCGATAACATCCTCCCATTTTGTTGCAAACAGCGCTGGAAAGTTAACAGCCACAGTTGCACATCATACCCTTGGTAGAAATTACCCCAATTGCTAACGACCTCCCGAGTAATAACAAAACAGCTATCTTTTCGGGGCCATATATATATTATATAACAACAACTGGTAAATTAACACAACGGTGTCACCCCATATTATCCCCGGCAGGCGTAACTAACAATAGTGTTAATTGGTTACCATGGTGTATTTGGGAGGGACAAGCAGGTCTAACAGCGAAACCTACAACAAGGTAAAATCAAAGGTTTCATGACCAATGCACTGGTACAATTTTTCGCGTCACGCCACCCTGCCTACCACTGTAACGAACTACCACCCAAGCCCGACGAGCCATAGCCGTGCAGAAATTGAAAAGTTGCCAGTGTGACAGTGGTAGGATGGGGTTAACCCGGGAAAATTTCGTCTGTGGAGTTTGGGGTATCGTCCTCGGAGTTAGCCTATTCGTTTTCTTTGAAATATTAGACACCCGAGGTGTGAATCGTGACAAAATAATAGCCCGATTGTCTCACATTTTGTTTCAGAGGAAAGATAAAGTCTCAGTCTTTTGTTTTTTTGTTATTGTGACAAAATCGGAGCCATAGTTGCAGAGATCCAGCCGTTGAAAGTAAAAGGTCTCCAAAATACGAAAAATTACAAGTTCATCAGCAGATCTTTTTGCTGTCTTGAAAGATTTTCTCACATGGGTCAAAATGGGTGTATTTTCAGTACATTTTTCCGATGATTGGAAAGAGATTTTAAAAATAAATCGCGGAACTCAGAAAAAATTCGAATAAATATATATTTTGAAAAATTTAGTAAAACAAAATTTAACAAAATAAAAATAAGAAAATTTTGTAATTTTTTTTATAAGATCGAAAATTTGGGATAAATTCAGAACAAATCAAAAAAAAAAAATAACAAAAAAAAAAATCAGAATATTCCAAAAATTCCAAAAAATTTAAAAATGGTAAATAAATTCGGAAATAACCTAAAAAATATCACAAAAACTAAAAAGATCTAAAATACCAAAAAGTTAGAAAAATTAAGAAAATTTTGAAAAAAAAACTCCGGAAAATTAAGAAAAATAAAAAAACGTACAAAAATTTTTGCCGACTATAGCATTATAGCTGCAATGGTGTGGTTTGTTTATATTTATTAAGTGTTAGTTGACCAATTCTAAAAAACCGTTTAACACTAACATCCATTCATACCATATAATATCAATTATTATGGTATTTTTACAAAGTATTTCCATAATATACAAGCACATAGTAGAGATAGTATTAACAAAGATATAAATTGCACAAAAAAAGTATAAATGAATATGATATGTAGTTTTTTTTATACACTCAAAAAAAAAATGTTGTAAAATGACAAGAATAGCTTGTTATATATTTTTTTTGCTACCTCCTATTTAACGGAATTCCCAGTAATTTTACAAGATTTTTACCAATAATTTTGTAATTTTACAACTTTCTAACCAATAAAATTGTGAATTTACAAATTTTTTGAAGCGATAAAATTAACAAGAAATTCTCGTGACTTTACTAGATTATTTGATACCTCCTCTTTTACGAAAATTCCTAATAAAAATTACTAGCTTTTTAGTAATTTTACAAGTTTTATACCAATAAAATTGTAAATTTGCAAAAATTTTTGGCGCAATAAAACTAACAAGGAATTCTCGTGAATTTACTAGATTTTCTTTGTAAAATTATCTTGGAAATTTGTAAAACCACAAAAAAAATTTAAAATTACAAAAAAAATTAATTTCGATCGAAGTTTGTTTTTTAAAAAACAAGGGAAACTGTCAACTATTAATAAAATGGTATTACGAGACTTTTTCTAGTACTTTGACAAGGTTTTTTTGTGTGTGTAAAAATATTAATCAAATTAAAAAAAAAAAAAAACAAGATATTATTTTATAAAAGATTAAATCTACTACTTAAAATTACCTCAAGGTTTAGTTAAACATGTACCTACATGGGTTTATGTACAAACATACAAATATATTACTATTTCTGTTTTTGCACAATGTTTTTATACCCTACACCACACTGTGGTATAGGGTATAATGAGTTTGTGCTGATGTTTGTGCTGATGTTTGTAACTACCCGAAATATTGGTCCTAGAACCACTTTTAAGTATACCGATCAACTCAGAATCACTTTTTGAGTCGAATTAGCGATGTCCGTCCGTCCGTCTGTCCATGTAAACGTTGTAAATACGATACAAGTCGCAATTTCTAATCAATTCACTTGAAATTTGAAACTTAAGCCTCTTTTTTCCCAAGGACGAAGCCTATTGAAATTGGAAAAGATCTGTAAATATTTAGACCTAGCCCCAATACAAAGGTCCTCTTGAGTTGTGCCTCAAATGACTCTAATAACCGCATTATAATATGTATCCTTTCGAAATTTGGCAGGTAACCATGTTTTATCTACACAAATTACCATTCCGAATTTTAAAGAAATCGGACCGGTTCTGCTTGTAGCCCCCATACAAACCACCTTCCCTATTTTCACATAAATCACTCAAATTTCATGAAAATAGAAAATATTTTATTAAAATTCTGTTTGTGTATGTTAAACGCATACATAAACAACCATATAAAATCTGATTATCATCGGACCAATTTTGGACTTAGGCCCGCCCCATGTGAAAATTTAGCCCGATATTCAGTTAAAGCGGTTTATTGTCAACAGAAAGAAGCATATTTCACTCAAATTTGATTTGTGAGTGTTTTTTACACTTATAAAAGATTTGACAAAATATGGATCTAATCAGTCCATGTTTGAACTTGGGACCCATTTTCCGGGAAACTCTGGTGTAGGGTATTATATGGTCGGTCTTGACCGACTATAATTTTTTTTTACTTGTTTTTTGTTAACACACTGAAGAGATTTATGAAAAAAATACTACTATATAAAAATTATATTGATTTTTATTTAATATTTTGCAATTCATTACCTACCAAAATTGCTTCAATCTGGCTATTACAAATTATCACATGCAAATGAAATATTTTACAAGTATAGAAATTGCGAAAGTTTTAAATTTAACCCTTCAACACATATTAGTGGTTGTTCTGTAACCATACTCATAGAAATAATGGGTTTTTTGGGAACTTAAAAGATAACAAGTAAAAAAGTTAAATTGGCTTGGTCGAATGTATTGCCAGTCTTCACAATGTAAACAAGATTATTTGCCAAAAAATTTCTGCAGAAAATATTTTAAAAAAATTCTTTGCAAATTCCGAAACATTTATTCTAAGAAAAAATTCTCAGTTGCTGAGAGATTTTTTTCTATGGAAAAGTTATAAAAATTCTTAGACATTTTTCCTGCAGAAAAAAATCTTAAAATTTGAGATAATTTTAAATCAATAAATTCAAAAAATCCAGTTGAAAGTATTTTTTGAAATTATGAAATTATTTTATAGTTATTCCAGACAAGTAATAAAAGACGTTCTAGCCTGGAAATCGGATAAACACACTAGAAATTTGTTAACACTGAATTCGATTCTTCGTTGTTTGCTTTATAAATTCATTCGTTTCCAAAATTTCCCTAATACACACATATTTTTCCAGCAGAATCACTAATATTGTAATGTTTTCGTATTTAAAATTGCGTAGAAAAAAAAAATATAAAAGAATTAAATTTAACTGGATTTTAGTCAGTGCTGTATGCTATGATTGAAATAATGAAATGAATAAATAACAATATTTTTTCAAAAATAATCAAATAACAGATTATTTAAATATTTGAAAATGAATAATATTTATTTTGATTTTATTTGAATAACGAAAAATCGAATAATTTTTTCTGATTTTTTTTATTCATACAAACAAAATATAATTTTTCAAAATAATCAACAAAAATTTGTGATTTTTTTTGGTTATTCACAAAAATTCAAATAAATAACGTATTATTCAAACAACAAAAAATAAATATTCTTGAAAATTTTGTGTTTGAAAAAAAATCTATTTCATTTATTTTGTACAGAGAAACACAAAATTATTCTTACAACACAGTTTTGTTTTGATGTCAGGTTCTTATAAATTGTAATTTAATAAAGTCCATTGAAATTCAGAAAAGTTAAGTTGTAATTTAGGAAATTCCAAGTGCAGATATAAAAACTTTTATTTTTTTAACAAAAGTATAAAAATCTGAAAAAAGGTGATTTTTAGAGGTTGGTTTAAAAGGACTATACTCACTTTGTCATTCCGTGTGTAATGAATCGAAATATCCATCTAAGAGACTATACAATATATGTTATTGATTAGAGATAGATTGTAACACATTCTACAGATGTCCGTCCGTTTGTTTGTGGAAGACATGATGCAGTCCCAACTAAAAGAGCTAGACTGCGGAAATTTGTCAGAAATATGTCTTATGGTCTGAGGCTGGTTATGTACGAAATTGGGCCAAATCGGATCATATTTCAACATCTGAACAAATGCAAAATTAAATAAAATATTTCTATGTCAGAAGAAGTTCTTGCGAAATGGAATGATATCTGATAATTATTATATACAAATTTTTTTCTTAATTCACTTATATGGAGTTCACACTAGCGACTTTAAACAAGTTGTTTAACAAAACACCAGTAACAGAATAAAAACGTAATGGATACAGAACAAAGACTTTTTTAAACATCTCACTTTTAAACACTTCAAAACAGCAAGTGTGAACGCCGTATTACATATAAAAAAACAAAGTTTTGGGTGACGATATCTTTAATCTAAAGACCCTTACGAAATTTTAAAACCCGGTTTTCGAATAGTTCGAACATCAGCGTTTTTTTAAATTGACAAAAAACCGAATGAACCCGTTTTTTCGGTTTTTTGCAAAATAAGGCAAAAAATATTTATTACGGCCAATATAAAGCAGAGATTTGTCGGTGTTTCGAAAAAATTGGTACTTTATATCACCATTTCCAATATTACTTCAGAAAATACAATTTGTATTTAAGAAATTTGCAATAATATTTCAGAAATTTTTAAATACGTTTTAGAAATGTTCAATTTTATTTATATGTATTTCAAAAATTTTCATTTATGTTTCGGAAATTCATTTACGTTTCAAAAATTACCAATTGTATTTTAGAGGTTTTCATTTCTACAAATTGTAATGCAAATGAAAATTTCTGATATAAAAATGAAAATTTCTTAAAAGCGTTTAGAGAATTTGGAATATCAATGAAAAATTTTGAAAACAAAAGGAATTTTTGAAAAGCATAGAAATTTTTGAAATACAAAAGAAAAATTTAAAAAACCAATGGAAATTTTGAAATACAAACCGAAATTTTTTAAATACAATTTAAATTTTATAAAAAGCATTTAAAAAATGTTCAAACTTCAATTGAATATTTTTTACTGCAAACATTTTTTATTAAAAAAAAAAAAATAACTAGCAAACATTAAAAAATTACTTAAAATAAAATTTTGATAGTCGACAAAAATGTTCATTAAAAATTTTTGTTTATTTTTTTTTATATGTAAAGATTTGCCACATCCAGAAATGATTTGCACTCAAATTTATGGATTCAGCCAAGGCGAAATTATTTTTTTTACTTGGTATTCATTCATTTGGGATTTTTTTAACACCTTTACACTAAAAAAATCGAGTTTAACTGCTTTTAAAGGTTGATTTATAAAAACCGGGGTTCGACAGTAAACCAACCGGTCTAACCGGTTTTCAAATAGTTAAGATTTTAAAAATTCGGAAGTTGCAAGCCACATAAAACCGGTTTAAACCGGTTTCGAAAAACCGGTCTAATCACCCTAGTAAATATACATCCTTTCAGGGCTGTCTATTGTTTTAAAAAAATATCGAAAATTTTATTCAAGTAGTGTATTTTCAATAGCAAAACGTTTTAACAGTATTTTTTAAACTTTAAAAATCAATTTGCGAAAAAATTAAAAAAATATTCTAATTAATAGCCTTGTTTTTTGCATTAAATCAATATTGGAATAACTTTATTTTACTTTAAAAAGGTTCAAATCTGGCCAAACAATTTTTTTTTTAATTTTTTTCTGAATCTACATCCTATTATCAATAATAAAATAAAAACATAATTAAGCTAAGGTAAAAATTTGAAGTATAAAAACTAAATTTAGTTAAATCCTAGGATTAAATTGGATTTATTTATAACATTTTACATTATGGACACCGCTTAGTTTCTTACCTGTTTATATGTATTTACTAATTGTATGTAGATTTAGAAAAAAAAAATATAAAAAAAAATTCTGGACTTGATTTGACACATTTTTACAATAAATAAAGTAAATCCCAATCTTAATCCGGTCTGAAAAAAAAACAAGCCTAATGTTTTAGTAAAGAAAACATTTAATAACAAGCTAACAATAAAACAATAGTGGTTTGTAAGAATAATTGTGTGTTTTACTGTATAATAAAATGCAAAATAAATAAAAACAAAATTATTTTTCAAACACAAAATTTTCAAGAATATTTCTTTTTTTTTGTTTAAATAATACGTTATTCATTTGAATTTTTGTGAATAACCAAAAAAAATCACAAATTTTTGTTGATTATTTTGAAAAAATCTATTTTGTTTGTTTGAATAAGCAATCAGAAAAAATTATTTGATTTTTTTGGAAAGAAATATTATTTCATTTTTATGAATTTGAATAAAATAAAATTTTATTTTATTCAAACCAAAATAAATAAAATAACAAAACATTTTATTTTTTGATAGCCAACTAAAATATCAAAGTATTTTATTTATTTCCAAAAAATCCAAATAAAAAAAATCAATAATACAGCTATGATTTTAGTGAATGATTGATTAGTTTGGATCTTGGAAGGTATCGGCAACCCTTTGATTACTTCCACAATTTTCTACCGCTTCCAATTATTGATTATGGGGGTTTCCCATAAAAAATATAAAATTTCTGTACAACTGGGCTAATAATATTCGACGTACATAGTTTTAAAGGTCGCGTTAACATATTTAAACAACAAATAAATGTTTCGTTTACTAATGATCATTACACGGCATGTCTATAAACCGATTAAATTAACTTCAATTAATTGATTTTTTTTAAATTTTATTTTTCCCAAAAATGATTGAACAAGAAAACAATTTTAAATTGAGGCTGTATAAACAAACCAGCAAAAAATTGGTAATTAGTAGGGCAAGTACTTTCATGCATCTAAAAAACGAAAATATGTGCCGTTTGTAACACATCGAAATATTGGTCTAGGACCCCATAAAGTATATATATTTATGATCCTCGATCGATTTTAAGTCGATCTAGCGATGTCCGTCTGTCCGTCCGTCTGTCTGTCTGTCCATCCGTAGAAAACACGCTAACTTTTGAAATACTTTACAGAGGCTACTGAAGTTTGGCATATATGTTGGTCATTTACCTGGTCAGGTTAGTATTGCAATCCAGCCAAATCGGTCCAGTGGTTCAAAAGTTATGAGCAAAAGAGTAAATTTCGGCAAGGATGTTTCGCGAATTTACGAGATATAAAACACGATAACTTTCGAAAGACAAAAATGAGACTTCTGAAGCTTAACATGTATCTTTGCCGTTCCCCGGGTCTGTTTTGTATTAAATTTCAGCTCAATCGGTCCAGTGGTTCAAAAGTTATAAGCAAAACCCTGAATTTCAGATTAGTTTCATCTTGAATGCCACGTGTTTAACAAGTCCCGAGTAAAAATTTTGATATGATGCAATATATAATGATATGTAACACAATATATATTTAAACGCAATTTGATCCGAATAATGGTGGATGTGTTTGCATTAAAAAAGATCAACTTGTATAAAATATGATTTGATTTCATCCGCGTTTTGACCAGACATTGCCATATATTGGTGGATCTAATTAGATCTAATTGCATAAAAAAATATAAAATCCTGGTGTTTTTTTGGTTTGGGTTGAGATACACCACAGGTCAACGATACATTCACCAAACAATTAAATGTTTGGGTACGCTTCGAACCAGATAGGTGATATACATAACCCTAACAAGGAAATGTTTAGGAACATTTTAAAAAGTTTCTTATACTTTGCCTAAAAAACTTAGAAAATTTTTGGTTAATTGGAAAAATATAAAGTTTTATATGGATCAGAATAAGCTATAATTTGATGTTAAATTATACAGAACAACAGATTTTGTATTGACCCTCATATTATTTTATTTAATTATATCAACCGTACACCTTTCAATCCGAATCATGATTAAATTATATATTACTACATATGACTGCATTAAAAAAATTTAGAAAAGATCTCACGCGATGTATAATCATATATGATTTAATATGTTTGTATCAAGTTATATATTGTTATACATGTTTATTTTTACTCGGGGTTTTAAAAGCATTGGTGGTAACTTAACAATGCTTTTCAAACTTGTTTGGTAAAAAGCAATGCTTTTTAAACTTGTTTAGTTTAAAAAGCATTGGTAACTTAAAAATTACACTCGAAAAAAATTTTACACTCAAAAAAAATTTAAACTCAAAAAAAATTTTACACTCAAAAAAAAAATTTTTACAAAAATTACAATATTTTGTGTACATACGTACGTGCATTCACACTCAAAAAAAATTTTACACCCAAAAAAAAAAATTAGTTTTTTTTTTTTTTAAATGACAAAAAAATAGTT
Source organism: Pegoplata infirma (assembly GCA_963921195.1). Lineage (NCBI taxonomy): Eukaryota > Metazoa > Arthropoda > Insecta > Diptera > Anthomyiidae > Pegoplata > Pegoplata infirma. Next base: position 184,389,542 of record OY992540.1, read on the forward strand.
TTTTACTCAAAATAAAATATTTTTAATCAAAATTGTTAATTTTTTCACGTTGAAAAATTTACTGTCCTTTAAAAAATGCATTGTGGAGGGTATTAATAGATTCGGCAAAGTCGAATTTAACTTTTATACTTGTTTTACTTAAGAAGTTTTTTCTTTGAGTCACTAAATATTTCTGAAGTAAAAAAGTTTCTAAAAGAAAAAAAAAATATTATAACACAATATTTTTCTAAAACAAGTTATTTTTCAATACTTTGAGATCTTTATTCTAAAAAAAAATATTTATTTTTAAAATACATTTTTTTTACTTTTTTCGGAATTTTCCGATTTTCAAGTCAAAAAATTAACTTAAAGGCAAAATACCCTACCCTAACTCTAATCAAAATAAAAATTCAATTTTCCTGTAAAAAATCTTAAATTCAAAAACATTTTTTTCTTTACGATTAGTGAAGAGATATTCATAAATATCTCAGAATAGAAACATTTTAAATAGGAAAAATTTTTCAGAATCTAAAAATTATACTTCCAGAATTCATTTTCTTTAAAAAATGCATTAGAATATGATTTCGATAAATAAATACATTTTTCTAAAAGAAATAGGGGATATGGTTTGAATTTTCCTAAGGAAGTTTTGAAAAAATATTGATGAAATTTAAAAAAATCTAATTATATCAAAATATGCAAAAATATGCATTTATACCAAAATATGCAAAAATATGCAACTACAAATCAATGCCATTTTATTGCAAATTCTTTGATTCGGATAGATATTTAATTTATGTTATGTTTACAACGCTGAGTAAAAATATGCATTTTCATGAAAGTACTTGCCCTAGTAATTAGTTACCAGTACCCGATTTCTCTATGCGAGAAGTTTTCGCATCGAAAAAAATAAATAAATATTAGAGTCATCTATTACAGAAACTGGGCACAGTACTATAGAAAAGATGTATTTTTTTTAAATTTCAATTTGGATTTTTTGACTTTTACTTAAGATTTCTTATTTTCAATTGAGAGTTTGGATTTTTTTTTTTTGAGAAAAATTACTATAGATCGAGGTTATATTTCTTTACTAATCATTACGATGATATTTTCAAGGAAACAATTTTCAAAAAAACTATTTATAAATTAATTTGTTTTACATAAATAACAACTTTATAAACAGTTTCTTAAAAATTGTTACTTTGATAATATCACAATCACTACGGTGATATTGTCAAAGTAACGGTTTTTAAGAAACTCTTTTTAAAGTTGTTATTTATGTAAGGAAATATAACCTCGAGCTAGAGGAATCATTCTCAAAATAGAATTTTTAGGTGGTATAATATTTTTTTTTGTAATTTAAACATTAAAACAGAATTTCTTTTGAGATTTCGCAATAACAATTGATCATTACTAATAGAGCTAGATTTCTGAAGTGTGGCACGAATGTGTCTTATGGTCATAAGCTGGTTTAAATGGGCAAAATCAAAATCTTTCCTGGCAACTGCTTGAACGATTTTTAATTCCCCTTTGATGAACTAAATCAACGCCTGAAAAGAGAGCTTTTATGAATTTCAATTTTATGAACTTTTCTGAATTTAAATTGAACCTTCATGAATTTTAAGTTTGCTTTTCTGAATTTAAATTGCGTTTATTGAATTTTGTTTAGTCTTTTCTAGAATTCACCGAAAACTAGTTATAAAAATATTTGCTGGGAAACATTAAATCAGGTGGTAGGTGCTGACATCGTATAACAGGTGGAATTTTTTTTGACATCTTATTAAAAGCTAAAGTTGCTCTCACTTTGATTACAATGAGGAGTGCAAGGTAACTCAAACAGCACAAGACAAGGTCGTTGTGACAAACAAACACACACACACAAAAACTACTGTAAAACTGTTGTGCGTAATCTTGAAGCTTTTTAACCTTTATACATCCATCCATACATTTGTGAATACAAAACACAACAATATAATTTCATACATAATGATATTAAATGTTAAAAAAAAAAATTAAGAAAAAAAAAATAAACAAGATCACTGAATATTTGTAAACATTTTTTAAATGATGGCCATTAAAAATATTATACTTCTCGTACTATGTGTTTTGTTACATATAAATTAAAACGCCTCCAAAGATTCATAATCATGCATATTCATGTATTTACACTCTACAAAAATTAATTAAAGGTAACATTTATAAATTAGCAAAATATGTTTCATTTTTAAATATGAAGGTTTCTATTTCAAACGTACCACGAAAAAAAAAATGTTGTTGGAAGTTTTCGTTTTTCGAAAAAATGGGCGAGATAGGCGTGGTCAAACATGGTAAAATTGAGCAATTTTTGCATGATGTCGCTTTATATTTAATTTTTTCTACAGTAACTCAAAGATTCTGAAATTTTCGAAACACATTTATTTTATAGTGTTTTGTATGGGCTATCGATTGGCATTATTAGTTCTTGGAAAAAATTCAGAACTATGTCTGAATTTTTCAAATGAAAAATAAAAATCGATGTAGCAAAAAACACGCCATTTTTAATTTTTTTTAAAAAAATTTTAAATTAAAGTTCATTTCATTCTCTACATCATATCAAATTTTCAGAGAGCAGTTATTTTTGGTTTTCGAGAAAATTGGCTTTAAAGTTTAAATGTCTTATTTTATTTTCTATATCACTCATACGCCACGATACATTTATTTTTGTACTTACCAAAAACTTGTTTAATTCTGTTTAGATAACAGATTTAGAGCTGATTTGTCTTATTTATAGGAATTTGACTGTTTTTTTGTTGACCAGAGACATACAGTGCCATCGCTAACTCGTCTTCTGTGTAATAAGAATGGCAATTTTTTTGAACTTTAAAATCTTTGAAATGATGAAAAAGGTTTGTAAAATTTTTGAAGTGCTGACTTTAAAATATTTTTTGGAACTTGTCTACTTCTGATATATTTTAAATTTTTAGTTGTAAGGCAATGTGTTTAATATCAGAGTATTCTTAAAAATTAACAACGACTGTGAATATTGTTGCCTGGATTTATTCCAGTAAATGGCTAAGCGGCGTCCCAGAATTTCAACAATCATAAGGCAAAGATCACTTCTGAAATATTGTCATTTTATTGATATCGAATGCAACCTTGATACGAAGAATCTTGAAAAACAGTCGAATTCTTATTATAAATATGACAAATCAATAGAGTCCGGCAGAAACCAGTTTTTCGACGCCAAACCGAAACCGAGCCTGGCTGAATAAAATTTTTATTTATTTCTTTTTTAAAATAAATATACAGCACTTAATGTTTTTAAACCATCGGAATTGTTGTATTTATTAAAAAATATATATATTTTTAAAAACTTAAAAAAAAATCATCTATATCTTATATAATAAATATATAAAAGAGTTGGGTGAGTGAGTGAGTGACTGACTGACTGATTCATCATCGCCCAGCCCAAACCACTGAAGCTAGAGACTTGAAATTTGGACTGTAGGTTCACCTCCCGGAATATAGATCCACTAAGGCTGGATTTTTGCCAGTGTGGATTCTAAGGGGGTAAAAAGGGTAAAAAACTGTACTTTTGGTACTTTATATATCTCCCGAAATAATGGTCATAGAGACTTGAAATTTGGACTGTATGTTCACCTCCCATAACATAGATCCATTAAGGCTGGACTTTTGCCAATGTTGATTCCAAGGGGGTAAAAAGGGTAAAAAACTGTACTTTTGGTACTTTTTAAATCTCTTGAAATAATGGTCATAGAGGCTTGAAATTTGGCCTGTATGTTCACATCCTGGAATATAGATCCAGTAAGGCTGGATTTTTGCCAGTGTTGATTCTAAGGGGGTAAAAAGGGTAAAAAACTGTACTTTTGGTACCTTTTATATTTCCTTAAGTAATGGTCCTACAAACTTGAAATTTGGAATGCAGATTAACCTCCCGAAAAACAGGTTCACTAGGGCTGGGTTTCTTTTATAAAAAGTACCTTTTATAAAAAGTACCTTTTATAAAAAGTACCTTTTATAAAAAGCACCTTTTATAAAAAGTACCTTTTATAAAAAGTACCTTTTATAAAAAGTACCTTTTATAAAAAGTACCTTTTATAAAAAGTACCTTTTATAAAAAGTACCTTTTATAAAAAGTACCTTTTATAAAAAGTACCTTTTATAAAAAGTACCTTTTATAAAAAGTACCTTTTATAAAAAGTACCTTTTATAAAAAGTACCTTTTATAAAAAGTACCTTTTATAAAAAGTACATTTTATAAAAAGAACCTTTCATAAAAAGTACCTTTTATAAAAAGTAGCTTTTATCTTTCATAAAAAGTACCTTTTATAAAAAGTACCTTTTATAAAAAGTACCTTTTATACAAAGTACCTTATTAAAAAAGTAGCTTTTATAAAAAGTAACTTTTATACAAAGTAGCTTTTATAAAAAGTAGTTTTTATAAAAAGTAGCTTTTATAAAAAGTACCTTTTATAAAAAGTACCTTTTATAAAAAGTACCTTTTATAAAAAGTACCTTTTATAAAAAGTACCTTTTATAAAAAGTACCTTTTATAAAAAGTACCTTTTATAAAAAGTACCTTTTATAAAAAGTACCTTTTATAAAAAGTACCTTTTATAAAAACTACCTTTTTGTAAAAAGAACCTTTTATAAAAAGTACGTTATATAAAAAGTAACTTTTAATAAAACTACATTTAATAAAAAGTACCTTTTATAAAAATTTCCTTTTGTTAAATTTAACTTTTGCAAAAAAAAAAAACATTCTATGAAAGTACTTTTTGAAGATTCCTTTTTTTAAGGGGTAAAAATACTACTTATGGTACTTTTTATATATCCTGAATGTAGGATCCTTAAGTGAAAGCAAATTCTGGAAAAAGTGATTTTTGAAATTTCCTTTTCTTTGGGGGTGGAACGGGTAAAAATTTAAACTTTAGGAACGTTCTAATTTCCGGTAGTAATGGCCCAAGAATTTTGAAATTTGTAATGTAGGATGAGTCGGTAAAAAAACATTCTGGAAAAAATACTTTTGGAAATTCCGCTTCTTAGTAGGGTTAAATGGCCAAAAAAGTGCACTTCCGGTAATTTTGATATTTTCTGACGGTTGTAGAAACTTAAAATTTTGGATGTAAAATTCTTCGGTGAAAACCAAAATTTTGGGAAAAGTACTTTTTGAAAATTCCGTTTCTTAATGGGGTTAAAAAGTATACTTTTTGTTTTTTTAATATTTGTTGAAATAATATTCCTATATAATTGCAATTTGTAATGTAGGAGCCTTCGGCGAAGAAAAAACACACTGGAAAAAGTACTTTTTGGAAATTTCGTTTTTAACGGGGGTATAGGGCCTCTTTAATCTAATCTAACGGGGGTAATAAAGTGTAATTTTGGTACTTATTTTTTTTTGTTCCTATAATAATTGTCATAGAAACTTGAATTTTGGAATGTGCGGTCCTTCGGTAAATAAAAAACAATCTGCTATGCTTTTAAAGTATTCCGTTTCTAGAGGTGAAGAAAAGTGTTTTTTTATACTTTTTAACTTCTTGAAATAATGATCCTTGGCAGTGAAAATTTGAAAGCTGTATTCTTTAGTGAAAAAATATTTTGGAAAAAGTACTTTTTGGAAATTCTGTTTCTAAGAGTCGTAACGGGCATAAAAGAGTGTAAGTTTGATACTTTTTATATTTCTTGATATAACGTTTCAGAAAAAAAAGATTTTGGAAAATTTAATTTTAAGTGGAAAAGGTGGTAAATGGTTATTTGTACCTTTCTAAATATTAAAGTCTGAAACTCAAAATTTGACGGGCAGTATCCTCCAGCCAAAATAACACCCAAGATATGGACAGGGTAAAAAGGGGTACCTTAATTGGTACAAGTAGTGTAAAATGGTATTTTTATATCTATAAGATAAATACAATAGCACTTTTTATTTCTGTAACGCATATCATATGGAGAGGAATGAAACTTGCATGGAGGTTGAATTGGAAATGAAATGGAGTAGAACGGGGAACGAGATGGAATAGAGCGGGGAAGAATATAGAATCGTAATTTTTATTAAAATTTTTCGTATTAAACTTTTTAACTCCATATTTTTTCTCTCTATATGTTTTTCCACTCAAACTTATTTTTATTCCAATTTCTTTTTTCACTGAAATATTTTTCACTCAGGATCCAAAATCCCTATATAAGGGCTCGAAAATTGCCACAATCTTTTTCACCGGAACGTGCATGACAACGTACCACCGAAATTATTCAAGTTTTATTGTTTAAGTTATTCAATGAAATATTATTTTATGAAAGACTTAAACGTCCACAATTAAATAAAACAAAGACTACATATGAGTCATTTTTTGAAATCGGTAGGGTAATCCTGATCCTTCTATTATCCGGTATTTAACATAACCGGTAACGAAGTTCCGGCGGGCGAGCTAGTATTTAAATAAACTTAAAAAAAAATTGTTCATTAAATCTGTAGATTAAGAAAAAAAAATTATTTGAACTGTAACAGTAACACGTTAATTGGAAATCCTTGCTACATTTTTAAAATGTACTGAATCAAGTGTAATTATACTCGAAATTGAAAAATTCAGCAACTTTTTTATATATTTTTTAAAATACTAAAATTTTGCCGAATACCGAATAGAGGCCGAAACCCAATTATTCGGCCGAAGTCGAGGCCGAAACCGAATATTCGGTTGGACTCTACAAATCAGCTCTAAATCAATTATCTAAATAGAATTAAACAAGTTTTTGGTAAGTGCAAAAATAAATGTATCGTGGCGTATGAGTGATATGGAAAATAAAATAAGACATTCAAACTTTAACGCCAATTTTCTCGAAAACCAAAAATAACTGCTCTCTGAAAATTTGATATGATGTAGAGAATGAAAAGAACTTTAATTTAAATTTTTTAAAAAAAAAAATAAAAATGGCGTGTTTTTTGCTACATCGATTTTTATTTTTCATTTGAAAAATTCAGACATAGTTCTGAATTTTTTCCAAAAACTAATAATACCAATCGATAGCCCATACAAAACACTATAAATTAGATGTGTTTCGAAAATCACAGAATCTTTGAGTTACTGTAGAAAAAATTAAATATAAAGCGACATCATGCAAAAATTGCTCAATTTTACCATGTTTGACCACGCCTATCTCGCCCATTTTTCCGAAAAACGAAAACTTTTGTTCCACGATTTGTTACTTTCATATAGGGCAATAAGCTCTCAAAGTTTGACTTTGATCCAACAACATTTTTTTTTTTCGTGGTACGTTTGAAATAGAAACCTTCATATGTGGCGTATACTTAATTTTTTAATTGTCTTTAAATAAGAATCATACGGTGCACAATGGTCTATTTTTAAAAAATTGGCTATTCAGTAAGTATGTACTGGACCGATTTCAGCGAAATTCATACCGGTTATAGCTAACGTAATTTCGAGCTTAAGTTTAGACGCTGGACCGCACATGTCCAATAAGGGCACCATTAGGATCCCCTAAATTAGGACATAGTTAGTATACAAAAATTCTAAATGCTTTAAAATTACCAACTTTAAATGCGTTTAAAAAAATCTAGTACTGAAAAAAAGCCTTGAGGGTTTTGTTATGTAAAATGTTAGGGTTTTTCCTGAGAAATCCCGGTACTTGGATTTCCCGCTTTTTTATGAGAGATCCCGGGAAATTACAAGAAAAAATGGAAAAAGCAGTAAAATCTGCTGAATTTAGCTGAAAACCCTGCTAATTTAAGCAGAAGAATCTACTGATTTTAGCAGAAAAATCTGCTGATTTCAGCTAAGCAATCTTAGCATCTAAAATGTATTTCATTACAAATTTATTTTATCACAAAGCGACAAAAAAAGTTTGTAACTTTTTATTTGTTACCTTCTATTTGACGAGAACTCCAAGTAATTTTTCAAAATTTTTACAAATAAAATTGTAAATTTACAATTTTTTGAGGCGATAAAACGTTCAGCGAATTTCGTGAATAAACTATTTTTTGTAAAAAAAAACTTGGAAATTTGTAAAATTACAAAAAATATTGTAAAATTACAAAAAAAAATGTAAATTTTGATCGAAAACTTTTTGTTAAAAAACAAGGATTCGTGACTTTACTAAATTTTTTGCTAACTCCTATTTTACGAGAATTCCTAGTAAAAATTACGAGATTTTTTGTAATTTTACAACTTTTTATCAATAAAATTGTAAATTAACAACCTTTTTGGTGCAATAGAACTTACAACGAATTTCGTGAATATACTAGTTTTTTTTTTTGTAAAAAAAAAACTTGAAAATTAGAAAAATTACAAAAAAAATTTTAAAATTACAAAAAAATGTAAATTTCTTCTTGTAATTTGACAAGTTTTGTTGTTTGTAATGCAAAAAAAGACTTATGGGGCTATTCTAAAATTTTATTATTATAATAAGTGCTATTATTAGCAACCCAGAATTTTATTATAGATACCAAAAATTTCAACTCTAAAAAAAGCTTTATCAACTTTTTGTTGTTCTAAAACAATTTAATTTGAAATTTGAATTTAGACAACAAAATTTTATAAGCACAATAGCTGTATGGGTAGGTGGGTGGTTTTGATATTTTGTTATTTTTGGGGGCATGGGTTCAAATCCCACCCATTTCTAACAAATATTTTTTTTTTGCCAATTTTTATTTATTTTTATTACAAATATTATAATGCAGTTATTTTTAAATTTTAAATTTCGCAATTTTTAAAAGATGCAAAAGAAAATAGATTTTTGCATCTTTTTTTTCTGAAATTATTATTATTGTATGGTTTTAATTGGCTATTTCTCTCGCAAAAAAACATTATAATTGTCTTTAGAGGAAAAAAAAATAATATTTTTTTTTAACTACACTTTTTTGCATGCAAAAAAAATTGCAATAATTTTTGTAATAATATGTTTCTTATTTTTGACTACAATAATGCGTATTTTGACAAATTGCGAAAAAATACGGAACTTTGACGAAAACAAAATGTTGGTTTCTTGTTATAAATGAAAAAAATATTGTTATAGATGACAAAATATTGTTATGTACTTTTCAGTCTATAACAAGTTTTGTCATCTATAACAATATTTTTTTCATTTATAACAAGAAACCAACATTTTGTTTTCGTCAAAATTCCGTATTTTTTTTTCGCAATTTGTCAAAATACGCATTATTGTAGTCAAAAATGAGAAATATATTATTACAAAAATTATTGCAATTTTTTTTGCATGCAAAAAAGTGTAGTTAAAAAAACATATTATTTTTTTTCCTCTAAAGACAATTATAATGTTTTTTTTTGCGAGATAAATAGCCAGTTAAAACCATACAAAAATAATAATAATTGCAGAAAAAAAAGATGCAAAAATCATTTTTTTTTGCATCTTTTAAAAATTGCGAAATTTAAAAATTAAAAAAAACTGCATTATAATATTTGTAATAAAAAAAAATAAAAATTGGCAAAAAAAAAAAAATATTTGTTAGAAATGGGTGGGATTTGAACCCATGCCTCCAAAAATAACAAAATATCAAAACCACCCACCATACAGCTATTGTGCTTATAAAATTTTGTTGTCTAAATTCAAATTTCAAATTAAATTGTTTTAGAACAACAAAAAGTTAATAAAGCTTTTTTTAGAGTTGAAATTTTTGGTATCTATAATAATATTCTGGGTTGCTAATAATAGCACTTATTATAATAATAAAATTTTAGAATAGCCCCATTAAAATGATTTTGAACATAATGTTTATTAATTTATACAGTATCGATTGTAATTTTTTTAAGAACATTTTCCAAGTTTTTGTTTATAGTGTTAATTTTTTTAGTAATGCTGTTTTTTAATAAAACTTTAATTTTTTTTTTGTTTTGGATAAATCTTTGAAAAAAGTTTTAGAATACTAAAAAATGTATATAACTAAATATTTCTATATAATTAACAAAATAATCTTCTGATCTTTTATTTTTAAAAACTAAATTACAGAAAATTCAGTTAAAATATCCATTTCAGCAGAAAAAATTGCAAATTCAATCTGAAAGTTGTTTTACAGATTTTTCGACAGAGTTTTTCTTCTGAGTGTATTAAATTGGAAAAAATCGGTCGATGTTAAGACCAAGACCACATAGAAACGTTCATAAAACATAAAACATTTTCTTAAAACATGTTTTAAAACGAAAGTGAGAAGAGGGTGCTAACGCACCATCTACACGTGGGAGAATTTTTTCATGAAAGCAGAGATAACGTCGGCAGAGAAACAGTAGGGAAATTTCAGCATTTATCTCAATATCTAGTGGTGTGGAAAACGAGCTGCAAATGCTCTTGTGAAATTTCATAATTTACAATCAGCCGTGGAAAACCTATATATGTTATTCATCATAAATATATGTTCAATCTATTATTGAGGTACATACATTTGTTTATACACTTATTTTTTAATGATTTATTTTATTTTTCCTTTTTTCAACGCTGTTTGCTCCAAAAAAACAATTGTAAACATACAAATATAAGTGAATTTGACACTTGATCTCATCAGATTGTTGTTATGAGATATCTCATAACAACTATCTGATGAGATCAAATACTGAGACTAATATTTAGTCCACACCTGAGAAAAATTTTTTTGCGATTGATTTTGACGTTTCTTGATACAAATATCTCAGTATTTCTCCCAGGTGTAGACAGCGGGTAAGTGAGCCTAATATCCATATTATAAAAACATGTTTTCAAATTTTACACGTAAATGTACTTTATATTCATAATTCCAAATTATGACGGAATCGTAGCATTTTTTCTAAACTCAAAAGAGAAACTCTGTCAAAAAATCTGTAAAAAGACTCTCAATTCGATTTAGCAAACTTTCAGCAGACTTTTCTGATAAAATGGATATTTTTACTAAAATCTCTGTCATTCAGTTTTACAAAATAATAGAAATTGTACTGCGTTTTTTACAGATTCTGTTTGCTGAATTTCAAAATATTTTTGAACATACATTTTCTGCAGATTACACAGCTTAACATGAGAATGCGTATTGGATTTTGGTAAGTGATAGGTAGTGTTTGTTGCGCTGATTCCAAATCTGCGACCCAAATATATCTATCACGTCAGGATTTTGAGTTATTCGGGGTTAAAGCGTAATTGTAATTTTCTCTATAAGACAAGTTAAAATGTTCTTGGAATTTAATTTTCTAAAATGGTAAAAAAAATCAATAACAAAAAACCTTCCATTTTTTAAATATTTAGTTTATTTACACAGTTTTTTTTAACAAATTAATTAGAATTAAAGCACTTGTGGCTAATGATTTTTTTCACCATTATAAAAAATTAAATTCCAAGAAAATTTGATTTTGTCTTAAAGAGAAAATTACGCACTTTCGATTGAGATTGATATCAATTCATTCACATGTCAGGATCTTATTTTATAGGCGAAAATGGCCAAAATGGGCCTTTTTTGACACTTTAACCGTGATTTTTTCAAAATTGTGACGTGATAGAAAAATTTGACTGACCATTTTGGAATCGGGAAACCAAAACCTATAAACTTTTTTTGTTTTCATTCAAAACGCAGCGACAAACCTCAGATTTGTAGAGCGGTGTTATTTTTTAATTGTACCGAAATAGTTTGCTCTCATTATTTTTTCAAGAAAACTTTCTACGTTTTTTTTTAAGTGTTATTTTATTTTTGCTTTTTTTATGCAATCAAAACAATATTTTTAAATTCATTTTTGACCACATTTTTTGCAGATTATTTTGCAATTTTACAGAAATAGTTTGCTATCATTCTTTTTTCAAGGAAACTTTCTAAAGTTTTTGTTTTCAAAGTGTTAATTTTAAAGATTTTTTTTATAATTTTTTTTAAGTTTAAATTAAAAAAAAACTATTAAAGTTTTCATGAAACCAAATTTTCTAAAAACAAAAACTTTCTTGAAAATATCTTAGCAGATTTCTGTTGTTTTGAAAGATTTCTCTGCTAATTTCCATAGAAAAACGTGACAGATTTTCAGCAAACCGTGTCTGCTAAAATCATTAGATTTCTCATATGGCTCAAAATGGGTGTATTTTCAGCAGATTTGTGCACGGATGGTGTTAAAATGCGTTTTGAGACATTCTAAAAAATTTAGAATGTGGACAATATTCTATTCTTATCGTTCAAAACGAATGAGTTTTTCATTCTATGCTCACAGTGCAAGAGAAAGCTACACACACTAGTGTAACGACATTCGTAACACGAATGAACCAACGAGGGAGTACATAGACAGCCAATGATTTGAAAATACTGTACTCTGAAGCGTGTAAATAGAATGATTTTTATAAAAAAAAAAAAAATTGTTTGGCTATTTGGGGGAATTCTTTTATAAAAAAAATATATGTATGTATGCAAGTGCGAATTAAAATAAACATTTTGTTATGTAGAATAAATTAAGAGGTAAATAAAAAAATAATTATGGGGAAAATAAATTTATAAATAAAGTGGATAAAAAAATTTTAATACATAAAAATAAATATTAGGGTGGATTGAAAAATTATTTTTCTATTTCGAAAAATAATGTTCAATGTGGTAAAAAAAATGTTTTGCTTTATGGCATAAAATGTTAGTACCTATAATGATGACATATGTAGTGTGTGACCAAATACAATTTTTTTCACAAAATTTTCAACTATTCTGCTAATACCGAAGACGATTTTTTTTAATTCGATTTTTTTTTGAAACCAAACAAATTTATGTATCAAAAGTTTGTCTATTTTTTTGTATGTGCATTAGGGTGGAGCAAATTATGCTTTTTTCGAATTTCAAAAACGTCGGTGAAAAAAAAAATTATTTTTTTTTTGTTCAAAATATTAAGGCTGAATAAAATATTAAGCACCCTCAACCGTAAACTAGCGTAGAGAGATTTTCGTTATATGAGAACAAATGAGTGCAATTATTCTTCTTTGCAGACCGTGATTTTCTATTTGATTTTGATCACTACGCTACGTAAGGGGACAGTTACGGGTAGCTAACCCAGCCTTTAGTTTATATTCGGACATTACTGAAATGTGTTTTAATGGTAAACATTTTTTTTTCTGTAAAGAAATTAAAAAAAAATGTTCTTTTAAAACAACTTATTTTTTTTTTAAATTAATTTCAAACGCAATTTGGCTAAATTGAATAAAACGTCAAATAAAAATATACATCTTCTCAAAACTGAGCCAACACGACGTTATATTTTCAGCAAAAAACGAATTAAATATATTTTTTACAAAACAAGAAATAATAAAATAATTTTTTGCAAAACAAAAAAAAAAAATTTTACAGACAAAAACAAATTTTTACAGACAAAAAAAATTGTTTACCATAAAAACACTTTTTAAGTAATGTCCGAATATTAAATAATTTAAGAAAAAATAATATATTTCTATACTTTGTTCGGAACTTTCCGATTTTGAAGCCTAGGCCATTGTCTCACAGGATCGATATTTTAATGTGTTATTGTCAACCCGAAATAGATCTAATTAGCTTCACCCTAATGTATATATATGAACATTTTTCACCACGCTACTATTTAAACTTTTTTATATTTCTCTTCACCCTAACATATTTGCATTTTTAAAGCGGTACTTATTGTTGTTGCGAATAATGTTGTTTCTCTTACTTTTAGCTAAAAATAAAAAAAAACAATGTTTATGATTTGTTTCAACGACACCGTAAGATTGTGCGTGTACGATCAAGTGTAAAAACAGAAAACTAACTGCATAATTTGCATATTTTTCTTATACATACATACATCCTAATACATTTTTTCCCAAAGCATAATTTACTTTTTCATCAAAACGTTTTTTTACTACACCCATATTTTTAATAAGTTTTCCAACAATTTTTTTTTAAATATTTTTTTACAAAAACATTCTAAGCGATCAGTGTATGTTAAAAATATTCTAGAACACGGTGTGATTTTTATAATCTCTACTATGTTTGTTATTCTAAAAACGAACGTTTGTTTCATTCTAATCGTTCAAACACGACATTCTTCGTGTTCGTTTAAACAAGCACAGCAAATTTTTTAATTTGTTGTTTACCATTATAGTAAACATTCTCATTCGCAAACACTGTACTCTAAAAGTAGTGTACTCTGAAGCGAATGATTTGGTGTAAGCGAAGAAGGGAATACATTTGAGCTCATGTCTGATATATAGCCATATGAAATAATATGTTTTCATATCAAACAAAGTACATAATTATATCTCCCATTGAGTTTTTCCAAATTTTTTAAATGGAGTTATATAAAATTACATCTAATGATAACCATATTAATATATAAATACATGTGGGAGACATAATCATATGTGACACATATAACTTAATCTGATTGCATACATATTTATATGTGACTTAATATCAAATAACGTATACGAGCATATTTAAAAAAAGTCCAATATCATTATATATATAATTATATATGACTTACAAGAAACCATTTAAAATTATATATGACTTACAAGAAACCATTTAAAATATATGGTTCCATCTTAAAAAACGAAAAATTTTTTTTTCAAATTTTATTATATATGGTCGCACATATAACTCTATATACAGTTATATAAAACTATACATGGCATCAAACATTTATTTTTTTAATATTATCAAAGATATAATTATAAATGGCTTATGAGATACCGTATATAGTTTTGTAAGGTACCATATAAATACAATTTTTTTTTTAAACTCTATATATAATTTTAAATGGTGGCACATGTAACGCCATATAAAATGTTATACAATTGTATAAGGTAAAAAATATTTTTTTCTTTCACAATATTTTATATATAATTATGCATACTTTTATATGACAGTATTTCAATATTTTTTTTTAATGTTGCATCATATATATTTTTATTTAAGTATACAAGAGAGCTTGTATAATTATATATGATTCCCAAAGCACCTAAAATCAGTAAAAAAAAATATATATAAATTCTATAAATTTTTAAATAGAAAAAAAATCTGTTTAATCCATTGTATTTTAAAACTTAAAAAAATGCATATTGGATTTTAAAAGTTAAATGTTTAAAAAATGCATATAACTTAAATAGTTGTGTGTAACTTTATATAAGATCATATAAGATAATATATGATGCTTGGGGACCCCGAGTTCGATTTCCGGCTCAACCCAGAAAAAAACTATTTTTTTTAATTTTTTAAAAAAGAAAATATGTTTTTAAAGCTTTTTGTTTTTTCTAAACTTAAAAATATTGAATAATTAAATTTTTATGATAAAATCGAAAAATAAATATTATTTATTTATAGTTATATAATTTTATATATTACATCATATAAGTTAATATATGGTTCCTAGGGACCCTGGGTTCGATCCCCGGCTGAGCTAAGAAAAAAAGTTGTTTTTTTAAATTTTTTTTTTAAAGAAAATATGTTTTAGAAGCTTTAATTTTTTACTAAACTTAAAAATATTGATTAATTTATTTTTTATGATAATATTTAGAAATAAATATTATTTATATATAGTAATATAACTTTCTATATTGCATCATATATGATAATATATAATTCTTGAGGACCCTGAGTTCGATTCCCGACTAAGTCAAGAAAAAAAGTATTTTTTTTTTAAATTTTTTTTTAATCTAAATGATTTTTTAATGCGTTTTCGTTTTTCAAATTTAAAAAAAAATAAAATCCCTGAATTTTAACAAAAATATTTCAAAAATAATTATATTTTGATATAATTATGTATTACTTATTTAATCCGAAGAAAAAAATATTTTAAAACTTTAATGTTTAACCATCAATATCTCTGGTTTTAAGAGAGCTAAAGTCCTCAGATCAAGCTCAAATCAAAGCTTTATTTGTTGCCAATAATTAAAAGTGTATTTGGTTCGAACTTATGTTAGCAATATTGTCAGATAAAATTATTTTTGTCTGAAAAACTTCCGAAAAAAACTTAAAACTCATTATTTGGCCGTTGGTGAGTAAAAAAGTTTATACATGTTTTATACCATTTTAAAGGTATTTTTATTAAATATACAACGGCAGAAAGAAAATTTGGATCCGATGAAAAATGTGAAGCTCATAAGCCAAAAACCGTTTTTACTTTACAGCTTTATAACTTGGAAAATTAAGAGCATTGGAAGATGAAAATCATGTTGTTGAACTCAGTATTAAACCCCCTATTAGCTCAGCAAATAAACTAAAAAAAAAAAAAAATCTCAAATTTTAGCAAAAATTTTCTAAGTCTTTTTTAAAATTTTGTTCAAATTCAAGTCGAATATAATTTGATGCAATCATATACCCGATAAGATAAACTGGATTTAATTATATATAAACTTGATATAATTATATATGATAAACTATTTTCTAAGTTTTTTTAAAACATAGTCTTTTAAAGTTGTCATTTATTAACAACGTCCGCTGGGTCAGAGGGTAGAGATTGCGATTACAAAACAGTTGGTAGCTGTTCGATTCCCCCGCCGCTCGAAGTTTTTTTTTTTTTTTTAAATAAATTTTAATTATATATATTTATATCTTAATATTGAAAAAAATTGTTTGGATAAAACTTTATCAGTTCTAAAAATAGATTTTATTGTTCGGATTAAATTATATATAGTTCTAAAAATAGATTTTTTTTTCGGATAAAATTTTATCTAAAGTTTTTTGTAATATTTTTTTTTCTTTCGGATGAAATTGTATCCCACCGATTAAAACTGATCTAATTAGATAAACCCACTTTTCGGATCAAATTGTATCCGTCCGGTTAAAACTGATCTAATCTTAGCGATCCATTTTTCGGATCAGTGCTGATCTTTCAAATCTCGGATCTATCAACAGATCTGGAATAATATAAGAACATATATTGCTCCATACAAAAATTTTTACTCGGGCAATTTTTTTTTTTGTAATTTTACAATTTTCCAAGATAATTTTACAATCAAAAATCTAGTAAATTCACGAGAATTCCTTGTAATTTTAATTGCGCAAAAAAACTGTAAATTTACAATTTTATTGTTAAAAAGCTTGTAAAATTACAAAATTAATGGTAAAAAGCTTGTAAAATTACTAGGAATTCTCGTAAAATAGGAGGTAGCAGACAATCTAGTAAAGTTACGAAACCTCCTTGTAAATTTTATCGTGTCAAGGTAAAAACCTTGTAAAATTACAAAATTATTGTTAAAAAAAAAATCTTGTAAAATTACTAGGAATTTTTGTCAAATGGGAGATAGCAACAAAAAACAAGTTTTTCTTGTAATTTTACAAGGTTTTTTTTTAGTGCACTGAAGATTTTAATTTTCGAATAAGGTGTTTGGGCAACTAAGAAAAAAATGTTCTACAAAAATGTTCTGTCTCAAATTTCACTGGGGCTAGTAAAAAATAAAATTTTTAGTTTAAAGGTGCGCACGTTTTAGAGGTGCGATATTTGACAAAAAAGGAACAAAATGACACATTAAAATGGAAGATAGAGGGTTAATATGTTCTAAGAAAAAGAACCGTCATCAAATTTCACTGCAAACATCTTAAACATTATTTACCTCTGAATTAGATTTAATAATTTTTCCTTTGACTTGTTCAAATTTTTTTTTGTTAAATTTATATAGAATATTTAATATATTTTAATAAAACCTGTATTTCAATTCGCCTTAGGCTGGATTTTTGTGATGTGGATTAAGTTTAAACTTAGTTAAACATTGTCTGAAACTCGGATTTTTCCGGCGAAATGTGATTTTTTTTTTTATTTCATTAAAGGCCAAAATTTTTAGCAAAACTAAGCTGTTCTGTTGAAATTTTGTTTACAAGCTTGGTAATGGCAGCACAAATCAGTTTTTAGATTAACTTATCGTAGTTTAACTGAGATCTTAAAAACCCAGCCTTAGAATTTCATTTGAAAGCTTATCAAATTGCTTAGGACATCATAGTTCACACTTACCTAAAAAGAGATAAAATAAAAAATATTATTAGAAAAATAAATTGCATAAATTGTAAGTTTAAAAAGATATTTTTTCTATATAAAGAAAAAAATTTAAATACTTGATACCATAAAAAATCTACACACAGAAAACTAATAAATTCTTTGTGACTACCAAATTCAGTGGCAATAGAAAAGTTTATTAAAATATACCTGACAGGATCGCCATAAGCATAGTTGAAAGGTTTCCAAAAACAACTCTCTGTCCGGTCTTCACAAATCTTATCTTGTAAAAGTTTTCTTCGTAAATATCTTTTTCCCACTTCCTTAATAATCATATTATTAGCTTTTTTATAAAAATTCAGGTAATTTTTGTTTTATTATTTAACATAAATTCATTTTCTTAAGTGCTTTTTCCACTAAGCTTTTGTTTAATCCTATTATAAAATTAATGGTAGAAAAAACAAAATAGAAAAGATTATCGTCTTAATTAAAATGATTACACAGTGCAAAAACCAAAATCCGAATAGGATAAACCCAAATAAAAGTTAACATATTCCATAAAAACCCCTGAGGCTGTTTTTAGTCCAGCGCTATATTTTTTACACGCATTTGGAGTTGATAATCTTTCATTATAATTATAATAATTACTTGAAAACTGTATAAGGAGTATGCTTAATTTCGTAATTTCCTTTAAATAACAATCAATCCAATAAGGGTACCAACAGGGCGCCTAAAGTAGGACATGTTTAGTACACAAAAACTTTTAATGCCTTAAAATCTCCAACTCTAAATTTTAAGATTTTCTAAACCGCCACATAATTTTGACCCCCTCGCGCGATTTAATTGACGCAAATGAATTTTCAGGTAAAAAAAACACATTTTTTTACCCCGAAATTGAACTCTTAGAATGACTCCTCATATGGCTTCCTTATGCAAGTTCTTAAAAAAAAATGGTTGGTGACGCGTTGGGGCGTTACTGTCCCTTTTCTGATAGTTGCCAGAAGTGAATAGAATTTTATTACAACTTTCATTGGATTTTACGGCTCGGCCCACAAAAAGGGCATGGTTTTAATAATTGCCTATTTTTATCACCATGGCCGAAGACTACCGTTTCTCACGTTTACCTAACAAGTTTCTGTTCTGTAGTTTTTTCTCTATAGTACTTTTAAGTTTGAAGTTCCAATAGACAGACGGATATTGCATTTGACCTAAATAAAATATCGATAAAATTTTAGAAAAAAAAAATGGTGCCTTTAGCAAAATTTTGGTGAGTGTTTTTCTTTTGTATGAATGTACGCATGTGCAATAGACAGATAATAATCATGACGCATCATATTTATTCGCCAAATTATAATTCATAAATACACTTTAAAATATTTATATGTGTACCTTCAATGGGTTGTTTATTAGGGTGGAGCAATTTAGATTGTTGGAATAGAAAACACACTAGTTAAAGTTTAATAAAGAAATCCGCAGATTTATTAAATCTTCTAAGGCCATTGACGGGTGAAGTGTGCCCGATTTCTTTATGACGGAAGATATCTCCGTGAATTTTAACAAAAGTACAAAAACACTTTTAGAAATATGGCGTTTTCACAGGTTGGTCCAGGTCCCATTTGGTCCGTATGCGTTTGTCCATATGACCATGCTCTACATACGGAATGACAAAGAAAGTATACCCCCAGTTTTTTCCAGTATGGTTATCCCTACATATCTCAAATATACGCTGTGATACATCCATTAAAATGTCAGATTATACTCCATTCTAAGTCCAGATTCGTGTTCGGCGTATCAAAATTAGCAGAGCCGTTATTTGAATTAAAGCATAAAAATTAGCCAATTTATTTGTTATTTGAAAATTTACGTTTTTAAATCATTCGAACAGGTAATCGTCTCTGTCTCAGAATCTGAGACCAGATTCTGAATCTGAAACTTTTCTATTGGCAAAATGTTTCAGAATCTGAGACTTTTTCTACAGGAAAAATGTCTCAGAATTTAAAACTTTTTCCATAGGATAAATATCTGATTCGGTATCTTAGAATTTTTTTGTAGAAAACATGTCTCAGAATCTATTTTTTTTATGGAAATAGATTTCAGATTGAGTTAATTTTTAACAAAAAGAAAAACTAGCTCAAACCCAAGAATTATCTTTTGAAAAATGTCTCTAAATATAAGAATTTTTCTAAATATTAGAAATTCGGTGGCAAAATTGTCTAACAAGGGAAGTATTTCAACCCTTATAAACCGATTTGCATGAAACTTGAAATATATATAAAGAAGACAATTCTAAGATTGGGGTGGCATATCGGCCATATCGGGGACTTAGGGGTTCAAATCATTAGTCAAAAAATGGCGAAAAAATATTTGTTTGTAATTTTCAGCCATTTCTCTCTAACAAGTATCTCAACCCTTATGAACCGATTTGCCTGAAACTTCAAATATATATTAAAGAGACGATTTTAAGGTTGGGGTGTCTCGTTTTTTCGGCCATATCAATGTTTTATAATTTCGTTGTACCCTAATGGATCTTCGGGAAAATTTCGATAGCTCTTGGACTAACAGGAATATTGTCTAGAGCAAAAAAACGTGTCGACTTAAATTTAATAAAGTTTATTTCTTATGCATATCGATATCGTAGGTCTATGTCTTCACATAAATACCCCCCAAAATTTACACATTTTCATGAAAAAAATACTTAACAAAGTCGAATTTTTACAAGGTTATGCCACCGTTGGATGGCATTAAAAAATAACATCATATAGTTTCCTAGAAAGAAATGGCTAAAAAATCCAAAAAATGATTTTTCGCCAATTTTTGTCCTATTTTTTTAACCCCTAATTATCCGATAAGCCGAGACACCCCAACCTTAAAATCGTCTCTTTTATATATATTTTAAGTTTCAGGCCAATCGGTTCATAATGGTTGATACACTTCCCTTGTCAGTTAACTTTTTCAAAAACAGAAATTATTTCAAGATGAAACGTATCTCAAATCTGTTTTTTTGGAAAAAGGTTCCAGATTATTTGCCATTTACTATCAGAAAAACGCTTTAAAACATGAGATTTTTCTTGATTAGAAATTTCATAATTTAAAACAATTTGTTAATTTCAAAAACCTTTAACATAGGAATACTTTTTTTTTTAAATTTAGAAATGTTTCTATAGAAAAAAAATTTTAAAAAAAATCATACTAAGCAAAAGGTTTGCAATAAAAATTCTTAATGATGCAAATCTGACCCGAGGTACCTTGTTAAAAAAATTTTTGAGTAAAAAAAATTTCCTCCCCCAAACCAAAGAGCTGGAGCCGCACTTGTTAATTGCACAATATAAAATTTTTAAAATACTTACTTAAATATCAAAATTAAGTATTTGGAAATGTGCTACGAATAAATCCTTCTTCACACTTAAAAATGTTTTTATTTGAATTCTTTGTTTTGTATACTTTACAGAAATATTGCGCAATAAAAAATGTAAATTGATGGCTTTAAGCTCCTTCTTTGGGTCCTTTGCAGGGATGGAAAATCGGAATTATGAAATGGTACTAGAGCTCAACCAAAAAAGTACTTTTCCGCACTTGACGGTACTAAAAATAATTAGTGCAGTATAAAAGTTCGTAAATTGATAGCATCCTTATCAATTTATTTATTTTTTGTTTTGAGAAAACCAAATAAAAGATTGACTGATAGCAAAACTTTCTTTTATTTAAAGCTTTTAAACCAATTTTCCAATGAAAATCGGTAGATTTTCAGGATTTTTTTAGATTTTGTGATACAAATGTATGAAAATGTCTGATTTTAAAAAAAGTACTAAATCAGGCACAGGAGAATTACAGTATCTTGAAGTATGAAAAAGTACTGAAAAAAGTTCTAAAGTACTAACTTCTCCATCCCTGTCGAACATCCATTATAACGAACAAACTAAATTTTTAAAGTGTCTATCAGGGATGGAAAATCGGAATTTTGAAATGGTACTGGAGCTCAACCAAAAAAGTACTTTTTTGCCCTCGATGGTACTAAAAAAATTAAAGTCCAGTTTCTGTACGACGAACGCCGTTCGTGTGCGACGAATAAGAAGAAAACAGGCACAATTTAGTATAAAAATTCCTAAATTGAGGACATCTTTATTCATTTATTTATTTTTTAGAGAAAACTTCAATAAAGGTTGGCTAAAATCAAAAATTTCATTTACTTGAAGCTTTTGAAACATTTTCCAATGAAAATCGGTCGATTTTCGGATTTTTTTTTGAAAATTTTTGAAATTTTGGTTGAAAAATGTATGAAATTGTCTGGTATAAAAAAGGTACACTCATAAAAATTTGTTAGTATTCCTTACAAAAAAGTCTGTTACCATTACTAATAAAGTTTTCAATTTGTGCCCGATAACTTTTTCAGTTACCATTACAAACTTTGGTTTTCAAAAATTAGTAATCTTAAAAATACTAAAAAAATTAGTATTACTAAATTTTTCTGTACAATTTTTGTAAAATGGATTTTAAAACGCGTTTGTAAATAATATTAACTTTTTTTGTAAAAAATTGTAAATTGTGTATTTTTAATTTTTGGTATTTGTATACATCATGTAAATTGCGTATTGCGCTTGTTGTCGCCAATAACTATTTCCATGCAAGTCAGTTTTTGTTAGAATTTTCGATCTAAAAAAGAGAAAATATTGAACACATTTTTTTAATACAAAGTATACATACTACCATATAAAATTTATTCTTTGAAGATTGATGTTGAATAAATTGGTGTACGGTGAACTAAAATAAAAAAAAAAATATCAACATAATGTTTTAAATAAATCACATAAATATACAATTGTTACCTGTTGTCATCATTTCCTATTTTGCTTTATTATTCTAAAAATAAAAAACGAGTTACATAATTTTAAACAAAAATTACTTTAAGATTTGGTTACCTGCTATGATTTTTTTGTTGTAATATTTTTTTTGTACATTTTTTTATTCATTTTACCCGTCGCGCGATGTTCACCGATCGAATGTTATTTTGTGACTAAAAATATTCAAAGAAAGGCATAAAGTAAATTACACAAAAATCAACCCTTTATGTGCGTGAGAAAAAAAATATTCGTGGATAGCATAAACAAAAAAATTCCGCAAGTAAAGAAGAAAGAAAAAAAAAAACTGATTTTATTATGGAAATTTTCCATTTGAAAAGGTCGGCATTGTTTTGTAAATTTTGCATGTCTTTTCTTGTCTCTATTTTGTTTCTTTTTAATACATATATATCGTCCATTCCACCAGACATTTGGTAATTTTAGGCATTTTTTGACCGAGGGTCTTCCGATTTTTGTTATTTTTTTCATACAGATACTCTATGGAGCCAATTTCAAATTTCATCCATCAGATCGAAAATTTTCAAAAAACTCGCGATTTTATTCACGATTTTCGTTTTTAAAAAAGTTAAAAAAATGCAAAATCTGTGTAACTTTGAGCAGCTGTATTTTCTAAACTACTTATCGCATTTTAACAATCCATAGCGCATACGAATGGTATGTAAGTCTATTTAGAAATCTTATAGACTGAAAAAATATCGGTGGTTCAAATGTGCATTTTATATGCAAATGCAGTTTTGAAGTGCATTTTGCGAAACTTTTACCCCTTTTAATTTTTTTTTAATTAGCATATTTGTAAAATTTAGGATTTTTGCTACAAAAAAATGATTTCATTACAATGGACCGAGAATGTGTGATATTTTTAATATTTTTTTTAAAAAAATACTTCCTTAAGTTTCCCTTATAAAAAATTTTATATTTTAAATTATACCAAAATCATGTAAAAAGCCATGTTTTTAAACCGTTATATTTTCAAAAGTACTAATCGTATCTCATTGTTTTTATGCACATTAGAAAGGTATTTTTGTCTATTTTTTGCATTTAATGACCGCAAATATGCTGGTGTTTCAGAATTGCATATTAAATGCAAATGCAGTTTTGAAGTGCATTTTTCAAAACTTTTACCCCTTTGAATTTTTTTTTAGTTATCATATTCGAAAAGTCTATAATTTTTACTACAAAATAATGTCCTGCTAATAATGGACCCACCGTGTGTGCTATTTTAATTTTTTTTTTAAATTTCCTTAAAACAATTTCAATATTTTAAATAAAACCAAAAAATCTGAAATAACATGATTTTTTAAAAAATGGGTCCATTATTAGGAGGACATTATTTTGTAGTAAAAATTATAGACTTTTCGAATATGATAACTAAAAAAAAATTCAAAGGGGTAAAAGTTTTGAAAAATGCACTTCAAAACTGCTTTTGCATTTAATATGCAATTCTGAAACACCAACATATTTGCGGTCATTAAATGCAAAAAATAGACAAAAATACCTTTCTAATGTGCATAAAAACAATGAGATACGATTAGTACTTTTGAAAATATAACGGTTTAAAAAAATGCCTTTTTACATGATTTTGGTATAATTTAAAATATAACATTTTTTATAAGGGAAACTTAAGGAAGTATTTTTTAAAAAAAATATTAAAAATATCACACATTCTCGGTCCATTGTAATGAAAACATTTTTTTGTAGCAAAAATCCTAAATTTTACAAATATGCTAATTAAAAAAAAATTAAAAGGGGTAAAAGTTTCGCAAAATGCACTTCAAAACTGCATTTGCATATAAAATGCACTTTTGAACCACCGATATTTTTTCAGTCTACAAGATTTCTAAATAGACTTACATACCATTCGTATGCGCTATGGATTGTTAAAATGCGATAAGTAGTTTAGAAAATACAGCTGCTCAAAGTTGAACAGATTTTGCATTTTTTTGACTTTTTTAAAAACGAAAATCGTGAATAAAATCGCGAGTTTTTCGAATATTTTCGATCTGATGGATGAAATTTGAAATTGGCTCCATAGAGTATCTGTATGAAAAATATAACAAAAATCGGAAGACCCTCGGTCAGATTTTTTAAAATGACTCATGGAATGGACGATATATTTTTTTAAATTGAAAAAAAAATACTAATGAAGCGTAAATGAATATTAAAAATAATAAACATATTCATACTCATCAAAGCGCAGTTTTATCATTAAAAAATAACTAATAATATATTTTTTTTATTTATTTTTTTTAAATTTCCAAATATTTTAATAAAATGAAATTTTTTTTAATTTTTTAATAGAGAAAAAAAACGAAATTTACTAACTAATATTGTAAAATTTACAAAATAATTATCAAAAGTTAGTACGATAATTTTTAAAAAATCAACTGAAAAAATTATTAAAAAATCAGTATAAAATTAATAGTTTGTAAAGCGAGTTTACTAAAAAGAATTACTAAAAATTGATTTTTTAGTAGAATTTAGTAAAAAAGTAGTAAAGTTGAGATACAAACCACATTACAAATTTTTTTACTAACGTATTTTTTTGAGTGTACTAAATCAGCCGTGGGGGTACTACGGTATCTTTGAGAGTGAAAAAGTACTGAAAAAAGTACTAAAGTACTAACTTTTCCATCCCTGGTCCTTTGTGTCCTTTTAATTAATATATCGTACCGGAGGAGTTCTTTACAAATATATTAGATTTATGTGAAAATATTGGCAGATTGCACAAGATGTGTTATTTAAAAAATTTTTATCTGATTTATTTTCAAAAATGAAAAATTTTCTTTTGAGTAGCTTTATTCTAGCTCGAGGTCATTATTTCCTTTACTAATTAAAACTATGATATTCTCATAGAATAATTTTCAAAAAAATTATTTTTCTGTTATAACCAACAAACAAATTTTAAAAACAGATTTACATATGATTACCCAATTGGATAATATTATATGCTTCTTGTTGTTAAAAATGTTTGTATATTTCTTGAAAATTATTCTATGAGAATATCATCGTTTTAATTAGTAAAGGGAATAATGACCTCGAGCTAAAATAAATCTACTCAAAGTATAATATTTTAAAGGTTGAATAAAACAATTTTTATTTTTTTAATAAAAATTATTCAGACTTAAAAATTTTCAGGAATTCGCGAAAGGTGTCAAATAACCTATAATCTCTATATAATTTTACCTACAATACTTTAAGATCTACAGAAATTTCAAAAAAAAAAAAACATTAATTGCTCCGCCCAATTGCCCATTAACTAGCAGACCCATTTTGGTATAAATTTAAAAAATATTTGTCTTGCGCAATTACTTGTCATACTAATTTTGACCAATTGTTATAAATGACTGGTAAATCTATTCATTCTCTTTTATTTCATTTTTATTTTGTTTATTTATTTTAAATTATTCCATTGATTTATGTTGAATTCGTAGGTTGTATTTTGTGTGTTTTTTTTTTTGTTATTATGGCCAATAACCCCATAAATAGATTTTGCGGTTAAAATTGCATTTGCCAAATTACGTTGGTAAATAAATTGTAGGTGTAATAATGACATTTACCTACTTGGAATGGAATTGTATGTAAGTTAAATAGAAATATGAGTATGTACTTACTTGTAATTAAAGTAATTGTACGCCAGCAACAGTTGGGATGTTCACGTAAGAAATTACAAAAATGCGATGTGAAAATATTTCACCCACTTAGGCGTGAACAAAATTTTATACACATTTTAGTCGCAAATTTTGACAAGAAAAATGTTGAAATGGCAAAGTAAAAAAAAAAAAAAATAAGAAGCCCACACACAAAAAAGAAACCTTTTCAGATTACTAGAAAAAGTCTTGTAATCCCATTTTACCAATATTTGACAGTTTTGCTTGTTTTTTAACAAAAAATTTTCGATCGAAATTTACATTTTTTTTGTAATTTTACAATTTTTTTGTAATTATATAAAATTTCCAAGGTTTTTTTACAAAACAAAAATCTAGTAAATTCACGAGAATTCCTTGTAAGTTTTATTGCGCCAAAACAGTTGTAAATTTACAATTTTATTGGTAAAAATCTTGTAAAATTACGAAAAAGCTCGTAATTTTTACAAGAAATTTATCGCGTCAAAAAATTTCTGAAAAATACAATTTTATTGATAAAAAGCCTTTAAAATTACAAAATTATTGTTAAAAAGCTTGTAAAGTTACAAGAAATCGTTGTCAAATAGGGGGCAGCAAAAAAAAATACAAACTTTTCTTGTCGTTTTACAAGGTTTTTTTGAGTGTAGGACTGGTCTGATTACTTTTAAATTTGGAATGATGATTTGTTAGTACGAAATATATTTATCTGCCAAGTTTCGAAAGGCTACTTAAACGTTTGTATTAGGGCCAGGCCATGAACCGATTTCCTTGTGCCAAAAGAAGATTAAGTTTAAAATTTTTGAAAAATCTACTAAAAATTGAAACTGTATCGTGCGCACAACGTTTGCAAACGGACACTGCTAAATTGACTCAAAAAGTGATTCCGAGTCAATTGGTATATCTAGGACAAAAAAGAATATAAATAGGACCATTACAAATTTTAAAAATTTTCTTGACGCGAATACCCTTACTGTCTAAAGACTTAACAAGTGAGAGTGTTAAATTCGGCTGTGCCGAATCTATAATACCCTCCAACAGATAAAAAAAAATAAAAATAAAAAAAAATTGCAGGGGCGTTTTTTTGGGGGGGGGGGGGTTGAAGGGGCCATTGGGGGACACATAAACCAATGCGATAAATGTTTAAAAATTGATTTATTATGCTTTTTGAGCTTAAGTAATACAATTTTATCATTATTAAAAAACATTTTTAAAATCCACACCCACAAAAGGGGGCGGGCAAAAATTTTTTTTTTATTTCCCAAGTCCAAGTGCAGGACCTTGAACTTTTTTCGGCATCAAATTGTTTCATTTGCTTTAATACAAAAAAAATCTGAGAAAATATCACGTTTTTCAGAGGTTAGTTAAGTTCTTCAGAGGGGAACTTTTTTCCCCCTGGTCCGATTTTGCCCATTTACGAACTTTAACTGCCTAGGACCAAAAGACATATTCCTGCCAAACTTAACGAGTCTATCTCTTTTATTTTGGACTGCATCGTGTCTTATACAGACGGACGGACGGACATACGGACATTCTAGAAAAGTCTTAGAATCGATCATAGATCAATAATATATATACTTTATGGAGTCCCCGATCGATATTTCGATGCGTTACAAACGGAATGACAAAGTGAGTACACACCCATACTGTGGTTGGAGGGTATAAAAACATACAACTTTAAAGCGTGTCATATACAGAAAGACACGAAAAGCACGTGGAGTACGACAAAAATTATTAATTCATATTAAGTACTTTGCGGAAGTTTTTTATTTTTGAACAAAAAAAAAAACATACCAAAACAAGTAGAATTCGATTGATGGTTGGTTTTAATATGATAAATATTACATTACTCAACAAATTTCACAATCTTTTATTTTCAGATAATCTTTTCTAAAAGAATGAGCTGATTTTGCTAAGTATTTTCTGCCCCGAAAAAATTATACCTTAATGTCAATTTTTTTGTGTAGGAAAAATGTCTCAGAATCTAAAAATTTTTAAATTCGGATGCAAAATATGTTTTGAAAATATTTTTTTTTATACTTCATTATTATTTGTTCGAATATGAAGACCCTACGGGCCCCCAATATGGGGACCCAGTGAGTAGGTCCTGTATATTCTTTTAGGGTCACTATAGATTTTGATCCAAAATGTTGGTCAGATTCCCTTTGCCTGGCTTGTTTTTAAAAATTATTCGTCGGCCATATTTTACGAGTTTAAGACAACAAAAATGCCCTTGGACATTTTATCGTATCTGCAGTACTTACAGAGTTCTAAGGATTTGAACATTTAAAATTTTGTATATAAAATTGGGGTCCGCATACTCAAAATAAATTCTCTGTCTAATCAGCAGAAATGTTTGCTAAAAATACACCCATTTTAATCCATATGGTTTAGTGCTAGATTTCTTTTACACTCATTTGAATTTGGTGAAATATTTTCATAATTATAATATAATTACTTGAAAACTGTATAAGAGGCGAATACTTAATTTTGTATTTGCCTTTAAATAACAATCATACGCAACGGTGCACAGTGTTTTTTATACCATCCACTTAGTGATAGAGGGTACACTCAAAAAAATAAAACTGTAAAGTTAACAAATTTTTTTTTGTTAACTACAGTTTACTGGCTTTTTAGCCAATTTTTAGTTAAAATCAGCGTTTTAACTATTTTTTTTAGTTAAGTTCAATTTACGAAAATACTTGTTTTGAACAAATTTTGAATTAATTTTTTTTTTGTTGACTTTAAAACGGTGTTTACGAATTTTTATTAATTAATTTGCTGATTTCTCGTAACATATTTGTCGAGTGAAAAAATGTTAGAAATTTGTTGTGTAGCCTCCTATGGAAATCTCATAAGTTCTACTTAAGCTGAAAAAATAAGTGAAGTGTTAGTGTATAAAATCAATATTTAACAAACTTACAATTTTTTTACAAAAAGTTAATCTGAATTTAACTTATTTTTTTGTTAATACATACATAAAAATATTACCAAACTTTCAGCTGAATTTTTAGTTAAAGTTACGTTTTTTTGCTACATTCATTCTACGAAAAGTTAACTAAATATTTTTAGTTAAATTAACTAGAAATTTAGTAGGTTCAAAATCAGGTGTTTTTTTAGTTAAATTTAACTAAATTTTTTGCTAACTTTACAGTTTTATTTTTTTGAGTGTATATATAAGTTTCTCATTCCGTTTGTAACTCATCGAAATATCGATCTGGGACCCCATAAAGTATATATATTCATGATGCCCGATCGATTTTACGACATTCTAGCGATGTCCGTCTGTCCGTCTGTCTGTGGAAATGGTGATCACGGACAAACTATTGGACAGAGATGACTGAAACTTAACATATTTATTAGAAGTTCTCCTGAGAAGTTTGGTATTGCATTTGAGCGATATCGGTTCAGCGGTTCAAAAGTTATGAACGAAAATGTAAGGACACCTCAAAAATGTCAGTACATTCAACATAACCTAAAAATACAAAATGATTTAATTCGCCTGCTGGTTGACATATGTGAACATAATTGAACACCAAATGGTATTTAAACAAGTACGAACATATTTTTTGACAAAAAAAGACAAAAATCGCGGATTTTTTTTTTCGCTGCAATTTTTTTTCCAAAAAAAAAAAAAATTTTTGTCAAAAGTAAATTCCTTTTAAATAATGTTTTTTGCAATAATCTTTTTGAAATTGTGGAGGGAATCACTACATTCGGCAAGGCCGAATTTAACTTTTTTACTTGTTTTTATATGGAGTTTGACAGATTTTTTCCCGTGAAATCGAACAGAGTACTATGCTTTAAGCTCAGTACTCTGTTTTTTACGGTGAAAATTTCACTTAAGGCCTCTACAGACGATTCAATATTATGTACAATCTGCATGTATATTTTTCAGTTCAATGTTTTATACAGTCTTATGTATGCAATTTGTGGGAAAACGTCAAAAATATTGTGCATAATATTGCGTCGTCTGTAGGTACATTTAAACTTTAAACGCCTCAAATCGCAATAAAACATTTAAAAATCAACAACTTTTGACAATAATAAGAAAGAAAAGATCATAACACAACTAAAATGTCACTTTTTCACGGCAATTTAAATTGTCTTGTATAGTAGAAATGGATGAAAACTTTTTTAACAATTTCCCTATAATTCCTAGCGTTGCCAAAACTTATTTTTTTATATGGAGTTTGACAGATTTTTTCCTGAGAAATCGAACAGAGTACGATGCTTTAATGTCAGTTTTTTGTGTAAAAAAAATGTTTCAGAATCTGACAATTTTTTAATTATATTTTGAAACAAACTTTTTTTGTCCTTTAGATCAACGGTTATCAATCTATGGTACGCGCACCACTAGGGGGTACGTGAAACTATCCGCAGGGGTACGCAAAATTTTAGTAATTTGGACATTCGTTTTAGATTAATCTTTCAATACTGGTTCCGCATCTGACTTCCAAAATTTCCATAACATCAGGTTTTTAAGAAAGTTGAGGTCAAAGTTCACAAAAAAACGTATTTTTGTACAATTTAAAGAGCATTTTTTGCGATATTTTTGGATGATATTTTGAGATCTGACTACTTGTTTTCGATTAACCTTTCGATGCTGATTCCGAATATGGTTCCCAAATTTTTCTATGATGTCAAGTTTGTGAGAAAATTTATGTCAAAGTTTTCAAAAAACGTGTTTTTGGGCATTTTTGAAACGGATTGTGATAGAATGGAAAATTTGGAGCCAATTTTTTAATCTCAAAATTACCTTTTATTGTATATACGAGGGGGGTGTTTTATTCGAAAAGTCACGGAATTATTGATCTGCCCTCGTATTAAAAAAGAACATTTAAAAAAAAAAATAAAATAATTCTGATTAATTTTTATTAAAAAATAAAAGTTGTTTTATTCGACCTTTAAAATATTATATTTTGAGTAGGTTTATTCTACCTCGATGTCATTATTTCCTTTACTAATTAAAACTATGATATTCTCATAGAATAATTTTGAAGAAAATTATTTTCTGTTTTAAATTTATTTATGTTGGTAATTTTTTGCAAAACTTAATCGATACGTGTTTCAGAATTTGTCAGATCCCATTTTCAATATTATTAAGCAAAAATAAAAACCCTATGCTACAAGTAGCAAAGGGTTTTTAATGACAAATCGTTAATGGTCAAACTAAAAAAAAAAAAAAATTAAAATAATTATACTTCCGATCCGTGATGGGGTTTTGGAACTTTTTTTAAGAGTTCAGTAAACGTCCGTTGTTTTAATTTTTTTGAATCGAATATTTTCAGCTGTTTTTGCTCTGCAGAAAAACAAGCTCAAAATCCGTGTTTTGAGATGCATTAAACCACCCCAAGGAGCATTTTTGCAAAAATATACCACAATTGTTTTGATCTCCCCTAAATCCTTCAAAAAAAAAAATGATAATACCCGCAGACAGCGACGTATCCAGGAATTTGAAAACGGGGGGGGCACGATTCCCAAAATTTTTTCGTCATCGCCTATTAATATTTATTTTTAACTACACCCATAATCAAATAACCCCCCCCCCCCCAACCCCAACACGATTTTCGTCTTGGAAATTTCAAATTTTTATGAGGGTTTCGTCGTCAACCGCCACCCTTCTTTCCAAAATTGGTATGAGTTTAACAAATTTTTAAAAAATTTGGAAATTACTTAAAAATATTTGGTTTAGAATGCCGAGTGGCGGTTTTGAATTTCAATATGGCGCCCAATTTTTAAAAATATTACAGATTTGCTTAGAATTATTTGTGCACGGATTCTTGGAGTCGCTTAAGAAAAATTTGCAGTTGGATTTTTAAAATTCAAAATGTCGAATCCAACATGATTATAATTTTTTTTTTAAATAACAGATTCACTGAAAACTCTTTACGCACCGGTTTGTTGGGTTGCTAAATTATTTAGTGACCTTAAAAACTCGGGCATAAAAAGTTTCAAGGAAATTGGTTTATTTTTTAAAAATATTTGTCGCCATGTTGGGTCCGCCATTTTGAATTCAAAAAATCCAACTTGAGATTCTTCTTAATACGGGGTTCACACTTGCTGTTTTGAAGTGTTTAAGAGTGAGATGTTTAAAAAAGTCTTTATTCCGTGTCCATTACGTTTTCATTCTGTTACTGGTGTTTTGTTGAACAACTCGTTTAAGGTCAAAAGTGTGAATGCCATA
Source organism: Pegoplata infirma (assembly GCA_963921195.1). Taxonomy (NCBI): domain Eukaryota; kingdom Metazoa; phylum Arthropoda; class Insecta; order Diptera; family Anthomyiidae; genus Pegoplata; species Pegoplata infirma. The sequence continues at coordinate 184,422,066 of OY992540.1, forward strand.
TAAACGACCACAAAAACCTGTGTTTAAAGAGTTGACGAAGAAACCCTCATATAAATATGTAAAAGAAACAATTCTAAGGTTGTGGTTTCTCGGCTCATTGGCCACATCGGGGATTTTGGGGTTAAAAAAATGAGTAAAAAATGGCAATTTTGGGGTTTTCATCCATTTCTTTCTAAGCTTTACGATGTTTCTTTACGATGTTTCCATATGAGAATAATTTTTTTTTAATGCCTATCCAACGAGGCACCACCTTGTAAAAATTTGGCTTCGTTAAATAATTTTACTTATGAAAATGTGTAAATTTTAAATCGTCTTTTAAGTTTCAGGGAAATCGGTTCATAAGGGTTGATATACTTCCCTTATCCTTTTGTTTGAAAATTGTTTTGTAGAAATTAATTTTCATGATCCTGATGCATAATTTTTATTAGATAAAAATAATATGTTGTGTTTTTTAATCATATTTTACTGATTTTGCGGTATAAATGACTATTTAGAAACGAAATTATTTTAAACTCTAGAGTTTTTATAAAAAAAAAATAAAATCTCTTCTTTTAAAATCAAAATATTTAGAAACTTGTGATTTTTTTGTATATAAAATTATAAAAATTTTCAAATCGAAAAGGGGGGGGCACGTGCCCCCTGTGCCCACCCCCTGTATACGTCCATGCCCGCAGATAAAAATTTCAAAATTAACTCTTATATTTGTATGTGAAGTTTTTTAACGAAAAAAAACTCGTTAGGGGGTTCGCGGCTGATAAAATTAAAAATTAGGGGTACGTGAGCCAAAAAGGTTGGTAACCGCTGCTTTAGATTATTTGTCCCAAGTTGAGGACCCAATATGTCGGAATCAATATTTTACGAGTTAAAGAATACAAAAATTTCCTTGTACTTATTATCGCATCTGCAGTACTTACAGAGTTATAAGAATTTAAAAACTAAAAAATTTCTATTTAAAATCAAGGTAAATTTATAAAGGTAATGTAATATTTTAGTGACGTAAATGAAAACAAATTACTTTCAAAATCATCTTAGTCGGCAAAAACGACTTAAATGTTCTGTGCACACATTATCCAATTTAAACGATTTTAAAGCCTTTAAAATTTTAGATAACAATTAAATTAAAAAAAATATTGAAACTCAAACGAGATCCTTTTATTTTCTAAGACACAAATTAAAAAAAATTAAATATATTTAAGAATAAATGGTGTAGTATGAACTCGGGTCATTTATGCCGAAAAAAATATTTTTATTTCGTTTGGAAAATTCGTTTATTGTTTTAAATGTTGTCAAAAAACTTACAATGGAGGAAAAGTTAGGTTAATGGATAATACCTTGTATGAATTTACCTTGTTTAAAACTAACGCCCAATGGGGTTCCCATACTCAAAATTTTCTGTCCAATCAGCAGAAAAATCTGCTGAAAATACACCAATTTTAATCCATATGGAAATCTGCTGATATTTAGCAGACGCGGTTCGCTAAATATCTGTCTTAATTACACACAGTGAAAAAATACAGATAGGAACAATATTTGTTTATGAAAATATATCATTAAAAGCAACAATTCAACTAAAACGGCTGCTTGTCAAAACTAAAAAAAATATTTTTTAAAAAATTTTTACTGTAGGACCCCAAAAGCTCTAAATTTTTTTTTTCGAAAAACTTTTTAGAACTGAAAGCCTCATCCCATCAAAATCAAATTTTTTGTCGTGAATAAGCTAATCAAGTTATATTATAATTAATAACAAAAAAATTAAAAATCAAAAAAAAAAATTGTTTTGCTTTGTATGGAAAAATGATTTTTAAGGCCCCGCTCTTTACGGCCCCGTCGCGTAGGGAAGGCGTGGTCGTAGGGGCGTAAAATTTTTCCTGAGTTATTTTTTAGTCAAAAGGAAAAAAATGAGGGGGTACCGTCTCAACATTTCCAACATTTCCAAAATAAGGGACACTCTAATGGTCATGTACAATATTTTTAAAGGTTTTTGGCGCGCTGAATCCGAATCTGGCCTTTCAATTGCTCTATCTCGTCAGGTTTTTGAGATATTTAACATAAATTGACATATAAAAAACTTAATAAGATAGCGCAATTTCAAGGTCAAATTCGAATTCAGGAGGTCAAAAACCTTTAAAATAATGATACGCGACCTCTCAGTATGTTCGTTAATTTTTAAATTTTTTTTTTGCCTGGGTTATTCGCACGGCAATTTCATACAAAATCTTAATTTTCTTTTTTAGAAAAATTATCACAACTCTGTCAATTGTTATCCGATTTTTTTGGCATATAGCTCAATGTATTCACAATTAAATTTTCTTTAGGAACACTTTTATTCATATAAATGTTGTTAAACAAACTATAGCAGAAAAAAATCGATAAACTCAAAAAATTTTCAAAAAATAACAAAAAAATTAGATATTGTTGAAAAAATCAATACATATCTTTCTTATATGTATAGATCAATTTATACACATGAAAAGCCCTATCCTTCTTCTATCCAAAACAGTTGAAAAATTTTAAATCGGCTGAAAAATGTTTAAGTTACATGTGGTTTAGTGAGAAAAGTCCCAAAAAAAGTTTTTTGACAATAACTTTAAAATTTGAGGGTGTCTGGCAAGTTTGATGGGCATTTTTGTGATCTTTTCGACGAGACCAACAACCTTAACTACCTCATTTTAAAAGTATATTAGATTTTGTGTTTTTTTGTAGCACAGTGTTATCTAGGTGAAATCAGCAGAGGAATCTGTTGAGACAGCAGAAAAATATGCTGATTAGAGCAGAAAAATTTGAGAATTTTAGCAAAAAAAAATAATTTCAGAAAATAAATAAAATTGAACATTTTCTATAACAAAACCCTCAAAGCTTTTGTTTTTAGTTTAGTGCTAGATTTTTTTTTACACTCATTTTTATACAAAACATTGTTATTTTTCACAATAATTTTCTTTTTAAAAAATTTAAGATGTGTTTTTTTAAATATTCGCGAAAATAAAATGGTTTTGAATTTTTCTGAAAAAACATCGTATACTTTTGAAAATTTTTCCTAAAAGAAGAAGAATTAAGTTTTCATATGAGCCATTACATGTGATAATCAGGGTACTAGTTAAAAAAGTTAGAGTAAATAATAAATATCTATGAGTCAAATTTTCAGTAACGTCCAAAGGCATGTTTCCGGACAGTGGGGCTAAATTTTTTGGAATTGCCCTTTTTCTTATTTTGAAAAAAAAAAAAAAAATGAAATCCACCGATTTGGTCGGAAGATATTATTATTTAAGTAAAACCACTTTTTTAAATAGTTGAAAAATCAGCAATATCTCAAAAACTGTCCTACTTTAGAAATTTTGGACTTTCAATGCGTTAAATACGAAATAATATAGTGAATATGCCCCTATACTGTGATTGGAGATTATTAAAATCACTTTTATTAAATCATGTAAGTATTTTAATTTGTTGGTAAATGTATAACAAAAAGGCCAAGGTAATTACAACATATTAATGTAAATCTCGTCTCTTTCCATGAAATATCATACATATTTTATATAAAAAAGGTGCGTATTTCACACATGCGTTTAACTTTAAAAGATAAACTAACAAACAAAATTAAACACAAAAAAATTTTATATAAAAATTTAACGCGATTTATAGAAATAAAAATAATAATAATAATTATTTTTAAGAAATATGACACCTCAGCATGAAGGGGCTAATTTTGAAATAAACAAATTAGCTCATACAGCATGAAAAAATGTTGAATAACAATAAATTGAATTTCAAATAGATTAACGAAATATTTACACGGAAATGATAGCATACTAAATTCATATTTTCAACAATTCAGAAATATATTTACACAAAATGATTACAAAGATGAGTATGTAAGTATTTTGTTAAGCATTACACTGTCTATACACTCTAAAAACTATGTTAGTCAAACCATTTTTCAAAGAAACATTTTTGGTTAAATTGTATTTTATTTTTTAGTTATCTTACCAACATTTTTCTTGCCATTTTACTAATTTTGTTTTACTATTTTTGTTTTTAACATTTTTAAATCCAATTTTCCAAATTTTAATGAATTTCATATAAATTTACTATATTTTTAGAAAAATAGTTTTGCTTACACAAACGCAATTTACTTTGCTTTAAAATCTTTTATTGGTTGATTTAGATTCACAACTGCGTCTAGATTTTATTTCAGTGTAAAAATTTCATGATGAAATTTTCATCAAATTGATAACACTGTGCTACAGTGAAAAAATACTTCCGATGTGACATGGTATAAGTTGTTGGTTTTGTCGAGTAGATCACAAAAATGCCCATTAAACTTGCCAGACTCCCTCAAATTTTAGAGTTATTGTCAAAAAACGTTTTTTCGGGAGTTTGCTCACTAAATCTTGTGTAATTCAGAAAATTTTCAACCGATTTTAAATTTTTCAACTGTTTTCAACTGTGAATTGGTCTACACATATAAGAAAGATATCTATTGTTTTTTTCTATAATATCTAATTTTTTGTTATTTTTTGAAAATTTCTCGAGTTTATCGATTTTTTTCTGCTATAGTTCGTTTGACAATCTTTATATTTATAAACGTATTTTTAAAGAAAATTTAATTCTGAATACGATTAGTTTTATCCTGAAAAAAATAAATAACAAGTGCCAGAGTTGTGATAATTTTTCTAAAAAAGAAAATTAAGATTTTGCAGGAAATCGCCGTTCAGACAACCTAGGCAAAAAAAAAAAATTATCATAAGAGGTCATGTACGATATTTTTTAAGGTTTTTGGGTTGCTGAATCCGAATCTGGCCTTTAAATTGCTCTATCGCGTCAGGTTTTTGAGATATTTAACATAAATTGATATATCAAAAACTTAATAAGATAGCGCAATTTGAAGGTCAAATTTGAATTCAGGGGGCAAAAACCATTAAATAATGATACGTGACCTCTTGGTATGTTCGTTTATTTTTTTGCCTGGGTTGTCCGAACGCAAATTTCATGCAAAATCTTAATTTTCTTTTTTAGAAAAATTATCGCAACTCTGTCAATTGTTATCCGATTTTATCGGCATAAAGCTCATTGTATTCACACTTAAATTTTCTTTAAGAATACGTTTATAAATATAAATATTGTTGAACGAACTATAGCAGAAGAAAATCGATAAACTCAAAACATTTTCAAAAAATAACAAAAAAATTAGATATTGTTGAAAAAATCAATACATATCTTTCTTATATGTAAAGACAAATTCACACACATGAAAAGCCCTATCTTTCTTCTATCCAAAACAGTAAAAAAATTGAAAATCGGTTGAAAAATTTTTAAGTTAAACGTGGTTTAGTGAGAATAGTCCCAAAAAAAAAGTTTTTTTACCATAACTTTAAAAATTGTGGGTGTCTGGCAAGTTTGATGTACATTTTTGTGATCTTTTCGACGAGACCTACAACCAAGAACAATATATATAAGAGGATATTCAATGTTCTGACGCCAAAATAAGTTTGGCGTCTTGGCGTTTCTTACATAGGCCAAATCGAAAGGGTGTCAGGTGTTTTTTGCGGGAAAAAACGGGAGTTGGTTGTATCCAACAGTTGCGCATCTCATAAAATTGAGATTTTACAGCGAAAAAATTATATTAAAACTTTAAAAAATTAAAAAAAAAAAAAATGAGAACAAATTAACAAATAACTTATCCATAAAAAAATTAAAAATTGAAAATAAAATATTTTGGAAATTTTTTTTTCTTAATTTTCTTATTTTTTTTTATTGGTAAAATTTTTTCTTAATTCTTTCATATTTTTTTTAATTTTTTAAAGTTTTAATATAATTTTTTCGCTGTAAAATCTCAATTTTATGAGATGCGCAATTGTTGGATACAACCAACTCCCGTTTTTCCCCGCAAAAAACACCTGACACCCTTTCATTTTGGCCTATGTAAGAAACGCCAAGACGACAAGACGCCAAACTTATTTTGGCGTCAGAACATTGAATATCCTCTTATATATATTGTTCTTGCCTACAACCTTAACTACTTCATTTCAAAAGTATATTCGATTGCGTGTTTTTTGTAGCACAGTGTAATTATTTAACATTTTTTTACGCTAAAGAAAGTTAAAGTGATTTGTTGATTAATTTAATGCGAATTTAAAAATAAATATGAGTATTATTAATATGTATGAATATTAGAGTGGACTGAAAGACATTTTTTCCAAAAAAATGTGCAAAATTTCAATTGAACAAAATATTTTCACTCAAAAATATTAAAATGTTTTTTTTCTTTTTCAACAAAAATTGCAAAAAATAAAAATTTTGTTAGTCAAAAAAAAAAAATCATTTAAAATTTGTTTACTATTTTTTTTTCTATTCTATTTTACTTTTAATGGTTTTAACAATGTAGAGGGTTCACATGCATTCGGCCAAGTCGAGTTTAAATTTTTTACTTGTTTTTCTAAACATTATATCACATAATTACTTTAACAAAGTGAACCGGAGTATATTTGCAGTCCATATAAAATATTTACATCAACAAACATTTAATAATAATACACAAATTAAAATTTTAGTTCTATTATTAGTTGTCAACATACAAAAATATATTACTAATATTTTATATTGATGAGTGGCATTAGAGTGGCATTTTTCTTCAACTTTTGATTTTCCCAAGTGTCCGGACAAATTTCATAACACTGAAAATTTATGGTTGCACCCATTATCGAAACCAACCAATTCTGAAAGAATGGCTACTCGTATTTTCCTGTTTTTGTACCTTCCAAACACTTTATGGGGGCATACTCGGTCTTATACCCCACAATGTTTTTTATATTATTGATCAAGTCTAAGATATTCTAACGATGTCTATGGCAGAAACGATGCAGTATAAAACAAAAGAGTTTGGCTGGTTATGTTAGTAAATGGACTAATTAGAACCAGGGGGAAAAACTTCCCTTAAAGAACTAAAACAACCTTTGAAAACGGAACCTGTTTAATTATTTTGTATACTAGGACCCACACAGAAAACAAAAATTTAATAAAAAAATTCGTAGATTTAATTAAAAAATTAGTTAAATCCGGACCAAAGTCACTAAAATGCGCATATAAATTAGCGTCCAACCTGAATCAAATTACGTTGCATAAGGCGTAACGCCCAATAATTTTTCGTTTCTAATATTTAAATGTGAGTTACCAAAATCAAACGGACGTAAAAATTTCAAATTTGATGTGTTTGTTTTTGTTTTTTTTTACGTCTTGCGCTACGCATCTGGTTCTGGTTCGACCCTTAAAAATATTTGTATATTTAGTTAATTAAAAACTTAATACTACAAATTAAAACATTTAAATAAAATTAAAAAAAAAATAATTAAAATTTTAATTATATAAATTAAAAATTTAATTTAAAAAAAAAAAATGGAAAGTAATTAAAATTTTAATGATATAAATTAAAAAAATTAATTAAAAATAATAAATATAATTTTTCGTATCTAATATTTAAATGTGAGGTACCTAAATCAAACGGACGTAAAAGTTTCAAATTCGATGTGTTGTTTTTTTTTTTTACGTCTTGCGCGATGCAATTTGATTCTGGTTCGACCCTCAAACTTTACAAAATATATTTATGCCGTTGATTATAAACCTTTTATATACATATAAATAAAACTATAAACAAAATGAGAATTCAAAAAACTTTATGAGAAATAAAAAAAAAACTTTCAACAAACTGTTTATACATTAGTATTTGTTTTTGTGGTAAAACAATGCTAGAGAAAAACACACAGTACAAAAAAAAAAAAAAAAAGAAGTAAAGCGAAAAATTTAATTAAACAATTAATTATAATAATTAAATATTTAATTAATATTAAATGTAAAAACAATTAAAATGTTTTTTAAAATAAAGTTAAAAATTTAATTAAACAATTAATTATATTAATCAAAAATTTAATTGATATTAAATTAAAAAACAATTAAAATTTTATTTGATTTTTTCTGTAAGTACAGATCGAGCACGGGCTCTAATTATATTTGTTATAAGGGTTCAAGTTGAAAAAATGCAGAAGAAAAATTGAATTTCTAAAAATTATAGACATTTCTGGTATTTCCTATACCGGTTTCAAACACCCCAGTTAGTGTCATCTTCAGTAGGATTTTAAATGTCGGTTTGTCTTGTTTATGAAAACTGTTTTTTATATATGTGAATATTTATAGTTTCTACAGAATAAATTTTGACAGTTTTCAACACTACAATTCTATTTCTAGCAATCTCAACCTAACTTCATACTTTCTTTCAACTTTTTTGTCTCTTACACTGTTTTGCAAGGGTTACCAACATGATCTGGAATTGCAGACACAAATGAAGGAATTTGCTTTTTCTGTTTCGGAGACGTGCCTAATGGCGACATATTTTGTCAGTAATTTTATTTGATTTTTTCTGTAAGTACAGATCGAGCACGGGCTCTAATTATATTTGTTATAAGGGTTCAAGTTGAAAAAATGCAGAAGAAAAATTGAATTTCTAAAAATTATAGACATTTCTGGTATTTCCTATACCGGTTTCAAACACCCCAGTTAGTGTCATCTTCAGTAGGATTTTAAATGTCGGTTTGTCTTGTTTATGAAAACTGTTTTTTATATATGTGAATATTTATAGTTTCTACAGAATAAATTTTGACAGTTTTCAACACTACAATTCTATTTCTAGCAATCTCAACCTAACTTCATACTTTCTTTCAACTTTTTTGTCTCTTACACTGTTTTGCAAGGGTTACCAACATGATCTGGAATTGCAGACACAAATGAAGGAATTTGCTTTTTCTGTTTCGGAGACGTGCCTAATGGCGACATATTTTGTCAGTAATTTTATTTGATTTTTTCTGTAAGTACAGATCGAGCACGGGCTCTAATTATATTTGTTATAAGGGTTCAAGTTGAAAAAATGCAGAAGAAAAATTGAATTTCTAAAAATTATAGACATTTCTGGTATTTCCTATACCGGTTTCAAACACCCCAGTTAGTGTCATCTTCAGTAGGATTTTAAATGTCGGTTTGTCTTGTTTATGAAAACTGTTTTTTATATATGTGAATATTTATAGTTTCTACAGAATAAATTTTGACAGTTTTCAACACTACAATTCTATTTCTAGCAATCTCAACCTAACTTCATACTTTCTTTCAACTTTTTTGTCTCTTACACTGTTTTGCAAGGGTTACCAACATGATCTGGAATTGCAGACACAAATGAAGGAATTTGCTTTTTCTGTTTCGGAGACGTGCCTAATGGCGACATATTTTGTCAGTAATTTTATTTGATTTTTTCTGTAAGTACAGATCGAGCACGGGCTCTAATTATATTTGTTATAAGGGTTCAAGTTGAAAAAATGCAGAAGAAAAATTGAATTTCTAAAAATTATAGACATTTCTGGTATTTCCTATACCGGTTTCAAACACCCCAGTTAGTGTCATCTTCAGTAGGATTTTAAATGTCGGTTTGTCTTGTTTATGAAAACTGTTTTTTATATATGTGAATATTTATAGTTTCTACAGAATAAATTTTGACAGTTTTCAACACTACAATTCTATTTCTAGCAATCTCAACCTAACTTCATACTTTCTTTCAACTTTTTTGTCTCTTACACTGTTTTGCAAGGGTTACCAACATGATCTGGAATTGCAGACACAAATGAAGGAATTTGCTTTTTAATTAAAATGAAATTTACGATATTATTTTCTGTGTAATTGAATTTTAATTGTGCTATTGGGCATTTATGAATCCGGCAAAGTGTGTTTTTCAACCCACTTTAACGTGCGGTAGACCGGCATTTTTTGTATGATAAAAAAGTTTTTCTTTCGATTTTGAGCGTCCGGGCAAATTTTTATTCTTCTAGGGCTAAAACTTATAAGGTAAAAATTCGAGTCCAATCGGATTAAATTAACAGTAACCCGTGGATATTTTAAAATTAAAGAAAAAAATATCTCTTGACACCAATCATATTTATGAATTTTGATGCGCTGAATACAAATATAAAAAAAAAATTAAAATCGGTTGAACGGTTTTCGAGATAACGATATTTGAAATGGAAATTTTTACTACGTCCAAAAAAATTTTTTTTTAAAACACAAAATTTCTCTCCCTTAACCTTTTTATACAGCTTAGGACAATCTTTCATTTAAACTAACCCCCTAATTTTGTAAAACGCAACGCGCCGCGTTGTCAAAATTTCTGTATAATTTGTTTTTGTCACAATAACAAATTGTAAATGAAATTTTGACAACGCAGCGCGTTGCGTTTTACAAAATTAGGCCATTAATTTAAACCAAATCCGAATATTTTATCACGTACACTCAAAATAATAACTCTGTAAAATACTCTGTAAAATGACTGAAATCTCAATTAAACAGATATTTGACAGAGTTTTCTGTCAAAATACAGATTTAAAGAAAATACTTTGTATTTTGTTGTGACAAAAACAAAGTTTCCTCTGTTATATTACTTTTTACTTTGTTATCTTAATTTTACAGATAATTAACAGAGTTTTCTGCTCAAATACAGATCTAAGCAAAATACTTCGTATTTTTTTATAACGAAAAAAGTTTTTTGTTTTGAGTAGTTTTTGTTTGTTTGTTTTGTTTTATCTCTATATTTGTTTTGTTTTTTAAAAAAAGTTGAAAAAGTAGCAAAAAAAGTTATCAAATTTTTTTTTTTCAGAAATCTTATAGAAATTTTACAAAATAACATGTATTTAACTAAACTCCGTAAATTTACAGAGTTTTTTCTGTAAATTTTTTTTTTCATCAAATGTATTTTACAAATATATGTAAATTTACATAGTTTTCTTTGCTAAATGGTGGTCTATTTAACCAATATTTTACTAGAAACTCTGTAAATTAACAGTTTTTTTTTTGTCCAAATCATTTTACACAGTTTTATAGTAAAATTACAAAGTTTTCTCTGTAAAAAGCTTTCATATTTAACCAATATTTTACTATAAACTCTGTAAATTAACAGTTTTTTTCTGTCAAAATCATTTTACAGAGGTTTTTAGTAAAATTACCAAGAAATGTTGTTAGCTGGAAAAGTATGGTGTACACTGTTTAACTAGCAGAGTTTTTCTGTAATTTAACAGAGTTATTATTTTGAGTGTAGCTCTCTTCGATCAGATTATTGGATTTTTGAAAAAATAAAAATAATAAAAAATACGAGTATCTTACGATACATGGTTTTTAGTAATTTTGACATGCTGAATACAAATAACAAAACATTTCTAAAATCGGTCAATCGGATTTCGAGTGATCGGCATTTGAAATTTGTCAAAAAATTTCCAAAAATTTATTTTCCTACGTTAGAAAATTAAAAAAAAAAAAATCTCAAAATATTTTTTTCATTGACTATTTACATTTGCATATTAGAGTGGCATTTTTCTTCAACTTTAAATTTTCCCAGGTGTCCGGGAACATTTTTATTCCACTAGACTTAAAAATTATGTGGTACAAATTTGGCGCCAATCGATTTAAATTAACACGTGACGCCGGCGAACAAAGTTTTGGATTTTTTTAAATTTAAAGGAATGAAAAAAAAAATTATTTATTCATTTTTATGAGCTGAACACGAATCTCAGAAAAAAAAATAAAAACGGTTCGAGGTATTGCTATTTGAAATTTGCAAAAATGGTAGTTTTTTCCTACGGCCAAGAAATTAAAATAATATATCGTGAACCTATATTCAAAATATGCCAACTCAAATTTTACCGAAGTGAGTTTCCGATGGCAAATAGCTCCCCTATGCAATACCCATCTGTGCTAAAAATTTCAGAGCAAAAAAATAATTTTTTGTCGTTATACATCCATTTTTGTTATTCTGCTAACTCAAAGTACATATTTTTTTGGTGAAAATAAATGCCAACTCCCATTGTAAATTTCCAAAAATTTTTCAAAAAATTTAAAAAAAAAAACTAGACCACACATCTTATGGCATTTGCCATGCTGACCACGAATCTGGTAAAGATTTTGATACCTAATGGCTAGTTTTCGAGATATTGCCATCATGAAAATATCGGTAAATAGTGTTTGCAATAAAAAAAATTGCTTATATAGATGTAACTTTCAAACTATTTATCAGATTGAAACATTATGAGTGGGGCAAATAAAGTCAATGATATAAGCTTTCAAAGTAGCTAGTTTAAAGTGACCCTTTTACAATACAGCGTGAGTTAAAGACTGCCAAAGTTGACCACCCTGAGATTAAAAGGATTTCGAAGCTAGTAACTTTTAAAAATATGCAAAGATTTTTAATTTTTTTTTTAGTTTTTGCAATTATTGTACTAAGGATAACAAAAACCGAAAAAAAAAAAATTATAAAAATTTTTCCAAAAAAAAATGTTTTTTTACTTTCCGACAAAATATGCCAACTCTAAAAAAATGTTTTTTTTTTTATATAGTAATAAATGCCATCGCTCAAAAATACGCAAACAAGTGCAAAATATAAAATTTTTGGCATAGGTAAAAATTATTTAGAATATTTAAACCATGTTATGGAAGGTACATTGTTAATTTTTACAATAATATGCGAAATAACTAGTTTTTTAGCTCTCCTGAACAGTAAGCTTTTTCGAGTTGGCATTTATTGAATATAGTTCGACGATATATCACATTTTTTCCTTGACCCTTTTATAGTGCTTGGGACAAGCTTTCATTAAATTTAAAAATCCGTTCATTTTAACCCGTGTCACTCTTCGATCAAAGTTTTGGTTTTTTTTTTTGAAAATTATCAATCAAACCTTTAACTTTGATCGAAGGGCGCCATGGGTTAAAATTATCTCATTTGGCTTAAACTAAGTCTGAATGAAAGCTTGTCACAAGCTCTTTGAAAGGTTCAAGGACAAATTTTTGGTATTGTTTTTTTTTTTAGTTTCTTGACGGTAGGAAAAAACTGCCGTTTTTGTAAATTTTAAATAGCAACAATATCTCGAAAACCGGTCTACCGTTTTTAATTTTTTTGTCTGAGATAATAAATAAAAATTTAAATTTCTAAATTTTTAAAAATACACAATTTTTATCACCGGGCGCCACCGGTTAAGTTAATCCGATTGGCCTCAAAATTGTACAGATTTGAATAAAAAATGCCACTCTAATGTGCCTATGTTCAATTCACTACATGCTTTTTTTCGTTTTGGCAAAAAAAAAAACACAAAATAAATATTGTTAAATAATATTTAGAATCAAAAAGTCAACATTAGCTTATCAGAATTTCAAGTGCAGGGGCTTGGTCTATGAGAATAACAAATAATTATAAAAATTAGCTAATGAACAAAAGAATCAAGATTATTTTCATTTAGATTATTAAATTTTTATAAATTGCTTAATATTCAGAACTTTTGTTTATTTTTTAAGCAAATTATTTGTTATACCGAAATACACTCAAAATAATTACTCTGTTAAATACTCTGTAAAATGACTGTAATCTCAATTCGACAGATATTTGACAAATTTATCTGTCGAAACACAGATTTTAAGAAAATACTTTGTATTTTCTTGTGACCGAAAAACTAAATTTTATCTGTAATTTTACTTTGTAATCTCTATTTTACAGATAATAAACCGAGTTTTTTCGTTAAAATACGGATTTTAGAAAAATACCTTGGTTTTATCTCGTAACCAAAATACTAAATTATAAATTTCATTTGTAACTTATTGCTTTGTAAAAATAAAAATCACTTCACAAAAACTTCCAAATATGACCGATAAACCCCTCTTTAAAAAGTGTCTTGAATTACAATAAAAACTGGTAAATTTTACGAGGATGACGTGTAAAATTGGAGTTACTTGTTAAAAACTCGTAATATTCACAAAAATAAACAAGTATATTTACAATTTGGAAGCATTAAAGCGGGCAAGTTTAACAAAATTTTAATTAATTTAATTTTTTTAATTTTAATTAATGTTTTTGATGCAGAGAAGTTTTGCTCATAAAATGGATTTAACTAAAACTTTGTAAATTTACAGAGTTTTTTTTTGTAAAATTTTGAACTCATAAAATGCATTTAACTAAAACTTTGCAAATTTACAGAGTTTTTTTGGTAAAATTCTTTTCGGTTTTATCAATATTTTACAGATAATTCTATAAATTAACAGTTTTTATTTATCGAAATCATTTTACAGAGTTTTCTTCGTAAAATAACAAAAAATCTTGCTGGTTGGAAATCTATGGTATTTTCTGCTGGCTCAGCAGAGTATCTCTGTAATTTAACAGAGTGATTATTTTGAGTGTAGTTATTCATTTTGAATAAAAAGTATCAATTTTATTAGAAACCATTCAATAATGTAAATTTTTGATTTTCACAGTGTTTTTTAAAGTTATTCGCATGCACTGATTCCAAATCTGCTTCTCAATTTTTTTTTTTCCAAAATGGAGAAAAGTCAAATATGAATTTAAAAAGTCCAAAGTAAAAAAATGCTACTAATGTGTTTGTTAAATGAATTTACAATATCAAATATTCCCTCAATTATTTTAATGCATCTTGGTAATTGTTATGCAAAATAGTACATTAAATTTTAAACTGCAATTTAGACAAATGACAAAAACATTAAATTTTTTAAAACAATAGGATAATATTGTTGTATAAATATTTAAATATTTTTTTTTTATTTGTTTTAATTGCACCTTACTTACTAAAAAGTTTGTAATATTGTCTAATAGACAATATTACCGAAAATTAAACATAATTTTCTTTTGTTTAACGTCACGCAACATAATTTTTTTTTTTTAAATTTTATTTTCATAGTAAAAAAGTATTACTTTTACAATTACACAAGTGGGTATATTAACTTTAAGTTTTGTTATTTAAATATACACTGAAAAAAAAACTCTGTCGAAAAATCTGTAAAACAACTTTTAGTTTAAATATGCAAACTTTTTTTCGGATTTGTTTGCTAAAATGGATATTTAAACAAAATTTTCTGTCATTTAGTTTTTAAAAATATTAGAAATCAGCAGATTATTTTGCTTTATTTACAGAAATATTTAGTTATCCCGTTGTCAAGGAAATTTTTCAAGTTTTTTTTTCAAAAAATATTTTTATGAAAAAAAAATACATCTAAGATGGTTAGATTATTTATCTAAAATCTTCAGAATTTTCTGCTAAAATTTGGTTTTAAAGATTTTTCAGCTAACATAAGCTGGTTTTTCTGCTGTATTGACAGATTTTTTCATGTGGCTCAAAATGGGTGTATTTTCAGCAGATGTTTCTGCTGAACGGACAAAGGTTTTATTTTGAGTGTATCATACGTTTTGCGGTTTTAGTGTATTAGGGACATTCACGATCAATCTTGGGAATATGTAAAACATTTCCTATAAGAATAAACATAAGAAACATAAGAAATCCATATACCAAGATAGATCAAAAAAGTTGTGTTCAACACTGGAGTATTTGCTGCTAAGTTTTTCAACGCAGCATTGTTTTGGTACAAAGAAGGAGAGATAACAGAGAAAAATAAATTAAACATGTGAAAGTGTTAAATTCGGCTGTGCCAAATATTTTATACCCCCCAAAATGTAAAAAAAAAAAAAATTGTCAAAGTCATTTTTTGAGAAGGGTTAAATGTTGCCAAATTGATAAATTATGATTTTTGCACTTCAGTAATACAATATTATAATTATTAAAATAATTTCTTTGTATTCACGCCCACAAAAGGGGCGGAAGAAAAAAATTAAATTTTTTAATCCTTTTGATGTCAAATGCAGTACTTTAGACTACATTTGACACAAAAATATTTAATTTTTTTAATAAAAAACCTTTAAGAATATTGGAACTGTAGGTTAATGTCTTTGGGTTCCATTTTTGACTTGAAAATCGAAAAGTTCCAAATAAAGTGAAAACATTTTTTTAGCTTAAAATATTAGTTAATATATTTTTTTTTTACGTTACCGCAACTTTTTGTGAATATCCCTATTATTTTTAATGCCAGCAACTTAGCTGAGCAATGTTAAACAATGGACAAATATTAATTATATAATGTGTATCTGGTCATTGTTTACAGAAATATGATAATAAATAAACGTTAAGTAATTTAACAGTTATGATTTTAGTGAATTTTTTATTTAAAATACCAAAATAAATAATTTTCGAATTAGAAATGAAAGAATGGATTACACTGTGCAACAATTGAAGGGTCATTTCTTAGGTCCTCAACCAAACAAAGACAGCTTGAAATTACTTGTGTAAGACCCTCAAAAGGTTTTGCTCTGTATCGTCCCAAATTTTTTTTATAGCCCACTAAATTTTTAATTTTTTTTTTCAAGACGTTTGAAAAAAGTCGAAAAAAGTAATATAAATGTTCTTTTGAGCTTGAAATAGTGTTCGGATTTCTTCAATCGAATTTTATGGGGAATTTTTTTCTAGAGTACGTTAATGCCGTTTAATTTCCTGATGGCATCCCTGATCGTATCGACCCTGGATTTCTTGCAAAAGTAAGGTTATTCTATTGGGAGTTCATCAAATTGATAAAAGTTAAAAGAGGCTAATAAAAGGTTTTTAAACCTAATTTTGTATGGAAATTCTATTAATACACCTGTTATTAAACGCTTTTATTTTTTACACTCAAAATAATAACTCTGTTAAATTACAGAAAAACTCTGCTTTTAACAGAGTACACCATACTTTTCCAGCTAGCAACATTTCTTGGTAATTTTACTATAAAACACTGTAAAATGATTTTGACAAAAAAAAACTGTTCATTTACAGAGTTTCTAGTAAAATTTTAGGTTAAATAAAACACCATTTGTAAATTTACATATTTGTAAAATGCAACCAAAATTTTACAGAAAAAAACTCTGTAAATTTACATTTTATTTTGTAAAATTTTTTTAAAGTTTTTTAAAATAATTTTTTTGTATTAAAAGTCACAAATTTGTTAAAAACACGTAAAAAATAAAAAAAAAAACATTTATTTTGTGTAAATATATAGAATTATTTAATACTATTAATTAACTCAGAATTTAATTAAAATATTCACGTTAATAAGATGTCTCTGTCCAATCAGTCGAAATATCTGCATTTTGAGCCATTTAAAAAATCTTGCTGATTTTAGCTAACGCGGCTTACTTAATTTCTGTTTGAACAAACCAGGTAGAGTCTGCAGAAAAATCTGTCAAGACCACAGATAAATCTGCTGGTTTAAGTTGAAAAACCTTCTGATTTTAGATTAACAGCGTGAACATCGAAATTTATTTATTTATATTTTATTCAAGTAAAAAATACTTATTTTTAATTTCTTATTTCATAAAAAACTCTTTAAAAGAAGCGAAGATTTTCAATAAACTTTTAAAAACTTTTTTTTAAAGAAAATTTACTTACAAGCAGGAAAATTTCTGTAATTATTAAAATAGTCAGCTGATTTTTCACATTTGATTAATTTTTAGTTTTAATCGTTAAAATTAGTTAAAAATTAAAAAAAATAATCTGCTAAAATTTGAACAAAAATCAGCAAACAGAGTCATAGAGTAACATGTCTGTTATTTTTTAAAAGATAATGACAGAGAATTAAGTAAAAGTATTCATTTTAGCAGAAAAATCCTGTAAAAGTTTTCTAATTTAAACTAAAAGTTGTTTCACAGATTTTTCGACTGTTTTTCTTTGGGCTCATTATCTATTTAACTCCAGAGAACCATCTCTCCACACTTACCTGCGTGGATGACAACGTTAGTCCCAATTTAAGTTGTGAACAGAACAAGCCCGGCACGACTTTTTCCATACGATTTGACAGTTAAAAACCGTGACCGGCACGACAAAAAATTAAAACTTATTTTATTTTATCTCCGGGTTCTCTCAATCTCCCTCCCTCTCATACTCCAGGGTTGCCGCATTTTCACAACAATTTTTAATTTTTTCATTCACAATGGTGTAACAAACGTACAGTAGTGTCAACTTAATCACATTGACTATGTGATAAGCGATTTTTTTCCGTAAAATTACTCTAATTTTATTAAAAGTTGGCACCACTAAACAAACAAATGACATTTTTTGCCGTCGCCGTCCCCCGTCATTGTTTTGGGCCTATATTCTCCGGCAACGGCAACCGTCCCCCGTGCCGTGCTTGTTCTGTTTCAACCTTTAGACAGAGCAATTTTAATTGCCGCAATTCTTAGTTTATAGGAGAGAGAGGTAAAAGGAATGGAAAGGGGGAAAAAAACTTGCTCGTACTGGCAATTCGTTTTGTTTTTTTCATTCGCAACTCTCACTATTTTCACATTTCTTTTTGGAATTGCCGAACAGAATTGCCAGTGTGTGAGCATATACGGCAATATATAAAAAAATATATAAGTTCAAAAGAGAAACATAAAAATTGCCTGTTGTGAATTGGGACTTAGCAACACTTAAGATATTTAAGTTTGTCTCTTATTTTATATAACCACTGAAAAATGATTACATTACGTGGCACACACTTTTCTCTTAAGAAATTTTTAGGTAAATTTCGAATGTGATCATTGGTTGGACTGATTTCCACATAATTTAGTAAATTGCTGGACAGATTTGTTTCATTGTTTTTGCCCAAATAACAATCCGATTTTCAATGAACTAAATTTTGTTTTTATATTTACGTATATTTAAAATATTTTACTTTATTTTTTATCTGCAACCAATTTAAAATCAGTAATATTGAGACAACCGAAACAAAACCGTTATAATACCGGTAAAAATCCGAATAAAGGTAATGGTTTTTTATCGGTAACGGTATTTAAAGTTTTTTATTTCGGTATTGGTAACGGTAACGGTAGTCAATATCAAAGGGTTTTTAATCGGTAACGGTATTGAAAGGGTAACGGTAGCCAACACTGAATATAACAGATGAAGCTTTATTTTTTTGTCACAACAAAACACAAAGTATTTTCTTTAAATCTGTATTTTGACAGAAAACTCTGTCAAATATCTGTTGAATTAAGATTACAGTCATTTTACAGAGTATTTTACAGAGTTATTATTTTGAGTGTATAGAAAAAAATCTTAGAATTTAAGACCTTTTTTATATAAAAATTTCTCGACATCCGAACCTTTTTTTCGAGGAAAAATATGGAAATTTTATACTTTTTTAAAGAAAAACTCCATTACACAGAAAAAAAATTTTGCACCATTAAACGATTTAATAGTATTGAGTAAACTTTTAATAAAATTAGTATTAAATGCCTACCAAAAAATATGAGTAAATTTTTAATTGGCACAATTAACATTTTACTTAAAATTTTTAGATTTTTTAAAGTAATATTTTAATTGTGTCAAGTAATAGTTAACTCAAAATTTGTGAATTTATTTTTTAAAAAAGTTTAATTTTTTGAAAAAAAAAAAGAAAACATCTTGTTTTTTAACTTTACCAAATATATTTATGTCTTAAAGACAAAGGAAAATTTCATAAAGATGGTTTCAAACTTTCGGATACAAAAAATGAGAAATCCAAAAAATTAAGGAAATAAAAAAAAATAATCTTTAAAATTTATATTAAATTATTTACTCAAATGTTCTTTTAATTTTTGAGTAAGTTTTTAATTGTGTAAATTAAAAAATTACTAAATTTTTTTTTATAATTTAATCAAGTGATTACTCAAGTTGTAGAATCCAATGCTATTCAAAAAAACAATAAACGATAAAATTTCTCAGAATGTTAAAATTTTTTTATCTAAAAAAACTTTTTAAGAAAGAGAAGAAATCAAATTCTTTGCTTTTATTTTATTCATTTTTTAATAAAAAAAAATCTTTTAAAAAAATAATTATTCGATTAATCGGCATAAATAAATCGATTATTCTTTATTCGAAAATTGCCTTTTTAAATTATTCGAACAAAGTTTGGTTTTGTTTAACAGATTAATCGAATAATTTTTAATCGGCTGACAACTCTTCTAAATACTAGATATCTTCCTTATAAAAAATCATATTTTTTATGTTATTTTTTCCAAACAAAATTTTTCATATAAAAATGACTATAAATATTTGAAATATTCAGCAGACATGTTATAAAAATGCTATCAAAACGCACTAAAATAATTAAAAATCAAGTTTATTTTGTTTTCAACATTCTGTGCAGCATTTTCAGCCTATTAAGCCATTGATCTTGATCATCGAATATTGATCACACAATACATAAGAAACAAAAAAAAAATATTTAAAAAAAATTAAATTCAAGAAAATTTTATAAAAATTAAAAAAAAAACTGGAAAGTTTAGTATAAAAGTGGTTTTTACAAGACATTGGGAATTATTAGCAGTGGTTGACACACTTTTGGTTTACTACTGACGTACACAACAAGATTATACATATTTCGAGGTAGTAGACAGTAGCCATCAGCACCAGAAACATCATCATCATCTTTGTCAGCAGCAGCAGCAGTTTATTAACATGGCTAAAAAGTGCAACCAGCCAAAAACTTGCTGTTTGTAACAAAAAAAAAAACAAGATTAACAAATGAGTGTAAAACCCAAACTACTTTTGTTTTTTTTTTATATATTTTTACTACATTTTTAGCTGAAAGAGATGGATGATGCATTTTTACTACAATATAATACTTAATATTGCATAATATGGGTAAATATGTGGACGACCACTACATGCAGTAGGGTGGCATTTATACACCCAAAAAAAAACGTGGGTATTTAATACTAAAAATTTAACTAATTTTAGTCCAAAAGGACCTAGTGCAGAAATTGGTAACTAATACTAAAATTTTTAACTAATATTAGTCAAAACCAGTAAAAATTACTAATGTTAGTACTTTGAAGATACTAAAATTAGTAACTAATTAGTAGATTTTGGTACAATATCACTTACTAAACCTTTTACTGTAGAATTATTTTGAGTGTACACTTAAAATGTCCAAACAAAAGAAATATTTTTCTAAAATGTTGTTTTTAAAAATCTTTTCATATAAAAAAAATAATTTGAGTGTGATATCTTCTTTTTCAATTTAAAAAACCATTTTTCAGATTTTATTTTAATATTTTATACTTAGTTTAGTTTAGCGAGATTTTTCAAAAATCTAGTATTTTCTTTCAGTTTCCAGATTATGTTTATGCTGATTATAATGCAAATTTTTAAAAGGTCTTTGCATTTAAAATGTCATTATAACCACTAATTTAATATTATACTTAAAAAAAAAAGACTTTGGTCCAAATTATATTACAAACAAGCCTCTAAAAATAATTAACACTTTGAATTTAATTTAATTAAATTAACCCAGATTTCAACAAGCAACTTAAATTGCAGCTTAAACATATGAATGTTTGATATTTTGAAAATAGGTTAACACTTTTAATTGTATTTTAATTACTTCAAGGCTGCTTTACAAATAAATTATTAAACATTTGCCAAAATTTCAAGTTTTTTTTTAATTTTTTTTTTAAATAGTTTACAACAGTGTTTCTTAAATTGTGGTACGTGAACCACTAAATGCTACATTAGAAGTTTTGGGAAAAAAGTTTGTATAAAAGTAATCTAAAACAAGTAGAAAAGTTAAATTCAACTTGGCCGAAAATATGAATGCCCTTTTAAAGTGAATTTTTTAACCTGAAAAAATAACATTTTTAATTAGAAAAATTTTTTTATTGTGTAAAAAACGTTTTTCTTTTAGAAATTAGAAAAAAAAAATTACAACATTTTTGTTGAGTGTAAATTGTTTTTTTGGATGTAATTTTTTTTTGGTGTAAAAATATTTTTGAAAGGCAAAAATACGTTATAAAATATTTTGGTGACTTACCGATGTTTTTAAAACTTTCTAGCAAAAATAAATCGAGATTTTGGCGACACAGCATCTTTTTATAGCATACACTCAAAAAAAACCTTGTCAAATTACTAGAAAAAGTCTCGCATTTTACTAATATTTGACAGTTTTCCTTGTTTTTCAACAAATAATTTTCGATCGAACTTTTTATTTTTTTTTTATTTTACAGTTTTTCTTATAATGTTGTTTTTTTTTATTTTTAGTACCAAAAGGTACATAAAAATAAAATGTATTTATTCGGCCTTTATATATGTATATATATTCGATTAGAGTTTTATTCTAGTTCGAGGCCCAAAAATATTTCTATTTATGATATTGTCATAATAGAGTATTTTTAATTTATTGCTTTAAAAAAGTTACTATCTCATAGTATGTCTGTACTGATCAGTTTCATCCCCACTAAAGGAATCTTCAGCAGACTTTAGAGAATCATCGTTGGTCAATCAAACATCAAACCAGACATAATATTTGATATATTTCCCAAGTTATATGAGAAGTACTATTATGAAGGTCCGAAATCTGTTTTCCAACAAAAATAACTCCTTTAAAGCAAAAATTGTATATATTAAATCACCGTCGGTAACTATTAATATATGTGTTGCTGTTATTTTACAATAACAACAGTGCCTAACCAAACAATAGTGTTGGTAGGATAAGTCGTACTAAACTTTGTGTTAAATGTTGTTTTTTTTTATTTTTAGTACCAAAAGGTACATAAAAATAAAATGTATTTATTCGGCCTTTATATATGTATATATATTCGATTAGAGTTTTATTCTAGTTCGAGGCCCAAAAATATTTCTATTTATGATATTGTCATAATAGAGTATTTTTAATTTATTGCTTTAAAAAAGTTACTATCTCATAGTATGTCTGTACTGATCAGTTTCATCCCCACTAAAGGAATCTTCAGCAGACTTTAGAGAATCATCGTTGGTCAATCAAACATCAAACCAGACATAATATTTGATATATTTCCCAAGTTATATGAGAAGTACTATTATGAAGGTCCGAAATCTGTTTTCCAACAAAAATAACTCCTTTAAAGCAAAAATTGTATATATTAAATCACCGTCGGTAACTATTAATATATGTGTTGCTGTTATTTTACAATAACAACAGTGCCTAACCAAACAATAGTGTTGGTAGGATAAGTCGTACTAAACTTTGTGTTAAATGTTGTTTTTTTTTTATTTTTAGTACCAAAAGGTACATAAAAATAAAATGTATTTATTCGGCCTTTATATATGTATATATATTCGATTAGAGTTTTATTCTAGTTCGAGGCCCAAAAATATTTCTATTTATGATATTGTCATAATAGAGTATTTTTAATTTATTGCTTTAAAAAAGTTACTATCTCATAGTATGTCTGTACTGATCAGTTTCATCCCCACTAAAGGAATCTTCAGCAGACTTTAGAGAATCATCGTTGGTCAATCAAACATCAAACCAGACATAATATTTGATATATTTCCCAAGTTATATGAGAAGTACTATTATGAAGGTCCGAAATCTGTTTTCCAACAAAAATAACTCCTTTAAAGCAAAAATTGTATATATTAAATCACCGTCGGTAACTATTAATATATGTGTTGCTGTTATTTTACAATAACAACAGTGCCTAACCAAACAATAGTGTTGGTAGGATAAGTCGTACTAAACTTTGTGTTAAATGTTGTTTTTTTTATTTTTAGTACCAAAAGGTACATAAAAATAAAATGTATTTATTCGGCCTTTATATATGTATATATATTCGATTAGAGTTTTATTCTAGTTCGAGGCCCAAAAATATTTCTATTTATGATATTGTCATAATAGAGTATTTTTAATTTATTGCTTTAAAAAAGTTACTATCTCATAGTATGTCTGTACTGATCAGTTTCATCCCCACTAAAGGAATCTTCAGCAGACTTTAGAGAATCATCGTTGGTCAATCAAACATCAAACCAGACATAATATTTGATATATTTCCCAAGTTATATGAGAAGTACTATTATGAAGGTCCGAAATCTGTTTTCCAACAAAAATAACTCCTTTAAAGCAAAAATTGTATATATTAAATCACCGTCGGTAACTATTAATATATGTGTTGCTGTTATTTTACAATAACAACAGTGCCTAACCAAACAATAGTGTTGGTAGGATAAGTCGTACTAAACTTTGTGTTAAATGTTGTTTTTTTTTATTATTTTTAGTACCAAAAGGTACATAAAAATAAAATGTATTTATTCGGCCTTTATATATGTATATATATTCGATTAGAGTTTTATTCTAGTTCGAGGCCCAAAAATATTTCTATTTATGATATTGTCATAATAGAGTATTTTTAATTTATTGCTTTAAAAAAGTTACTATCTCATAGTATGTCTGTACTGATCAGTTTCATCCCCACTAAAGGAATCTTCAGCAGACTTTAGAGAATCATCGTTGGTCAATCAAACATCAAACCAGACATAATATTTGATATATTTCCCAAGTTATATGAGAAGTACTATTATGAAGGTCCGAAATCTGTTTTCCAACAAAAATGACAATATCATAAATAGAAATATTTTTGGGCCTCGAACTAGAATAAAACTCTAATTTTTCTTATAATTTTACAAATTTCCAAGACTTTTTACAAAAAAAAAAATCTAGTAAATTTACGCGAATTTCTTGTAAGTTTTATTTTATTGGTAAAAATCTTGTTAAATTACAAAAAAGTTCGTAATTTTTACTAGGAATTCTCGGTAAATAGGCGGTAGCAAAAAATCTAGTAAAGTTACGAAACCTCCTTGTAAATTTTATCGTGTCAAAAAATTTGTAAAATTACAATTTTTTTGGTAAAATACTTGTAAAATTACAAAATTATTGGTAAAAAACTTGAAAAACAACAAGGAATTCTTGTCAAATCGGAGGTAGCAAAAAACAAAGTTACAAAATTTTCTTGTAATTTTACAAATTTCCAAGTTTTTTTACAAAAAAAATTTAGTAAATTTACGAGAATTTATTGTAAGTTTTAATTCGCCAAAAAAGTTGTAATTTTACAATTTTTTTGGTAAAAATCTTGTTAAATTACAAAAAGTTTGCAATTTTTACTAGGAATTCTCGTAAAATAGGAGTTAGCAAAAAATCTAGTAAAATCACGAAACCTTCTTGTAAGTTTTATCGCGTCAAAAAAATTGTAAAATTACAATTTTTTTGGTAAAAAAAAAAATAACAAGGAATTCTCGTCAAATAGGAAGTAGCAAAAAAAAAGTTACAAACTTTTCTTGTAATTTTACAAGTTTTTTTTTTTAAGTGTACCGAAGCGCAGTAAAAGTAAAAGTAAGGGGGAACATTTTTAATTTTTTCTTAAGGTTTTTTATACACTCAAAATAATAACTCTGTAAAATACTGTGTAAAATGACTGTAATCTCAATTCAACAAATATTTGACAGAGTTTTCTGTCAAAATACAGATTTAACGAAAATACTTTGTATTTTGTTGTGACAAAAACACAAAGTTTCATCTGTTATAAACACTTTTAACTTTGCTATCTTTATTTTACAGATAATTAATAGAGTTTTCTGCTAAAAAACAGATTTAACCAAAAAAAATGTTTTATCGGTATTTTTACTTATTCTATGTAATATTAATTTCATAGTTAAAAACAGACTTTTCTGTAAAAACACCAACATTTTATTTGTATTTTTATACCCTCCAACCACAGTATGGGGGTATACTCACTTTGTCATTCCGTGTGTAACGCATCGAAATATCGGTCTAGGACCCCATAAAGTATATATATTATTGATCAGTGATCCATTCTAAGACATTCTAGCGATGTCCGTCTGTCCGTCCGTCCGTCCGTCCGTCCGTCCGTCTGTGGAAGACACGATACAGTCCAAAGTTAAAGAGCTAGACTTCTGAAATTTGGCACGAATATGTCTTATGGTATTGGGCTGGTTAAGTTCGAACATGGGCAAAATCGGATCAGGGGGAAAAAAGTTCCCCTCTTAAGAACTAAACAAACCTCTAAAAAAACCCATTTTTTATAGGTTTTTTGTACTTTTGCTTAGCAAACGAAACATTTTTATGTCAAAAGAAGTTCAAAGTCTTGCAGTTGGATCCAGGAAGGTTGTCTCCCACCGACGTTACCCCCCCCCCCCCAAAAAAAAAAAAAAAAGACGCCCCTGTTTTTTTTTTTTTTAACGTGTTAGAGGGTATAAAAGATTCGGCACAGCCGAATTTAACACTCTCACTTGTTTTTTTTGAGAAAATGTTAAAAAAGTACCAAAAAAATCTTTTCAAAAATCTTACAACAATTTTCCAAATTAACATGTATATTACTAAACTCTGTAAACTTACAGAGTTTTTTTCTGTAAAATTTTGGTTTCATCAAATGCATTTTACAAATATATGTAAATTTACACAGTTTTTCTTTGGTAAATGGTGTTTTATTTAACCAATATTTTACTAGAAACTCTGTAAATTAACAGTTTTGTTTTGTCAAAATCATTTTGCAAAGTTTTATATTAAAATTACCAAGAAATGTTGCTAGCTGGAAAAGTATGGTGTACTCTGTTAAATTAGCAGAGTTTTTCTGTAATTTAACAGAGATATTATTTTGAGTGTAAGATTCTTAAATGTACACTCAAAATAATAACTCTGTAAAATACTCTTTAAAATGGCTGTAATCTCAATTCAACAGATATTTGACAGAGTTTTCTGTCAAAATACAGATTTAACGAAAATTTTTGTATTTTGTAATGACAAAAACACAAAGTTTCATCTGTTATATTACTATTAACTTTGTAGTCTTAATTTTACAGATAATTAACAGCCCGAGTAAAAATTTTTCTTTGATGCAATACATAATGATATATAACACAATATATATTTATACGCAATTTAGTCCGAATAAAGGTGGATGTTTTTGCATTAAAAAAGATCAACTTGTATAAAATATGATTTGATTTCATCCGAGTTTTGACCAGACATTGACATATATTAGTGGATCTAATTAGATCTAATTGAATAAAAACATGTAAAATCCTGGTGTTTTTTGGTTTGGGTTGAGACACACCACAGGTCAACGATACATTCACCAAACATATAATTTTCTTAAACAAAAAAATGTTCGGGTACGCTTCGAACCAGATAGGTGATATACATAACCCTAACAAGGAAATGTTTAGGAACATTTTAAAAAGTTTCTCATACTTTGCCTTAAAAACTTAGAAAATTGTTGGTTAAATGGAAACATATAGTGTTATATATGGAACAGAATAGGATATATATAATTTTATATTAAATTATACAGAAAAACAAATTTTGTATTGACCCTCATATAATTTTATATAATTATACCAAGCGTACACCTTTTAATCCGAATCATGATTCAATTATATATAACTACATATGACTGCATTTAAAAAATTTTGAAAATATCTCACGCGATGTATAATCATATATGATTTATTATGTTTGCATCTGGTTATATATTGTTATATATGTTTATTTTTACTCGGGAGAGTTTTCTGCTAAAATACAGATTTAAGCAAAATACTCTGTATTTTTTATAACCAAAAAACTATGTTTTATCTGTATTTTTACTTATTTCTATGTAATCTTAATTTCATAGTTAAAAACAGAGTTTTCTGTAAAATCACCAACATTTTATTTGTATTTTTTTTTTCGGAAAATGTTAAAAAAGTACCAAAAAAATCTTTTCAAAAATCTTATAACAATTTTACAAAATAACATGAATTTGACTAAACTCTGTAAATTTACAGAGTATTTTTCTGTAAAATTTTGGTTGCATCAAATGCATTTTACAAATATATGTAAATTAAGGGAGTTTTTCTTTGCTAAATGGTGTTTAATTTAACCAATATTTTACTAGAAACTCTGTAAATTAACTGTTTTTTTTTGTCAAAATCATTTTACAAAGTTTTATAGTAAAATTACCAAGAAATGTGGCTAGCCGGAAAAGTACTGTGTACTGTGTTAAATTAGCAGAGTTTTTCTGTAATTCAACAGAGTTATTATTTTGAGTGTAAGATTCTTAAATGTACACTCAAAATTATAACTCTGTAAAATACTCTGTAAAATGACTGTAATCTCAATTAAACAGATATTTGACAGAGTTTTCTGTCAAAACACAGATTTAAAGAAAATACTTTGTATTTTGTTGTGACAAAAAAAAAACAAATTTTTATCTGTTATCTGTTACTTTTAACTTTGTAATCTTTATTTTACAGATAATTAACTGCTTTTCTTCTAAAATACAGATTAATGCAAAATACTTTGTATTTTTTGTAACCGAAAAAAAAGTTTTTTCCGTATTTTTGCTTTTTACTACACTCAAAATAATAACTCTGTTAAATTACAGAAAAACTCTGCTAATTTAACAGAGTACACCATACTTTTCCAGCTAACAACTTTTCTTGGTAATTTTACTAAAAACCTCTGTAAAATGATTTTGACAAAAAAAATGTTAATTTACAGAGTTTATAGTAAAATATTGGTTAAATATGAAAGCTTTTTGACAGAGAAAACTCTGTAATTTTACATTAAAACTCTGTAAAATGATTTGGACAAAAAAACTGTTAATTTACAGAGTTTCTAGTAAAATATTGGTTAAATAAACCACCATTTAGCGAAGAAAACTATGTAAATTTACATATATTTGTAAAATGCATGTGATTCAAAAAAAAATTTACAGAAAAAACTCTGTAAATTTACAGAGTTTAGTTAAATGCATGTTATTTTGTAAAATTTCTATAAGATTTCTGAAAAAAAAGTTATAACTTTTTTGCTACTTTTTCAACTTTTTCTAAAAAAAAAAATATATATAGATAAAATTTTGATGTTTGGTAACAAACACCATATCTACTTTAAACGGAAAACTTTTTTGGTTATAAAAAAATACTAAGTATTTTGCTTAAATCTGTATTTTAGCAGAAAACTCTGTTAATTATCTGTAAAATTAAGATTATAAAGTAAAAAGTAATATAACAGAGGAAACTTTGTTTTTTTTGTCACAACAAAATACAAAGTATTTTCTTTAAATCTGTATTTTGATAGAAAACTCTGTCAAATATCTGTTGAATTGAGATTACAGTCATTTAACAGAGTTATTATTTTGAGTGCAAAGAAAAACTCTGTAAATTTTCATATATTTGTCAAATGCATTTGATGCAACAAAAATTTTAAAGAAGAAAACTCTGTAAATTTACCAAGTTTAGTAAAATACATGTTACTTTGTAAAATTTTTTTAAGATTTTTTGTTGTTACTTTTTTAATATTTTCTCCAAAAAAAATACAGATACAGTTTTGTCGTTTTTACAGAAAACTCTGTTTTTAACTATGAAATTGAGATTACATAGAAATAAGTAAAAATACAGATAAAACTTAGTTTTTTGGTTACAAAAAAATACAGAGTATTTCGCTTAAATCTGTATTTTAGCAGAAAACTCTTTTAATTATCTGTTAAATTAAGATTACAAAGTTAAAAGTAATATTACAGAAGAAACTTTGTTTTTTTTTGTCACCACAAAATAGAAAGTTTTTTCTTTAAATCTGTTTTTTGACAGAAAACTCTGTCAAATATCTGTTGAATTGAGATTACAGTCATTTTACAGAGTATTTAACAGAGTTATTATTTTGAGTGTTGGAATTGTCGTAAAATAGGAGGTAGCAAAAAATCTAGTAATATCACGAATCCTTCTTGTAAGTTTTATCGCGTCAAAAAAATTGTAAATTTACAATTTTTTTTGGAAAAAACTTGTAAAATTACAAAATTATTGGCAAAAAACTTGTAAAATAACAAGGAATTCTCGTCAAGTAGGAGGTAGCAAAAAAAAAGTTACAAACTTTGCTAGTAATTTTACAAGGTTTTTTTTTTTAAGTGTACCGAAGCGCATCCAAAAGCGCTCTTGAGGATGCAGTAAAAGTAAGGGGGAACATTTTTAATTTTTTCTTAAGATTTTTTATACTCTCAAAATAATAACTCTGTAAAAACTCTGTAAAATGACTGTAATCTGAATTAAACAGACATTTGACAGAGTTTTCTGTCAAAATACAGATTTAAAGAAAATACTTTGTATTTTGTTGTGACAAAAAAACAAAGTTTCCTCTGTTATATTACTTTTTACTTTTTAATCTTAATTTTACAGATAATTAATAGAGTTTTCTGCTAAAATACAGATTTAAGCGAAATAATCTGTTTTTTTTTATAACCAAAAAAAACAGGTTTTATCTGTATTTTTACTTTTTCTATGTAATTTTAATTTCGTAGTTATTTTATTTATATTTTTTTTGAGAAAATGTTAAAAAAGTATCAAAAAAATCTTTCCAAAAATCTTGCAACAATTTTACAAAATAACATGTATTGTACTAAAATCTGTATATTTACAGAGTTTTTTTTCTGTAAAATTTTGGTTGAATCAAATGCATTTTACAAATATATGTAATTTTACAGAGTTTTTCTTTGCTAAATGGTGTTTTATTTAACCAATATTTTACTAGAAACTCTGTAAATTAACAGTTTTTTTTTTGTCAAAATCATTTTGCAAAGTTTTATATTAAAATTACCAAGAAATGTTGCTAGCTGTAAATTAACAGTTTTTTTTTGCTCTGTAAATTAACAGTTTTTTTTTTGTCAAAATCATTTTACAAAGTTTTATAGTAAAATTACCAAGAAATGTTTCTAGCTGGAAAAGTATGGTGTACTCTGTTAAAATATCAGAGTTTTTCTGTAATTTAACATATGCTGTGTTTTTCAATAAGTGGATTTATTTTCGGATTAATCTTATTTAGTTCAAAATAAATATTTTAACATGCCAAAACAAATTTGAAATATTTTTTTCCGTAATCTACGATATATTAGCATTTATGATCTGAAAAAATAATAAAAAA
This sequence comes from Pegoplata infirma, assembly GCA_963921195.1. Classification (NCBI taxonomy): domain Eukaryota; kingdom Metazoa; phylum Arthropoda; class Insecta; order Diptera; family Anthomyiidae; genus Pegoplata; species Pegoplata infirma. The sequence goes on from OY992540.1 coordinate 184,452,681, forward strand.
ATCTAGAAAATGAAAAAAGTTATAAATAAATCAAAATTAATCCAACTAAATTTCAGGATTTAATAAATCCATTTTGGATTAATTTTGATTTATTTATAACTTTTTTCATTTTCCAAATTTTTTTATTATTTTTTCGGATTATAATTGCAAATTTATCGTAGTTTGCGGAAAAAATATTCCAAATTTGTTTTCGTATGGTCAAATATTTTTTTTAAACAAAATAAGATTAATCAGAAAATAAATCCACTTATTGAAAAACACAGCAAGAGTTATTATTTTGAGTGTGTAAATAATTTATGAAATTCAGAGATTTTTTTTTTGCAAAATAATTCAGATTCTGAAAAATTTTTCTTAGGAAAAATTTTCAGTTGCTGAGAATAGAATGGAGTAATCCAAATTGGAGTACTCCATTCTATGGTCACATTTATGCCTTCCTCTTTCCCAATAAGCACAAGAAAACTAAAAATTCAAGCGTTTGAAATTTGACTTGAATTTAACTTGAATTCAAGCTATTATTTCAAGTCAAATTCAAGTTCCGTAAGTCGTAGTATTTATTCAAAACAGTTTGAAAAAATTGTCATTTCATAAACAACATTTTGTTGAAAAAAATAAAAAATATTTCAGACAAATAATAAAAAAAAACAAATCGGTGCATTTTTCAAGATTGTTTTGCAAAAAAAACCTTAAATTCGTGGTAAGTTGTGTCTATTAAATATGTTTAAAAAAAATATTAATAAAATGTATTTTTTTTAAAGCTTTCTGGTACAAAAATCCAAGATTCCATTTAAATATCTGATGATAAGGATAATTTGTCCAGACCAGTTTATTATGGATTAATGATGCTGCGAAAAGTAAATATTTTTGTTCACCCGAGTAAAAATTTTGATATGATGCAATATATAATGATATGTAACACAATATATATTTAAACGCAATTTGATCCGAATAATGGTGGATGTGTTTGCATTAAAAAAGATCAACTTGTATAAAATATGATTTGATTTCATCCGAGTTTTGACCAGACATTGCCATATATTGGTGGATCTAATTAGATCTAATTGCATAAAAAAATATAAAATCCTGGTGTTTTTTGGTTTGGGTTGAGATACACCACAGGTCAACGATACATTCACCAAACATTTAAATGTCTGGGTACGCTTCGAACCAGATAGGTGATATACATAACCCTAACAAGAAATGTTTAGGAACATTTTAAAAAGTTTCTTATACTTTGTCTAAAAAACTTAGAAAATTTTTGGTTAATTGGAAACTTATATAGTTTTATATGGAACAGCATAAGCTGTATATAATTTTATGTTAAATTATACAGAAAAACAAATTTTGTATTGACCCTCATATAATTTTATATAATTATATCAACCGTACACCTTTTAATCCGAATCATGATTAAATTATATATAACTACATATGACTGCATTTAAAAAATTTAGAAAAGATCTCACGCGATGTATAATAATATATGATTTAATATGTTTGTATCAAGTTATATATTGTAATATATGTTTATTTTTACTCGGGCAATATTTAATACATTTAGTTATATATTGTGAAATAAATGGAAAATAAAAAAAAAAATGTATAAAAATGATGCTGGTTTGATTAAAATACACTGGAATTAGGCTTGTTTCGGACTGGAATTAGGCTTGAATTGGACTGGAATTAGGCTTGAATTGGACTAGCATAGGGCTTGAATTCAACTATAATTCAAGCTAAATTCAAGCAATTTTTAAAAAAAAATTTTTTGGTTCGACTGGAATTACGCTTTTTTTAGGGCTTGAATTCAAGTGTTTTTACACTGTTTTGTTTGACTTGAACTCAAGTATCCGTTTTGCTGGTATATGCTAATGAATAACAGTGTTTTTCAAGTATAATTCCACACACAGAAAACAAATTTGCTAATTTCCAACTGAAATTCAGTTGTTGCAGCAAAAATTCGGTTGATGCATTTGTATTAAGATAGTAACAACTGAATGTCAGTAGTTTCAACTGAATTTTGTTGATATAACTGTCTTTTAATTGAAACAACTACAAAATTAATTTGCCACAGTGAAATATAGTAGCATCAACTGAATTTTGAGTTGATGCAACTGAATAATTCAGTTGGAAATTTATTTTTCTCTGTGCAGGCTTGAAAATTGAAAATATGACTTGAATTATACTTGAATTACACTTGAATTTCAACAATTTGGCTTATTGGGTTTGCACTTTCATACACTCAAAATAATAACTCTGTAAAATGCTCTGTAAAATGACTGTAATCTCAATTCAACAGATATTTGACAGAGTTTTCTGTCAAAATTTAGATTTAAAGAAAATACTTTGTATTTTGTTGTTACAAAAAACAAAGTTTCCTCTGTTATATTCACTCTAAACAAATGAGTCCAGTTTCCTACTATAAATTGGGTAAATTTCAACAAATTCAAATAATATACTACTATAAATGTGTAAATTTCCAATAATTTTTTGGTACAACTACACATTTTGTGTAAATTTACCCAATTTATAGCAGGTAACTGAAATCATACTAGAAACTCTGTAAATTAACAGTTTTTTTTTGTCAAAATCATTTTACAGAGTTTTAATATAAAATTACAGAGTTTTCTCTGTCAAAAAGCTTTTATATTTAACCAATATTTTACTATAAACTCTGTAAATTAACAGTTTTTTTGTCAAAATCATTTTACAGAGTTTTTTAGTAAAATTACCAAGAAATGTTGTTAGCTGGAAAAGTATGGTGTACTCTGTTAAATTAACAGAGTTTTTCTGTAATTAAACAGAGTATTTATTTTGAGTGTGCCTTCCTCTTTTGCACTTTCGTATTATTTAATTTGACTATCCGTTTTTAGTTCACTCCAGAGTGGAACATTTCAACTCCGGAATACATCTTTTTCTAATCTGAGTAAACAGAGGTCACATTTGTGCCTTTTTCTTTTGCACTTTCATACACTCATAATAATAACTCTGTAAAATACTCTGTAAAATTACTGTAATCTCAATTCAACAGATATTTGACAGAGATGTCAAGAAAAACTTTGTATTTTGTTGTGACAAAAAAACAAAGTTTCCTCTGTTATATTACTTTTTACTTTGTAATCTTAATTTTACAGATAATTAACAGAGTTTTCTGCTAAAATACAGATCTAAGCAAAATACTTCGTATTTTTTTATAGCCAAAAAAGTTGTCTGTTTTGAGTAGTTTTTGTTTTTGTTACCAAGCATCAAAATTTTATCTGTATATTTTTTTTTTTTTTTGAGAAAAAGTTGAAAAAGTAGCAAAAAAAGTTATCAAAATTTATTTTTCAGAAATCTTATAAAAATTTTACAAAATAACATGCATTTACCTAAACTCTGTAAATTTACAGAGTTTTTTTCTGTAAATTTTTTTTTGCATCAAATATATGTAAATTTCATAGTTTTCCTTTCTAAATGGTGGTTTATTTAACCTAGAGTTTGCAAAACGATTAAAATCGTAATCGTAATCGCGATTAATCGCACCAATTAATCGTAATCGTAATCGGCAAAAAAATCATGCGATTAAGATTAATCAATTTTAATGAAATTCACAGTATTTATAAAGATTTTAAAATATATAATCTTTGGAAAACTTCCACTACAATAATTTGGATTTTTAAAAAAAGTTTTAAGATATATATATTTATATATCTTGCGATACATTATTTTTTATTGATTTTGGCATACAGAATACGAGTATCAAAAAATTTCTGAAATCGAGGGAACAGTTTTGGAGAAATCGCTATCTAAAAATTGTCAAAAAACTAGAAAAGAAATATTTTAAATGATTTTTTTTCAGTGACACTATCATAAAGATCGAAACGAACATGAATTTAAACTTTATTTGAGCCAAATCAGATTAAATACATATTTAAAACAGCTTTTCGAGCAAAGTTTTAAATTTTCCAAAAATCAAAAAAAATTGATCCAAAGTCGTCACAGGTTCAATTTATTGGATTTGACTCAAATAAAGTTCAAATGAAAGTTTGTCTCAAGCTTTATAAAATGGTCAAGGGAAAAAATTCTGAACGTCGTAAAAACCGCCATTTTTGCAAATTTCAAATAGCGGTATCTCGAACGCCTTTCGATCAAATATTAAATTTGTTTTGATATTCGAGTTCAACGCATGAAATTCATTAAATATAATACTTCGCAAGACGTAATTTTTAATTTTCAAAAATCCAAAATTTTGATCTCCGCTACGGGGTAAATTAATTCGATTGGCTTTTAATTTGTACCACATAAGTTTTAGTTCCAGAAGAACTAAAATTTGCCGGACTCATAATTTTATTTCTTGAAAATATCAATTTTCATACACAGAAAAAAATAAAAATGAATTTCAATTACGAAATTCGTTGATTCAATTAAAAAATTAATTGATTTCGGACGTATCACGAAAATGCGCATATTAATTACTCATTTTGTTTGAAAATAGTTTTAAAACTTAATTAAATTGTTAATTGAATCAATTAAAGTTTTAATTGAAAATAAAATGGGAAACCAATTAAAATTGTAATTAAATAAACTAAAAAAAAATAATATTAAATTAAAAATCAATAATATAGATTTATTGATTCACATAAAATGTTTAATTGAAAAAAGACCAAAACTCAATTTAATTTTAAAGTTAAACTTCAAAAAATGCCATAAAATAAATAAACATAGAATTTTTTTTGTTTTTTATTATTAAGATATTTTTTTTTTCTTTATTAAATATAAACAGTTGGTATAGTTTTGCATAGAAACATTATAGTAGTATTTTAAAATATCAATAACTATTTAAAACTACATTTTTATTTTTAAATCTTATTATTGCATGCATTTTTGTCGCTTTAGTAAAGTTGAAACAAAAAAAAAAATTGTATTATATTTCAATGTGCAAAACAATTCATATTATTTTTTTTTTTGTTTCAACTGTACAAATTTTATCAGCAAACAATTTATCCGCAACGACCAGTCGCCTTAAAGAAAACAATAAAACTAAATTTTGTTCTTGCGTTGTTATGTATTCATTGGCTGCTACCACCAAAATATACAAAACATAGTTCAAAAGTTTTTTTTGTTGTTTTTTGCATTTTTATTTTTTTATTGGCTACTAACACTAATGCATACAAAACCGGTTTCGTTTGTTTATTTTATTTTTGTTTTCAGTAAAGTCAAGAATTCAATTAAAACATTAATTGAATCAATTAAAATGTTTAATTGAAGTTAAATTTAATATCAAATCCATTTTTAATTAAAAAAAAAAATACGATATTGTTTTCTGTGTACGTTTTAAAAATACTACGTTTAAAAATATAAACGATTTTTTTAATAAGTCTATTACAATTCAATTTATTTAAAAATTCGATTAATCGATAATCGCGATTAACGGCGATTTTTTTAATCGTAATCGCGATTATGAAATATCTCGATTATTTGCAAACTCTAATTTAACCAATATTTTACTAGAAACTCTGTAAATTAACAGTTTTTTTTGTCCAAATCATTTTACAGAGTTTTATGGTAAAATTACTGAGTTTCCTCTGTAAAAAAGCTTTCATATTTAACCAATTTTTTACTATAAACTCTGTAAATTAACAGTTTTTTTCTGTCAAAATCATTTTACAGAGATTTTTAGTAAAATTACCAAGAAATGTTGTTAGCTGGAAAAGTATGGTGTACTCTGTTAAATTAGCAGAGTTTTTCTGTAATTTAACAGAGTTATTATTTTGAGTGTATTATTTAATTTGACTATCCGTTTTTAGTTCACTCCAGAGTGGAACATTTTAACTCCGGAATACATCTTCTTCTAATCTGAGTAAACAGAGGCTGTGTTAACCGTTAACAGAGAATAAAGACACCTCTAAATATATCATTTCTTATAAGCTTTTTCAGGTAAAAGATGGTGTAGGTTATTCTATGGTCGGTCTTGACCAATTATAATTGTCTCTCTTGTTCGACTAAATTTTACGCGCTAAATAAAAGTTTGATGCTACGCTAGCCTAACAGTTTGTGAACCACTGCTTAACACTACAAAATTGCTACCAAAACTATAATCTGCTGTTGTTATTCATTTTTGTATTTATATTTATATATTCATGCATGATTTGAAGGACTTGAATTTGAATTGCAATAAAAAATTCTTAAATCACTTAATCGCCTAGACACAAACAAAAATGTGATTTAATATTTACAAATTCATCAAATCGATGCATTTTTGTTTTGTAAAATTTATGTATTTAACCAATTTAGAACTATCCATTTATGTCAAAACTATAAAAATTCTAATATGAACAATAAAATTAATAACACTAAAATCGCTAATTGCATATAAATTACATATTTAAAAAGCGAAAAATGCAAAATAGATTTTTTTCGATTTTGATAATGAACTCATCACTACACAAAAAAAAACCTACTAACAATTACATTGTAGGTAAAGTTTTTTCTATAATGAAATGACTTAAAATAATCAGAAGAGATTTTTTTAGATTTTAGCTCAAAATTTATATTTTTGGAATGATTTAGTTATGATGAGCCCAATCTGGATATCCATCCGTCACATATGTTTAGGTTTGCGCATAAAAGTTTTTCAGACCCTACACTCAAAAAAAAAAAAAAACTCTGAAAAATACTTTGTAAAATGACTGTAATCTCAATTCAACAGATATTTGACAGAGTTTTCCGTCAAAATACAGATTAAAAGAAAATAGTTTGTATTTTGTTGTGACAAAAAAACAAAGTTTCCTCTGTTATATTACTTTTTACTTTGAAATCTTAATTTTACAGATAATTAACAGAGTTTCTGCTAAAATACAGATTTAAGCAAAATACTTTGCATTTTTTTTTTTGGGTTTTGTTACCAAACATCAAAATTTTATCTGCATATTTTTTTTTTGAGAAAAAGTTGGCAAAGTAGCAAAAGAAGTTATAAAATTTTTTTAGAAATCTTATAAAAATTTTACAAAATAACATGCATTTAACTGAACTCTGTAAATTTACAGAGGTTTTTCTGTTAATTTTTTTTTGCATCAAATGCATTTTACAAATATATGTAAATTTACATAGTTTTCTTTGCTAAATGGTGGTTTATTTAACCACTATTTTACTAGAAACTCTGTAAATTAACAGTTCTTTTTTTGTCCAAATCATTTTACAGAGTTTTAAAGTAAAATTACAGAGTTTTCTCTGTCAAGAACCTTTCATATTTAACCAATATTTTACTATAAACTTTGTAAATTAACAGTTTTTTTTTGTCAAAATCATTTTACAGAGTTTTTTAGTAAAATTACCAAAAAAATGTTGTTAGCTGGAAAAGTATGGTTTACTCTGTTAAATTAGCAGAGTTTTCTGTAATTTAACAAAATACACCATACTTATCCAGCTAGCAACATTTCTTGGTACTTTTACTATAAAACTCTGTAAAATAATTCTGACAAAAAAAAGCTGTTAATTTACAGAATTTCTAGTTAAATATTGGTTAAATAAAACACCATTTAGCAAAGAAAAACTCTGTAAATTTTCATATATTTGTAAAGTGCATTTAATGCAACCAAAATTTCACAAAAAAAAACTGTAAATTTACAGAGTTTAGTAAAATATATGTTATTTTTTAAAATTGTTATAAGATTTTTGAAAAGATTTTTTTTAACATTTTCTAAAAAAAATACAGATAAAATTTTAGTGTTTTTACAGAATACTCTATTTTTTACTATGAAATTAAGATAACATAGTAATACCCAGCAAAAATTGACATTACAAGTTATGGGTTTTGTAATCGAAACAGATGATAATAAGTAGTTACTTATTGAATGAAACACTAATTATTTTAACATGGGCGTGAGACAAAAATAACTAGTGAAGAGTATGGAGATAAATAAGTAGTTACTGACTCGGATTACTAATAAGGAGTAAAAACCCATTACTAATAAGAAGTAAAGTAATTAGTTAATTAAAACATTTAAAATTTAACCTGTTTTTACTAAAACTTAAAAAATACGTAATTGTTATTAAGTTTTTAATTACTTTTTAAGTTAATTGATGTTTAAAGGTTAAAAACTGCAAGTGCAAGGAGATATTATTACTTAGAAGTTCTTTGTTAACATATTACTAAAAAGTAGTTACTTTTGGGCTTAAAATAATGTTAATGGTAATGGTACTCATTATAAATAATGTGCTTGGTAATGATTACTTTTCACAACTCATTACCATGTTTTTGCTGGGTAAGTAAAAATACAGATAAAACTTGGTTTTTCTGGTTATAAAAAAAACATAGTATTTCGCTTAAATCTGTATTTTAGCAGATAACTCTATTAATAATCTAAAAAATAAAGATAACAAAGTTAAATGTAATATAACAGATAAAACTTTGTTTTTTTTTTTTTGTCACAACAAAATACAAAGTATTTTCTTTAAATCTGTATTTTGACAGAAAACTCAAATATCTGTTGAATTGAGATTACAGTCATTTTACAGAGTATTTTACAGAGTTATTATTTTGATTGTATAAATCAATTCTAAAATCCAAAAACATTTTTCGTACAGAAAAATTTTGAGATTCTCGGTCATTTTTTTTTTAGAAAAACATTCTCACATAACTTTTTTTTCTCTTTCTCTTCTAGCCATCTTCTCAGATTTTTCGAGAGAAGAATTATTTCTCAGATTTTCCTATTAAAATTATCAGATTTTTCCTATAGGAAAGTTGTCAGACTTTCGAATGGTCAGATTTTTTCTATAAAAAATTGTCAAATGTTCCCTATAAAAAATTCGAAGAAAAATTTAATATTCCGAGACTTTTTTACATTTTTTTCTTTAGAAAAATTAAGATTCTTACAAGGAAGGTCGTTTAGAGGGCACCCACCGATTGTCCTGAAACTTGGGTATGGGAATGAGGGAGAAAAATTATAGCTACATATTTTTTAGCTGCCCAATCTCAAATTTATAAAAGGGTTGCCACCTTATGAAAAAATTAGGTCTTTCGAGAAATCCTAATAAAATCCGAACTAGAAGGAATATCGCCAAAGGCAAATATACGGGTCAGTTTAATTCTAATAGAGATTATTATATATGATTTTGACGGTCGTGCGTATATACTTCCCCATATAAACTACCCCATTTTTACACCGTTTTTACATTTTTGAAGATAAGGACTTAACGAAGCCGAATTCGGACGCGACCTATAGACCATTGAATAGGCCCTCAAAAACCTTTCGGTCTGTATAAAATGTGCATATAGTTTCTTTTGAAGAGATCTGAAAAATCCTCAAAAAAAGGAAAAAATATCCGTTTTCCCCTCTCCCCTTTGACCCGCTAAATGTGAGATTTGGCAGCTAAGAAAAAACATGTTACTCTTATTTTTCTCCCCTCTTTCCCATATGCAAGTTTCAGGAGAATCGGTGGGTGCCCTGTGAAACCCTTCCTTGTTAGACATTTTTCATAGAAGAATTTTTATAAAAAATTTCTTCGTATTGAAAAATTCTAAGGTTTTTCCTATAGAAAAATTCAAAAATTATTCCTATAGAAAAATTCTCAAATTTTTTATTAAAAAAAATTTATCATTTCGAAACATTTTTCGTTTAGAAAAATTTTAAGATTCTTAAGAATTTTTTTTTAGATAATTTTTTTTGGTAATTTTTTCTTTTTCACTTTCCTTTTTCACTCTTCTCTTCTTTTCTTTCCTTCTTTTCCTTTCCTTTCATTTTCTTTGCCTTTTTTTTCTTTCAAATTCGTGGCAGTTTCCTTTCCCCAGTGGATCCGCGCCTGAATTAGAAAGAAAATTGACCTCGAGCTAAAATAACCCTACTTAAAATTTTGTAAAAAAAATTTTACTAAACTTAGGGAAATTCATGAACTATTTTGTACACCCAAAAAAAAACGTGGGTATTTAATACTAAAAATTTAACTAAATGTTAGTCCAAAAGGACCTAGTGCAGGAATTGGTAACCAATACTAAATTTTTTTACTAATATTATTCAAAACCAGTAAAACTTACTAATTTTAGTACTTTGAAGATACTAAAATTAGTAACTAATTAGTAGATTTTTGTACAATATCACTTACTAAACCTTTTACTGTAGAATTATTTTGAGTGTAGGAAATTTTTTCCCAAGGATAAAGGGAAATTTTAAACTTTTTATTCCGTATTTTTTTTTTGTAAATTTAATCAAAAATCTTTAAAAATAAATTTATAAAATTACAAAAAAACTGAACTAAAAACTGGGAAAATTAATGAAATTTTTAGAAAAAGAGGCAATTAGAAAAATTTTGAGAAGTTTTAACTAAGTTTTAAAAATTTTTTACAAAGTTTTTTAACTAAATTCTAAGAACGTGTATATGAGTTTTGAACTAAATTCTAAGAACTTTTAACTAAATTCTAAGAAGTTAGTACTAAATTTTAAGAAGTTTTTAACTAAATTCTAAAAAGATAAACAAAAGTTTTTAACAAAATTGTAAGAGTTTTTAACAAAATTGTAAGAGTTTTTAACAAAATTGTAAGAGTTTTTAACTTAATTCTAAGAAGTTTGGTATCGGACCCAATGGGTCGAGACCTCATGGGTTCGACCACATTGGGTTCGAACCCAATGGATCGTTAAGGGTCGCCATAGATTTTGATTCAACATTTTTTCCCGTTTTGCTCCACTTTCCAGTTTTTGAGATACGGGAATTTGGGGTCTAATAGGGTCCTGAGGGTCTTGAGATTTCGCCATTTTGAAATTTTTAACTTAATTCTAAGAAATTTTAACTAAATTTTAAGAAGTTTTAACTAAATTCTATACTAAATTCTAAGATTTTTTAACCAAAGAAGTTTTAACTAAATTCGAAAAAGTTTTTACAAAATTCTATGAAGTTTTTCACTGAATTCTAAGAAAACAAATATGAATTTTGAACTAAATTCTAAGAAATTTTTAACTTAATTCTAAGAAGTTTAAAGTACATTCTAAGAAGTTTTAACTCAATCCTAAGAAGTTTTTAACTAAATTCTAAAAAAATAAATTTGAGTTTTTATCTAAATTCTAAGAAGTTTTAACAAAATCCTTAGAAATTTTTACCTAAATTCTAAGAACTTCGCTTTCTCAATTCTAAGAAGTGAAATTTGGTGAATATATTTGTAGTAAATTTTAACTAAACTTGAACTAAATTTTGTGTAAACATATATTTCAGAAATGTGTCTTAAAAATAAATATATGTTTCTCAGATTTGGGGAAAATTTCTTTTTCAGTAAGATTTTTTTCTTTATATTTAAGAAGTCCATTTTAGGAAAACTACACTGAAAATAATAACTCTGTAAAATACTCTGTAAAATGACTGTAATCTCAATTCAACAGATATTTGACAGAGTTTTCTGTCAAAATACAGATTTAAAGAAAATACTTTGTATTTTGTTGTGACAAAAAAACAAAGTTTCCTCTGTTATATTACTTTTTACTTTGTAATCTTAATTTTACAGATAATTAACAGAGTTTTCGGTTAAAATACAGATTTAAGCAAAATACTTCGTATTTTTTTTATAACCAAAAAAGTTTTCTGTTTTGAGTAGTTTTTGTTTTTGTTACCAAACATCAAAATTTTATCTGTGTATTTTTTTTTGAGAAAAAGTTTAAAAATTAGCAAAAAAAAGTTATCAAAAAAAAATCTTTTCGGAAATCTTATAAAAATTTTACAAAATAACCTGGATTTAACTAAACTCTGTAAAATTACAGAGTTTTTTCTGTAAATTCTTTTTTGCATCAAATGCATTTTACAAATATATGTAAACTTACATAGTTTTCTTTGCTAAAAGGTGGTTTATTTAACTAATATTTTACTATAAACTCTGTAAATTAACCGTTTTTTTCTGTCCAAATCATTTTACAGAGTTTTAATGTAAAATTACAGAGTTTTCTCTGACAAAAAGCTTTCATATTTAACCAATATTTTACTATAAACTCTGTAAATTAACAGTTTTTTTTTTTGTCAAAATCATTTTACAGAGTTTTTTAGTAAAATTACCAAGAAATGTTGTTAGCTGGAAAAGTATGGTGTACTCTGTTAAATTAGCAGAGTTTTTCTATAATTTAACAGAGTTATTATTTTGAGTGTATGAACTATTTATAAATACATGAACTAAAATTTTTTCCTCACAGTTAGGAAAATTTCCCATTTTTTAGTTAAATTTAACAAAATTTTAGGAAATTTCATGAACAATTTTCAAAGAAATTTTTTTTCTAAATTTTAGTTATGTCTTTTTTTAGTGTAGCTTTAAATTTAGTTCGAGTCAACGGAAATTGTAAAAAAAAAAAATTGTTATACTTTGCCTAAATAGATTTCCCTCTTAAAAAAAAAAAAGTTTCTTTGTTAAAAAAAAGAAGAAAAATTGTTTTTAATTGTAAAACAAGACCTTGAAATTATTTTTGAGTAAAAATACATTTCTACATTTGAAAAATTCCCCCAAAAGTTGTTTTTGAATTTCAGTTTTGTTTTTTATAAAATTAAAAAAAAAAATATTTTAATTTTCCAATTTTCTTAACTTTTTATTAATGTTACTTACTTTTCATTGACCATATATTGGTTTTGGTTAATCCTTGTAAATATTTATAAATATCCTTTGAACAATTGGCAGATGCAACGCTTCTAATATTAATCCACTGTGAAGCGATATAACTTAAATCGAATACATTAAGCACATCCTTTAAGCGTAATGTATTCGTTAAATCGATATTATCCATGGCAGGTGCTGATGAAGAGGACAAGGGGGAGGAGGTGGTGGTGGTCGAAGATAAATTCAAATTGCTAATATGTAAGCGTAAATTAATTGGTTTTGTATGATCAATTATCATATGGGTTAGATTTAATTTTGTCACAACACTAGCACTGGTACCACCACCACCACCACCACCACTATCACCATTATCGATGGCCGCATATGTCCATGATGAGGCATGGACTAAAAGTGCAGCCCAGAGGCTTAAATAGAACAAACGCATTTTTTTATGTTAATTTATCTTTTGTTAAATAATTTTTTTGTTGTTTGGTTTTCAAGATAATCGATTAAATACACAATGACAAAATTAAAAAATGATTTTTTTTTTTGGGGAAAAAATGTAACTTTCACTTTGTTTAAGGTAAATATTTTTTATGCACCAGATATTTTTTTTATTTTTTTTTTTTTAATTTTCTTATGTAATAATATTTTTTTTTTTAAATTCTTAATATTTTAAGAATTTTTTTATGTATTTAATTAATCCAAATTTGAATTCGTAACGTTTTTTTTCGTTTTAATTTTATTTCATAACTTTTTTTTTTTTTGAAAAAATCATCCGGCTGATTTTAAAACTTTTACTTTCCGTAACGCTGCAATGTTTGCCGATTAAAAACCAAGCGCGTTTAAAATATCTGACAACCGACTAGTCCAATCGCACGATTATGAATTGCGTCTGCGCGTCTTCAGCGCTTATAAAAATATGCTAAATATTTCAACACGCACAACTTAGCAGCAGCAGCAGCCAATTCATCCATCCAGTCACAAAAATTTCATTCACACAGATAAATTTAAAAAACCAACAGAAAACAATTGAAAATAAAATTAAAAAAAAAAAATATTATGTGATTTCAACAAAAAGTCTCTTTCTTAAGTTGAGAGACAAACAAAAGTGCGAGTGATATTTTTCTTTTTGAATTTTTTAAAATTGTTAACGTTTTATTTAGACCTTTATTAGTCGGTTGGTCATTGTTTTGAACTTAACGTGTTTTTTATTTGCTTCTCTTCTTGTGTTTATTTTTTGAATATTAATAATTTTTATTGTTTCTGCTGCTGTTTTATTTTTGGGAGTTTGGCTTAAGTGTTGCACGTCTAAATGGTTCGACAAACGAAAGTGAACTGAAAAGCAGTTTTCTTCTTTCGTTGGCAAAAAGTTCAAGCTTAAATTTAGTTGCAATAACTTTTGTGCTGCTACGGCTTTAGTTAAGTTATTGATGCGGCTTTGTGCTGATCGATTCATATGACTTGCATACAAACCTAACACTCAGCGACATTTTATTAAGGGCATCTACTAGGGTTTCTATTCGGGAAAAATTTCCCGGGAATTCCCGGGAAATATTTTTCTTAAAATCCCGGGATTTTTTCTTCGGGAAATTTCGGGAATTCGTCGCTAATTTTTTAATAAAAATATATTTTATTTACACATTTTTAACACAATTTTAAATGATTTAATAAAAATGACATTAAAACTTTGAAAGAATTAACATTTTTAAAGAAAAACTAGTGTGGATATGCTTCAGCTTGCATGTTATTTAGGCCTAATAATTATTTTTCTTTAATCGATTGCGTGACAAAATACAGAATCAAACTAAATTTCACTTCAAATGTTGGTTGCAAATTGGCAAAAGTTTTCTTAACCTAAAGTTCCAATGATTTCTTCTTTACGAAATTTAGTATTTCATATTCAGAACAACAATCTTTATAGTGCTTAAACAAAAATATCTATATTTTAAAAAATATATAACAAACCTGGGTTTCAGCTTAAAATTTCATATATGAAGTAATAGCCTGGTATCTATCGGCCGTGAAAAAAAAAAATATATTTTGTAACGAACCTTGGCCGCCACGAGTTCTATCCCAGCAACCAGTGAAAGTACGTCGTTTCAATGGCTATATAGTACATTGGTGTTCTCATTTTGGTCGGAATGACTTAAACCAATTAATTTTAATAATTCGAAAGTTAAATTAAATATATCTTCAATATATAATTTTCTTACGCCAAGTCAAAATTAGAAAAATTTTCCAAAAAGTTATTAAAACCGCATTTAATGCAAAATCGGGTATTTCTGAATTGTGAACAATTTTGCATGGAGTGGAAATACGTCAATGCAAATACTAGAACTATGATAAGGTCCAATATTTCTACAAAAAATAGATTTTATGAACTTTCTACGTATATTTTAGAGGTTAGTAAAACTATTTTACAAAAGAATACTTGTAAAATTGTTTTAAATTGGAAAATACGACCATAATTTGTATTATAACAATTTTTATATGGTAAAGTTCAAAATTTGTTGTAATTAAAAAATTCCCGGGAATTCCCGGGAATACGATTTTTTTAAAACGATTTCCCGGGAATTGAAAAAGTCCGGGAATTTAGAAACCCTAGCATCTACTGAAAAAAAAGACATAACTAAAATTAAGGAAAATTTTTTTTTGAACATTTTTCATGAATTTTCCTAAAATTTAATCAAATTTAACTAGGTTAGGTTGGATGGGCGTTCGCAATTTGGCGAATTCACTCGGAGGCCATAAGGCCCATTGTGATTCCCTTAATCATATTTCCCTACTCCCCCTCTGATGCAAAGTTCTACTTTTTAAAACCAGCCCGTTTCCCTGAGGTATTCTGCTAGAGACGTCAATGAGACACCGCTTGGGCAATCCAGTGGGGGTGTTCTGTAATTTATGCGAAAAGTTTTCGCATCGAAAAGTATGAAACAAAAAATTCCATCGTTTCTCGATTCTGGAAAAATAGTTGTTTCTGTATATCAATGCGAAAATTGCAGCATTTTTATTGGAATATTCCAAATCAGCTGTCAAAAAGGTAAATAAGGCGAGAAAATAATAAAAAATCACAACAAAACAAACGCAATTTCACATTTTTTTTAAACAACACTGGTAACATTGGCAAACAAAAATGAAATAATAAATTAACTTATGAAAATAATGTGTAGTATATCATTAATAATATTAGTTGATAGTATTTTCTTGAAAAAAATATTGTTTTTTATTTATTATAACTTAAAAGTTGTTTAATTTACGAAATATCGCACCATTTTTAAATGTGAGTGATTTTGACACTTCAACTTCAAAAGTTTTCGATCAATTGGTTTACAGAAACAGTTTTTCTCGCATCTTTCCAATAATTTTGAAAAAAAAAAATTATATTTGACAGAAAGTTTCCGCATATAAAAATTACAGAAACAGTCGAATGCGAAAAGTCAGGTTTTGTGCCGATTCACGATGTTTCTGTTTCGTTTTTCATGTTTCATGTGAGAAATCTTTCGATTCGAGAGTTATAGAACACCGCTACAGGTCATCGAAAAACCTTTGCCCCAAATGTTTAAGGCGGCTTCTCATCAGGCCTGGACATTCAAGTGTTTTACTTACTCCTCCTCCACCACTTCCCCACAACTTCTACAACAGTCTCTCTCAGAAATTCCCATATGCACGGCCATTTGGCCAATTATACAGTGTCCTGTAAGTACTCCTACACTCAAAATAATACATTAGTAGATTTACTATATTTTTGCTAATGCTAGTAAGCTAACCATTAGCAAATTTTTAGTTGAGATTAGCATGTTAGCAAAAATATCTTGTGAACTTCATTTAGCGCATTAGCAATTTTAAACAAATTTGAACAAATTTTTATACCCTCCAACTACAGTATGGGAGTATACTCACTTTGTCATTCCGTGTGTAACGCATCCAAATATCGGTCTAGGACCCCATAAAGTATATATATTTATGATCAGTGATCGATTCTAAAACATTCTAGCGATGCCCGTCCGTCCGTCTGTAGGAAAAAAGTTCCCCCCTGAAGAACTAAACCAACCTCTGAAAAATATAATTTTTTTACATGACTTTTCGTGTTTTTGTTTAACAAATGCAACATTATTTTGCTATAAGAAGTTCAAAATCCTGAATTTGGACCCTGAGAATTAGAAAATGTCGTTTTTTTTCGGTCCGCCCCCTTTTATGGGCGTGGAATAAAAAAAATGTTTAAATTATGATTAATTTTATTTCTTTAGTGCAAAAAGCATAAGGGCAAGGCCACGAAAAATGAAACCACATAGATTTTTTTTTTCTGTCACAAAGCCCAAAATATTTTTTACATTTGAAATGTCAAATATGTATGGAATATGGCATCACTGTATTCCAGTCCAAAATTTGTGTCTGCTTTGACATTTTACATTCTTTTCATAAGTGGCACGTGCAAGGCGTAGTTGGAAAATATATCAATGTCGGCGAAAAAGGTAAATTTTGTTGTTATTTTTTTGTGCTCTAGACAGATGATTACTTTTTTTGGATAGAATATAAATCAAACTATTGATGAGCAAGCAAATTTGTGTACAAATCTTGGCTTTTGGACCAATTAGGGCTTAAAGTAATCAGCCGCAAATAAATGGTGTCGTTACTGAAAAATTTTTATAAAATTTTTTTTTATGCATTAACTAATTAGAAAAGAGGTTGGATGAGCTGATTTTTTTTAGTATTTTTGAAGTACTTTCATAATCAATGCTTAAATGAAGCATTATTTGTTAGTTATTGTAATTTACATTTTCTCATCTTTATTGATATCGATAATTACTTTAATTAACATATGTTTATAATAAGTCAATAATGACATATTTACATATGTCAACTTTTGTAACTTCCTTTTTCTTTCCTTTTTTACCTTCTTCTTATTGTATTAGCCTTGTGAACAACATACATAAAATAAAGGTCTCTGTATTATAATTTGAAATAAAATTAATAAATCATAATCTTTCATATTAATAAAAGGTGTATTTATTGAAATATAATCAACGCTTCGATCTTATCCTCTAACATTATTTCCATATAGCAGGGTATTTTTGCAAAATAAGATTGTGTGACGTTACTGACGGATTTTTTTATTTTTGTTTTTTTTGTAAATTTTTGCTTAATAATTTGGTATTTAATTGCATCTTAAACTCTTCTACTATGATTTTTTCGCCGTGTGGGGTCCCTCTATGCTTAAATAAAGCATTATTTGCATATAGCAGGGTATTTTTGAAAAATAAGATTGTGAGACGTTACTGACGGATTTTTTTATTTTTGTTTTTTTACTTTTTTGCTTAATAATTTGGTATTTAATTGCATCTTAAAACTCCTCTACTATGATTTTTTCGCCGCGTAGGGTTCCTCTATTAACCCAAGAAAAAAAAGACCCGAAAATCGTAACGAAATTCGTACGTGTGATGTTACTGACACTGCTTTTATGTCATTTACTTGATTAAAACATAAAATATTAAGCCCACCTTTTGGGTAAAAATCATCTTTCATCCTTCCTTTTTTAAAATACTGGGCAATAATAAACATGAACTCTTTCAATTCGCTAATTTTTACATAAACGTTCAGTTACCTCCAAACACACTTCCTAAATCCGGTGACGTTACTGACAGCTTAAAATGGTCATAACTTCACAACAAAACGAGATACAGCAAAATTGTCTGCGTATGAAACAACAGTTATGACGAGAACTTTCATATGCCGCTCTCAAGTTGGGAGAAATAATTGTGATTTATAAAGATATTGACCAAAATATGTAAGCGAGCGTGACGTTACTGACGGTGGCCTTGCCACCGTCAGTAACGACCCCCCCAACTACCGACCCCCCCCCCCCCCCCACACAAAAAAAATAAAACGCCCCTGAATTTTTTTTTTATTTTTTTGCATGTTGGTGGGTATAAAAGATTCGGCTCAGCCGAATTTAACACTCTTACTTGTTTTTGCTAAATTTAAAATTGAGTTGACCAAATTTTTACAAGCTTTTTTGCTAATATTAGCAAAAATAAATTGTAATTTTTTTTTTAAAGAAAACTTAAAATGGAGCTATTTCGGAAACTAAGCCAGATATCCACGGGCTGCATGTTTAGTATCACTTCCAGACCGGCCTGGTGTGCTGATCTAATAGCGCCAGTGATATCCACACACGCCAGTCGTTGTACCTTCTGTAGATTGCAGAGATATGATTTCTTATCCATTGCTTTCCACCACACAAGGGCACCATAGGTAAGTATTGGTTATAATTATCGCACCATCCCAGCAAAACTTAGATTATCAAATAAGGTATAGGATCTCTTATTTTATACATTGCAGCATTGATGATTTTAACAGGCGATGAGACTTAAAGTAATGCATCCACATTATCACAAAGAATACCAGTAAGGTATAAAATAAGTCATAAATTTATAACGAAGAATACGAGTAAGGTGTAAAATATATGATATTTTATAGGTTACGAGAAATGAAATAATATAGCATACCAGAAAATAATATATAAGGTGTTACAAGTAGTGAAAAAGTAATTTTGTATTAAATTTACTCACGTGATTGTAAGTGAGTGTAAGTAGATCAAATATGCTCGTGAGTGTGTGTCGTTAGAAATTTCCTGTCGTGAGCCCATCTCTAGTTTAAACTCATGCATTTTTATATAAAATAATTATTTTTTATGTTATTGTAATGCATTATGCATCCAATTATAAATAATACATTATTTCAAACTTTGAAATAATACATAATGTAACCAAATATAAGTCATTCATGATTTAATGTTTAGAAATAATAAATATGAAATACATTTTTGCCAATAACCATGCATTACGTAGCAAATTATTAGTAATGCATTATTTTTCACTTGAAAATAATACTAAAATAATGCTACAAATAAGGTATATACATTACCTGGTAATGTGTTATATAATCACTATCCATTACCAAAGTTTTGCTGGGATACATCCAGTGTATAATATACGGTTTTAGACCCCACCTTCTTCCGAAAGTTCTTCTGCAGGTGTAAAAAGCACATAACGACTTTTTCATCCTTTACTCTGTGTTTCTTTTCCAAGAAAGCTTTGAGTCCAGGATCACACCCAGGTAATTCGCCTCATTGGATAGTTCCAGGGAAAATCAAACCTGCACTCAAAATATTTTTTAGGCAAAAACAAATGAAAAACACATTTAAAACCAGTGAATAAACAATTGAAAACCTTCTCACACGGTGAGCCTCAGCGATGTTTAGGTTCAACTTAAGTGTCGACGAAGAGTGTAAACGCAGTTCGATTTCTACTTGATTAAATGTCACAAATATGTTAACAGCGAAATCGTAGCTGCTCGCATTCGCGAGATACCGCGAAATTAGTGTTTTTGTATTTTCTAAAATTTTGACAATGAAGTTTTTTAAATATCTTCAAAAACTGAGTATGCAGATTTAATTGTATTTATTTACAGGTCACAAAACAGTTAACATCGAAATCATATCTTCTCAATTTCGCGAAAAATTGCAAAATTAAAAAAAAATAAAAAATTGGAAAAAAAAATTTTCGCGTAAATTAGCAGTCAAGATATTGATTTGAGCAGTTTTACCACCTTTAACCACATAAAATTTAAACTGCATGCAATATATTTGTCATTTTTTGATTTTTTTCCTTTATTTTAGACACTAAAGAAAAAATAAATAAATTAATATAAAAGCTTGAACAGTAATTTTGCAATTTCTCGGGAAATTGATCATCTAAAATTTTTATGTTTGCAGTTTTGTCAACTTTAATAACCTCGAATTCAAACTGCATACCACATTTTTTTGGTTAATTGAAGTAAATGTTTTTACAGACCAAAAATAACACAAAGTAATGAATAAATTGTAGTTTAGCGAGTTTCTTAGCGATATCTCGAAGAATTGAGCAGCTAGGATTTAAATGTTAACAGTCTAATCACCTTTAATCAATAGCAAATCAAACTGCATTTCGTGTTTTTCAACAATGTTAAAAAAACTTCTTTTATTAATCAAAACAAGAAATACCCTCAAAAAGCTGTTTTTCGCTATTTCTTGCGAAAGTGAGCAGCTATAATTTTTTTGTAGGCAGTTTTAATTTCTTCAAACTTTCTTTAATCCAACTGCATACCACTTATTTTTATTATTTCTAAAGGACCGGTTTTAAAATATAAATAAATAATAAAAAAAATGTATAATTACGCGATATCTCGCGAAATTTAACACATACAATTTCGATGTCAACAGCTGTGTGACCTTTGATCAAGCACAAGTAAAACTGCATACCATGTTTTTACGAAATTTTAAAGAAACCTATCTAAAGATAAAAAACGAAAACAAAAACAGCAAAAAATTAATTTCGTTATTTCTCGCCAACTAAAGAAGATAGGATTTTAATATTTACTGTTTTGTGACCTTTAAATAAGTACAATTAAAACTGTATACTCAGCTTTTAAAAATATTTAAAAAACTTCAATCTCAAAATTTTAAAAAATACAAAAACACTAATTTCGCGTTATCTCGCGAATGCGAACAGCTACGATTTCGCTGTTAACAGTTTTGTGACATTTAAACTTATAGAAATCGAACTGCGCTTACACTTTTCGTCGACACTAAAGTTCAACCTAAACATCGCTGAGGCTCACCGTGCTCAGTAATTATTCATTTGTTTTAACAAACATCAACATTAATTTTTTACTGTTAACAAAATTTTCTAAAATAAATAACTTTAAACATTTAAAAATTAAGTTTTTTTCATTCTTTTTTTAGAAAAAAATAACCTACGAAAACATTAAAAATTAATGATAGTTCTGTTATTTTAACCAACAAATTCCAAAAAAATAACCTACGAAAACATTAAAAATTAATCATTTCGTAGGTTACTTTTTGCAATTTTCTATTGAAATATTTTTTTAAAAATTTTTAATAAAATTTTTGGGGAATCGATCCCGCAATCAACTACATTCTGGCCAGACACTCTACCCATCGTGCCAAAGTCACTTGATACAAACATGTTTTTATATTTCTATAAATAATTTTTTGATTTTTATTTCTACAAAAAAATAACTGACTTGTGTAGGTAATAACTAATGATATTTCATTAAAAAATACCAACAATTTAAAAAAAAAATTACTTGCACAAATCATTAAAAATCAAAAGAATAATCAGTAGTTTTTACTTACAGAACAAATATAAATGACTTTAAAAATTAAATGTTAATGAAAGTCTTTATTTTTTAGTGTGTTATTTTTGAAACAAAGGACTGAAGTAGTCATTAATAAAAACTGAACATCAAACAAATGTTTTTTCTTTTAAAAACGACTAAACGGAAAACTTTTTAAGTAAACTACAAACAGTTAATGACATAATTTTTTGAGTGTATGTCCAATTAAAATCTGTATGAGGACCGCCTTAAGTGTTTAAAATAGAGGGTACATATATTCTAAGAAAATGTTGAGGTTGAAAAAATATTGGGGTCTTTCACACATTTGACATCTCTAGGGGCACCTTTGGAGCAGTTCAAGCGATAGGAGCAGATTTTATAGAAATTGAATTTTGTATGGGAGCCCCATTATTGAGCACAGACTATAAACAGACTCGACAGTAGAGTTTTATAAGAAAATATGGGAAAAAACTATATGATTTTAGGAAAAAACAGAGCAGTTTTTAGCTGGTTTAAAGCTAACATATCAACACTTTCTACGACTTAGGAGTGAGTGAAACAATAAAAACCGATCTGGCATCTATTTTTCTTAAGGCGCGTAATATTAACATTCTCCTTCTAACCTAATTAGTAGAATAATTTGAAAAAATTAACCATAAGCTTAAGGACTACTTTTTTGACACCTGTCACTGTATAAGTCTGTGCGCTTTTTTGACAATATTGGCTTTTTGACAGTTATTTATCATTTTTTTGCTCGGAAACCGTAAGTCGTACGAAAAACTTATCAAAACAACAGAGTTTACAAAATTATAAATATATAAAATTTAGAAGAATTTTTTTTTTTTTTAAATTTCAACAAAAAATTTTGAAAACCATATTGGAATGTCTTTTTTTACTGGGAAGGACACCATGGATTTCCAAAAACAAAATTTTGTATTAACGTTATTAAAATTTCAGAGAGGTGTTTTTCGTATTGTTGAGCAATAAATTTTCAAAGTTTGTTAGAGAGCCAAAAATTTAATTTTTTTTTTTTTCAAAATTTTGGCAAAAATTCAAATAGTTGGATTTAGACAGTTTTTTTTTGTGTTTTTTTTTACTCGGAAACCGTAAGTTGTACGAAAAAGCTTTCTGTGACAATTTTGTTGATTAAATTACAGAGATTTAAAATTTAGAAACAAAAAAAATTTCAAAAAATAATTCAAAATTTTGTTTAAAACATTATTGGATTGTCCTTTTTTCCTGTAAAGGACACCATGGATTTCCAAAACCAAAATTTTTTATTCAAGTTCAGAAAGTCTTTTTAACGCTGTTAAAATTTCAGGAAGCTGTTTTTTCGTGTTGTCGAGCAATAAATTTTCGAAGTAGCGAAATTTTTGATTTTCTACCAAAATTTTGAAAAAAATCAAATATTTGGCTATCTAACAAACTTTGAAAATTTATTTTGTAACAATACGAAAAAACACCCCTCTGGAATTTTAAGAGCGTTAACCCTAGGATGTCTGACTGCCTGGGCAGTGGTAAGTGACTCTACTGGGCCTGGCGAGGCCTTACAATTTTTCCCCCTTTAAGCTTTTAATTGATTGCTGGGAGTGTGTAGTGTGTAGAAGTCTTGTACCACACTAATTGTTAATGCGTGGCTCAGACTTGGGCGTGGTCGTGGGGTGGTGGTGCGTGTTAATGATGGCGACTACTCAAAATCAAAATGGGCCTCGAAAAGCCCAGTTGAACATCCTAGGGTTAAAAGGACATTCTAAACTTTAATACAAAATTTTGTTTTTGGAAATCCATGGTGTCCTTCTTTGGAAAAAAGGACATTCAATTCATATGGTTTTCAAAATTTTTTCTTGAAGATCTAAAAAAAATTATATTTTGAGGATGTTTATTCTGGCTCGAGGTCATTATTTTCTTTACTAATTAAAACCATATTGATCTAAAAAAAATTTAAATTTTAGCGCTTTTATTCATAACACTTATAGTAGACATATTGTAGGTTTATTTGACAATTATTCCTGCAATATCTGTCAAATAAACCTACTTTAAATATATTTCAGGTTTTATGAATAACCACCTAAATCTTACGGTTTCCGGGCACAAAAATGTTAAAAAACTGTAAGTGTCAATATTTTCAAAAAAGCGCTATTTTAAACGCCCATATCTTCCAAAGTATTGATACAAAAATATGGTTTTTAATCATTTACGAATCAAATAACCAAAAATAGGTGCCCTGACATAGCCCCCACAGACATTATCCCCATTTCCGGTTTGGGGATTAAGTCCGAAATGAATTCGGCTATGATTTACGCAGGATTTACGTGGAAATATATTTCCACATTTCAACTGATATAGTTTTATTTACACTTTGGAACGCGTATAACAGAGCAATACGGGTTCAGTTTTTTATGGGGATTATAAACGATCCAATTTCGGTCATATTCTCCATAAAAAGCGGACATAATCCCCATGGGTATTATGACCGTTTTGAAAGTGGTCATAGTCCCCATAACAAATATCTGTTTGGTCATAATCCCTATTTCCGTTCTCGGGGTAAAGTTCGTGGGGGCTATGTCCGGGCACCCCAAAAATAAAATCGGTGATCCGTCATTTAAATTTCCCATGAATTTGCTCATATACCCTTTATTACCAGAGGGTATAAAAATTAAAAAAAAAAAATCTAGCACTTTTTTTTGGCTGTATAGCATTTTAGCACTTTTTTTCTCCCATTTAGCATTTTTAAAAATTCCCTTATAGCAACATTGACCACAGTTTAATTTTTTATAGGAACATATTTATTATACAGAACAAATTCAATTAAAAACAAATATTTTTTTTGCTGGCCGTTCTTGGGTTGCAGTCGGTTTAAATGCCTCAGTAATTAAATGTGAATGTGCTTCGAACATATTTTGATAGCCCTCTGATTCCAACACTTGAAAAACATTAGCCTTTATAAAATTTATTGTTAGTGCTTTCAATTGTTCTGCATTGTGACGATCGGCTAATACTAATGTCTTAGCTGCTGTTTCAACGGAGAGATTATCGCAAAATTCTTTCTCACACATCATTTTCAGATTTTTCAAACCGTATTTATCAGCTGCCATTAAGAGTTCATCGCACATTTTGCTTAAATTTGGTGCTTTGCCAGTATAAATAAATCGTAACATTTCGTTGAAAACTTCTTCATTCAAGTCTGTTATAGAAACACGATTGAGTCTAAGTTCTTTCATATCATATTTAAACATAGCTGCAAATACATCACTACGAGCTGCCAATACAGCTTTATGTGCTTGAAATTCACGTTCGCCCACAGCTAATGTTACATCACAAAATTCCTTCTTATTTAGGAGATTTTCCAAAAATTCGATCAAGTCATATTCCGGTACCTGCATAACATTTGATTGATTTGAAAGTGTATTAACAATATCGGATAGAACAGTAACTTTGCAAATTATTGTCAAATTATTATCAGATAAAAAACCGTTACTTTTATTTAACAGATATATTCGTGAAATAAAATCAGGAAACCCCCATTTAGTTTGGGATCGAGTGAATCGGCAGACTTTGCCTGTTTCTTTTTTATATATCTCGTTTCCTTTTGCATTCAATATTGAACACTTAAAAGAAACTTTTACTTCTGTGTTACAGGATTTTAAAACCAAATTTAGGGAAACATTCACTTTTTTATTATCTTCGCCGTTTGGATGAAGACTTAAATACCAGTCAGCTTTGTTGTTAGCACCAACAGGAAATGTTGAGGAATTTATGACATCGTCAAACATAGTATAATTTTTAATGGTCCACGTATAATTAAATTTAGTCTCCTTTATTACATCTGTAATACACCAATTTTTATAAGATAAATCCATTGTTGAATTTGATTACGATATTGTGATGGTTAAAAGAATGCAGTTGGTAACGTTTTCCAATATGAAGAACTTAAATTGAATATTGTTTATTAAATAAATTAAACAATTTATTAAAATAAATTACATATACCCAGGCAGAAATTGATGATGGTACAAAAAATTAAGCACTTTAAAAGTACTATTTTCCAAACGCTCTGAAGACGGTTTGTTTTACCAACTCAAAAGTGCTTTTACAGCAACATTTTTACGAATTAAAAAAAATGTTTTATATCTTCCACAAATAAAGTAGGGCATAATTATTATGTCATTCTGTTTAGGGGAATGTGGCACACATCCTCTCTTTTAAAAAAGAAAACACGTAATTTGTTGGAAAATATTAAAAAAAACCTCTTGCTAAAACTAAATTATTTTTTAGTCGATTGTAGGAAAATATATCAAAAATATCAATTATAAAAATTTACAAATTCGAAATAAAATCCAGATAAAGCGTCCTTAAACCATTTTATTTTTAGTCCTCCGAATGCTTTTCGAGCGTTTTGAAAAACAATCATATGACCGTTTAACGACGTTATCATTCGGACGTTTTAAAAGCACTCTTAACATAAAAACCATGACGTTCTGGAAACGCTTGTACCACCATTTATAGTACTTTTAAAACGCTTTGATGATTGTATTTTTCTGCCTGGGCAATAAGGGTGGGATAGTGTTGTGTGAGATTTTAAGCAGCAATATTTGGAAGCGCTAGAACCGCTCATTTTGTGAGGTTGGTAAAAAAAGTGTATGAGCCAAAAAATGGGGGAGGTCGGATAGGATCTAGGGGTCGCTCATCGGGGTCAAAGTTGGGCGTAGAGGGGAAAAAATCCACAAAAAGCCCCAAAACTCCCCTGGTTTTGCTCCTAGAGGGGTCAAATGTGAGACCGATCCCCATTATTTTGTCCCCCTGAACACTTTTGCCAAACATACCTAAGCCCTATCTCCAATCCCTAAGGGGGGTCCCATACAAAGGTTCAATTTTAAAAAATCTTTCTTCTACCGCTCTAGCTGTCCTAAAAGTCACCCTAGAGGAATCAAATGTATGACCGACCCCCAATATTTTTTCAACCCCAACATTTTCTTAGAACATACCTACCCCCTATCTTCAATCCTTAGGGTGGTCCCCATACATTTTTTTATTTTTTCTTAAATTGTCATATTAAATCAGCTCCTACCGGTCCAATGGTGCCTCCTAGAGGGGTCATTATCAAGACCAACCCCCATTAATTTTTAGTCCCCAACACTTCTTCTGAACATACCAATTCCATATCTCCAATTCCTAAGGGGTCTCCCACACAAAACGACATTTTTGTAAATCTTGCTCCCACCGCTCTAACTACCGCAGGGGTGACCCTAGAGAAGTTAAATGTGTGACCGACCCCCAATATTTTTTCAGCCCCAACATTTTCCCCAAACAAACCTACCCTCTATTTTTAAGCCTTTAGGGTGTCCCCTCACATTTTTTTTTTAAATTTTTTTTTATAAAATTTGCGCCTACCGCTCCCACTGTGCCTTTTAGGAACGGGAAATGCAGACTGACCCCCATTAATTTTTGCCCCCTATATTTTTTCTGAACATACCTACGCCGTATTTCCACTTTGTAGGGGTGCTCCCCTGGGGAAAACTAAGTGCTTGAAACCAAATTCGGCAAAACGTCTGGACCAGGAGTGCTAATGTTTGCGCGTTTTAAAGAGCAGTGGGAAAATATAAAAGACAAACCGTACAGTCTTGGCATATAAGATGAGGAAGTGGCAGGCAACATACCAGCTCAAGTCCAAACTGCCATCAAGTTGTTTTGTTGGGCTCAAATAAAAGAAAAGCAACCCAGAGACGACTACAAGGAGTTTCTTGAAATTGTTTTATTATACCTTGGCGAAAATATTCCTAATAAGCATTTTAGCCCACCAGGACCCATCAGTCATGCTCGATGGATGGCAAAAGGCATATATTGCCTAAAAATGTTTTTGTTCCGAAAATATATCGGTTTGGCCAAAAAAGAATTAAATGCACTTCTTGATGTGACCGTTTTCATCATAACAATTTACGTAAAAGCTTGGTTTAGCGCTACCAAAGCAATAGAAGCTCCAAATAATGATTTGAATTTTTTGAAAGCGATTGCCAATTATGCTTCAATTGATAAGATTCTGTCGCAACGATTGGTCAAGAGATTCTGTGGTCATCTCTGGTATCTCAGTGGCGAAGCTGTTGCTCTCGCACTATTTGATCCGAATATCTCTTGTGAAATAAAACGAAAAATGTCGAATGCAATTCGTATATTTGAAGAAGAGAAAGAGGAATTGGAGGAAGAGTTATCTGACGATGAGATTGACGAATCGTCTAACGAAGTCAGCGAGGAAGAAGAAGACGATGATATCGGGGACGAAGATGCCTCAGAGGATAGCGGCGACAGTGGCAACAAGGATTGTAATCCTCCAGTACATGTTGTTGGATTCGAAGGTGTGAAAAGAATTCCCATGGCATCGAAACAAGTGAATCAAGAACTCATGAAAACTGATTTAAGCCACTACGTCACACCTGAGACTCCAAAATTTTTTGCACGCTTCGGAATAACAACAAATTTCATTGCTTCCGATCCAAATACTTGGGAAAATCGTCAGGACTACCAGCGAGCGCTGCAAATATTACGTAAATTACATGTTGTCAACGACGCTGCCGAAAGAGGCGTTAAATTAATAGAAGACTACACTCAACCAAAAATCATTGTATTCCCAAAGAAAATCGTTGTAAATTCAACAGAAATCATTGTTGATTTTGACCCTACAAATATTTATGTTGATTTCAATAAAAATTGTTGTCAGTTTTTGTAAAAGTTGATCAACTCGTTTTTTTGTTAATCAACTCGTATTTTATGTAAATTCAACTCATATTTTTGTTAATATAAGAAATTATATTATTAAAAAAAAGCTTGTTGTTATTTGTAAATATTCTTTTATTAAATATAAATCACAACATTTTTTTTTATTTCCGGCTTTTTAAGCTGCAATATTTGAAGATTTTCACACACACTTCGTTTATTCATGTTATGCACTCATAAGCCATTCTCCAGTTTTCTGATGATACCAAAACAAAATCCTAAAAAAAAAAAAAAAAAACGTTTTAATATAGTATGAATACATAAAGTAATCAATGTATTTTATTACTTACCAAATATTTACAGATCAGATCCTATTTCTATTTATTTTTCTAATATTAAATAATTTTATAAGAAACAAACACATTAAATAATTTTATAAGAGACAAACACATTGCTACCAACTCACTCGTTCACTCGTTGTTATAAAAAAAACGAACGAACAGGGTTGTTTTTTCTTTTATCTATTGAATTCTGTAGACGCGATTGTAACAATTGAACCCACTGTTGCCAAGTTGGAGGTTTTCCCGCTAAATCTAGCGCTTTTTGTTTGGATTTAGCGGGGGAAAATTGGTTTTAGCGGGAACGGTGTTTTAGCGGGAAAATCTAGCGCTTTTTGTTTGAATTAAGTGGGAAAAATTTAGAGGTTTTTTTACAATTTTTCATTTTTTTCAATCGAAAACTCCAAGTTTGTCGAATTTTAGCGTTTTTTTTATAACTTAGCGGGAGAATTTTATTTTTCCCCGCTAAATTTTTTTCGGCGGTTTCTTGCGCATTTTTAGTGAAAGTTCAATTTTTATAGAAAAAATAATTTGGAGGTTTTTTTAAAATTTTTTCTTTTTTGTCAATCAAAAATGCCAAGTTTTTCGGTTTATAGCGCTTTTTTTCCGTAATTTAGCGGGAGAATTTTAAATTTTCCCCGCTAAATTTATTTTTGGCGGTTTCTAGCGCTTTTTTAGTGAAATTTAGAGGTTTTTGATTAAAAATAGTTGGCAACAGTGATTGAACCAACTATACTGTGGCCTAATTTTTTAAAACGCAACGCGCCGCGTTGTCAAAATTTCAATACAATTTGTTATTGTTACAAAAACAAATTACACAGAAATTTGGACAACGCGGCGCGTTGCGTTTTTCAAAATTAGGGGGCTGATTATTCAACGATATCAACATTATTTTTTGTTGAATACGGCATTATTCTGTAAAACTTGATCTACAATGGGTTTACTAATTTTTCTACTAAGATATTTCTATGAGTGTATAACAACGTGTTGTGCCGTAACGAGGAGGAAAAAATAGTTTTGCTTCAGGTCGTGGGCGAAAATCGGAAACAATATCCATCACACGATAAAATAAATTAATTTGATTTATAGTTATATTATTTATCATTTTTTATTATTTTCAAGTTAAAAAAAAATATTTTTTTACGCTTAACAAAAGTTACTATTAAATTACAAATTAAAGACCTCGGATTTCTCGACAAAATAAATAAAAAAATTGTGGGGTGACACCTTGAAGATAGAGGGTAGGTATGTTTGAAGAAAATGTTTTGGCTAAAAAAATATATGGGCAGGTCATACATTTGACTTCTCTACATACATTACTAATTTAGTTTTCCCCAGGATTTAGTGCACGCAAAAAAAAAATCTGTGTAAGATTGAGCAATCCTACTTGGTAAAACTTTTTTCATACCAAAAAAAATTTTTACCAAATTTTTGCTAATATTATGCTTGTCGATGTTAAAGTAACATAATTCATTTTTTATGTAAAATATCGAAAGAAAACAACAAAAAAACAAAACAAATACAGACCGCCATTTTCATTTTGTACTTTTGTGTGCGTGCGTTGTTCGTTTATTTTTTGTGTTATAAAAACGTAAAAAGGAAATTGATATATAAAATAAAAATAAATTAATACATAAATAAAAATAAATAATTAGTTTTCTAAAAGATAAATAAATGTAAGATAAAAGAATGTTAAAGTTAATTTTGCTTTCATCACTTAAAACACCATTCAATAAGAAAAACCAATGGAGTCCCAGACGTATGTTTCGATGAATAACAAATGGAATGATAAAGTGAGTATACCCGCATTCCGAAGACACCAATAAGGTTTAATAGATTTTTAGTTAAAAATTAGTGTTTGGTAATAATTTTATATTTTTACAGGGTACTGCTAAATAAATTTTTGAAGCTATGGAGAATCCTTCACTACAATAAAGAGCGTGGACACCAATCCTGCCTTTAGTTATAAAATTAAAACCTAAAAACCCAAAGCCAAGGGAGTCCATACCTGTTTTGATGAGTTACAAATGGAATGACAAAGTAAGTGTTCCTCCTTACCAAGAGACCAATGGGGTTAACCAATTTTTTAAATTAAAAATTTATGTTTTGTAATAATTTTCTATTTTTACAGGATGCTTTTAAATAAATTCGTGAAGCTATAGCGGATCCTTTACTTCAAGAAGAAGCGTAGGCAGCAGTCACTCGAGAAAATTGTACAAAAAGGGTCAGTTGGTCGGTGGTAAATTAAATCCTACACAACATTTATTATATTAATATGGATTTATTCTGTGAAAATTTTAAATTCAAAAAATATACAAATTTTAACAAAAATTTATTCAAAATTTATTTTAGCATAAATGTGGTAATTTTTAGCATTATTTTTAGTCAGCTTTTCAAATAATTTTGGTATATTTCACCATATTTCTTTTGGTATATTTTACCAAGTTTTTGCTTAAATAGCATTAGCATTTTCTTCAAAATTTTTTACATAAGTGTTTTGGCTAAATTACGAAAACTACTTCGTCGGTTGTAGTTTTAGCATATTTTTGGTAAAATTATGCCAGATTTTTGCTCACTCCGACACAAGTTTTTTTTTGCGTGTACAAAGTGGAAATACGGCGTAGGTATGTTCAGAAAAATGTAGGGGGCAAAAATGAATGGGGGTCAGTCTGCGTTTACCGTTCCTAAAAGGCAGAATGGGAGCGGTAGGCGCAGATTTTATAAAAAAAATTAAAAAATAAAAAAAATGTGTGGGGACACCCTTAAGGCTTTAAAAAAGTTAGAGCGATAGTTAGAGCGGTGAGAGCAAGTTTTACAAAAATGTCATTTTGTGTGGGAGACCCCTTAGGAATTGGAGATATGGAATTGGTATGTTCAGAAGAAGTGTTGGGGGCTAAAAATTAATGGGGTTTGGTCTTGATAATGACCCCTCTAGGAGGCACCATTGGACCGGTAGGAGCTGATTTATTATGACAATTTAAGAAAAAATAAAAAAAAATATATGGGGACCACCCTAAGGATTGAAGATAGGGGGTAGGTATGTTCTAAGAAAATGTTGGGGTTGAAAAAATATTGGGGGTCGGTCATACATTTGATTCCTCTAGGGTGACTTCTAGGACAGCTAGAGCGGTAGGAGCAAGATTTTTTAAAAATTTAACCTTTGTATGGGACCCCCCTTAGGGATTGGAGATAGGGCTTAGGTATGTTTCGCAAAAGTGTTCAGGGGGAAAAAATAATGTGGGCCGGTCTCACATTTGACCCCTCTAGGAGCAAACCCAGGGGAGTTTTGGGGCTTTTTGTGGATTCTTTCCCCTCTAAGCCCAACTTTGACCCCGATGAGCGACCCCTAGATCCTATCCGATCTGCCCCATTTTTTGGCCCATGCATTTTTTTTACGAACCTCACAAAATAAGCGGTTCTAGCATGTCGAAATCGAAAACTCGTGCACTATCCCACCCCTACTGGGCAATTATAAAAATTAACAAATTCGAAATAAAATCCAGATAAAGCGGCCTTAAACCATTTTATTTTTAGTCCTCCGAATGCTTTTCGAGCGTTTTGAAAAACAATCATATGACCGTTTAACGACGTTATCATTCGGACGTTTTAAAAGCACTCTTAACATAAAAACCATGACGTTCTGGAAACGCTTGTACCACCATCTATTGTACTTTTAAAACGCTTTGATGATTGTATTTTTCTGCCTGGGTATGTTTAACATGAAAAACAAAGATGGATTGAACTTGATTGATTGATTGATTAACCCAGCAAACATTGTTTTAGCACTTTCTTTATTCTATTACAGTATATTGACAGAAAATGCTCAAAATAATTGCTAAAAACGGTTTAAAACTGTAAGTGTGAATAGGGTATAAGAGTCTACGTTTCATGTACGTTTAAAGTAATTCAGGCTTTTCTTACTGAATTTTGTTTAAGAGTCTACGTTTCATGCACGTTTAAAGTAATTCAGGCTTTACACTAGTTTACAGAGATTTTAATCCAGGACATTTTGCATTTATTTTCCATGGAAAATCTCGCGCTGAATCCAAAAATGAAGTCTAAAGTTTCAAAAGCAGAACAGATATTGCTAACTTTTCAAATTCTCAACTTTTTTAAAAAGTAATTTTAATTAATACCCTATTCACACTCACAGTTTTAAACCGTTTTTAGCAATTATTTTTAGCATTTTCTGTCAATATACTGTAATGGAATAAAGAAAGTGCTAAAAATATTGCTGCTAAAAACGATTTAAAACTGTACGTGTGAATAGGGTATAAGCAATAATATCTCCGGACCAAATGTAGATTTTATTTTTATTTGGTTTTAAATTAATTAAATGTTTTATCGATTGTACACAGACATGCGCGGGTACAAGGAAAAAAAAAAAGAAGGAAATTAAAAAAAAAAAAAAATTTTAAAAAAATTTCCGCGAAAAAAAATTTTGGGAAAAAAAAATCCGGGGGTTTTTTTTTTTGGTCAAAACATATGTTCGTACTTGTTTAAATACCATTTGGTGTTCAATTATGTTCACATATCGCTCCTTTACTTGTATAGTGTCATAACTCAAAAAATGCGTTTTTTGAGTTAATGATGCAGAATTATTCGTCATATCATGCTTTATATTGTGTCAAAAATTCGTATTAATATCTTTTAAACTCACCGTTTGAGAAGAGTACACGCCATTATTACAATTTCTATGTACCGGACTTTTTCAATTAAAAACCAGTTTCAATAGTAAACTTTAAACGTGTTTTCTGCAAAATCAAATATTTTGAGATATGACACTATACAAGTAAAGGAGCGATATGTCAACCAGAAGCCGAATTAAAGCATTTTGTATTTTTAGGTTATGTTGAATGTACTGAAATTTTTGAGGTGTGCTTACATTTTCGTTCATAACTTTTGAACCGCTGAACCGATATCGCCCAAATGCAATACCAAACTTCTCGGGAGAACTTCCAATATATATGTTAAGTTTCAGTCATCTCTGTACAATATTTTGTCCGTGACAGCATTTTCCACAGACAGACGGACATCGCTAGAATGTCTTAAAATCGATCGGGCATCATGAATATATATACTTTATGGGGTCCCAGACCGATATTTCGATGAGTTACAAACGAAATGACAAACTTATATATACCCTCTATCACTAAGTGGAGGGTATAAAAATCTGAAAATTTTAATAGGGAAAGTTTTTAAATTTTTTAAGGAAAAAGCGAATTAATCTGAAAATTTTCTCTGAAAATTTATGTCAATCTTGTTATGAATTTTGACATAAACAAATTACTTAGAGTTTGTTTTTTTTTTTTTATAGAAAAATGTTACAGGATCTTAATTTGGCTTATATAAAAAATTTTTGTCTTCTACATAGCAAAAGGAAAAATATCTTTAAATCTTAAAAATGTTGATAACAGAACGTATACACACAAAAAAAAATCGAGGTAATATTACCTAAATTTATAGTATAACTTTATCTAACTGCCAAGATAACATAGAGCCTACAAAGTTTTTAGACAATATTACTAAAAAACCAAGGTGATTTTTAAAAAATGATATGTTCGAAAAATTATCTAAGCTTTTAGGAAATATTCCTAGGAAACTTTGTAAACTTTTCAAAGTTTAGCAGAGTAAAAATTTATATATAAATTTTGGTTATTTATCTAAATTATTTTGTTAATACGCTAGGTATAAATAATTACACACTTTATTTAATTAAATAAATTAAAAAATTATTTGATTTTATTATGTTTTTATAAATAAATTTAATCATGAATTACAATTATTGTTGTTATAGAAAGATTTTGAGAAATATTTTTCAAAAAATAAATTCTCAGATTCTGAGACATTTTTTCTATAGAAAAATTCTCAGATTCTAAGACAGTTTTCTATAGAAAAATTCTCAGATTCTGAGACATTTTTCCTATAGAAAAATTCTCAGTCTCTGAGATAATTTTTTTATAGAAAAATTCTCCGATTCTGAGACATATTTTCGATACAATAAATTATCAGATTCTGTGACATTTTTTCTATAGAAAATTGTTTTTTTTTATAGATAATTCTCAGATTTTTAAAATTTTTTATATATTTAAAAAATTCCTCAGATTCTGAAACATTTTTCTATAGAAAAATTCTGATTCTAAAATAATTTTTCTGTAGAAAAATTATAGGATTCTGATACATTTTTTCTGTAGAAATCTTCATAGATTCTGAAATATTTTTTCATTCTCAGATTCTGAGACATTTTTTCTATAGAAAAATTCTTAGATTCTGAGACATTTTTTCCATAGAAAAATTCTTAGATTCTGAGACATTTTTTCTATAGAAAAATTCTCAGATTCTGAGACAGTTTTTCTATATAAAAAAATTTTAAGATTCTGAGACATTTTTTCTATAGAAAAATTCTTAGATTCTGAGACATTTATTTTATAGAAAAATTCTCAGATTCTGAGACATTTGTTCTATAGAAAAATTCTCAGATTCTGAGACATTTTTTCTATAGAAAAATTCTCAGATTCTGAGACATTTTTTCTATAGAAAAATTCTCAGATTCTGTGACATTTTTTCTATAGAACAATTCTCAGATTCTGCGACATTATTTCTGTAGAAAATGTCTCAGATTCTGAGACATTTTTTCTATAGAAAAATTTTCAGATTCTGAGACATTTTTTCTATAGAAAAATTCTCAGATTCTGAGACATTTTTTATATAGAAAATTTACAGATGTCTCAGAATCTGAGAATTTTTCTATAGAAAAAATGTCTCAGAATCTGAGAATTTTTCTATAGAAAAAATGTCTCAGAATCTGAGAATTTTTCTATAGAAAAAATATCTCAGAATCTGAGAATTTTTCTATAGAAAAAATGTCTCAGAATCTGAGAATTTTTCTATAGAAAAAATGTCTCAGAATCTGAGAATTTTGCTATAGAAAAAATGTCTCAGAATCTGAGAATTTTTCTATAGAAAAAATGTCTCAGAATCTGAGAATTTTTCTAAAGAAAAAATATCTCAGAATCTGAGAATTTTTCTGTAGAAAAAATGCCTCAGAATCTGAGAATTTTTCTATAGAAAAAATGTCTCAGAATCTGAGAATTTTTCTATGGAAAAAATGTCTCAGAATCTGAGAATTTTTCTATAGAAAATATGTCTCAGAATCTGAGAATTTTTCTATAGAAAAAATGTCTCAGAATCTGAGAACTTTTCTATAGAAAAAATGTCTCAGAATCTGAGAATTTTTCTATGAAAAAAATGTCTCAGAATCTGAGAATTTTTCTATAGAAAAAATGTCTCAGAATCTGAGAACTTTTCTATAGAAAAAATGTCTCAGAATCTAAGAATTTTTCTATAGAAAAAATGTCTCAGAATCTAAGAATTTTTCTATAGAAAAAATGTCTCAGAATCTAAGAATTTTTCTATAGAAAAAATGTCTCAGAATCTGAGAATTTTTCTATAGAAAAAATGTCTCAGAATCTGAGAAATTTTTCTATAGAAAAAATGTCTCAGAATCTGAGAAATTTTTCTATAGAAAAAATGTCTCAGAATATGAGAATTTTTCTATAGAAAAAAATGTCTCAGACTCTGAGAATTTTTCTATAGAAAAAATGTCTTAGAATCTAAGAATTTTTCTATAGAAAAAATTTCTCAGAATCTGAGAATTTTTCTATAGAAAAAAATGTCTCAGAATCTGAGAATTTTTCTATAGAAAAAATGTCTCAGAATCTGAGAATTTTTCTATAGAAAAAATGTCTCAGAATCTGAGAATTTTTCTATAGAAAAAATGTCTCAGAATCTGAGAATTTTTTTTATAGAAAAAATGTCTCAGAATCTGAGAATTTTTCTATAGAAAAAATGTTCCAGAATCTGATAATTTTTCTTTAGAAAAATGTCTCAGAATCTGAGAAAATATAGAAAAATTCTCAGATTCTGAGAAATTTTTTCTAAAGAAAAACTCTCAGATTCTGAGACATATTTTCTATAGAAAAATTCTCATATTCTGAGACATTTTTTCTATAGAAAAATTTTTTCTATAAAAAAATTCTCAGATTCTGAAAAAGTTTTTCTATAGAAAAATTCTATTGAAAAATTCTCAGATTCTGAAATATTTTTCTATATAAAAATTCTCAGATTTTGAAATATTATTTCTATAGAAAAATTCTCAGATTCTCAAAAATTATTTTTGTAGAAAAAATCTCAGATTCTGAGGCAGTGGCCTTTCTTTCATGTTCTCTCTTTTCAAGGGTATTAATTAGAAGCTGAAACTGGTCCATTTTATATATGTTGGCGTTAACTTTTCGGGGATCAAATGGGAATTATTTTCCAATTCTATTGTTTTGATAATCTTACAATCAATTTGCATTTTAACAATTTTGGGCATGGAATGTTCTTGTAATCTGAAACTGGTTGCAAAATATGATTTATATTAAAAGACAGCATATAGAAGTAATCGTTATATTTTTTACCTCTAAGTAGCTTCAAATATAACAGATTCCTTTTTTTCCAGTCTCCATATTTAATTTGTCGCAGTTTCAAGGGAAATTTCGCGCTTCTATTTCGTACCTACAAGAGCTTGCAAATGTAAATTATAATTCATGTACCCGTTCTTTAAAATCGCTATCAGTTCCAGATTAATTCAAATTAAATATGTATTCAGTTTCTAAAAATTGAATATGCAAATTATTATTTTATTATTTTTTAATTAATTAAATTTTTGAACATACCTTTTCAAAATATTAAAATTGAAAATGTCAATAAAACATAAAAAAAATTAAATTCGAAATTTTACCTATATTCATTAGTAAATCTTACATGGCCATTAGGTAAAAATGTAAAGTAAAATTATACTGGTGGCATAGGTAATAAGTCGTGGCTTTTAAATTTCATACAAAAATAATTCACCTATGCCAGCTTAGATAACATTACCTCGACGTTTTTTTTCTGTGTACATATGTAAAACTATTTAAATTTTTTTTTTTCTAAAGAATAAACTTTTTCTAAAGAAAAAATTCTCACAATCTGAGACTTTTTTATGTGAAAAAGGTCTCAAAACTTATTTATAGGAAAAAGGTAGCAGAAGAATTTTTCTAGGAGAAAAAAGTCTCAGAATTTCTGAATTTGTGACT
The DNA here is from genome assembly GCA_963921195.1 of Pegoplata infirma. NCBI lineage: Eukaryota > Metazoa > Arthropoda > Insecta > Diptera > Anthomyiidae > Pegoplata > Pegoplata infirma. The sequence goes on from OY992540.1 coordinate 184,490,558, forward strand.
TATTTTAAGGAAAAAGGTCTCAGAATCTGAGTCTTTTTATACCCTCCACTCTAGTGATAGAGGGTATATATAAGTTTGTCATTCCGTTTGTAACACCTCGAAATATTGGTCTAGGACCCCATAAAGTATATATATTCATGATCCTCGATCGATTTTAAGACGATCTAGCGATGTCCGTCCGTCCGTCCGTCCGTCCGTCTGTCCGTCTGTCTGTCTGTCTGTCTGTTGAAAACACGCTATCTTTTGAAAGACTTTACGGAGGCTCCTGAAGTTTGGCATATATGTTGGGCATTTACCTGGTCAGGTTGGTATTGCAATCCAGCGAAATCGGTCCAGTGGTTCAAAAGTTATGAGCAAAAGACTGAATTTCGGCAAGGGTTTTTCGTGAATTTATGAGATAAAAAGCACTATAACTTTCGAAAATCAATTCGGAGGATGCTGAAGCTTGGCATATATATTTTTCGTTCCTCCAGCCTAGTTCGTATTGAATTTCACCCAAATCGGTCCAGTGGTTCAAAAGTTATTAGCAAAACCGTGAATATCAGATTAGCTTCACCTTAAACTCACGTGGTAAAAACCCGTTAAACCTGTTTTACAACCATTGGTAAGTCACAAAAATATTTTAAAACGTATTTTTGTCACTCAAAAATATTTTTATACCAAAACAAAAAAAAAATACACTCGAAAAAAATGTTACACTCAAAAAAAATTTTACACTCAAAAAAAAAATTAGTAAATTTTTTTTTTAATGTAAAATTCAAAAAAAATTTTACACTCAAAAAAAAATTTACACTCAAAAAAAAAATTGTTTTTTTTTAAAAAATTACTAAAAAAAAATTTTTACACTCAAAAAAAAAATTAGTAAATTTTTTTTGAATGTAAAATTCGAAAAAAAATTTACACTCAAAAAAAATTTTACACTCATAAAAAAATTAGTTTTTTTTTTAAAATTTAAAAAAAAAAAAAATTTTTACACAAAATAAAATATTTCTAATCATAACTGTTATTTTTTCACTTTAGAAAATTTACTATCACTTTAAATTTTCATTGTGGAGGGTATTCATAGATTCGGCTAAGTCGAATTTAACTTTTCTACTTGTTTTTTCTAAAAAAGGTCTTAAAGTCTGACACTTTTTATTGTTGAATAATAGTCTTAGAAGTTGAAACTTACTGAATTAGTAGAAGGTCGCAGAATCTGAGACTTTTACTAAGGGAAAAAGGTCTTAGAATCTAAGACTTTTTTTATAGAAATAAGGTCTCAGAATCTCAGAAAAATGTTTCAGAATCTCAGACTTTTGCTATAGGAAACAGGTCTCAGAATCTATGACCTTTCTATAGAAAAAAGGTCATAAAGGCTGAGACGTTTTCTATAGGAAAAACATTTCCGAATCTGGGACTTTTTCTTTAGGAAAGGGCACAGAATCTCCTACTTTTTTTATAAGAAAAGTTTCTTAGACTAGGAAAAGATTTCAGAATCAGAAAAAGGTCTCAGAATCTGTCACTTCTTCTTTAGAGAAAAAGTGCCAGAATGTTAAACTTTTTTTATATAAGAAAATGCTCTCAGAATCTGAGACATTTTCTTTAGGAAAAAAATTCTTAGAATCTGAAAATTTTTCTATGCGAAAAAAGTCTCAGATTCTGAGACATTTTTCGCAAAGAACAAGTATTATATTCTGAGACGTTTTTCCTATAAAAAAAAATTGTTTCACGAAAAATGTCTGAGCCTTTTTCTTAAGGAATAAGATCTCAGAATTTTAAATCTAAGACTTTTTCTATAGAAAAAAGGTCTCAGAAGCAAAATTTTTTTAAGTACGAAACAAATCTAATAATCAGACCTCTCTATAGAAAAAATGTCTCAATAATGCTTTAAACTATGAGACTTTTTCTAATGTCTAAGAATCTGAGACTTTTTCTGTGGAAAAAAATTCTTAGAATCTGAAAATTTTTCTATGCGAAAAAAGTCTCAGATTCTGAGACATTTTTCGCAAAGAACAAGTATTATATTCTGAGACATTTTTCCTATAAAAAAAATTGTTTCACGAAAAATGTCTCAAAATCTGATATTTTCTATGTAGGAAGAATTTCTTCTATTAAAAAATTTTCAGATTTAGACTCCTTTATGTATACGAAAAATATACAATTTTCTTTTAAATTTCTTTTGAAAATCTGAAAATTTTTCTATACGAAAAAAGTCTAAGATTCTGAGACATTTTTCGTAAAGAAAAGTCTTATATTCTGAGACATTTTTCCTATAAAAAATATTTTTTTTACGAAAAATGTCTCAATATCTGATATTTTCTACACAGATAAAAATGAGTTGTTAGATCAAGCACGAAATACACCAGGTTGAGCATTATTTTAATTAAAAGTCATCTAATGAGGAAAATTGTTGGATCAAGCACGAAAATTGTAGGTCAGTCATTGAATGTTCCTTGATTAAACCAATGCTTGATTTGAGTAATATGTTAATTGTTATTTTTCTGTAATTTTTGATTAAACCAATGCTTGATTTGAGTGAGCGGTTAATCAATAATTTTGTGTTATTTTTGAGTAATCCAATGCTTGATCTGAGTGAATGGTTAATCATTATTTTACAGTTGTAGTGTTTTTTGTCAGTCTTTTCAAGTCTTTTGTTTAAATTGGTTTTTTTTGTGCTTTATATTATTTTGTTTATTTTCGTCTTGTTTGCGTGAAAGTACTTTTCTATTTGACGACTAACTGAAACTAAAACAAAAAACGCAACAGCGTTCATCGCATTGTTACTCAAAGCCTACTATGATGAGTTTTTTTGTTTTTATGAATTTTTTTGTGAATTTTTCAGATTTGAGCAAATGGTTAATTGATTCAAGTAAAATTTAATTAAATGTCAAATTTTAAGCTGAGCAAATATTTAATTGTTTTTTTCCATTGAATATTTTTTTCTGTGTATGTAGGAAGAAATTCTCTATCAACAAATTTTTTTCTTATGTATACAAAAAATATATAATTTTCTTTTAAAACAAATAAAAAAAAAACTGATTTAAACGAAATATGATCATGTAAAACAAACATCCTTCTGCAAAAACTAATAAATTTGATAATTTTATAGCTTTCCCATCACTTTTTTTGCAAAAAAAAACGTATCCCTTTTTTGACTCGTCAGCAAAGGTCAATTTATGATTTTTTTTCGAAGTAAAAAAATTTTGTGGATTTTCAACATATAATTAAATAGACAATGGGTGGTATGAATAAAAACTAGCATTTACTAAATGCTTATACGGTTTGCTAAATTATTTTGATTTTAAGAAATTACTTGATTTGGTATTCCAAAAAAAATAAACAAAGTAAATACTCAGCACGAAAAAGTAAATGCTTGATTTGATATGAATAAAAGCAAAAAACTTAAGTATTGTCTTCAAAAAATTTAGTCTGCTCTTGAGTAGACTAAGAATCTTAAATTTCGGCGAAAAAAGGAATTTAGAGGAATTTTCTAAATTGTATAAATATAAAAACAAAAAACATAAACAAATAAAAGAGTATTTTAAAGTTTTCCCATCGTTAAATGCATTAAATGCATCTTAATTTTGTTCACCCTACACAAGCAATATAATTAAGTCCAATTGGCTAGACAAATATTTTAGGCCACACTAATAATAAGTTAAGGCGAGGATTATTCTTGTATTTAAGAATTTATGGATTTAAAATATTTAAGGACCTATTTCAAAACAGTTTAAAGTTATATTTCTCCTTATATTAGTATATGGTTGTATTAACTGTATTGAAAAATTAAAAATATTGAATAAAAATGCAATTTTTGGCGTGTGCTCTTTATTAATGTGCAAATATAACTCCATTTTTTACATTCAAAAAAATAGGACTTAAAATTGACAGTTTTTTATATAAAGCATATGTGGTGGAATTTAAAAATGACTTAGAAACTGACACTTTTTTTAAAAGAAAAATTTCACAGTCTGTGAGTCACAGACTGTGACATTTTCTATGAGGAACATGTTTCAGAAACTGAGATTTTTTTCTATAAGAAAAATCGGCTCAGATTCTGAGACCCTTTTTATGTGAAAAACATTAATTTTTTCCGAAACATTTTTTAAAATATCTTATTTCTTCTTAAGAGAAATGTCTCAGAATCAAAAATTTTTCAGCAAGAAAAGTGTTTCAGAATCTTTGACTTTTCTATAAGAAAAACAAAGAAAAATGTCTCAGAATCTGCGACTTTTAATATATAAAAAAATGCCTTAGAATCTGTGACTTTTTCTATAAGAAAATATCTTAGAATCTGCGACTTTTTCTTTAAGAAAAATGTCTTAGAATCTGCCACTTTTTCTTAAGAAATATGTCTCAGAATATGCGACTCTTTTTTAAGAAAAATGCCTCAAAAGCTGCTACTTTTTCTTAAGAAATATGTCTCAGAATATGCGACTCTTTTTTAAGAAAAATTTCTCAGAATCTGGGACTTCTTCTACAAGAAATATATCTCAGAATTTGGAACTTCTTGTATAAAAAAAATGTCTCAGACTCTGCGACTTTTCTATAAAAAAAGTATCAGAATCTGTGACTTTTTCGATGAGAAAAATGTCTCAGAATCTGCGACTTTTTCGATAAGAAAAATGTCTCAGAACCTTTAACAAAAATGTCAAAATCTGGGACTTTTTCTACAAGAAAAATTTCGCAGAAACTGCTACTTTCTCTAAAAGAAATAAGTTTCAAAATCTGCGAGTTTTTATAAAAGAAAAATGTCTCAGAATCTTGCGGCGTTTTTTTTTATTAAAAAAGGGTTTTATAATCTGAGACTTTTTCCATAAATAACGTTTTAGAATCTGTCACGTTTTCTATACTAAAAATGTCTCAGAATCTAAAACTTTTTCTACAAGAAAAATATCTTGGAAACTTAAAATTTTTTTTAAGAAAATGTTTAAGAATCCAAGACAGTTTCTATAACAAAACTGTCTCCGAATCTGCCTCAAGCTTTAACTTTTTCTATAAGAAAAAGTCCCTAAGTCTGACACTTTTTCTATAAGAAAAAGAGCCCTAGTCTTAGACTCTTTCTATAAGAATAAGACCCTAAATCTGAGTCTTTTTGTAAAGAAAAGTGTCTTAAAACCAAAGAAATTGCTGACTTTAAGATTTTTGCATTAGAAAAGTGTATCAGAATCATTCTTTTTATAGAAAACTGTCAATCAAGTTTAACCAAATTTATATTTCTATAGCTTGGTGTAAACAATTTGGCAATTATCTTCACTTCTGTAGCTCACTTCTGTATTCATTTAGTAATTGTCCTTGATGTTCCAAATAGTAGCAATATCGTCTATCTGCAGATTAAACAAAGTGCAATTTTCAGTTTTTGTGTTTTTGCAAATCTGAATTAAGCTTTTTGGACAAGAATCACATTTGGTTTACAAATGTGTAGAAGGTTTTTGTCTAAAATCACAAAATCTTATAATCACACTTACCTGATCAATAAATTTTAATCACTTCAATAGGGTGCAAAATCATACAACTTATTTTAGGCACTTTAAATGTTACCAAGCTAAAAACAACGGTTTGGACAAGCACATTTTTATTTTGTGGCACAATTTAATAAAAAAACTTACACGAAAACAATTCTATTTTAGAGTTTTAAAAATAATTAAAAGATTTTTGATTATTTGTTTTTTTTGTTTATTTTTTTTATTGACATTTCTTGTTGTTAGAAAATACTTAGCCGAATTTTCGGCTAAGTTTGTTTTATTCATATAAAACTAAGAAAATACTTTAAGAAATTACTTTCCTAAAAGTAAATAGTAAAAAGTAAATGCTAATTTTTATTCATACCACCCAATACTATTGCTGATTTTAGTTGATGCGGCTTGATAAATTTTTGTCTGGATAAATCAGGTAGAGTCTGCAGAAAAATTTGTCAAGACCGCAGATAAATCTGCTGATTTAAATTGAAATATATTCTTATCTGAGACAAACAGCCTGAACATCGAAATTGTATTTTATTAAATACTGTTTTTTTTTTTGTTAAAAACTGAAGCGAAGTTTTTCAATAAATTTTTTAATTTTTTTTCAAGAAAATTTTCTTACAAACAGTACAATTTCTGTAAAATTATTAAAAAAGTCAACTGATTTTTTCACATTTGAATAATTTTTAGTTTTAATCGTTTAAATTGGACAAAAATTAAAAACAAATTTAAAAAAAATATTCCGTTAAAATCAACAGAGTAATGACAGAGAATTAAGTTAAAATATTCATTTTAGCAGAAAAATCAGGTAAAAGTTTCCTAATTTTCTTCAGACTGTACGACTTGGGCTCATTATGTATTTAACTCCACAGAACCACCTCAATGCCAGCAACACTTGAGCGATCCATACGTTGCACTTACCTTTCTCTTCAGAAGTTTTTAGGTAAATTGCGAGTGTGGTCATTGTTTGGACCGATTTCCAAATATAAATCTCCCCTAAGAGGATATTCAGACTTCTGATGCCAAAATAAAAATTGTAAAATGGTACTTTTTATATCTATATATATAAAAGAGTGTGGCGACTGACTGATTGGCAATAATCATCGCCCAGCCCAAACCGCTGAAGCTAGAGACTTGAAATTTGGAATGTAGGTTCGGCTCCCGACAAATTTTGAAATTCCGATTCTAAGGGGGGCAAAAGGGGGAAAATAGGGCCCTTTGGGGGATTTTGTATCTTTTGAACTAATAGTCCTAGAAACTTCAAATTTGAACTCTAGGATCCTCTCGCGAAAATAAAATTTCGGAAAATTTTTTTTTGGAAAATTCCGCCTCCAAGGGGGAAAAAAGGGGAAAATAGGGCAAATTGGTACATTTTTTATATTCTAAACAAATGGTCCCAGAAACTTGAAATTTAAAGTCTAGCACCCTCTCGCGGAAGTAACATCTTGGAAAAAGGAATATTTTGAAAATTCCGTTTCTAAGGTGGGGGGAGGGGGAAAATAGGGCAAGTTGGTACATTTTGTATCTTCTGAACAAATGGTCCTACAATCTTATAATTTTGAACATAGGATACTCTCGCGGAAATAACATATAAAAAAAAAGTACTTTTTTGAAAATTCCGGTTTTAAGGGGGACAAAAAGGGGGAAAATAGGGCAATTTGGTGAATTTTGAACTAATGGTCCTAGAAACTAGACATTTGAACTATTGTATCCTCTCGGGGAAAAAACATTTTTTTACTAAAATTTTTTCACTCAAAATTTTTTTTTCACTCAAAATTTTTTTTCACTCAAAATTTTTTTTCACTCAAAATTTTTTTTCACTCAAATTTTTTTTTTCACTCAAAATTTTTTTTCACTCAAAATTTTTTTTTTTTACAAATTTTTTTTTACTCAAAATTTTTTTTTCACTCAAATTTTTTTTTTACTCAAAAGTTTTTTTCGCTCAAAAATTTTTTTTCACTCAAATTTTTTTTCACTCAAAATTTTTTTTACTCAAATTTTTTTTTTTTAATAAAAATTTTTTTTACTCAATTTTTTTTAATAAAATTTTTTTCACTCAATTGTATTTTATTCTTCAGTTTTTTTACTCATTTTTTACTTAAATTTTTTACTTAGAAGGTGTTTTCACCCAAATTTTTTTTACTCAAAATATTTTTCGCTTAATTTTTTGACTCAAATTTTTTACTCAATTTTTTTCTCACTTATTTTTTAATTTTTGGGAATTTATTGATTTAATTACTTAAATTTAGGGGGAAATAGGACAATTTTAAACATTTCGGTCTTCTGAACTAATGGCCCCAGTAACCTAAAATTTGGACTATAGGATCCTTTCGCGGAAATAATACTCTAAAGCAGCGGTTACCAACCTATGGTACGCGTACCACTAGGGGGTACGCGAAACTGTCCGCGGGGGTACGGAAAATTTTAGTAATTTGGACATTTTTTTAGATTAACCTTTCAATGCTGGTTCCGCATCTGGCTTCCAAAGTTTTCCATAACGTCAGGGTTTTAAGAAAGTTGAGTTCAAAGTTTACAAAAAACGTATTTTTGTGCAATTTATAGAGAATTTTTTGCGATATTTTGAGATATGACCAATTGTTTTCGAATAACCTTTCGATGCTTATTCCAAATAGGGTTTCCAAATTTTTCTATGATCTCAGGTTTTTGAGAAAATGTATGTCAAAGTTCTCAAAAAACGTGTATTTGGGCATTTTTGAGACGGTTTCTGATAGAGTGGAAATTTAGTTTAGGTTAGGTTGGATGGGCGCTCGCCATTTGGCGAACTCACTCGGAGGTCATAAGGCCCATTTTGATTCCCTTAATAACATTTCCCTACTCCCCCTCTGATGCAAAGTTCTACTTTTTAAACCACCCCGTTTCCCTGAGGTATTCCGCTAGAGACCTCAATGAGACACCGCTTAGGTAGTCCAGGTCATCGAAAAATCTTTGCCCCAAATGCGGCTCCTCATTAGGCCCGGACATTCGCATAGCAATGTGCTTCTACAATAGTCCCTATCAAAAATTCCCATACGCCCAGCCATTTGGCCAATTATACAATGTCCTGTAAGTACTCCTACTAACAGGCTAACCGTCCGTTTGCCAAAAGTAAGAAACTTTTTGTCCTCTTAGGACAGATGAAATCAGATTTGCAATATTTTCAGCTGTTTTTGCTCTGCAGAAAAATCAGATCAAAATCCGCGTTTTCAGATGCATTGAACCACCCCAAGGAGCGAAAATTTTTCCAAAAAAATACCACCATTTTTTTGATCTCCCCTAAATCCTTTAAAAAAAATGATAATACCCGCAGATCAAAAATTTCAAAATTAACTCCAATATTTATATGAGAAGTTTTTTAACGAAAACAAAAAACTTATAAGGGGGTACGCGACTGACAAAATTTAAAATTAGGGGTACGCGAGCCAAAAAGGTTGGTAACCGCTGCTCTAAAGAAAGTTTTTTTTTTTTAAAAAATAAGAAGGGGAAATGGGGGAAAACGGCAATTTGGTACATGTTCTATCTTCTGACCTAATGGTCCTAGAAACTTAAAGTTTGGACTATAAGATCCTCTAACGGAAAAAACATTCTGAAACAAAGTTTTTTTAATTCCGATTCTAGGGGGTTGAAAGGGAGAAAGTAGGATAATTTGGAACATTTTGTATCTTCTGAACTAATGGTCCTAGAAACTTAAAAATTTGGACTATATGATCCTCTCGCGGAAATTATGTTCTGAAGAAAGTATTTTTTGAAAATTTTTCATTCAAATTTGGGGGGGAAATAGGACGATTTTGAACATTTTCTATGTTGTGAACTAATTTTCCCAGAAACCTGAAATTCGGACTATAGGATCCTCTCGCGGAAATAATATTCTGAAGAAAGTACTTTTTTTAAAAAAAATTGGGCAATTTGGTACATTTTCTTTTCTCTGACCTAATGGTCCTAGAAACTAAAAGTTTGGACTATAAGATCCTCACGCGGAAAAAACATTCCGAAACAAAGTTTTTTTTTTCAATTTCGCTTCTAGGGTGGTAAAAAGGGGGATAATAGGATAATTTCCCAGAAACTAAAAATTTTGACTATGGGATCCTTCGCGGAAATAACATTGTGAAGAAAGTTCTATTTTGAAAATTTCGCTTCTAAGGGGGAAAAAGGGGAAGTAGGGTAATTTTGTGTCTGCTGAGCTAATGGTCGTAGATCCTTGAAATGTGGGATGTACGATCCTCTCGCGGAAATAACTTTCTGAAAGAAGTACTTTTTTAAAATTCCGGGTTGTATCTGCTAAACAAATAGGACTGCACGATCCTCTCTCGGAAATAACATTCTGAAAAAAGGGGGAAAAAGAGGAAGGTAGGGCAATTTTGTATCTGCTGAAAATATGGTCCTAGATACTTGAAATTTCGACTGTACGATCCTCTCGCGGAAATAACATTCTCAAGGAAGTACTTTTTTGAAAACTCTACTTTTAAGGGGGGAAAAGGGGAAGGTAGGGCAATTTTGTATCTGCTGAACTAATGGTCCTCGATACTTAAAATTTAACTGTACATTCTAAAAGAAGTAATTTTTTTAAATTCTGCTTCTACGGGGGGAAAAGGGAGAAAGTAGGGCAATTTTGAATCTGCTTATCTAATAGTCCTACATACTTGAAGTTTGGACTGTACGATCCTCTCTCGGAAAGAACATTCTAGAAGAAGTACTGTTTAGAAAGTTCTCCTTCTAAAGGTGGAAAAGGTGGAAAGTAGGGCAATTCTGTATCTGCTGAACTAATGATCCTAGATACTTAAAATTTGAACTGTACGATCCTCTTGCGGAAAAAGTACTTATTGTGGAAAGTTCCGCTTCTAAGGATGACAAGGCGGAAAGTAGGGCAATTTTGTATCTGCTGAACTAATGGTCCTAGATACTTGAAATTTAGACTGCACTATCCTCTCTCTTGGAATTAACATTCTGAAAGAAGTATATTTAATATTTAATAAAGTACTCGAGCTCGAGGTCGAGTACTTTAGTACTTCTGATAGATGTACTTTTTTTGAAAATTCCGATTTCAAGGGGGAAAACGGGGAAGGTAGGGCAATTTTGTATCTGCTGAACTAATGGTTCTAGATACTTGAAATTTGGCTGAACGATCCTCTCGCGGAAATAACATTCTTAAGAAAGTACTTTTCAAAATTCTGTGGGAAAAAGGGGGAAAAAAGGGCAATATTGAATCTGCTGAACTAATGGTCCTAGATTCTTGAAATTTGAACTGAACGATCCTTTCGCAAAAATAACATACTTAAAGAACTTTTTTAAAAATTCCACTTCTAAGAGGGGAAAAGGGGAAAGTAGGGCCCTTTGGAGGATTTTGTATCTTTTGAACTAATAGTTTTAGAAACTTGAAATTTGGACTCTATAATCCTCTCGCGAAAAAAAAAACTAAAAAAATATTTTTTGAAAATTCCGCCTCCAAGGTGGGGAAAATATAGCAAATTGGTACATTTTTTATCTTCTGGACAAATGGTCCCAGAAACTTGAAATTTGGAAACTAGGATCCTTTCGCAGAATTTACATGCGGAAAACAAAATTTTTTGAAAATTTCGCCTCCAAGGGTGGGAAAATAGGGAAAATCGGTGAATTTTTTATCTTCTGAACAAATGGTCCCAGAAACGTGATGTTTGGTCTTTAGGATCCTCCCGCTGAAACAACATTCCGGAAAAGATATTGGGTGGTATGAATAAAAATTAGCATTTACTTTTTACTATTTACTTTTAGGAAAGTAATTTCTTAAAGTATTTTCTTAGTTTTATATGAATAAAACAAACTTAGCCGAAAATTCGGCTAAGTATTTTCTAACAACAAGAAATGTCAATAAAAAAAATAAACAAAAAAAACAAATAATCAAAAATCTTTTAATTATTTTTAAAACTCTAAAATAGAATTGTTTTCGTGTAAGTTTTTTTATTAAATTGTGCCACAAAATAAAAATGTGCTTGCCCAAACCGTTGTTTTTAGCTTGGTAACATTTAAAGTGCCTAAAATAAGTTGTATGATTTTGCACCCTATTGAAGTGATTAAAATTTATTGATCAGGTAAGTGTGATTATAAGATTTTGTGATTTTAGACAAAAACCTTCTACACATTTGTAAACCAAATGTGATTCTTGTCCAAAAAGCTTAATTCAGATTTGCAAAAACACAAAAACTGAAAATTGCACTTTGTTTAATCTGCAGATAGACGATATTGCTACTATTTGGAACATCAAGGACAATTACTAAATGAATACAGAAGTGAGCTACAGAAGTGAAGATAATTGCCAAATTGTTTACACCAAGCTATAGAAATATAAATTTGGTTAAACTTGATTGACAGTTTTCTATAAAAAGAATGATTCTGATACACTTTTCTAATGCAAAAATCTTAAAGTCAGCAATTTCTTTGGTTTTAAGACACTTTTCTTTACAAAAAGACTCAGATTTAGGGTCTTATTCTTATAGAAAGAGTCTAAGACTAGGGCTCTTTTTCTTATAGAAAAAGTGTCAGACTTAGGGACTTTTTCTTATAGAAAAAGTTAAAGCTTGAGGCAGATTCGGAGACAGTTTTGTTATAGAAACTGTCTTGGATTCTTAAACATTTTCTTAAAAAAAATTTTAAGTTTCCAAGATATTTTTCTTGTAGAAAAAGTTTTAGATTCTGAGACATTTTTAGTATAGAAAACGTGACAGATTCTAAAACGTTATTTATGGAAAAAGTCTCAGATTATAAAACCCTTTTTTAATAAAAAAAAACGCCGCAAGATTCTGAGACATTTTTCTTTTATAAAAACTCGCAGATTTTGAAACTTATTTCTTTTAGAGAAAGTAGCAGTTTCTGCGAAATTTTTCTTGTAGAAAAAGTCCCAGATTTTGACATTTTTGTTAAAGGTTCTGAGACATTTTTCTTATCGAAAAAGTCGCAGATTCTGAGACATTTTTCTCATCGAAAAAGTCACAGATTCTGATACTTTTTTTATAGAAAAGTCGCAGAGTCTGAGACATTTTTTTTATACAAGAAGTTCCAAATTCTGAGATATATTTCTTGTAGAAGAAGTCCCAGATTCTGAGAAATTTTTCTTAAAAAAGAGTCGCATATTCTGAGACATATTTCTTAAGAAAAAGTAGCAGCTTTTGAGGCATTTTTCTTAAAAAAGAGTCGCATATTCTGAGACATATTTCTTAAGAAAAAGTGGCAGATTCTAAGACATTTTTCTTAAAGAAAAAGTCGCAGATTCTAAGATATTTTCTTATAGAAAAAGTCACAGATTCTAAGGCATTTTTTTATATATTAAAAGTCGCAGATTCTGAGACATTTTTCTTTGTTTTTCTTATAGAAAAGTCAAAGATTCTGAAACACTTTTCTTGCTGAAAAATTTTTGATTCTGAGACATTTCTCTTAAGAAGAAATAAGATATTTTAAAAAATGTTTCGGAAAAAATTAATGTTTTTCACATAAAAAGGGTCTCAGAATCTGAGCCGATTTTTCTTATAGAAAAAAATCTCAGTTTCTGAAACATGTTCCTCATAGAAAATGTCACAGTCTGTGACTCACAGACTGTGAAATTTTTCTTTTAAAAAAAGTGTCAGTTTCTAAGTCATTTTTAAATTCCACCACATATGCTTTATATAAAAAACTGTCAATTTTAAGTCCTATTTTTTTGAATGTAAAAAATGGAGTTATATTTGCACATTAATAAAGAGCACACGCCAAAAATTGCATTTTTATTCAATATTTTTAATTTTTCAATACAGTTAATACAACCATATACTAATATAAGGAGAAATATAACTTTAAACTGTTTTGAAATAGGTCCTTAAATATTTTAAATCCATAAATTCTTAAATACAAGAATAATCCTCGCCTTAACTTATTATTAGTGTGGCCTAAAATATTTGTCTAGCCAATTGGACTTAATTATATTGCTTGTGTAGGGTGAACAAAATTAAGATGCATTTAATGCATTTAACGATGGGAAAACTTTAAAATACTCTTTTATTTGTTTATGTTTTTTGTTTTTATATTTATACAATTTAGAAAATTCCTCTAAATTCCTTTTTTCGCCGAAATTTAAGATTCTTAGTCTACTCAAGAGCAGACTAAATTTTTTGAAGACAATACTTAAGTTTTTTGCTTTTATTCATATCAAATCAAGCATTTACTTTTTCGTGCTGAGTATTTACTTTGTTTATTTTTTTTGGAATACCAAATCAAGTAATTTCTTAAAATCAAAATAATTTAGCAAACCGTATAAGCATTTAGTAAATGCTAGTTTTTATTCATACCACCCATTGTTTGAAAAATTCCTCCTCCACGGTGGGAAAGGGGGATGAAATAGGGAAAATCGGTACATTATTTATCTTTTAAACAAATGGTTCCAGAAACTTGAAATTTTAACTCTACACAGAAAAAAAAATATTTAAGAAAATTTTAATAAACACGTTTATTAAAAATAAAAATATTTTTAATAAAATTTTTTATTGTATCAATAAAAAAATTTATTGAAATTAAAAAAAAGCTATGTTCAACTCATTCCGTCGGCAAGTTTTGTTGTGTTTCTTTTTTTCACACATAGTAATTTCAAATAAAGTAATAACTTAAAAAAAAAACAAAAAATATTAAAAAAAAAAAAAAAATAGTTGGGTCTGATGGGGATTTGAACCAACGACCCCCAAAAAAAGTAATAAGTTTATCCACCGCTTAACGCATAACGCCAAAACAGTGTTATAGTTTTGTCGGCTAAATTCTGTCATCTACTTACAAGCAAGAACAAAATAGAAATAAAAACACAATTTGTTTGTGAATGCGTGTGTGTTTGTATAGTTGTGTGTTAAATATTTTTACTGTTATAAGTTAGAGAATGAAAGTGATGCACTCAACTAAATTAGTCAGTATTTTTTTCTTTTGTTAATTTCAATTGAGCATTTTTTCTGTTACCATTACTGAAAAAATTATGTGAGTGTTTCAGAATTCTTGTTTACTTTTATTTAAAACCAAATTGATTTTATGCGTTAAAACTTGTTGTCATGCTGTAGCTCAGTTAGTTAGACGCCCAGCATTCTAAACAGGAGGTATGCTGTTCAAAGCTCAATGGAAACAATAAATTGAGAAAAAGTAAGAAATAAAGAAAACAATTAAATAATAAAATAAAAATAAATAAATAAAAAAAAAAAACAAATAAAAAAAAAATATTTTTTTTTTATTTAGTTCTAAAAAAAATATTAAAAAAAATATAAATCAATAAACTTTTTTATTGAATCTTGAAATTTGTTTATTGAAATTATTTTCAGCAAACGACTTACAAATGCGTTTATTGAATTCGTGAAAATCTTCACCGCGGCTTTTTTAGTTAATTTATTTATTGAATTCGTGAATTTTTTTATTGAAATTGAATTTTTTTTTTTTGTGTGTAGGATCATCTTGCAAAAAAAAAAACATCTTGAAAAAGTAGAAAGGGGAAAATAGGGCAATTTTGTATCTTCTGAACTAAAACTTTATGTTTTGATCCTGTCGCGGAAATAGTTATTTGAAAAATACACTTATTGAAAATTTTGGTTTTAAGGAGGGCCAAGAGGGGCAAAATAGGGCAATTTGGAAAATTTTAAACTAATGGTCTTAAAAACATGACATTTGCAATATAGGATCATCTCGCGGAATAACATATTGAAAGAAGTACTTTTTTGAAAATTACTTTTTAAAGAAGGGCAATTTTGTATCTGCTGAACTAATGGTCCTAGATATTGAAGTTTGGACTGTACGATCCTCTCGCGGAAATAACATTCTGGAAGAAG
The DNA here is from genome assembly GCA_963921195.1 of Pegoplata infirma. Taxonomy (NCBI): domain Eukaryota; kingdom Metazoa; phylum Arthropoda; class Insecta; order Diptera; family Anthomyiidae; genus Pegoplata; species Pegoplata infirma. Next base: position 184,505,793 of record OY992540.1, read on the forward strand.
TACTTTTTTGGAAAAATCTGCTTCTATAGGGGGGAAAAGAGGGAAAGTAGGGCAAATTTGAAATTTGAATCCTCTTGCGGAAACAACATTCTAATGGAAGTACTTTTTTGAAAATTTCGCTTCTACGGGGAAAAAGGGGGAAGTTGGGGCAATTTTGTATCTGCTGAACTAACAGTCCTAGATACTTGAAATTTGGAGTGTACGATCCTCTCACGGAAAAAACATTCTGAAAGAAGTACTTTTTTGAAAATTTTGTTTAATAGGTGGAAATGGGGAAAAGTAGGGCAATTTTGTATCTGCTGATCTAATGGTCCTAGATACTTGAATTTTTAAATGTTTTGTATCTGCTGAACTAATGTTTCTAGATACTTGAAGTTTGGACTGTACGATCCTCTAGCGGAAATAACATTCTGGAAGAAGCACTTTTTTTAGTAAATTTTGCTTCTAATGGGGAAAATGGGGAAAGTAGGGCAATTTTGTATCTGCTGAGTTGTTGGTCCTAAATACTTGAAATTTGGACTGTACGATCCTTTCGCGGAAATAACATTCTAAAATAAGTACTTTTATGAAAATTATGCTTCTAATGGGGAAAAAGGGTGAAAGTAGAGATACTTAAAATTGGTACTTTACGATCCACTCGCGGAAATTACATTCTGGGAAAATAAATTTTTGAATTTTCGCTTCAATTTGGTACATTTTGTTCCTTATGCACTAATGTTCCTTGAAACTTAAAGTTTGAACTATGACATCGTTTCGCCAAAATACAATTTTTTGCAACTTTAAATCTACTCAAAATATAATAGTTTAAAGGTCGAAACTAACAATTTTTATGTTTAAATAAAAATTAATAATAATTTGAAGTAATAAAGTTGTTTTTTTACAGCTAACCGGTAACGAAGTACCGGGCGAGTTAGCTAGTCTATTAGATAAAGACTTTCGATTTTTTTTATTTCTCTAATGCATATGAAAAGGAGTGAATCTTACATACAACGAAAGTAGATAAAACTAGGAACGAAATGGTATAGAACGGGGAACGAAATGTAATGGAGCAGGGAACAATATGGAATAATACTTTTGTGCATGCATTTTCATTTCGATTTATTTTTACTTATTTATTGCCTTTAATTAAATTTCGCTAAGTATTTAGGTTCATTTGTTTGCCTTAAAATGCTGCACAAGTTTAAACAGCAGCAGCAGCAAAGCAGTATTTACTGACTATCTAGATGGCTGGATAGTTTGTTGTTACTTGTCTGATATTATTATGTGGTAATGTTTGTTGGGTTTTTGTTATTGTCCTAAACATCCCAAGCAGAAATCGACGACGGTTCTAAAAAAAGCGTTCTAAAATCAGTGTAACCCGAAAAAACACTCTCAAAACGCCATTTTCGAACGCCTTAAAAACGTATTTGAAAAGCGTTTTTATAGTACTTTATTTACAAAATATTTTATTGTTTTCGATAAAAAAAAAAAACAGTTTTAAAGTTCTGTCTAAGAAAGTTTTAACAACGATTTTATAAATTTATTTATGAAATTTATGATTGTTTGAGAAATTAAATGGTTTTAAATCACTCAAAATTTTCTAAGCGTTTTTTGATTAAAGAATTTAATTAAAAATTATTTAAGAAAAAAAAAAGTTTTTTGACAAATTTTTTGAAAATTTTTTAAGTCCCGTACACAAAATTTTTTATACAATACGTTTGTACAACCATCTACTGCGCTTTAACAACGCTGTTGCGATTGTATTTTTCTGCTTCGGATATTACAGTTGTTAAATGGAATGATTGCGGGTTGGGTTAGTTAAATTTGTCTCGATTTTTAAGTTGTGGCTAACAATATGATGCAAATGTTTTGTTTATAGTTCCAAAAACAAAAGATACAAAATATCCACATCAAATCGCTCATTTACTTGTATAGTGTCATAACTCAAAATATGTCGTTTTTGGGTAAACGATACAGAATTATTTGTTTATCATGCTTTATATTGTGTCAAAAATTCATATTGATATCTTTTAAACTCACCGTTTGAGAACAGAATATGCCATTATAACATTTTCTATGTACGGGCCATTTGCAATGTAAACTAGCAATAAGTTTCAATTGTAAAACTTTAAACAGATTTTCTGTAAAATCAAACATTTTGAGTTATGACATTATACAAGTAAATGAGCGAAATGTTCAGGAAAACAGTTATGTTGTGTCAATATGAAATCAATTGCAGGGCATTCGCCCTTAGGGCACTTCTAGACAACAAAAATAAAATTTAGGTTTTGTCAAAAAGTGGGCCTTGTGGGCATGGTCAATTATTGAAAATTTCAGTATTTTTTTAGGTGTCTTTATTGTATTTTTTATGCAAATCAAATGAAACACAGTGATCTCTTTTAAATAAAGTTTTTTTTTCATAGATTTTTGTATGGGCTACCGATAAAAAAAATAAAATTTGGAAAATTTTTAGATAAAAATTTTAATTTTTAAAATAAATTTTATCTATCAAAAAACATGCCTCAATTTATTGTTTGTGTTTCTTGATTGAAGAAGAAAATTGTGTCTTCTAAAGATTAACTTAAATGTGGATTTATCCTAGACCATGGTTTCTGTAGCCTCTTCTACGGCATCAGTAGGAAATTACATTAAATTCTTATTTATTTTTTTTTTTAATTTAAAAAAAAGTTAAAGTGCATTTCTATCGTGCCACAGTGGGTTCGATGGTACCCAAAATGGCGATTAATTCAGATAAGCAGTAGTTTTAGAATATTATATTTTTTTATTGGTGAGATAATATAAACACGTAAAAATACACATTTTGGAAAAAAAAAAATTGAAAAAATTTTTTTTTTAACCTGTTAGGCGTTTTTTTTGTTTTTCGGAAAAAAGGGTTATAGTTCACAATTTTTGCTGTAACTTTGGAATGAAAAGCGATAAATTAATAAAAAAAAAATGGAAATTAAAGTGCACATAATGTGCTCTCAAAGTAATTAAAGAAAGAACGCATAATATGTATTTATATTATTATAATTTTTTTTTTAAATCTAATTTTTGTTTTTCACAAAATCTCATAAATGTACAAATTTATCTGAAAAAAGTGATTTATGGGAATATTATAGTTTTTTATTAAGGAATTATCATAAATACATAAAAACACAGCATTTTAGAAAAAAAATTTAGCTAAAAATATTTTTTTTTAATCTTTTAGTCGTTTTTTATGTTTTTGGAAAAAAGCACGGAACCCTTGAACATGTAATAAAGCTACAAAAACAAATGGAGGAGACGTTTTTTCGCGTAGGGTGGGGGGGGTTGCCGGGAGACTATGGGGGACACCTTCCCCTCGCGATAAACGTTGCAAAAAAAATAGATGTCAGTTTTTGCACCTAATTAATACAAATTTATCATTATTTAAATTATTTTTTCTATAAACGCCCCCAAAAAGGGGCGGACCGAAAAAATTGGCATTCCTGATCCCCCTTGGTTCAAATTCATGTCGATGAACTTCATATGGCATTAAAATGTTTCATTTATTGAACAAATATACAAATAAAACTTGTAAAAAAAATATTTTTCGGGCGTAGTTTTAGTTCTTCAAGGGGGAACTTTTTCCCCCCTGATCCGATTTTGCTTGTTTAGGAAATTAACCAGCCTATGATCATTATACATATTTGTGACAAACTTCAGGATTCTAGCTCTTGTTTTATGTACTTTAAGGTGTGCTCAACAACAGACGGACGGACGGACACACGGTTAGTCACAGAATGTCTTAGAATCGATCAGTGATCAATAATATACACTTTGTTGGGTCCTAGACCCATATTTCGATGCGTTACATATGGAATGACAAAGTGAGTGTAAGCCCATACTGTAGTTGAAGGGTATAAACACTAGAGTTGTCAGTCGATTAAGAATAATTCGATTAATCGATCAAACAAAACCCAACTCTTGTTCGAATAATTCAAAAATGACGATTTTCGAATAACGAATAAATCGATTAATTAATGTCGATTAATCGAACAATTTTTTTAATTAAAAAATTAAATAAATGCTTAGAATTTGAGATATTCTCATAAATTTTGAAAGATTTTATACAAAATGTAGGAAAGTTAAAATATATTGTAGCCATACCCAGTTGGAAAATGTGTCACTGAGGAGATTTCCACAGTGATTCCTTGAGGAAATGTCTTCAGGTTCTGACAAATCATAGGCAATCCTTGATGACATGTCCTAACATTGTCAGCACTGAATGTTTGCTTTAAGAGTGTGGACAATTCCTCTAAGACGTCTAAAAGGAAATGTCTTCAGAATAGCAGTATATTAAATTAGAATTTTAAATCTGGGCAACTCTTTAATTTCCAAGAAAAAGATGGCAATATTATCGACTTAATTAAAATAAAATCGAAATCTAACAAGTAGAATAAAAGTAATAAATAGACAAACAATTTTCAAAATAAAGTTTGGAACAAGTGGTTAGGTGTGGGACTAATAAACTGGAGGTTCCAGGTTCAAATCCAGTTGGGACTAAAAAAGACGAAAAGTTTTTTCAAAATATGAGAAAGATAATTTATAAAGGAAAATGGATAAAAGTAAAAACTAAAGGAAATACGAAAATTTTTTGTATTTTCGCATGACCTATGTCAGACATTTCCCCAAAGAAGTCTTAGGTGACATGTCCCCAGAAGGTCAGCCCTGACCACTGCTGACTTTGAGTGAGGACATTTTGAAAATTTGTATGAAACTGTCCTCAACCCAGTACATAGAGATGTCTTGTGGATGTCAGGTGTGACTCTGACATGTCATCGCTCCGTCACTGAGGATGGCTCGAGGACGTTGCCAACTGGGTAGCCCTGAATTACAGAATTAGGGGAAGTTATCAAGTTTTTAATAATTTAGAAAAAATTAATAATTCTTTTGCATCAGACTTACTAAAACGAATTAAAATAAGAATTAATGAGAGACGTATAAAAGTGTTAAATACGTTAATAATTTTTCTAAATTCTGGAAATTTTCCGAGCAATAAAAGTTTCTTAAAATATTCTCCAAAAAGCGAAACAAAAGAATGTGCAAATAAATTATACTCCAGATTATTTTATGTTGAAAGTAATCACAATAATTCAGATAAAAGTATTGAAATAGAGGAAGTCATTAGTAATGAAAATAATAATCTTTTATGCGAGTTAAATAATTCAATTCAAAGTATTAAAAATTCAGAAAATAAAAAGGACTTTAGCATTATATATTTGGAAAAATCTGAAAAAGAACAGAAAAAATAGATAAACTTTTTTATGCTCTTCTTACTATATCACCTACTTCAACAATTAGCGAAAGAGTGTTTTCAAAATCTAATTAAATAAAAACAAAAACCAAAAATCGTTTGAAAGCAAAAAAATTAAGTCAACTTTTATTTTTAAAAGATTATTTCTTAAGAACAACTTAAATTGTCTTATTTAACAAAAATTAAAATCATTTATGATATATTTTGTCTGAATATTTCAAATAATAATTTGTATTTGAATTATTTCTCAACAAGTATTAAAATCGACATCCATTAATTAAAAGTGATCTCAGTTATTCAATTTTTAAGTTTTTTTAACTTTTAACTATTTTATTTTTAAGTTTTGTATGCATTTTTTCGTTAATAAAAATTTTGACTTTCTTATTTTAAGATTTTTATATGAATTTTTTATTTTTTTGTTAATAAAAATATTTTTTAAAATAATTTTTTTATTCTCTTCGATTAATCGAATAAATGTTGATCTTTAATCGTTTGATCGAACGAGGAAAAACAATTATTTGAATTATTCGAACAAAGTTGAAAGTCGAATAATTGACAACTCTAATAAACACACATATAATTGATATGTTTAATAAATGATACCCAGACTTTTTACACAAAAATGGGAATAAAAAAAAGGGCCGGGCATTGTCCGTACTTTTTTTTATTTTAAATAAAAGCTGATATCCTATACTTTTTTGAAATCCACAAAACTAAATCCAACTATTACTAACTTAATATGTGTGGTCCATTAAATATGGAAAATATCCCAATTTTGGACCCTTTTTAAAAAAATTATTAAAAACATTGAGACACAATTTTTATAAACAAAAAAATTTTAAAATTTAGCTTAATCCCTGGTGTTTAAGGTTCCATTATAAAAAAATTTTTGAAAGACTTAATACCACTAATAATCGCTTAAATTGTAAAAAATTTCAATTTTTTTCCTTTTTTCAAAAACTGCAATAATTTGTTAACTTTGACAGCTCACCGAAAAAAAAGTAAACAACTTAGTTGATTGATTTTGATAAGTAACTAGTGTTGCAGAATTTTATCTACTTTTACCCCATACCAAATTTTATAACAAAAACTTCATTTATAAATTTCAATTAATCGCCACTTTGGCATCATTTGAACCCAATGTGCGTGCGTGAAAAAAGTTTTTCACTCATGATCCCATCTTTATTTAAAAAATTAGCTTAAGTGTTTTTTTACTCATATGCATGCGTTATATACCCCATTATTGTATAAAATAAGCATAGTGCAATCTTTAACATTTTTTTTCTCGAAAACAAGGCAAAACACATCTCTGAAAATTTCAGAACTGATAACTTTGAAAAATAAAATTGCGGCATGTTTTTGATTAATAAAGTTTATTGTTAAATTTGAAAAATTCAGAACTTGTTCTGAAAATTTTTCAATTTTTGTTTTTTAATCGATAGCCCATGCAAAACTCTATAAAAAACTTCTATTTGAAAGACATCAATGTGTTTCATTTAATTTGCATAAATTGCTGAAATTTTTAATAATAATAATTTAATTATAATTTTTCAAAAATTATTCTTTACCATGCCTACAAGGCCCACTCGTTGCTTAAGTATTTGCAACTCTCTTAACCTGTGAGCGGATTTTTCTGCTGTGCTCCTAAAGTAAATATGCACAGCAGGGATGTTAAAGTTGGTACAATTGTACTTTTTTGGTACATTTGACCTTCAAAAGTACCGTGGTACTACCGCAACTCATTTGGTACAACTAAAAAATTAACAAGACAAACCGACATTTAAAATCCTACTGAAGATGACACTAACTGGGGTGTTTGAAACCGGTATAGGAAATACCAGAAATGTCTATAATTTTTAGAAATTCAATTTTTCTTCTGCATTTTTTCAACTTGAACCCTTATAACAAATATAATTAGAGCCCGTGCTCGATCTGTACTTACAGAAAAAATCAAATAAAATTACTGACAAAATATGTCGCCATTAGGCACGTCTCCGAAACAGAAAATGCTAATTCCTTCATTTGTGTCTGCAATTCCAGATCATGTTGGTAACCCTTGCGAAATAATGTAAGAGACAAAAAAGTTGAAAGAAAGTATGAGGTGAGGTTGAGATTGCTAGAAATAGAATTGTAGTGTTGGAAACTGTCAAAATTTATTCTGTAGAAACTATAAATATTCACATATATAAAAAACAGTTTTCATTAACAAGACAAACCGACATTTAAAATCCTACTGAAGATGACACTAACTGGGGTGTTTGAAACCGGTATAGGAAATACCAGAAATGTCTATAATTTTTAGAAATTCAATTTTTCTTCTGCATTTTTTCAACTTGAACCCTTATAACAAATACTAGTCGAATAGCCTGTCCCTGCCAGGCGGAACACCAAATCACTTTTCTCAATAATTTTAATTTTTTACCAAAGTTTATAAAAAACTATGTTTGTGCTTCAAAAATTAATTATTGCTACATTGAGTTACATCAATATATTTCCAAAACTGGAAAAAAATTTAATGAGTATAAAAGGTTTTAAGTATTGATAAAATTTTAGAACTAAATTTAGCATGCCCATTTCGTCTCTCCGTCCTTAAATCGGATATCAAAAATACATCGTGTGGATATGTCCCATGTTCACTCCTATATACATGGAAATTTGTATCTTTCTTAGTCATGAAAGATTTTAAAATGAGCTAAAATGTTAAAAAACACAATTTTTTCACATACATTTTTCCTTTCACTGGATATCCAGGTCAGTGTTGATCTTTGCCATAGTCTGTACCATATGCATCCCAATTTTTATCTTTCAAGGTTATAAGGTGTCTTCAAAATTAGGTAAGATGTGAAAACATAATTTTTCCACGACTATTTCTTCTCTTAATTCTCCGTCCATATTCCAAAATTTTTAAATCTGACTACTTTAGGATAAGCTCCATCGTTAGTACTATATTCGTATCAGTGGCGGGTACAGCTTTTGGATTGGGGGGGGGGGGGGGGGTGGATTTTTTTTTTTTACTTCAAAAAAAGTCTCAGAATCTGAGACCTTTTTAATATAAAATAAGTCTCAGATTCTAAGACCTTTTTCCTATAGAATAAATCTCGAACTCCAACACATTTTTTCTATAGAAAAAGTCTCAGATTTTTTACAAAAAAGAAAAAATTTTCAATCCTCAAATATTTTCTTTTAGGGATTTTTGTAGAAAAATTTTCAAAATATAAGTACTATCAAAAGATACCAAAATTCTTAATAAGATTGACATATATTTTTTCACAGAAAATTTTCAGATTGAATCACATTTTTTCCTTTAAAAATTTAAAAATTTTCCCTATAAAAACTTTCAGATTTTTTCTATGAAAAATTTTCGGATTTCGAGATAATTTTCGTTCGGAAATTTTTTTCGAAAACTTCCTTCTTCCTTCTTTCTTTCTTTTTTTTGTCTCCTTTTTCTCTCCCCCCCTTGTACCCGCGCATGACTCGTATCCACGCCCGTTTCCCGCTTAATTCTCCGTCCACAGTTCAAAAATTTTAAGTCTGACTACTTTAGGATATGGTCCAGTGTCAGAACAATATGCTGGCCAATTTTCGGCTGCGTAGGTCATTAGGGTTTTAAAGTTAGTTAAATTAAAAAAAAATAAAACACAATATTGCCTTGCCCCTTTTCACCCTCAACTCTTCGTCTACATTCCAAAAAATGTTAAATCGGACTACTTTAGAATATGCTTCATAGTTAGGACTACATGTTAGGGATTTTCAGCTTCCTAATTCATTGGGGCGGAGCTTAGAAATACTCTAAAATGTTAAAAAAAAATTTTCGCCGCCCACAGGCAAAAAATCCGGCTTCGTTAGAATCTGTCCCTGGTGTTTTACTATATACACGCCAATTTTAAGCTTTTAAGTCCATCAATGAGATTCAAAAGGCGCTGGATACACAAAAAATAAGAGAAACACAAAGAAAATAAAATATATATTTAGAAAATAGATGGAAATAAATTTACCACGCCCTTTGCCTTTCTTATTCTCCACCCATACTGGATATCAAAAATCAAGGTTCGTGTTGATCTTCCCCATGAAACCTTCTATATACATGTCAATTTTCATCTTCCTAAGTCATTCGGGGTCTTCAAATTAGTTAAAATATTAAAAAACCCAATTTTTTCACGCTCTTTAATCTTTTAATTCTCCGTCCACAGTCGAGAAATTTCAAATCCGATTACTTCAGGATATACTACATCGTTAGGACTGTCTGTACGCTATCCATTTTCGCTTCTTTTGGGGGCTTCAAAATAAGTTAAAATGTTAAAAATCCCAATTTCGTCCATTCCCCATTTTCCATTCAATTCTCCGCCCACAGTCCGAAAATTTAAAATTCGACTACTTCAGGATATGCTTCATCGATAGGACTATATGCTAGGAAATTTTCAGCTTCCTAAGACATTAGAGGACTTCAAAATAAGCAAAAAATGTCAATTTTCATCTTGATAGGTCAATGGGGTCTTCAAATTAGTTAAAATATTAAAAAACACAATTTTGCCACGCCCCATTTTTCTCTTAATTCTCCTTCCACAGTCTAAAAAATGTAAGTCCGATTACTTCAGGATATGCTTCATTGTTAGAACTAAATGCTATGCAATTTTGCGCTTTTTAAGTCATTTGGGGGCTTCAAAAGCAGTAAAAATTTTAAAAAATCCCAATTTTGCCACGCCACTTTTCCCCTCAATTCTCCGCCCGCATTGCGAAAATTTTTCATCCGATTACTTGGGGATATGTGCCATCGTTAGGACTATATTCTAGAAAAGTTTTAGCTTCCTAAGTCATTAGGGGGCTTTAAATTAAGCAAAAATGTAAAAAAATTGAATTTTGCCACGCCTACTTTTTCGCTAATTTCTCCGCCCACAGGCAAAAAATCGAAAATCCGGCTACGTTAGGATCTGCCCCAGTTGTTTTACTATATACATGCCAATTTTCAGCTTTGTAGCTCATCAGTGGGCTTCAAAAAGCTCTGGATAGACAAAAAAAGAGGAACACACAAATTATATATATGGGCTATTTCACGTCAACGGGAGACCCCCCCGCCCCCAAAATTCTATTGGTCGTAGAGAGTTGTATTATGGCTTAAAATTTAGCCAATGATCTCTACTTTTGAAAGCTGAGTGGCGGAAGTTGAACCCAATGGTAAGTGAGCCAATATGGCGGCGCGAATCGGGATACCCCGATCGGGATATGCTGAAAACTAATTAAGGAGTTATCGGATTTTTCTGAAATTTGTTATCAGGGGGTTTATTGGGACGCTTATTTCAAATTTTCATTCAGATTTCAAAAATTCAAAATGGCGGATCCAATATGGCGGATGATTTTTTCGAGGTTTTCGCGTTCAAATAAAATTTGGTTTCCGGGTGTATTATGGGTCACTAAACACGATTCTGAATTTAGATTTCCAAAATTCAAAATGGCGGATCCAATATGGCGTTTTTTTAATTTGTTTTTAATTTCGATTTTCTTGAAACTTGGTATCCGGGGGCTATTTGGGACGCTGATTTCGAATTTTTATTCAGATTTTAAAAATTCAAAATGGCGGACTCAATATGGCGGATGGTTTTTTTTTTTAAGTTGTCGCATTCAAATAAAACTCGGTTCCCGGGTGTATTAGGGGTCACTTAACACGATTCTGAATTTTGATTTCCAAAATTCAAAATGGCGGATCCAATATGACGTATTTTTTTTTTTTTTAATTTCGATTTTCTTAAAACTTGTTATCCGGGGGTTATTTGGGACGATTATTTAAAATTTTTATTCAGATTTTAAAAATTCAAAATGGCGGAACTAATATGGCAGATGATTTTTTTTTTTTAATTGTCGCATTTAAGTTAAACTCGATACCCGGGAGAATTATGAGTCACGTAGTACGAATCTGATATCAGGTTTTCAAAATTCAAAATGGCGGATCCAACATGGCTCTTATATTTTTTTTAATAACGATTTTTAAATCTGATGTCAGATTCGTACTAAGTGACTCGTAAAACTCCCGGGTATCGAGTTTAACTTAAATGCGACAATTTAAAAAAAAATTATTTGCCATATTGGTTCCGCCATTTTGAATTTTTGAAATCTGAATAAAAATTTGAAATAAGCGTCCCAAATAACCACCGTATAACAAGTTTTAAGGAAATCGAAATTAAAAAAAAAAAAAAATACGTCATATTGGATCCGCCATTTTGAATTTTGAAAATCAAAATTCAGAATCGTGTTTAGTGACCCCTAATACACCCGGGAACCGAGTTTTATTTGAATGCGACAACTTAAAAAAAAAACATCCGCCATATTGAGTCAGCCATTTTGAATTTTTAAAATCTGAATAAAAATTCGAAATCAGCGTCCCAAATAGCCCCCGGATACCAAGTTTCAAGAAAATCGAAATTAAAAACAAATTAAAAAAACGCCATATTGGATCCGCCATTTTGAATTTTGGAAATATAAATTCAGAATCGTGTTTAGTGACCCATAATACACCCGGAAACCAAATTTTATTTGAACGCGAAAACCTCGAAAAAATTATCCGCCATATTGGATCCGCCATTTTGAATTTTTGAAATCTGAATGAAAATTTGAAATAAGCGTCCCAATAAACCCCCTGATAACAAATTTCAGAAAAATCCGATAACTCCTTCATTAGTTTTCAGCATATCCCGATCGGGGTATCCCGATTCGCGCCGCCATATTGGCTCACTTACCATTGGGTTCAACTTCCGCCACTCAGCTTTCAAAAGTAGAGATCATTGGCTAAATTTTAAGCCATAATACAACTCTCTACGACCAATAGAATTTTGGGGGCGGGGGGGTCTCCCGTTGACGTGAAACAGCCCATATAGATAACTAGAACCCGTGCTCGATCTGTACTTACAGAAAAAATCAAAAAAAAATTTCAATTTTATCGAAATATCGGTGAAGGACCCCAGGTTATTGTTTTAATTAAAAAGTGCTCGCAAGGGAACAAATGCTAGAATTATTTACACCATAATTGAGATTTTTTTTAGTTATTGTTACTCTTGTCTTAAAACAGTTTAAAGTAGTTTTCAAATGAAATTTCAAGTCAAAATTTTGAAATTTTTTTGAAAAAATTTTCCGATATTAAAATCTTGTTTTTAAAGAAAAGGTCTCAAAAATTGACACTTTATAAAATTCTTACTTCAAAATAAAAAATATCAAAAATAAAGTATAAGAATTTTCGACAGAAGTCCCAGTCAATTATAGACAAAAACGGAACTTTCTCATACAGAAAAAGTAAGAGAGTATTAATTGCAGATTCTGAAACATTTTATCTTTAGAAGAAGTCTTAGATCTTCATACATTTTTTGTGTTCACACACTCAGATACATTTTTCCTGTCGAAAATTTTTAGAATTTTGAGAGTTATTCCTATAGATGAAGTATCGAACACTGAGACATTTTCCTGCATACTAAGTTTAGGACATTGTTCAAAAACGCCCACGACAAAATGTTTCTTTTGCATGTTGTAGAACATAAAAGTTTGTTTTAGTTAAGTTTTTATAAATAAAAAAAAATGGTACCGTGACGGTCCAAAAAGTACAATTTGTTGCAAAAGTTGGTACAAAATTGAAAACCCCACAGGTTACATGTTTGGTGTTACTTCCAGGCCGACCTGGGATGCCGATCTAATAGCACCAGTGTTACCCACACACACTCCAGTCACTGTACCTTCTGTAGATTGCAGAGATATGATTTTTTATCCACTGCTTTCCACCACACAAGAGCCTCATAGGTAAGTATTAGATTTTCCAAAAAAGCTTCGCCTCGTTAGATAGTTGCAGGGTGATTCCATCCAATTTGTGAAGAATAATCCTGTCTATCTTACAAGGAAGGTCTTTCACAGGGCACCCACCGATTGTCCTGAAACTTAAATGAAGGGGAAAAAATAAGAGTTACCTTTGTTTTTAGCTGCCCAATCTCAAATTTAAAAAAGGGTTGCCACCTTATGAAAAAATAAGGGATTTCGGGAAAATCCGTATAAAAGCCAAACTAGCAAAAATTTCGCCAAACTAAAAAATACGGTTCTGCTTAATTTTAATAGAGAATATTATGTATGATTTTTGCGGTCGTACGTATATACATCTCCATATAAACTACCCCAACGATTATTCATTTTTGACAATAACAAACTTAACAAAGCCGAAATTGGACACGACCGACACACCATTGGATATGCATTCAAAAAACCTTTCGACCTGTATAAAATGTTCATTTAGTTTCTTTTGAAGAAATGCGAAAAATCCTCAAAAAACGACAAAAATCCTGTTTTCCCCAGGCCGCTAAGAAAAAACAGGTAACTCTTATTTTGCTCCCCTCTTTCCTATATGCAAGTTTCAGGACAATCGGTGGGTGCCCTGTGAAAGATCTTCCTTGTTAGTCCTTTTTGTGAACAAGACCAGTTCTGATTCCACAGAAGAGGAGAGATCTTTCCCCCAATATGGAGTGCTCCTTGTAACTACTTTCCTTGCTTCATCATCACCTATTTTGAAGGGCATTAAGAATTGATGATATTTTGACATTGCTGGACTCGCCTTCCTCGTCCAGAAATGATTCCAAAACATGCTCTTTTCTGCGAAGTGTATCCTCAAGCAACCCGACGAGTTTGGATTCCACAGAAGAGGAGAGATCTTTCCCCCAATGTGGAGTGCCCCTAGTACCTAGTTTCCTTGCTTCATCATCACCTATTTGGAAGGGCATTAAGAATTGATGATATTTTTTTTTTACATTGTTGGACGCGCCTTCCTCGTCCAGAAATGATTCTAAAACATGACGTTTTCTGCGAAGTGTATCCTTAAGCAACCCGACAACAACACTTAAAGCAGACTCAACAAACCTACTCTTAAGATAGGCGTATTGGGACTCTCTGAAATTGTCTAAGTACCTTCATACTTCTGACATAAACATTTACCAGTCTTTAAAATGTTTTCAATAAATAGATGACAGACTGATATACTGAAATCCTTTACGGTATTGTGGTTTATCTTTCCCGCTTTCGGGAAAAAGACTACCCTTCGTTGGTGTTTACCCTCCATTCGGTCTCCATAAAGATACCCAGTAGCTATGGCATGATTATCCCGGAGTACCGGCAAGAGTGCCGGAACTATGCCATCAGGATGTGCTGATTTGTAGGTCCTGAAGGAGCGGATGGCCTACGTTACATAGCGTTTGTCCACTATTATTGTGATGCATTCATTTATCACAATTGTGTGTTGCTTAAACTCTTAGCAGAAGTATCTAGACTACAAAGGTCCTACATAAGTCATGTTTTCTTCATTATTTAAAAAAATTATAGACGAAAACTACCAAAAAATTGTTGCTTATCAAGTTTTTTTTTTTAATTTAACATTGAAATGTCCATGAACTTAACAAAAAAGTGCAAGATATAAGTGGTATTCAGAGTCTTGCTTGCCAGCCCTGGCACTGGTGGTAAAAGAGCACTTTTCAAAATTACTTTTCAAAATACATGTATTTTTTGAAAGAAGTACTCTTTTGCTACATTGCCAGGACTAGCAACAAGACTCTGAATACCTCTATAGATTCTTTCAGAAAACATCCTTATTGAACCTTAAAACAAATTTGTACATTTTAGAGAAAGAAATGTCGTAACTACTTAATGTTTCAGAGAATACAACTTTTAATTGAGGTTTTATACAGGTTACTTCTAGTAAATTGTTGCAAATTGTTGATGTGGTAGTTGAAATTTAACTGTAACTTTTAGACCGGGTTTTTGAGATGTGGATTAGGTTTAAACTAAGTTTAACGTAGTCTGAAACTCGGATTTTTTGGCGAGGTATTTTTTTTTATTATTTCATTGAAGACCAAAATTTTCAGCAAAACTAAGTAGTTTCGCTAAAATTTTGTTTACAAACTTGGTTATGGCAGCACAAATCTGTTTTTAGATTACCTAAACCTTGTTTAACTGAGATCTTAAAAACCCAGTCTAAAAATATCTGTACCTGTTATCGTCACTGTACTATTTGAATTATTTATTTTTTTGCATGACATAATAACAAAATACGTAGCTGAAGATAAACGCTTGTGAACAGTGTTGCTAATTTGTCGTTTTTGCTTTTGCATTTTTATACCCTCCAACTACAGTATGGGGGTATACTCACTTTGTCATTCCGTGTGTAACGCATCAAAATATCGGTCTAGGACCCTATAAAGTATATATATTTATAATCAGTGATCGATTCTAAGACATTCTAGCGATGTCCGTCCGTCTGGCCATCTGTAGTTAACACGGTGCAGTCCAAAATAAAAGAGCTAAACTCCCGACATTTGCCACAAATATGTCTTATGTTAATATGCAAGTTAAGTTCGTAAATGAGCAAAATCGGACCAGGGGGCAAAAAGTTCCCCCTTTAAGAACTAAACCAACCTCTGAAAAATAACATTTTTTTACGTGATTTTTTATGTTTTGTGTAACAAATGCAACATTTTTATGCTACAAGAAGTTCAAAGTCCTGGACTTGGACCCAGAGAATTAGAAAATGTCTTTTTTTTTCGGTCCTACCCCCCCCCCCACCACCCAATGGGCGTGGAATAAAACATTTTTTAAATCGTGATAAACTTGTATTTCTTGTGTGCAAAAAGCATCTTGTTTTTTAAACACATATTCGAGAGGAAAATTGCCCCCCCCAATTACAAATACCGACCCCCCCAAAAAAAAGAAAACGCCCCTGGATTATTTTTTTTATGCATGTTGGAGGGTATAAAAGATTCGGCACAGCCGAATTTAACTCTCATACTTGTTTTTCCTAAATTCAGTTTATACCTATATTACAAAATTTCTAAGATTTTAAGAAATTAAAAAAGTTTCAGATTTTGAAAAATTTTTGTATAGAAAAAATATCTAAGAATCTTAGTAATTTCTATTAGGAAAACTGTCTAACCAGGAAGGTCTTTTACAGGGCACCCACCGATTGTCCTGAAACTTGAGTATAGGAATGGGGGGAAAAAATAAGAGTTACCTGTTTTTTTAGCTGCCCAATCTCAAATTAAAAAAAATGGGTTGCCCCCTTATGAAAAAATAAGGGCTTTCGGGAAAATCCATATAAAAGCCAAACTAGCAGGAATTTCGCCAAACGAAAAAATACGGGTCAGCTTAATTTAGATAGAGATTATTATACATGATTTTGGCGGTCGTACCCCAAAGTTTTTACATTTTTGAAGATAAGGACTTAACGAAGCCGAATTCGGAGACGACCTGTGCACCATTGGATAGGCCTTTAACAAATTTTCGATCTGTATAAAATGTTCATATAGTTTCTTTTGGATAAATGTGAAAATCCTCAAAAAAACTGAAAAAAAAACAGTTTTCCCCCTCCCATTTGACCCGCTAAATTTGATATTGGGCACCTAAGAAAAAGCAGGTGACTCTTATTTTCCTCCCCACTTGCCCTTATACCAGTTTCAGGAGAATTGGTGGGTGCCCTGTGAAAGACCTTCCTTGATTATGATGATTCTTCTAAAGCAAACCCGAGACTTTTTCTATTGAAGAGTGAAACATTTTTCTTAAGGAAAAACTACTAAAAATCTGTGAATTTTTTAGTTGGGAAAATAATAGAGAATGTCTCAAAATCTTGCTTTTTTGACTAAAACTATATTTTATAACACTGCACAGACAAACAATACTTTTTTGGTTAAAATCTGGCAACACCACAAAATAAAATAAGAGGAAAAATGCGAGAGAGAAAAAAGTTTTATGTAAATATGTATATAAAAGGTTTATACCTAACTTTATAAAATTGACTTACTGACTTTGTCTTTAGGGCATACATATTAGGGCAGAGTAATTCTTTTTCGACAAAATCGTCTAGCATATTCGAGTTCTGCATAAAATTCTAAGAAAAAATGCCGAACAAACCGAGTCTTAAAAACCAGTTTTGACCCCCCCAATTTTAAAAATTGTTTTCTTTCGAACCTTTGCTTTTCTGTTTTAAAAATTTTTAACGATCTGTAAGTTTTTCTTCGGCAATAATATTAAATAATAATAATAAATAATAATATTAAACAGCCTGATACTTGTACAAAGAAAAATGTTTCAGAATCTTTGACTTGTAGAAATGTCTGAAATAACTTGTTATCAAGTCTGAGAAGATTTAAACAGTAAAACAATTTTCAGAATCTTGGAATTTTTCTACAGATAATGTCTCTCCGTTTGTAATAAATGGCCTTTCTGTTATACACCGGCCCTTAAAAGGGGCATCTGTAAAGTTTTGGGTCAAAGGAAAAATGGACATGTTTATCTATTATTTCCCAATAAAAAAGTGGGGACTACTTCTTTTTGGACTGATCTATAACAAAAAAAAAATCGCATGTGCATTCTAATGTTGATATTCAGCCATTAAGTGCGGATTTTTGGGAAAGTAGGTGTATAGATATTCAATATGTAAGAATTACTTCTAATTTTGAACAGTTCCCAACTACTTCCTGAAGTGGTTTTTATGTGGGTTTGTCGAGGAAATCACTACTTAAAAGCTGAATATCTACAAATTCTGGAGTAGAAAAGAATGCATGTGTGGTTTTTCTTGGAGTTTTTGTTGTATTTGATAGCATTCGTTATCGTTTTTAAGTACTCCAAGGAAGTAGAATGCATTTTTGTTGGAGGTGTATTTCGACAGTCATTGACAGTTTAAGCTGATATTTAACATTTTAATGCCTATAATGATTACACGTGTGGGCAACACTAACTGAAAAAACAAAACAATATTACCAAAAAACCCCAGCATCCAGCGAAAATACAAATCACAAAAACTTTTGAAGTAATATGTGACAATAGTTTTTGGGACTTATATCAAGATGTAGATGGGACGTGGTCTCTTGTAATCATGTATGTATGCCAAACTCATTAACAAGTTTCCTATATTCCAAAATATTTACTTACGTACGTACATATAAACCAAGTAAATACATAAATACATACATGTTCATTCATTTGAAGTAACAATTTAATAGGTTGTAAGAGTATTTTTGTGAAATATTCATAAATTAAGACGTTTGTACATTCTTATGCCTATAAATCATATGAGCACAGTACTTACTAACAGAGTTTCGAGTGGATAAAATCATAAGCTTATTGCTTATGTCTTGAATCGAATAACTTCAATTTAATATAAATATATTTGAAATAGCTCTTAGAAGCTTTTGTATTCAGTCGAAAGTAGTTTTTGAATGCTTCCAGAACTTAAAAAGTTTAGGGAATATGAACAAGGTGAAGCTAATATGGGTACCAGGTCACATAGGTATTCAAGAAAACAAGTGAGCGGACGAACTCCCGAAACAAGGTTCTGATGGTGTTGATATTTCTGTACATATCGATCAACCAATCCAGCACTTCAGATCGCTACGCAATAATCTAAACACCACAATGGCTAGGTTAGGTTGTAATTGGCAGCTGACGCTTTATGTCAGCACACATAGATTATAAGGTCCCTTGTGACACCACGGGATGGTAATAGTGTTCCGCTACCATTCCCTGCCCTTAAACCTTATGAAACACCTAAGCTATTGAATTTTAACATCCGACAAAGCAGAAAGATCGTGTAGCTCCCTTAATCCTAGTGAAGCAAGTATCTGAGCAGGAAGGCAATGGCAGATAAAATGGCCTACCCAATATATCCATGGTAATTGGCGAAGGAAAATTTCTAATGCAGCCGTAGGTGTAGTACGAAGAGCACTAGTGATACACATCGACGCCATTCTTTGTACTTTCGTGATAAAGACACAGTTTCCTTTTGTATTTAAACCTGCCAAAAGTCAATAAATCCATTAGAACGATCTCATTATTCACTCTTAGACCAGACCAAGTCTGGGATGACATTATAAAAAGCCCCATCTATATTTAAAAAGGGCCAGCATAATGCACTCCTTTACCGAAAGCGATCTCTCGATGGTATCAACGAGCTCATAAAGAACTGTTTCCGTTGATCTAAACTTGTTGTAGGCATGTTGCCTAGTCGACCTCTGGTCAATCGCTCTACGCAAAACTAGGACTTCATTCCTTTCATTGGTCTAAAATCCATCAGAACAGTATAAGAGTTTGTATTAGCCTTCGGGATAAACACCACTCTGGTATTACTTCATTTAAAACGAACATACTACTATTTTATGCATGTTGTGTAGAGAATAAACAACCAAGGGGTTATGCAGTTCGACACTAGCTGCATCTCAGCCGGTTTTATACCATCAGGTCCAGGGGATTTCCAGGGCCCGAAGATTTTAATCAACCGAAACAACTATTCATATGCTCCTTATGAGCTCGTTGGTGACATCGAGAGATCGATTTCAAGAAAGGAGTACACCAGTGTGGCCCATCAAAATATGGAAAATTACCAAGTATAACTCACAATTGAACGTACCTCAAAATATGATAGATGGCATCGTAACGAACAATTTGCGCCAAATTTCAGCACCCTACAACGATTGGAAGGGGATGCTAACTGATCATAAATGTTTGCAACCTCCAAAGAAATCTTAAAAAAAAAATTATTGCAATCTTAAAAATAACCATATGGAATGGTATCGTAACAAGAGCACAGAATTCACATGTGGCCATATCCCGATTTGTTAATAGGGGCACACCAAAGGGTGGTGTTCTTTCGCAACTTCTTTGAAACCTGGAACTGAATTAAATGCTGCTCTCTTTAGAAGCACGCGGTTGTCATGTCGCATATGCTGACGATGTCGCGATATCGGTAAAGGGAAAGCATCTGCCAACATTAAGTGACATTCTTTAGGGTTCTCTAAAAGATCTGTATAAATAGGCAAGGGACTGGTCTGGGAGTTAATCCAAGTAAAACAGAGCTTGTCTTGTTTACAAGAAAAATAAAGGATTCCTTCTTTTGATACTATTTCTATGCATGGCACTGAAATCGCCATCTCAGATGGAACCAAGTATCATGGAGTATTTCTGTAAAAGAAGTTGAATTATAGGCGCAATATTGAGGAACGGGTGAGAAAAGCAATGGTTACCTTATATTTCTGTATAAGGGACATTGGATAATATAAATAAATCATAAGGGCCATTGGAAAACGATGGGGCCAAATTCGTTAATTGGATTTATACAGCAGTGGTGCGTCCAATTCTGATGTATGGAATCATTGTCTCACGAGGGTACAGTGAATGGCGTCGATGTACATCACTGCTACACCTACGGCTGCATTATAGCATTGAAAGCATTGGACATATTGAGAAGGCAGTATGCGGCTACGTCGGCAATTCGACTGATTAGCAAACTGCATGAGCCTTTTTGAGCGCCACTTTACAACTATGATACCATCCAGAGAGTCGTGGATGAATTTTTTGCAGACTGGTTGAGTTGCAGTGTCTTGTCTACAATTGCAGTCAACATCTATTCTGACAGTCAAGCAGCGGTCAAGTCCCTGGAGTCAATATTTCTGAAAACAAGATCTGCCCGTAACTGCTGTATCTCTTTAAATGAGATGGCCAAGCCGTTTGAAATACGACTCATATGGGGCCCAAGGCAATAGATACATTCTAGGGAATTGCAAATTCGATGAGCTTGCAAGATTGGGAACTACCTAACAGATTCCAACAGAATTGGAATGTGTTGGTATGCCTTTAGAAACTTGCAAGCTAAATCTACGGCTTTGTTCCGCAACAGAGACTAATTGGAGGTGGCAAATTGATGGACGTGTGAGAAAGATTTGGCTTTACATGGATAAAAAGGAGCTCGAAACTATCGAACACTTCATAAGACATTGCCCGGCACTTTCTGGGCAGAGACTTGCTTCACTGGGATCTGGGCAGGGCCGGATTAGCCATGTCGGGCCCCTAGGCAATGCATGTCTAGGGGCCCCTTCAGATTTTTTTATAATTCCAAAAAAATAAAAAAATTAAAATTTTCCAAGCACAATGTAAATTTTTTCTAAATTACGCTGCTTTTATAGGTATATAAGTTTGTCATTCCGTTTGTAACACCTCGAAATATTGGTCTAGGAACCCATGAAGTATATATTCGTGATCCTCGATCGATTTTAAGACGATCTAGCGATGTCCGTCCGTCTGTCCGTCTGTCTGTCTGTTGAAAACACGCTAACTTTTGAAAGACTTTACGGAAGCTCCTGAAGTTTGGCATATATGTTAAACATTTACCTGGTCAGGTTGGTGGTTCAAAAGTTATAAGCAACTGAGTGAATTTCGGCAAGGGTTTTTCTGGAATTTACGAGATAAAACACACGGTAACTTTTGAACGGCAATTCTAACATTTGTAAGTCAGAAAAATATTTTTCAAGGTATTTTTGTCACACAAAAATATTTTTACACTAAAACAAAAAAAACAATACATTAAAAAAAAAATTTTTTTTAAATTAATAAAAAAAGGTTTTTTACAGAAAATAAAATATTTCTAACCAAAAATGTTATTTTTTTCACGTTAGAATATTTACTATCACTTAAAAAGGCCATTGTGGAGGGTATTCATAGATTCGGCCAAGTCGAATTTAACTTTTCTACTTGTTTGTGAATAGTTTACCCCTTTCTGGAATTCTCTTTTCCTTTTTTGACCTACTTAGAAGTAATGTTTTATTTCCTGAAAGCCTTTTTTAAGAAAAAGCATTTTAAAAAATTGCTTCTAGGAAGGCCAAAAATGCATAAGAGAACTCAAAAAGGGGTAATATGGAAACAGTGTTCAATTCCCACCAGAGGCCTTGATCTGTTATGCTACTATGACACGAAGGTAATTTTTACCACTTTTCGGTTAAACCAATAAATTAAACAAATACAATAAACAAAATAAAAAAATAAAATAAAATAAAATAAAATAAAATAAAATAAAAAAAAAAATAAAAAAAAAAAAATAATATAAAATTAATTTAATTTAAAAGCTAGGGGCCCCTAGCTTTTCTTCTTTGAAAATTGTACCAACAAAATACTCATTGCTGTGAAAAGAATAATTGTTAGCATTTCCCTATTAATTCTTCCATGTTTACACTGGTATTTTTTACCAAGTAATAATTTTCAGTCAAAGAAATACGTGGACCCATTTTTTTACCAAGTAATAATTAAAAAGAAAAAGCTAGGGCCCCCAAATAATTTTCAGTCAAAGAAATACGTAGGCGCATTTTTTTACCAAGTAATAATTAAAAAAAAAAAATAAAAAAAAATAGTTGCCCCGTGGGCCCCTAGCTGATGCGGGGCCCTAGGCAGTTGCCTACTTTGCCTTAAGGGTAATCCGGGCCTGGATCTAGGGAGCGGCACGATTTTTCTGAATTGTCTAATGTCGAAATTCAATATCTTATGAGTTTTATAAGGAGCTCAAATTGGTTTAACGGCAAGGACTAGTAGGGGAATCTATTACAGTCCCATGGTATCCCAACGGACCTCAGAGTCTATGTGAGCTAGGGTTGCCAGAAATTTATTTCCAAAAAGCGGGACAAACACAAAAAAAATACGAAAATGGCGGGATTTTAAACATTTTGGCGGGACAAAAATAATGCATTTATATGCTGCTTGAAACAATATTTTTCATGAACAGAGATTAAAATTTAGGAAGATTTTTCTAGAGTAATCATGACCTTAATATTTTTTTCTTAAAAACCGATCTAACCCTAGTGCAAAACTGTTTTTTTTTTATATTATCTGATATCAGATCTAAAATTTGGTCAAGTTTTTTGGATCTATTATTTATGGAAGTATTAAGTAACAAATTTTAACATTTTTGGGATATTAAAATGAATCGCGTCAGTGTCCGGTGAAGCCTAAATTTATTTGTCATTTTGTTGTTTATCAATTAGTTATTAAGATATTCTTATATTTTGCTTCATCAACATGTTTTGCGTGCCAACAGCATTATTCCGTGAATCGCCAGACATGCAAGCCTTCATTACTTTGTCCACTTTACTTTTTGCAAATAGATGTATTTGGCTTTGTAGTTAACGTACGAAAAGAGTGAACTCTATTCCACTCGCATAAGCTTTAAAAATGTTGGTGCTGTGAAAGCTTACATGCACTTTAACATCGCTAAAAAATTTTAATGAGGGAGCAGATTTTCTACCAGCAAGTTTCTACGTTTTATTTTCTGACTGCAAGTTTCTACGTTTTATTTTCTGACTGAAAAAGCGGGAATTTGGAAGCCCTCGCGGGACGCGGGAAACGTTGACACAAAGCGGGACAATCCCGCCAAATGCGGGACGTCTGGTAACCCTAATGTGAGCTGACGTATAACGTCAGCATTCACTGACAAGCTAACCTAAACACCTTTTATGGTAGTGAGTAGAGGGGTTCATATAAATTTGTCCTTCCGTTTGTCTGGTTTGGGTTTTGGTATTGGTCTGGGACCCCATAAAATATATATATTTTTTGATCAGTGATTGATTCTAAGACAGCGATGTCCGTCTGTGGAAATGTTGATCACGGCCAACGTATTACGCATGTATGATCGAGACTTAACAAATTTAATTGTTGTTGTCCTACGCAGTTTGGTATTTCATTTGAGCGAAATCTGCAATTCAGCAAGACCGAATTTAACTTTTTTCTTGTTTATTATACCCTCCAACTACAGTATGGGGGTATACTCACTTTGTCATTCCGTGTGTAACGCATCGAAATATCGATCGGGGACCCCATAAAGTATATATATTATTGATCAGTGATCGATTCTAAGACATTCTAGCGATGTCCGTCCGTCCGTCCGTCTGTCCGTCCGTCCGTCCGTCTGTAGTTAACACGATGCAGTCCAAAATAAAAAAGCTAGGAACCTCAAGTTTGGCACAAATATGTCTTATGTTCCTAGGCAGGTTAAGTTCGGAAATTGGCCAAATCGGACCAGGGGGAAAAAAGTTCCCCCTTGAAGAACTAAACAAACCTCTAAAAAAATACACGTTTTTACATGATTTTTTTGTATTTTTGTTAAATAAATGAAACATTTGGTATATTTATCGCGATGGGAAGGTGCTCTCAACGTGCCCCACTGACCCTATCAACTTTCCCCCCCCCCCCCAAAAAAAAAAAGAAACGCCCCTGTCAATTTTTTTTTTTTTTTTTTACATTTTGGAGGGTATAAAAGATTCGGCACAGCCGAATTTAACACTCTCACTTGTTATACCCTCCAACTACAGTATGGGGGTATACTCACTGTGTCATTCCTTGTGTAACGCATCGAAATATTTGTCGGGGACCCCATAAGGTATATATATTTTTGATCAGTGATCGATTCTAAGACATTTTAGCGATGTCCGTCCGTCCGTCTGTCCGTCCGTCTGTAGTTAACACGATGCAGTCCAAAATAAAAAAGCTAGACCCCTCAAGTTTGGCACAAAAATGTCTTATGCTCCTAGGCAGGTTAAGTTCGGAAATGGGCCCAATCGGACCAGGGGGAAAAAAGTTCCCCCTTGAAGAACTGAACCAACCTCTTAAAAATGCTAATATTTTTGACGTTTTTTTGTATTTTTGTGAACCAAATGATACATTTTTATGTTCGTAGAAGTTTATAGTCTTGCGCTTGGACCCAGGGGATTAAAAAATGTGTATTTTTCTTCCCCGCTCCTTTTTTAAGGGCGTGGATAAAAAATAATTTAAATAATTATAAAACTATAATACTTTAGTGCACAAAGCAGACAAAAATGAACATATACCGTGAGGGCCAAGGAGTCACACCAGCTTACCGACCCCTCCCCCTTCCTTGCCCCCTTAAAACAATGCCCCTATCAAGATTTTTTTTTAATTTCTTTACATGTTGGAGGGTATAATAGTTTCGGCATAGCCGAATTTAACACTCTCACTTGTTTTTTAGATAATTTTAATACTGCAATGAAACTACGACGAATAACTTTGGTATTGTTTTCGTATCTATCATAGTTTTCGATAAAATTGGAATATTGTAATTTTTTGCAATTTAAACGCGATTTTGGTACCAAAAATGCTCGATCGAAGAATTTAATTTTTGTTTGCTAAATTTTTCTAGGACAACGCAAATACATGTTCAAAAAAAAACTTTATGTCGGTTTTTTTACCAACGTCATCCTTCATAACCTAACTTACCCAGGGTAGGCTACCCTATGGTGGTCGCACTTTAGGTTACAGGTGGTTCAGAGCAGTCGCAAGAAAATTGGTAAGACATGAAAGACAAAAAAATTATTTTGGCGTTTTTCATGAGAATTGTTTCACACTTGACGAAAATAAAACAAAAAAGAATAACACATTTAGGCGCCCTGACCAGTCACATTTAATTTTCCAATTCATGTTAAATCTAACAACATAATTTACAAATCTTTGCCTCCACTTTTAAAAAAATTCATTATTCATAATTTGCTGAAACCATTCATTCACATTTTTTCTTAAAATTTTATTTAATATTCATAAAAAATAAATAAAATATTTATCAAAAACACACATAACAATAAAAAAAAATAAAAATCCATATACACAGCAGTCAAAGAGAGTAAGTAGATGGATGAAATGTTATGAACATAATAAAAAAAAAAAATATACAAAAACATAAAAAAAAGAAAGGTCATTGGAAATTGCATAATCCCCTTATTATAGTATTTTATAGTAATAATAATGTTCGCATATATTTATTTTTAAAAAGATAGTCAGTCGAGTAACGGACTGAACGACTGACTGACAGACAAACAAAAACTTGAAATATCTAGCAGACTCCAATCGTTTTAACACCACTTCAATCTAGCCACTGTAAAAGGTACCATACTTAAAGATACAAAGATACTTAAAATAACCCAACAAACAAATTTCATTTTGTAAAGTGATACTGGAATATTGTTGTTAAGTTGTGATCACACGAGAAATAAAACTGGAAGAGGTTAAGCAATAAGAAACTTTTATTCTGCTCTATCTCTAGCACTTTTAGATATCTTCTGAAAGTACAGGCTGTCAGTCGAGGGTCGTGAGTTCTATATACTTTAAAGACTTTTTTAATCGGGCAGATAGCACTGTTGAACAAATTCAGAGAAATTTGCACTCTTATTGATCAAAATACATAAAAAATACAGATTTTGAGCTCCTGATTGTAAGTCTGAATTCCAAATTTTTCTATCATGTCCCGTTTTTAAAATTTTTGAGTTTAAATTTTGTATGCCCCAGATTCTGAGGCATTTTTCGTATAGAAAAAGTCTCAGATTCTAAAGCATTTTTCTGTTAGAAAAAGTCTCAGATTCTGAGGCATTTTTCGTACAGAAAAAGTCTTAGATTCTGAAACATTTTTCGTATGGATAACATTTTTCGTATAGAAAAATTCTCAGATTCCGAGACAATTTGGTATGGAAAAAGTATCAGATTCTGAGACGTTTTTCGCATAGAAAAGTCTTAGGTTCTGAGACACGTTTCGTATAAAAAAATCTCAGATGATAAGACATTTTTCTTATAAAATTCTAATACATTTTTCGTAAAAAAAAGTCTTACATTCTGAGACATTTTTCGTATAGATAAAGTCTCAGATTCTGTGACATTTTTCGTATTGAGGAAGTCTCAGACCAAAGACGATTTTCATTTAAAATATCTCAAATACTAAAACATTTTTCGTACAAATAAAAAGTCTCAGATTATGAGGCATTTCTCGTATAGAAAAAATTTCACATTCTGAGACATTTTTCGTATAGAAAAAATTTCATATTCTGAGACATAACGAATAAGTTGCAGATTTTGAGGCATTTTTCGTATAGGAAATGTTTCAGATTTTGAGATAGAAAAGGTCTGATTAAAGCCAAA
Source organism: Pegoplata infirma (assembly GCA_963921195.1). NCBI lineage: Eukaryota > Metazoa > Arthropoda > Insecta > Diptera > Anthomyiidae > Pegoplata > Pegoplata infirma. The sequence goes on from OY992540.1 coordinate 184,532,785, forward strand.
TTGTTCCACACAAATATCATGGTTTTAATTGGTAAAGAAAAATGACCTCGAGCTAAATATCCCTACTCAAAATATTTTTTTTTTGTTTCTTTGTCTTAAAACAGGTAATAACATGAGTTTAATTTGTACCAAAAAGTTTTTTTTGTCATGTGACTTTTTCCTTCCAGCGGGGCCCTAAATTCTTGTGTGCCCGGGAAACCGGTACAGGAACCGGGAGTACCGGTATTCCCGGGAAAACTGTGAAGCGGGAAATAGGGAGCACCGTTTTTGAAATATTCACGTTTGAAAATTCAAACTCCAATGTTACGCGTTTATGTCCGTAATATCAGAATAACGGAATGTGCTAGAAAAATTTGGATAACTGATTTGGAATCATGAAGTGGAGACCTATTTTGTGGAAGCAATGTAAGAATTTGTTACAGTGGAGAACCAAAACTTAATAAAGTTTATGTTTTAAGACTTTCTAAGGGCGAATATCTCGAAAACGGTACTTGTTAGAAAAAATTTGTATGATTTGTATTTGGAATCCGATGATTTGATTTGGAATCCGAGAACTTACATCTAGGACTTACATAAGGACCAGTCAAATGTTTTACTGGCAGGTTTTTGGTGTCGTATAGGAAATTTCAAAATTCGCATTTTAGACTAGACTCACTTTTAAGTATACCGATTGACTCAGAAACACTTTTTAAATCGATTTAACAATGACCGTCCGCATTTATAGGTCTAAGGAAGATCGCTATAGAAATTTGGTTAAAATCGGTTAATTTTAAACCTTTCTCTCGTCTAAAAACGTATGACTAAATAATTAACAAGACGTTTCTAGAATAAGAACATTTGTATAATGCTCGGTTGAGTAATTGAGATTCTGAGACATTTTTCTAATAGAAAAATGCTCATATTCTGAGACATTTTTCTAATAGAAAAATTCTCAGATTCTGAGACATTTTTTCTAATAGAAAAAAATCTTTAGATTCTGAGACATTCTAATAGAAAAGTCTCAGATTCTGAGACATTTTTTCTAATAGAAATAAATCTTGAGATTCTCAGACATTTTTCCTAACGAACAATTCTTAGAATCTGATACTTTTTTTCTATAGAAAATTTTCATATTTCCTATAGAAAAAGTCTCAGATTCTGAGACATATTTCTAGAGTCCGACCGAAACCAGTTTTCGAGGCCGAACCGAAACCGAACCCAAAATTCGGCCGAAAAAGTAATATTCGGCCGAAACCGAACCGAAACCGAAACTTAAAAAAAATTACCGCCTGGCATGAATAAAATGATTAAAAAGTTGTTAAAGATTAATATACAGCATATAATGCTTTTAAACCGTTGGAATTGTTATATTTTTTGCAAAAAAAAAATGTTTTTTAAGAAACTTACAAAAAAATTGTATATTTCATTTGCAGATTAGGAGAAAATAATTTTTGAACTGAAACAGTTTTACATTTATTGCATAAACTTGAAACATTTTCTTCAATTGAACTGAAACAAGTGTAATGAAATACGAAATCAAAAAATTCAGCGACTTTTTTACATTTTTTTTTAAAATACCAAAAAGTTTCGGTTTCGGCTAATATTCGGCCAAAATTTTGCCGAATACCGAATAGAGGCCGAAACCCCATTATTCGGCCGAAACCGAGACCGAAACCGAATATTCGGTCGGACTCTACATGTTTCCTATAGAAAAAATATGAGATTCTGATTTTTCTAAGAAAAAGTCTCGTATTCTCATGAATTTGTTCCATAAAAAGGATTCCGATTCTGGGTAATTTTTCCTACAGAAAAAGTCTCAGATTCTGAGACAAATTTTCTACAGAAATGGTCCAAAATTCTGAGACCATTTCTTATAGAAAAATCCTCAATTCGCTGAAACATGTTTCCTATGAAAAAGCCTCACACCCTTGGTCTATTTCGATACAACTACTAAACTGAGCAAGAACGACACGGTGGGCTTTGAAAATAAAACATACGGTTTTATCTGTCCAAATTTTATTGAAAACTGTCGTTTTGATCACTTTATAAAGACCTTTTGTAAAGCAAGTGCAAAACAAAATCCCAAAAATTTTAAAAATTGTTTTCTGGGATGTTTTGTAGTATTTAATCTTTTGTGATTGTGTTTTTGTGATTTCGTGTACACACAAAAAAATAATCGAGGTAATAACACCTTAGCTGGCATAGGTATTTATTTTTTCTATGAATTTAAAAATATAAGGCATATTACCTTAGCACTATGTAATTTAAATACCTATTAGCTATGCAGTTTTTACTTTTCAATTTAGGTAGAACTTCGAAAAATTTGTTGACAATAATTTGAAATTAAATAAAAATAAAACAAACATCAAAATTTTTCAACATATATTTTCATGATTTTTCAACGCAATAAAACAGATGGAAATTAACAATTCGCAACAAATTATGTAAGAAAAGGTAATTTTATTATTTAATTTATTCGTAAAAAGAGTAAATTTAATAATTTTAATGTTTTTTTTTAGATATCGCGAATTGCAATTCTAGGAAAATTATGATGGGAAGAAGTCATCAAGAATTAGAAAAAAAGGAAACTTAAAGCAGTTCTAAAAATGAAAACAAGTGCTTACAAGGAATGTCTAAGTTTTTACACGCAATTTTTTAAACTCGATTGTTTCTAAATTAAAATGATATAATGGTACAAAATTTCAGAGAATCTGAGACATTTATTTATAGAAAAGTTCACAAATTCAAAGACAATTTTTCTAAATCTGAGAACTTTTCTATAGCAAAATATCTCAGTATCTGAGAATTTTTCTATAGAAAAAATATCTCAGAATCAGAGCATTTTTCTATAGAAAAAATTTCTCAGAATCTAAGAATTTTTGTATAGAAAACATATATCAGAATTTGAGAATTTTTCAATAGAAAAAATATCTCAGAATTTTTTTATTTTTCAATAGAAAAAATATCTCAGAATCTGAGAATTTTTCAATAGAAAAAATATCTCAGAATCTGAGAATTTTTCAATAGAAAATAATTTTTAGAATCTGAGAATTTTTCTATAGGAAAAAATGTCTCAGAATCTGTGATTTTTCTATAGAAAAACGTCTCAGAATCTTCGATTTTTTCTATAGAAAAATGTCTTAGAGTCTAAGATATTTTCTTTTCAAAAATCTCTCAGAATCTGGGAGTTTCCCTATAGAAAAAATGTTTCAGAATCTGAGAATTTTTCTATAGACATTTTCTGACACATTTTTGTATCGATAAAATCTCATTCTGATACATTTATTCTATAGAAAAATTCTCAGATTCTGACAGATTTTTTCTATAGGGAAATTCTCAGATTCTGAAACATTTTTGAATAGAAAATATCTCAGACTCTTAGACATTTTTCTATAGAAAAAATCTCGGATTCTGAAACATTTTTCTATAGAACAGTCTCAAATTCTGAGATATTTTTCTATAGAAGAAATCTGACATTCTGAGACATTTTTCCATAGAAAAAATCTAAGATTCTGAGACATGTTTCTAAAGAAAAAATCTCAGATTCTGAGACATTTTTCTATAGAAAAAATTTCAGATTTGGAGACATTTTTCTATAGAAAAAATTTCAGGTTCCGAGACATTTTTCTTTAAAAAAAATCTCAGATTCTGAGACATTTTTCTATAGAAAACACCTAAGATTCTGAGACATTCTTCTATAGAAAAAAAAATCTCAGATTCTGAGACATTTTTCTATAGAAAAAATATCAGATTCTGAGACATTTTTCTATAGAAAAAATCTCAGATTCGGAGACATTTTTTTCTACAGAAAAAATGTCAAATTCTGAGACATTTTTCCGTAGAAAAAATCTCATATTCTAAGATATTTTTCTATAGAAAAAATCTCAGAATCTGAGACATTTTTCTATAGAAAAAAATTTCAGATTCTGAGACATTTTTCTATAGAAAAAAATCTCAGATTCTGAGACATTTTGCTATAAAAAAAATCTCAGATTCTGAGACATTTTTCTATAGAAAAAATCTCAGATTCTGAGACATTTTTCTATAGAAAAAATATCACATTCTGAGACATTTTTTTATAGAAAAAATATCACATTCTGAGACATTTTTCTATAGAAAAAATATCAGATTCTGAGACATTTTTCTACAGAAAAAATATCACATTCTGAGACATTTTTCTATAGAAAAAATCTCAGATTCTGAGACATTTTTTATAGAAAAAATTTCAGATTCTGAGACATTTTTCTATAGAAAAAATCTCAGATTCTGAGACATTTTTTATAGAAAAAATTTCAGATTCTGAGACATTTTTCTATAGAAAAAATTTCAGATTTGGAGACATTTTTCTATAGAAAAAATTTCAGGTTCCGAGACATTTTTCTATAGAAAAAATCTCAGATTCTGAGACATTTTTCTATAGAAAAAATCTCAGATTCTGAGACATTTTTCTATAGAAAAAATATCACATTCTGAGACATTTTTTTATAGAAAAAATACACATTCTGAGACATTTTTCTATAGAAAAAAATATCAGATTCTGAGACATTTTTCTATAGAAAAAATATCACATTCTGAGACATTTTTCTATAGAAAAAATATCAGATTCTGAGACATTTTTTATAGAAAAAATTTCAGATTCTGAGACATTTTTCTATAGAAAAAATCTCAGATTCTGAGACATTTTTCTATAAAAAAATTTCAGATTCTAAGACATTTTTCTATAGAAAAATCTTAGACTCTGAGACATTTTTCTATAGAAAAAAATCTGAGATTTTAAGATATTTTTCTATAGAAGAAATCTCAGATTCTGAGATATTTTTTCTATAGAAAAATTCTAAGATTTTTATATAAAAAATGTCTCAGAGTCTTAAAATATCTCAGAATCTTAAAATTTTTCTATTTAATAAGTGTATTAGAATTTATAATTTTTCTATATAACTTTTCTTTAAAATTTAAGACATTAAAAAAAATAAAAATATAAAACAAATTAAAAATAATAAACTTTTCGTATTTTTTATTTAAATTTTGAAAGGAAATGGTGTAAAAATGCCATTACTAATGCAAGGTAATACTACCAAATTATTTACGTAATATTACCTATTTATCAATGCTATTTTACCTAAAAAGCTAAGGTATATTTCTGTCAACCAGAATAAATTTTCGAACATAGGAATTACCTTAGCTTTTAAGTAACATTACCTTTTAACTTAGCAAATGCCCCGTTTGCCTGGCACTAAGGTATTTTTATACTATAATTTTAGGTAATATTACCTCGATTTTTTTTTTGTGTGTAGTTTTCGAATATTTTTGTTTGTATTTCTGTGATATTTTTTTTTATTTCTTTTTTATTATTTCCAACATTTTGCCTTTTACATTGATTTTGTTTTTTTTTTTTTACATAATATGTGCCAATTTTTGCCAAAATGGAAACCTAGTTTGCAAAATGACGAGTCATGCCCTCTATTAAGATTTTTTTAGTTTATTATAATTATTACAAAATTTTGAACTTTTATTATTTTATACAAATATAATAAAAAAAACTGTTGCTTGCAACATTCAAAATCCGCCGGAAAATGATGGGTAATTATGGATTTTTTTTTCTAAAATATGTGTGTGAAACTAGTATTTTAACTTGAAAACACCAGCTCTAAAATATTTACATTTTATTCAAGAGATAGCTTCTTTAATTTAAAAAAATTGAAAAACGTCTCAATTATAAAATCGAATAACCCGAGTAAAAAAGTTATGTGATGCATGTAACTAATAGTTACTAACTGTCTATAAACGGATATGCTTTTATATAAAATCAAAAAAATTTCGACCTGAAAATTGTTGTATCATTTATTTAACGCTTCTATAAAATTATATTATTTAAGATTAAATAATACTACCTCCGTCCCAAAATAATCTTAACATTTCTATATTTTGGCTGGGATTATGGAGAATTTTTTGAAAAAGCTTTGTTTTTTTTGTTAATACATATCGGGACAGATCAATAATTTAAAAATTCTTTATAGCTTTCCAATTTTTCAATTCACGTGCAAAATGGATGCAATAAACTGCATCCAGATAAATGAGACAACTTGTTTTCGACGTTACAAACAGGCATGGTGTCTACTATGGTCGAAAAGATGAAAATTATTACAAAATGCGGCGTATGAAATAAGAAATTTTTCGCTAGAGACCCTTTTAACGGTTTTTAATAAATGCATTATGGATGCAATAGGGACATCTTGCAAATATTTTTAATTAATTTTGTTACAGTTTTAGTACACGAGATTAGTATAAGATTGTTTTTTAACTTTATCTTGTATTATTTCAACTAAAACACTGCTTAATAAAATGTAAAGTTTATTTTGGGACAAAAAAATCTATAGAAATGTTAAAAATATTTCGGGACGGAGGTAGTATATAAATTGATTCAATTTAATAACAATTAAATCAATTTACATATCATATTTATGAACGTCAGATGAAATATTTAGATTAAAAGTTGTTTTTTTTTGGAAATTTAAACATAATGCTAGATATATTTTGATTAGACTGGATACATTATCAAAATATTTTTTTTATTCAAATTCTGATTAATTTTTATTAAAAAATAAAAATTGTTTTATTCGACCTTTAAAATATTATATTTTGAGGATGTTTATTCTGGCTCGAGGTCATTATTTTCTTTACTAATTAAAACCATTAAAATCTTGAAAATTATGCTATGAGAATATCATGGTTTTAATTAGTAAAGAAAATAATGACCTCGAGCCAGAATAAACATCCTCAAAATATATTATTTTTTTTATTTTTATTTTGATTAGACTGGATACATTATCAAAATAAAATTTTCATTTGAATCTTTCGAACATTTAATTGGTTTCCAATTTGTTTTCATTAAACTTTTAATTTATATAATCAAAATTTTAATATTTTTTTTTTATTTTAATTAAGTTTTTTTTTTTAATTAATGGTATTAAGTGTTTAATTAACTCAATATCCATTTATTTTTAATTAACGACATACAAATATTTTTTATTTAAATGCGAATTTTAGTGATTGGTCCGGATTTAATTCAATTTTTCAATACACCAAAACGCACACAAAAATTGCCAAAAAATTTTTTCATTAAAAATTTTTTTTTGGAAAAAAAAAATTTAAATTTTCGAAGTTCCGAAGGTTTAAAAATTTAATTAATTTTTATTAAGATATATAAAAATTACTTTAACCTTTAAAATATTATATTTTGATTATATTTATTCTAGCTCGAGGTCATTTTACCGTTACTAATTATAACTATGATATTCTCATAGAAAAATTTTCAAGAAAACTATTTTTCTGTTTTAAACTTAATATATCTCAACCCTTCTGAACCGATTTGCATGAAACTTAAAATATTTATAAAATATCTAATCAATGCTTTGGCGGTGATGTCTAGAGTGCCATCCCACTAGTATTGTTAATGGTATGAAAATATTCATGGTTCGATTCTGGACTGGGCATTGATATTAATAAAATTCACATATTAGAAAAACAATTACCATTAACAAAAACAAACTGGCATTTAAATCCTACTGATGAAGACAGTTAACTGGAACTGTCCGAAACCGGTATAGGAATACCAGAAATGTCTATAGCTTTTAGAAATTAAATTTTTCTTCTACATTTTTCAACTCAAACCCATATAACAAATAGAATTAGAGCCCGTGCTCGATCTGTACTAACAGAAAAATCAACAAAGACAATTTTAAGGTTGGGGTGTCTCGTCTTAATGGCCATATCGGGGACTTAGTAGGGTTTCAAAATAATGGGTGAAAAATGGCGATTTTTTCGCCATTTTTCACCCATTTTTTGAGCCCCTACTAAGTCCCCGATATGGCCATTAAGACGAGACACCCCAACCTAAAAATTGTCTCTTTTATAAATATTTTAAGTTTCATGCAAATCGGTTTAGAAGGGTTGAGATATATTAAGTTTAAAACAGAAAAATAGTTTTCTTGAAAATTTTTCTATGAGAATATCAAAGTTATAATTAATAACGGTAAAATGACCTCGAGCTAGAATAAATATAATCAAAAATATAATATGTTAAAGGTTTATTGATTTTTTTTTTATATATTAATAAAAATTAATTAAATTTTCAAACCTTTTTCGGAACTTCGAAAATTTAAAAATTTTTTTTTTCCAAAAAAACATTTTTTAATGGAAAAATTTTTTGTCAATTTTTGTGTAATTAAAAAAATTAAAATAATTTAAAAAATCGTATTTCTAAGAAACTTTTTAATGTTTCCATATAAGAAAGTTTTTTTAAAGGCGTGATTAGACGAGAGAGAATTCCCCTAGATTTAAAGAAAAAACAACTCTAATTTTAAAATTGGAATGTCAAATTCGTTTTCCAATCTACAAATTGTTGACTAAATGTGCGAAAACAAATAATAATATTATGAAAATGGTAAGCAAAAATAAGTATTAAAGAAATAAGATTTGACACAAAGTCAAAAGTATATTACCACAGAGTAGAGATGGGAGCTGGTCACGTGATTTGCGTGATTCACGTGAATCATGCGTGAGTGATTTTCATTTCAATCACGTGATTGTGAGTAAGTTGAAAAAAAAATCTGAGTGAGTGATAAGTGAGTGAGTCATTTATTTTTTGCGTGAGTTTGCGTGATTAGATTTTTTGGTTTGCCCAATTTTTTTTTTAATTTTTTTTTTTTTTTTATTTTTAATTTTTTATTGGAGTTTTTTTTTTGGTAAGAAAATTTTATTGCGTGAGTAAATTTTGCGTGACTCACGCGTGAGCATGATTGAATCTGGCGTGAGTCACGCGTGATCGTGAGTAAGTTTTTTATTACTCACGTGATCGTGAGTGAGCGTTAGTAAAAAAAAAATTGAGTGAGTGATTCGATTATTTTTTGCGTGAGCGTGAGTGAGTGTGAGTCGAAATCCACTCACGCGCCCATCTCTACCACAGAGTTGTGTTTTACTTTAAATCTAGGGGGTTTCTCTTCCGTCTAAACGCGCCTTAATGCCTATCCAACGGTGGCATAACCTTGTCAACATTCGGCTTTGTTAAATATTTTTTTCATGAAAATGTATAAATTTTGGGAAGTACTATTTTTGTGAATACATAGACCAGGGATGGAATTGTTGATACAAATGTACTTTTTTTGATACTATTTAATGTTGAAAAATACGTTGATACGCCCGCGACTAATTTGATACATTTTTAAATTGAACAAATTTTAATTCATTTTTTATTGAAATTTTTTTCTTGCATTAATTTTTTCCCCATTTTCTACTAATTGAAATATGGTTATTCGTGGAGAAACTCTTTTTCTTAAAAGAGTTTTATTTATGTTGGTGTATGGTCTAATGAATACCATGTATGATCTTATGACTTTTCACTTATTCCCTAGGAATAATTTTTGTCTTAAGTTATATTTTCATATCTCTCATAGTTTTCGAGATAAGCTTAAAATGTAATTTTTATGACGTCTAAACGCTATTTTTCCAAAAACGGCTCTTGCAAAGATTTTAATTTTCGTCGAAATATAGTAGTGGGGCACCCCAGATAACCAACAAAGAACTTAACGGTGTTCGCAACTTGAGGTTAAAGTTGGTTCGGCCGGGGGGTGTTTTGTTTAATAAATTTGTTTTTTACCGGAACAAATGTCAAATCTCATTTTTATTTTTAAAATACATTCATGAATTTTTAGTACCTGTTTCGTTTATAATTACTATTTTTTTTGTTGTTTTAAATAAAAAACTACCTTGAGGGTCAAAAAAGTACAATTTAAAATCATTTTTGATACCAAATCGAAATTGCCATATTTCATCCCTGACATAGACCTATGATTTTCATATTAATACGTAATAATCTTTATTAAATTTTAGTCGACTAGTATTTTTGCTCTAGGCGATATTCCTGTTAGTTCGGGAGTTATCGAAATTTCCCGTAGGTCCACATAGTTTCATAAGGGGACAACGAAGACACCCCCAACCTTAAAATCGTATTTTTTATATATAGGGGCCTGTCACAGACTCAATTCCGTTCGGAAGTGGAATAAGTGGTTTACTCGTAAAACGCAAAGCGAATATTTTTTTCGGAATGAAACCACTTTTATACAATTCAATTTCACTTTGATTTTTGAAAATGATTTCATTCCGAAAAAGTAATATTCATTTTGCGTTTTACGAGCAAACCACTTTTTTCAAATCCGAACGGAATTGAGTCTGTGACATGCCCCATATTTTAAGTTTGAGGCAAATCGATTCATAAAGGTTGAGATACTGCCCTTGTTAACCCATACGTGTTTCGGAATTTGTCAGATTCCATTGTCAAGACTATTTAGCAAATATAAAAACCCAATACTACAAGTAGCATATGGAATTTAAATGATAAATCGCTACTCAAAAATGTTGTGAACATTTTTGATGTCCTAAACACAAAAAACTTTTGGCAATTTTTTTTTTCGTTTTGGAGAAAAAATTTCATTAAAAATGAAATAAAAAATTTTAAAAAATTATCAAATACTGATATTTTTCCCGAAGAATGATGGAAGGCGATCAAAAAAAATTAGATGGCAAACTTGGAATTAAGGGGTCTAATTTATAAAAAATCAAGCCATATTTGGTGTCACCACCGCAATTATATCATAGCACAAATAAATCGAGATTTTGGCAGCATAGCTTCTTTTTTAGAATACCATTGAGCACACAAAGAGCGCTCTTGAGGGTGCAGCAGGGATGTTAAAGATGGTACAATTGTACTTTTTTTGGTACATTTTGACCTTCAAAAGTACCGTGGTACTACCGCGACTGATTTGGTACAATTTTAAAATTTCCAATTTCTTTCTTTATAACTCATCGAAAAATCGGTGAAAGACCCCAGCATTTTTCTTTAATTTTAAAAAAATTCTCACAAGGTTACTAAAGCTAGACCGATTTACACCATAAATGAGACTATTTTTTAGATTTGCCTCTTGTTTTAAAACATTTTAAAGCAGATTTCTAATTAAATTTTTCTAAAATTTTTTACAAAAATTTCCAGATAACACCGTCCGATAAAAATGAAAAAAGTTGTTGAACACTAACTGGATAATATACGTTTGAAACTAGAGACTAAATGTAGTAAAACTGCATTTACAGTTTTTCATTTCATGATCATGTTTCCTTTTAAAAGGACTTCAAAGTTTTAGAAGATTTAATTTTATAAAATATTTTTTTAATATTTGTACTTGTCCTAGGATGCCACTATTGATAGCAAATGAAAGAGGAGGATCTCCCCTAATATTTGACAATTTTTACATATCAGGAAAAAGGTGGTTAGTAAGGTCCTTTTAAAAATGTAGCCTTCAATATCATTCAAAATTTTCAACAAAATATTTTGATTAAGTTTTCAAATGACGTTATTCACATCCTTTTATCCTTATATGGCAAAATAGATATGTAATTGGAAAAATTTGGGGAGATCCTCCTCGTTTATTTGCCATCACCAGTGTCATAAAAAATGTATCCTTTAAAACTTTGAAGTCCATTTAAAAGGAAACAGGATCACGAAATGAAAAACTTTAAATGCAGTTTTATTCCATTTGATCTCTACTTGCAGACGTATATCATCCGGTTCATGTTTAATATTGGCTGTAGGACGGTGTAATTTATCAGAATTAGACACTTCTCCAAAGAAGTCTCAGTCAGTTATTAATAGACAATTAATGAAGATAGTATTAATTGCAGATTTTGAGACCCTTTTTCTTTATACCAAATTCACCCCTGAGGTAAAGTCTCGTTCTAACGAGATTTCGATTATACGGTTGTGTATAAAATGGTACAGGACCATCTCATTTGAACGAAATTTCACCTCAGGTGTGATTAGGGCCCTTAAAAGAATTCTCAGAATTTGATATGGGGTCAATATAACAATTCGTTGTTTTCTGTGTAGATAAAGTATCGGACATGAGAAATTTTTCTGCAGAATAGATTTTAAGAAATTTTTCAAAATCGTTCCTGATTTTTGTTTTTTTTTTAATTTTTTGCATTTCTGAGGGTATGCTAGATTTAGATTCTTTCATTTTAGTTAAGTTTTTATATTAAAAAAAATGGTACCGTGAGGGTCCAAAAAGTACAATTTTTTTTTGAAAGTTGGTACAAAATTGAAAACCCCATTTAACATCCCTGGGGTGCAATCAAAGTAAGGGAGAAAATATGAATTTTTCTTTGCGATTTTATAAAACTTATAATAAATATTATAACGAAAGAATGATACGAAAGAATGCTTCAATCAGCGTTGAAAAGACACATGATTTACTGTATCTTAATACCACTTTATCAGTGCTACCGAAGAGTGCTCTAAACTAGAGATGGGCGCGTGAGTGTTTTTTAACTCACACTCACGACAGGAATTTTCGAATCACGCACACTCACTCACGGACAAATTTTTTATACTCACACTAACTCACAATCACGTGAGTAAATTTAATACAACTCACACTCACGCAAGCTTCACTCAAACTCACGAAACACTTATTTATACAAAAAAAAAATTCAAAAACTAAAATTTCAAAAATCTTTAAAAATTTTCAGCAAAAAAGATCAGCGAAATTTTACATTTTTTTTTCTTATTTCGGGACAAAATATTAAATTAAGTCATATTTAAATTTTTTTTTTTTTTTCGGTAAAAAAGGAAATAAGAAGAGAACATAAATCACGCAAACTCCCTCACGCAAAAATCTTACTCACGCACACTCACTCAAGCAATTTTTTCTCCACTCGCACTCACTCACAATCACGTGAGTAAAATTTAAATCAGTCACACTCACGCGTGATCACGCGTGAATCACGCTCTAATCTGCTCATGTGCCCATCTCTACTCTAAACTATGGCATCGCCCACAGGAATCATGTATGAATTCAGGTGGTTTGGATGCGCTCTTTGGCTCCCGATTCCTTTCCAAAAGCTTCAGTATGTGTCAGTGGATCACCAAAACATGTTTGGTAAGCGGTTTTTTATATTTTCTCGAAATCGTCAAGTGCTAGAAAAATTCGGTTGACTCATTTGGAATAGCGAGGTGCATATCAGGGTTGCAAAATAGAAACATCAAAATTGTACCAACGAGATCATAAAATTGTACTTTTTCGACCTCAATTGTACCAACATTTGTTTTATATATTTTATTAAAAAAAGCAAAAAAATTAAAAATCATTTACAAAAAATTGGTGGTTAAAAGAAATTGGAGGTCAAGAATTTTTTGTCTGGGCTGTAGGAAAAATTATTATTTGGAAAAATTATTATTTGATTACTGAATAAAAACAATTAAAGCCTTTTGTAAATTTTTGATGTTTGAACATGGAAAAAATCGACTTAGAAATATTTTTCAAAATGTTCTGAAAAATGTCTATAAATAATTACATTTTCCAAATAGATCCTCGTGGCACATTTATTATTTACTCAATCTGGACGTTATCAAGCTTAAATAAATCACTAATTGTAAGTGGGGTGTATTAAAACCATAAACTGAGGAAATTCCGAAATTGTACCAAATTCGCCATTGGTGTACCATTGTACTTTTGAGCTTTAAATTGTACCAAAAGAAGTACAATTGTACCAACTTTTGCAACCCTGGTGCATATCATATAAATTAAGTTCTATTTTATGTGAGCAACTTAAGAATACATTACAGGGGAGACCCAAAAAGATCAAAATTATCGCTTTCTTCCATATTCAAACGCGAGTATCGTAAAAATGTTACGTGATAGTAAACTTTGAAAGGCAGATTTCGAATCAGGAAGTCAAAATCTTTTAAATGCATGTATTCTGATACATGCATTCAAAAGTAAAACTTTGGCAAAAAATCTGTAATATGACTTTCAATTTGATTAAGCAAACTTTCAGCAGATTTTTCTACTAAAATTGATATTTTAATGAAATCTCTGTCATTCAGTATTACAAAACTACAAAAATTTTACTGCTTATTTAATGATTCCGTTTTCTGAATTTTAAAATATTTTTTAACATAGTTTTAGCAGATTATTTTTTAAGTAAACAGAAATAGTTTGCCGTCATCTTTTTTCAAGAAAATTTTCTAAGTTTTTTTCAAAGTGTTAATTTGTTTTTCTTGTTTTCTATGCAATCAAAATTATATTTTTTAACATATTTTTTGAATTTCTCTGCTGATTTCACTTAGATAATCATGACAGATTTTCAGCAAACCGTGTCTGCTAAAATCTCATATGGCTCTAAATGGGTGTATTTTCAGTAGATTTTTCTGCTGATTGGAACGAGAATTTACTTTAAGTGTGGGAATGAGAATTTCTATGAATTTTTTCACCATTTTTATTATTTTGTATACCCTTCATCAAAATATGGGTTTTGAAAATGGTCTACGTTAATCCGTGAATGCTCATTTTCCTAACTGGATTATTTCAAACTACATATTAAAAAATTACCAAAAATTTTAAAAGTTTTAAAAGAAAATAAGCTTATTTTTATCTGTAGCGCCACGGATGTAGATACAAACATTAGCAACAAACTTTATTGTATACTTTCGAGTAAGTTTATCACAAATTTTTGTTTTTTTTTTCAATCTTATTTGGCAAATCACACGCTAATTCGTAATAAAACATTTGTGGATGTGGAAATTGCGTTGATAATCAAATATTTATTTTGTACCTTTTATTGACTTTTCAATATCGAAAGAGATGAAGATGAAGAAGGTACAGACAGACAGACATTCATAAATACATACTTACATTTAAATAAATATTGAGATACAAATGTAGGTATGTGAATATGTTCGACCTTACAACAGATTGGTAGTATTATGGGTTAACAGTCGTAAACGATTCATTTTGACACTTTCACTTTTTTCCCATTCATTTGAATTTGTCTGAAGTTAAATATATGGGCATTTAGGTTCATACTGACTGACAATGAGTGTGTGTGTTTGTCTTTTATTTTCTCACATCTACATATCATTTATTATCTAAATATCTACAGACAGATGGATGGATGTATAGATAGATGTAAGTAGGAATGTTCAGATATACATATGATCAAACATACTCTCATACATCATCATCTCAATATGACAAACTAAAAATAGTTAAATTAGTTTATTACTACAGGGTTATCTTAAATTTGGTATGCAATGACAAATTTAAATTTTCATTAAAATTAAAATCCCTTCTAAGATTTCATAAACACGAATTAAAAAATTCTTTAAGTGTACACAGAAAATAATATCGTATATTTTATTTTAATTAAAATTTTAATTGTTTTTTAATTTAATATTAATTTAAATTTTTAATTAATATAATTAATTCTTTAATTAAATTTTTAACCTTATTTTAATTAACATTTTAATTGTTTTCAAATTTAATATTAATTAAGGCCGCTGTTCCAAAAAAAGTAATTCAAATAAAAAATGTGAAAGTGAAAATTTCCGAATTTTTTTGGTGTTCTAGATTTCACATCCGAATTTTTTTCGTTTTGTTTCACATAATTAAAGTTCGGTGAAAGTAAAACGAATGGATTTTTTTCCTTATATTTTTCTTAAATTTTAGTTATTTGATTTCAACTTCGAATGAAAGCGTGATCAACAAAACACTAAACTTGATTTCATGTGATTCGGAAATTTTTATGTGTATTAAAAAGTTGTGAAAGACAGAACAGAGGCCTAAGTATTTAATTTATATAATTAAATGTTTAATTAAATTTTTATATTTACTTTTTTTTTTTTGTTTCCGTGTGTTTGCGAGTGTGTGTTTTTCTCTTGCATTGTATTACATACAAAAAAAAATACATAAGTATAAAAAGTTTGTCGAAAGTTTTTTTTTATTTCTCATATAGGTTTTCGAATTCTCATTTTGTTTATAGTTTTTTGTGTATGTATATGAAAGGTTTATAATCAACTTTATAAAATCATCTCACTGACGACTATGTCTTTACGGCATAAATAAATTTGGTAAAGTTTAAAGAAATATTTTTTTTTTAAACTATTTTATTTAAAAATTATGTTTTTTTAAATTACTTTTTTTTTTAAATATAATAGAGGTATTCAGAGTCTTGCTTGCCAGCCCTGGCACTGGTGGTAAAAGAGCACTTTTCAAAATTACTTTTCAAAATACATGTATTTTTTGAAAGAAGTACTCTTTTACTACATTGCCAGGGGTGGCAACAAGACTCTGAATACCTCTACTATTTTTAATTAATGTTTTTAATTAATACAATTAAAATTTTAATAATTTTTTTTAATTTTTATTTAATTTTTTAATTTATAGCATTAAATTTTTAATTAACTAATATCCATTTATTTTTAATTAACGGCATACAAATATTTTTAATTTATATGCGCATTTTAGTGACTGATCCGGATTTAGTTAATTTTTTAATTAAACCTACGAATTTTTTAATTACATTTTTTATATTTTTTTCTGTGTACTCTACTACCAAAGCAATCTCTCGATGGTACCAACAAGTTCACGAAGAGAAGTTTCTGTTGATCTACCCTTGCTCCCCTCACTCTACGCAAACATGAGTCTACCATGCGTTCCATTGTTTATAACAAAAAATAAGACTGACTTATTGGTCCTAAATCATTCGGAGCTGTGTGGGAATTCTTCTTAGCCTTCGAGATAAAAACGCCTCTGGTATCCCTATATTTTAAAGGAATATACGACCAATTTATGTGTGCCGTGTAGAGATTATACAACCAAGGGGCTACATTGTCCGACACTTGCTGCATCTCAGCCGGGATTACACGATCAGGTCCAGGAGATTTGTAGGGCCTATTAACCCCTTATAGACCACAATAAGTATGCTTGCCCAAGGATTTTTGCGATTATTTTAATCCATGTAAAAGATAGGAAAAATGTGTCAAAATATGAATTATAGATGAGTGTGAGAGCATCAGTAAGTCACAATTGGATCCACTTACTCACTACAAATCCTCAAAATTGTGAATTTATTATACATAAATTATTTATTTGATAGACTTAACCTATTAAACCAAATAAATTAAGAAAAAAAAAATCCATTAAGCTTATAAAATTATATAATACAATTTCAATGAAATATATTTATGCATTTTTATTATTTTATAATTTAAGTGGTAATTACAATGTTTGTGGTACATTTCAAAATATTTCACCTGAAAAATAAAACAACACTTAATAAATGTATAAAAACAATTAACCGAAAGAAAACAAAAGTAAAAATTATATTAAATAACTTTATTGTTTGTAATTTCTTTAACAAAATATTTATTTTAAAGGAAAAATTGTTGTTAGTGGTAATAACAACGTAATATTATTATTTTTTTTTTTGTTTTTTCCAAAAGTGTTTACAATGAAAGCATAGAAAATAAATAATAATAATAAAAATAAAACAACATTAAAAACCACAATATTTCGTCACGCTAATTTACGCGGTTTTTTTTTCAAGACTTTTATTACATGATATTTTTTTTTTTTTTTAATTTTTTTTCTGTTTCTTTGGCAGTTTTATTAACCAAAATTTCAAATTACAAGAAAGTAATTAAAATTGACCAACATTTATGGTGTGGTAAGTAATATACTGTTTTATTGTCGGTTAAATACATCACATCTCTTATCTGAATGATGATCATGAAATCTTTCATAAATCTATGTACAAACAACCCAACCAACCATTTCCACAAATACTTAACAAACACTTTAAGTTAAATTTATTAAGAGACTTTTTATTAAATTTACTTCCTATAAATTAACCATTTGTGTACTTTAAAAATTCGTGAAATACATGCGACCTCTTAATATTGAACAATTAAGCTGTAATTTCAAATAAATATTGGGAATGACGACTGGACCATTTTCTGTTTTGAAAAATGTCTCCAAAGTTTGTACCCTTGCCCAAACCATTGAATCATGATAATGTTTTACTGTATAAATAGGTGTTCTTTTCAAAGCAAAATTTTTCTAGAAAAAAAAAAATGTTTTTCAAATACTTTTTTTTTCAGATTATTGAATCTGCCCATTCTTGGCCTAACAATAAGGAAATAAATCATGCAATCTAACTTAAGTACTAGTTACTCCTTAAGAGCAAGAAAAAATAATGCTATTTTAATTTGTCATTCCATGCAAAACGCATTGAAATAGCGGTCGAGGACTCCATTATGTATATGGGGCATTCCAAGCCAAATCACTGACTTTTAGACCCGACCCCTTTCGATTTATTTTATTTTTGGATATGTTTTAGTACTTATTAAATGCAACTTGGACACCAATTTTCAGCTTTTTATTTCAAGATGGTGTTGAGTAATTAATTTTCCAAAATGGCGATTTTCTCAAAAAAATTATAAAATTGAAATTTTTAATTAATTTTGACCATTAAAAAATATAGATATTTTGAAAAAAAAGTTGGACAACGTTTTGTTGGTATTTAAATGTAGTTTTAGAAAAAAAATATGAAAAAATTATTCGAAGTAATTATCACTTATTTTTTGACGTTTAAGAATTAAAATCGACTTTTTGAAAAAGTCCGAAACCTTCGAATAAAAAAATGTTATTACAGTAGAAAATTTCAATGAATTTTAAAAATTGGATTGTATTGCTTAATCAAGTGGTCTGCCATACGTTAGATGCCTGGGGAAGTTGTAATAACTTGACTGATTTTCAACCGATTTTACTTTTTGGTACCTTATTAGAGAGGCATTTTACTCCGTATTATAATTCTGTAACCACTTGAATTTAAACTTAACTTAAAATACCCAAAAAATTGAGAACAGAAAAAAAATCATATTTTTCCTTGTAATCCGTTTTCTAAACTTCAAGGCCCATGCGGAACGCCTTACCCATGTCCTATCGTTCTTAATTTTTGTGAGGCGTATTTTTACCTCGAAATGAATACATCTATTGTAAGTTACGGTCAGTATCTACCAATTTAATTTTTTTGGAGCACCATATAAAATAAATCAGAGCCAAAAAATAAAAGGTGAAATTTTAAAAATTTAAAAAAAAATAGAAAGAATTATGATCCCATCTCGAATTATGGCTTAAAAGTTGCGTAATTTAGAGTAGAATTTTTATAGTTTTTTACAAAATAATCGAAGGTTTCGGACTTTTTCAAAAAGTCGATTTTAATTTTTAAACGTCAAAAAATAAGTGATAATTACTTCGAATAATTTTTTCATATTTTTTTTCTAAAACTACATTTAAATACCAACAAAACGTTGTCCAACTTTTTTTAAAATATCTATATTTTTTAATGGTCAAAATTAATTAAAAATTTCAATTTTATATTTTTTTTGAGAAAATCGCCATTTTGAAAAATTGATTACTCAACACCATCTTGAAATAAATGGCTGAAAATTGGTGTCCAAGTTGCATTTAATAAGTACTAAAACATATCCAAAAATAAAATAAATCGAAAGGGGTCGGGTCTAAAAGTGAGTGATTTGGCTTGGAATGCCCCATATACATAATGGAGTATAATGCCCCATATATATTATATTTATTCATCCGTAAAGGTTTCTAAGGCATTCTAGTAATATACATCTATCTGTTTGTCGATAACAAAAAGATTTTGATGAAAAAAGGATTTTAATGAAAAAATATTATTGATAAATAAAAAATATTGATGAAAAAAAATATTGATATAAAAAAAATATATTGATAAAAAAAATATTGATGAAAAAATAATATTGATGAAAAAAATATTGATGAAAAAAATATTGATAAAAAAAATATTGATATAAAAAAAAATATTGATGAAAAAAAAAATATTGATGAAAAAAAAATATTGATGAAAAAAATATTGATAAAAAAAATATTGATGGAAAAAAATAATATTGATGAAAAAAAATATTTACAGGCCTATTCTTAGTTATGACTGGTTATGACTAATTTTATTATTTTCAAACTTCATATTCCCTGTGTTTGTTGTAAACAAAATCATAAAAAGTCTCAAAATTTAAATTATTTGTCAATTTTGAGACGATGTGGGTAGCAGGTCTTTATTTTTTTGAAATTTTCAAACAAAATTTGAATTTCTTTATGATTTTTTACAACAACCACATGGAAAAAATTGAGTTATGATTGAGTTATGACTTTTTTTGTGAATAGGCCCCTTAAACTCTTTTACTATTTTTTAAATTTTTAATGTTTGAACTTGAAACACATAAAATTAGAAATATTTTTTACAAATTAATTGTGTTTATACATTGTTGGACTGTATATTTTATAACTGAATTTTTATTTAGTTCGGTTTGAGTCCATATTAATTATTTCTGAGAAATAATAATTGTTGTACAATGAGAAAATCTGAAAAAAATCAAGTGAGATGTCGACAGCTTTCGGAAGATGCCACCCTTCCATCATCAGCACTCCTTCGATTGCCACACACTTAATATGTGTCAGATTAAAATTAGCCATTTAAATGAAACTTTTTGAAGAAATTAAGAATTGGAATTACTCCTCTTTGTGTTGAATAACCCGTATTCACCATCAATTCGTGTTGTATTCATTTGGCAGAAACTTAATCCATTTTAACTTTTAACAGAGTTGTATTTTTCCCATTGTTAACCCTTAGTAGGACTTTTCAAGTCTTGAAAAATGTCCGTTAGGTTTGAATTTTTGTTTCATATTTCTAATTCTTAGAAATATTACTAAATTGCAATGTACCTTATGAGTTGTGTATTAATTGTGTTTATATATTGTTGGACTGTATATTTTATAACTGAATTTTTATTTAGTTCGGTTTGAGTCCATATTAATTATTTCTGAGAAATAATAATTGTTGTACAATGAGTTTACAAATTTTTTAAAAAACGTCTACAAAAATGTTCAATATCCGGCGCGACCCCCGTATCTCATTTAATATTTGCTCAATCTGGACTCTATTAAGCTTAAATTAAATCTTGGAAAATTTCCTTTATAGCGTGTTTTTAAATGATAGTCGATTGATAATAATAAGGGGTTTTATTGTCATCTTTGTCGTTAACGAATTACATCAATTTAAGAAATACACTTTCTTTTGACGCTCACAGTATAGTGAAATTGATGAACGAAATTTATAGGATATCTGAGGATAGGATGAAGGATAGGTGGATATTACTGACTACGTGCAGGATATCTAGAACCCTGTGACCACTGCCAAATCCCTAGAGGACATAAAGTCTTCTTACTTTTGGCAAAAGGACGGTTAGCCTATTAGAAGGAGTACTTTCAGGACACTGTATGATTGGCCAGATGGCCGTGCGTATGGGAATGTCTGATAGGGACTATTTAAGAAATTGTGGGGAAGTGGAGGAGGAGGAGTCTGTGAAGCACTTGTTATGTGAATGTGCGGGTCTAATAAGAAGCCGCCTTATGCATTTGGGGCAAAGATTTTTCGATGACCAGGATTATCTAAACGGTGTCTCATTGACGTCTCTAGCAGAATACCTTAGGGAATCGGGGTAAACTTTGTAGAATTAAGGGAATTACAATGGGCCTTGTGGCCTCCGAGTGAATTCGCCAAATGGCGAACCCTCATCCAACCTAACCTATTCAAGAATATCATTGGTTTTAATTAGTAAAGCAAAAGGACCTCGAGCTAGCATAACACTACTCAAAATATTTTTTTTTTTGTAGATTCTGTTTCTTAATACAGTTAATAATATAAAGTTATTAGAACACAATATAAAACCAATCCTTATGTATGGTTGCGAAACTTGGAAAGTTACAAATGGTATTTGTCAAAAACTTCAAGTATTCGTTAATAAATGCCTTCGCCGTATTTGTCGTATATTTTGGCCCAATACCATAACAAATGAAGACCTTCTCACCCTAACATCAAGTGAACCCATTAGTTGCGAAATAAAGCGTAGAAAATGGCGTTGGATTGGGCACACGCTAAGAAAAGAAGACGATGACATAGCAAAAATGGCCTTTGAATGGAATCCACAAGGTACAAGACGCAGAGGAAGACCACGACATACTTGGACTCGCTCGATACATTCTGAGAGTCGACATATTGGCACGTGGCCTGAAATTCGAAGAATCGCACAAGACCGGCAAGAATGGCGTGCGATAGTTTCCGCCCTATGTTCCGTATAGGAACATGTTATGATAATGTAATAGTATTACTTTTGATTTATTATTATGTTGTGCAATATCATTATAGCAAGGACCGGAAAACTTTTTATTTTTGGTTTTTATCAAATATATTTATCGTAGAAGTTGAATAAAATTTAAATTTCAAAGAAAAAAAAAATTAAAATAAATATCTATTTCAAAATATTTTTCGTTATGAAAATAAAAACCAAAACCAAAAAAAAAAAACTTTTTAAAAGAAAAGAAAAATATAAAAGGATCGAAAAATAAAAAGTTTTTTATTGTTTTCAATATTCAAATTTGTTTTGGTAATTTTTGTATTTAAATATTTGGCATTTGAAAAAATAAATACAAAATACATACAAACATATACAAAATTTGTTACAAAAATAACAACAACATTTGTTCCAACTTTTAATTTTACAAAAAAACTTTTTATTTTTGTTTTTTTTTTTTTTTTGGTTTTGTTTTTGATAAATATCATTTTAAATATCTTTGGAAAAAGTTTCTTTTGTTATTTTTTGTTTTAATTTTTTTTGAAAGAAAAATATCTTTCGATGAAAATAAAAAAATTATTATAGAAAAATATTTTATTTTGAACACAATAAAATTTTTTAATTTTGATAAAAACTTAAAATTTTGTGTTTTCGGTTTTTAAAATCCGGTGCCTGGATTATAGTTTAATAAATATACTTCCAATGTCAAGGAAAAAAAAAAAAAAAAAAAAGAACACAATTAAAACGTATATTAAATATAATTTTCTACTTATATAAAAAGAAAATACAATACATTAAGGTCCCTAAGCACATCCGAATAGGTTTTCAAGAGCAGCCATAAGTGGTCCATCCAATAATATATACAATATTAATGAGCTGATATTTGTTAACAATAAACACCCAACAAATATGGCAATCTGAAAATGAAAATGTTAATATAGATTAATGTTAAAAGAAAACAATAAAGGTCTCTTTTTGGGATAACAAGTGTGGAATTTGTGGCAAAAAAACAGTTTTTCTACGCCATTTTCAAATTATATTTTTAAATTTAATTTTAATTAAATTTTTAATTTTGTAAACTGAAATATTTAATAAAGAAATTTTCATGAATACATCGTCCGACAAAAAGAAAAAAGTCGTGGATAATATACGGTTGAAACTAGAGACTAAATGTAGTAAAACTTCATTTACAGTTTTTCATTTCGTGGTCCTGTTTCCTTTTAAAAGGACTCCAAAGTTTTCGAGGATTAAATTTTTATAATATTTGTATTTGTACCAGAATTCCACTAGTGACAGCAAATGAAAGAGGAGGATCTCCGCTAACTTTCCCATTTTTGTTTTTGACATTTTAGAAAAAATGGGGTGAGTAGTGTCCTTTCAAAAGTTGATCCACAAATAGCATTTAAAATTGTTAACAAAATATTTTTAAAAAGTTTTGAAAGGACATTATTCACATCCTTTTTTATGTTATGACTAGGGCAAGTACTTTCATGCATCTAAAAATCGAAAATATGTGCCTATTAGAGGTGTCCTTAAAAACGAAAATCATCTTTTTACACCTGGTAGGGTCCTAAATTGTTCTTTGGTATCTAAAAATGAGTGAGCCAAAATTTGGGGACAATCGGCTAAAAATAACTCGTGCCGAAAATGGATTGAAGTTTTGGGGCATTCTTATATGAAAGAAAAACCCTTTTTTTGTCGTTTTTGGTAAAATGTTGGTATTTGTTATTTTTTGTTAATTTTTTTGTGAAATAATACGAAAATGGTACTAAATTACCTTTCCAAAATGACTAATAAAATTAAATTCGGATAAAAAACAAGCATTTTACGCATACATGCCCCAGACCATTGTATGGGTTTTAAAGCCAAAATTTCAAAATTTTCAAAATTTTTAGCCAAAAAAATAAAAAAAAATAATTTAACTTTATGATCATATTGAAAACATGTTTACGATTAAAAATAGCAGATATGGTAGTCAAGATTTTTTTTTATTTTTCGCCGGTAGTAATAAAATTTCCGCGGATTCCAAATAAAATGCGTTTTTTCACAATAATTTAGCAAATATGGGAAAATTTTTTCTTTATTGTACGGAACGAAGCGTAAAATGTAAATTCTATAACTTTTGAGAAACCGGATATATGCAGATATCTTGTTTTATATAAATATGTAATGTCCCAAATTTGTCATTTCACCTCGATGAAAAGGGGTTAAAGATGCCCTATTCCTCTAAAAATTTACAGAATTTATGTTTTACACTTGGTATAGTACAATACAAAACTTTATTTTCCATATTTGATAAATTACCATAGAAAAACACATTTTCTTTGAAATCCGCGGAAGTTATATCACTACCCACGCCAAATAAAAAAAAAAAGCTAGACTACTATATTCGTTAGTTTTTATCTATAACATGTATTTAATAACATTATAAAGTAAAAATTATTTTTTTTTATTTTTTTGCCTAGAAATTTTGAACATTTTCAAATTTTGGCTTTAAAAACCATGCAATGGTCTGGGGCATGTATGCATAAAATGCTTATTTTTTATCCGATTTGAATTTTTTTACCCTTTTTGGAAAGGTAATTCAGTACCATTTTCATATTATTTAACAAAAAAATTAACAAAAAATAACATATACCAATAATTTTCAAAAAACTAGAAAAAACGTGTTTTTTTATCACATAAGAGTGTCCCAAAATTTCAATCCATTTTCGGCACGAGTTATTTTTATCCGATTGTCCCCAAATTTCGGCTCACTCATTTTTAGATACTAAACTACAATTTAGGACCCTACCACGTATTCAAAAGTGATTTTGAAAAATTACCTTAGTCGTAAGGACACCTTTAGTGCCTATAATATGCTTCTAAAAATCAAAAATATGCTCTTAAAATTTAAAAAATAATATTTTTAAAATATGCACTTAAAAATTAAAAATATGCATAAAAATTTATTACTTTTACTAAAAACGAGCTTTGTTAACATAAATTAGATTTTTTACACTTTTATGCCCTCTATAATATTAAACAAATATTTTTTTAAGTGGACCCAGCTTTTAATAAGAAAATGTTTTTTATTGGCACATTTTGTTATAAAAAAATGTTAATTAAAAAAGTTTTTTTCTTTGGGTGAAAAAATATTACTGGAACGAATTTTATAAATAAACAAGTAGAAAATTTAAATTCGAATTGGACGTAAAAAAAATATTTCAACATTTTTACTAAAAATATTTAATTTTAAGTAAAATACTTCTTAAGTAATTTTGTAAAAAAATTATATTTTTTTTGGGTGTAAAATTTTTTTAAGTTTATAAACTATTTGAGTCACGAAAATACTTTGTAAAATATTTTTGTGGCGACCAATCTCTTTTAAACAGTGTTAATAGTTTTGTCAAATTCGGGATAAAACCCATCTCAATTTTACAGTCTTGTTCATAACTTCTTAACTACTGTACGCATTTCGCTAAAATTCAATACCAACCTGATCAGGAGAATGACAAAAGCTGTTGTATGGGCATTTCTGAGACAATTTTCCTGTAAGATTTTTTTAAATTCGAAGAAATTTTTCTTTTCGAATAGTAAAATATTTCAGAATAGGAAAATTTAATACTTTTTTTAAGAATCTAAAAATTTTATTTTCAGAAACTATAAGAAATGCCTCAGAATATCATAAAAAAGTGAAATTTTTATGAAAATATGCAAAAATATGCATTTACACCAAAATATGCAAAAATATGCAACTACAAATCGATGCCATTTTATTGCAAATTTATTGATTCGGATAGATATCACTGCGGAACACAAAAAAATAAACAAGAGTTACGTCCATCAATTCTATATATTTCAGACATGCTGATTCGAATGGCGTACTCCGTTTTTCGATGTATGGTACAGTTTTCTTGCAAAATGTCGTTAAAGATTTGCTGATTTCAAGCCAGTTTTTCAACAAAAAAATTTGCAAAGTTAATGATTTTTAAATTGTATGGCATGGAAAACAAAGATATGACTTGTAGCAATATTTCTTACACAAATTTGGTTTGAGGCTTTTCATCTTATGCCCTTAAATTCGCGAATTTCTTAATTTTTTGAGGTTTTAGCGAAATTAACCGCCAAGATGGTCTTTGATAAAAATCTAGCTTTTAGTGAATCAAAAAGGCATCCCTAACAATACGAATGGTGGACAAAAAACAGCTATGTTATATGGACCATCATGATGAAAATAGCGAAAAACATTTTTTTTGTATATGCCAGCATCACTCTACGAGATGATTTAAGACTCCATCTTTTAGTATATAATGTGGGAACCCTAAACAATCAAGTGACCAAAAATTTGGCCAAAAAAGTTTTCATTTGCAAAAGTTATCTTAAAAAAACTATAATTATTGTAGGGTTAACACTGAAATAATAGTTTTTGTTAAGATAACTTTTGCAAATGAAAACTTTTTTGGCCAAATTTTTGGTCAGTTAATTGTTTAAGGTTTCCACATTATATACTAAAAGATGGAACCTTAAATCATCTCGTAAAGTGATGCTGCCATATTCCAAAAAACGGGTTTTCGCGATTTTCATCATGATGGTCCATGTAACATAGCTGTTTTTTGTCTACTATTTGTATTGTTAGGGATACCTTTTTGATTTACTAAAAGCAAGTTTTTAATCAAACACCAACTTGGCGGTTAATTTCGCGAAAACCTCAAAAAATGAAGAAATTCGCGAATTTAAGGGCTTAAGATGAAAAGCTTTAAACCAAATTTGCATAAGAAATATTGCTACAAGTCATATCATTGTTTTCCATGTCATACAATTTAAAAATCATTAACTTTGCAAATTTTTTTGTTGAAAAACTGGCTCAAAATCAGCAAATCTTTAACGACATTTTGCAAGAAAACTGTACCATACATCGAAAAACGGAGTACGGCATTCGAATCAGCATGTCTCAAATATATAGAGAAGTTGGTCACACCTCTTGTTTTCTAAAATAGTGGTCAGTTTTGTCACGCTGTGTATTTAATTTATGTTGTGTTTAGAGTGCTGAGTAAAAACATGCATTTTCATGAAAGTACTTGCCCTAGTTATGACGAAATAAAAAATGGAAAAATTAGGAAGACTACACTCAAAAGAATAAACTGGTAAAACGCCTGGTAAAATGCCTTGTAATCTCGTTCTACCAATATTTAACAATTTTCCTTGTTTTTTAACAAAAAATCTTGTACTTTGCTCAAACGAGAACTACAGTTTTATTGGTAATTTTACAAGTTTATTTTCGTAATTGTATTCTACCATTTTGAAAGGTTATTTTACAAAAAAAACTGTAATTTTACAACAAAGTTTTTATTACGAGGATTCTAGTTGAATTACAAAAAAAACTTTATTTTACAAAAATTACGTTATACGACGATTTATGTTGTTTAACAAAAAAACTTTTTTTTTGTATTTTTTTTTTTTATTGAAAAATATTTTAAAAAAAGTTGACAAAATTTTGAAAAATTTATTACGAGGATTATTTTAAGGAGGAGTAGTTTATTTACAAAAAAAAACAGTCATTTTACAAAAAATGATTTTATTACGAGGATTTATGTTGTTAACAAAATTTTTTTTTTTGTAAATTTACCATTTTGGTTTGTAAATTTACCATTTTTTTTAAACATATTTACCATTTTTTCTTGTAAGTTTACCAATTTTTTTTGTGTTTTTCCGGTTTTAAAACAATATTTTTACCAATAAAATTGGTTATTTTACCAATTTTTGGTGCATTCAAAATTACGAGGAAATCCTCGTAATTTTACGAGAATTTTACCTACGTCATATTTTACGAGAATAGCCTCGTAAAATCACGAGATTTATTGGTAACTTTACAAGTTTTTTTTTTTGAGTGTACCCTATTTCATTTGTCATTAATAGTGACATAATAAGACAAGTACAAATATTTAAAAAATATTTTACAAAATTTTATCCTTTAAAACTTCAAAGTCATTTTAAAAGGATACAGGATCACGAAATGAAAAACTGTAAATGCAGTTTTACTCCATTTGATCTCTACATTAAGACGTAAGTAAATCATCCGGTGCAGGTTTAATGTTGGCTGTCGGACGGTGTTATGAATTGCTTTCTTTATTCATAATCAAAAAAAGTACAATGTTGGTTTAACTATCTGAAACCCTTAAGTTTTATTCACTGCCATGTGACCAAATATAATAATAATCAGTCGGTACCTATGTACAAGGAGATCATTCTTCTAAGTAAAGTTTACTTACTATATGTCCAGTTGACCAAAATATAGGTATATCGGCCGTAAACAACAATAATCGTATTATAACGGGTCCAATGATTAAATTAATCGGTGTTATTTTTTCCAGCGCATGAGCATATTTAAAGCTTAGTATTTTATAAACTAAATCTGTAAAGATAAATATTAAAATATTTTAAAATAAATAATAATGCACCCCCTGTATCAGGCGCGGATACAGGGGTGGGGAATAAATGGGAAAATCTCCTCTCCAAATTGATTTCAAAAACAAAAAAAAAAACAAGAGAAGAAAAGAAAAAATAAAGAGGCGGATATGTATTAAATTGAGAACCAGAAAAACTTTTAATTTAAACAATTTATCTATACCAAAAATGACGATGATTCTATCTAAAAGCTTTTAATTTAAATCGGAAACTTTTTTCGGGAATAATATAACAGAATCTTTAAAAGTCCTTAGTATTTTTTTTTTTACAACTTTTGAATCACTTGACCGATTTCGCTTAAATTAAATTTAGAGCTGTTTTTAGAAAGTTAGCGTGATTTCAGACAAACGGATGGATATCGATAAACCGACTTTAAATCAATTAATATTCGTTTAAGGATCATGAATACACATTATACTTTATAGAAATTTAAATAGCAATATTTCGAAAACCGTTCAACCGATTTTTTAATATTTGTGTTCCGCGCATCAAAGCTAAATTTTTAAATTTCAAAAATCGAAAACTTTGATCGCCGGGAGCCTCGGGTTAATTAAATTCGATTCCTACGAAACTGGAATTCATCATTTTAAATGCTAATAGCTGAACCCCATTTTCAAATTGGATTTGGCAAAAAATTTTTTTTTTTTTTAAAAAAATATGTTCGTACTTGTTTCAATATCAGTTGGTGTTTAAATATGTTCACATATGTCAATCAGCAGCCGAATTAAAGCATTTTGTATTTTTAGGTTATGTTGAATGTACTAAAATTTTTTAGGTGTCCTTACATTTTCGTTCATAACATTTGAACCGATATCGCTCAAATGCAATACCAAACTTTTCGGGAGAACTTCCAAAATATATGTTAAATTTCAGTCATATCCCTGTAATATTGTGGCCGTGATCACCATTTCCACAGACCGACATCGCGAGAATGTCTTAAAATCGATCGGGGATCATGAATATATATACTTTATGGGGTCACAGACCGATATTTCGATGAGTTACAAGCAGAATGACAAAGTTATGTATACCCTCTATGACTAATTGTAAGTGGAGGGATTATCGTTCAAGAACGTGATGATTACTTAATTACACTACATACCTCCACAATTCGACATTCCTGAACAAACTATCCAAAATAAAATACAACTCCATATAATGTGGGTGATTACTGTCAACAAAGCTTTTGTCCATTTATTCAGATGTAACACAATAAAATTAAATCCGAAGATATAAAATGCAATTAGACTCAGAGACATCATCCAACCTATAAAATTTAAAACCAGTTATCAGAAGTTATAAAGCGGACATTAATTTTTTTTTTTCAAATTATACCTGCCATCACAAAAATTATATTAATATTCATATTATGATTAGACTTTAGAATAATGTGACCCAAACAAATGCCCAGCAAATATGGTATGATGAATAAACAAATGTTATCCAGAATTAAATTAAAATTAACCAATTCATAGATTAAAGTTGTGCTAAAAAGGAAAAATTTAAATCTTTGAGTAACAATTTTTGTTTCAGAGAATCTTCGTGAAACCCCTTAATGTTTAAAGGGCTCGTTACTCAACTGGTAACGCAACAAAAGTAGCAGTAAGAAAACAGCTATTCGTTTTTGTTATATGGCAATACATGTATACGATTACTGAACGAAGTAACATCTGACGTGAAAATCTAATGCATTTTGTTTCTCACGTAAGAAAAATCTAGCGAGTACTTGTAACTTGATTACTTTACCAGTTGACTAACTAGCCCTTTAGTATTTTATATACTTACGTGTAACCATATTCATATGTTGGACCCAAAGACCACATTGTTGCTGCCACAATGGATATACCAAATATTGTTGTCCCAATAATAATGCAGTATCGCAATTGTATTTCCACCAAGAGCAAAAGTAAACATGATATAACATAAAATTGTATTTTTAAGGATATAAACCAAGTCCAAGGCATACACTGCAAGTCCATAATATATACAAAAATATATATTTTAAGTAGGTTTATTCTAGCTCGAGGTCATTATTTCTTCTACTAATTAAAACTATGATATTCTCATAGAATAATTGTTAAGATAATTATTTTTCTGTTTTAAATTTATTTATGTTGGTAATTTTTGCAAGACTTACACGGAATGTCTTGAAGGGAGCACCCGCCGATTTTCCTGAAACTTGCATATGGGAAAGAGGGGAGTAATGTAAAAAATTCACATTTAGCGGGTTAAAAGGCAGAGGAAAAATCGGAAATTTTTTCGTTTTCGAGGATTTTTTACATTTCTTCAAAAGAAACTAAATATATGAAAATTTTACACAGATCAAAAGGTTTTTTAATGCCTATCCAATGGTGGTCGTGTCCAAATTCGGCTTCGTTAAGTCCTTATATTCAAAACTTTTTAAACTTTGGGATAATTTTAATAATCTCTATTAAAATGAAGCCGACCCGTATTTTTGCGTTTGGCGAAATCCCTACTAGTTCGGATTTTATTGGGATTTTCCCGAAAGACCACATTTTTTCATAAGGTGGCATCTATTTTTTAAATTTGAGATTGGGAAGCTAAAAAAACAGGTAACTCTTATTTTTCTCCCCTCATTCCCATATGGCCATTCAGGACAATCGTTGGGTTCCCTGTGAAAGTCCTCCCTTGTAAGTCTTGCAAAAATTACCAACATAATTAAATTTAAAATAGAAAAAACAATTCCTTGAAAACATTTTTATTAGAATATCATAGTTTTAATTAGTAAAGGAAATAATGACCTCGAGCTAGAATAAACCTAATCAAAATATAATATTTTAAAGGTCGAATAAAACAATCTTTATTTTTCAATAAAAATTAATCAGAATATACAAAATTATTTTATTAAATATTCACTTCAGGAATTTTTGACCTTTGCAACAGTGCAATAATGCAAATTTTTAAATTTTTTTTTTTTTTTTTTATTTTTCTATTACCTTTTAATGATGCGTCGCAATTTATTTGTATAGTAAAACAATTGCTTGTATTCACAAAGAAACGAGCACATAAAGTTGCAATTTTGACATTGCGCAATTTTAAGACTAAATTTTGCAAGACTAAAATTTCTGACGTGAATTCCATTATTATAATTTCATCACTTACTCTTTCAGTTAAAGGGAAATATGTATCCATATACAATAAATTACTAAACATATTTTGTGGACAATTTTTATAATCTCTGGATGGTATTTCCAATGTTATGTTGTAATAAAAAGATTTATCCAAGAGAAGGGCAGCGTATAAAACAAATATATATGAAGGGGTTAATCTATAATGAAAAGTATAGAAATTATGCATGAAAGCTGGAAAAAATAAAGTTAAAATTTTACACACTTTTTTAATTAAAAATGGTTAAAAAGTTTCGGTTTTAGTAAAAATTTTAATTTAAAAATTAAAAAAAATAAAATTACGATATAAGAATATTTTATAGTTAGGAATACGTTTTACTTTTGCGAAAAAAGGGTATCGGTTTTGGTAAAAATTTAACCGAAGAGGGACCCACAGCCGATTATGGTACTTTTAGTCCCTGAAAAAAATATAGTTTTTGAAAATCTCGTAAAATAAAGCTTATTAAAAAAATCAATAAAAAAAAATAGCTGATCAATTTTGGTTCATGCAAAATTAAAAAAAAAAATAAAAAAAAAATTAACAAAAATTGCGAACTCAAACCGGTCTGTAGAAGACTAAAAGTACAATTGAACCGATTATTATGAAAGTGAGGTAAGTCCACATGGTTTCAAAACGAGATTTTGAAGGGTTTGCGTTTTTTAGTCTTTAAAAATCTGGGTACTTTCTATTGATTAAATTTTAATGAAGATGTTATCTCAGGTACCTAAATTTACTTATTGAGTATTATTTTGTTAGGATGTATCAAAACCAGCCATTTCTCACTATAAAGAATGGACTTATTTCACTTTCAAAAAAAAAAAATCACAAACTATATATTTTAAGAGAAAACATCTCGATTTGTATGAAATAATTATCTGAGAAAGAATTTGGTAGTAAACGATTTATCAAAACCGTTAATTTTGAAAGTGGGGTTAGTCCATAATTTTTTTAAATTAATAAAAAAACTTATTAATAGCCAACAGCATATAATTGTAGTGTCTTTAACTCTTCAAATACTTTATATTTTATCATTTAACAATATTTGTAACAAAAGATAGAGTTGAGAGAAAAAATTCACTAGTAAACGATTTGTCAAAAACGTTAATTTTGAAAGTGAGGTTAGTCCAAATTTTTTTTTGTGGTGTTAAAAATAACCAAATAATTGCCGATAGAGTAAAACTTTTGTGATTTTTACTCTAAAATAACTCTATAGTTTAATCCCTAACTAATTTGTTACAGAACTTTCAGATGAGCTTAACAAAATTTTACTAGTTAACGATTTATCAAAAACATTGATTTTGAAAGTGGGGTTAGTCCACAATTTCTTGGAAGTGTTTAAAAAACATAATAAACGCTGATAGAGTAAAACAATGGTGATTTTTACTTTTAAATAACTCTATAGTTGATTCCTTATTTAAACAGAATTCCGAGACGAGCTGAACAAAATTTTACTAGTTAATGATTTGTCAAAATCATTAACTTTGAAAGTGGTGTTAGTCCACAATTTTTTTGTAATGCATAAAATAACCATTTGATCGCTTATAAAGAATATCCGTAGTGTTTTTAACCAAGGACTTAACTATTATAAGTTTTATGGCGAATTCCTTAACTCATAACTATTACAGGGCAATTTTAATTTTTTTTCTTATTCATAAATATTATTTTTTAAGAAATATTTTTTTCCTGAAATGATAATTATTATGGATAAGAAAAAAACATATTTCTTACCCATAACTATTATTTTTTGATAAATATTTAAAAGTTATTTTTTAATAGTTACGCATAAGAAATATAGCAAAAAGTTGCTCATAATAATTATGCTGTAATAGTTATTTAAAAAAATTGTAAAAAAATTGCGTTTTTATTTTTTGTGCATTTAACGAGTTTTGACTTTGTGTAAAAAAACTTTACTTACCTTTGTTTTCTACTCAGTAATATTATAATTTTATTTTTTTCCAAAAAAAGTAAACAGAAATAAAAATGTACTCTCCAAAAAATTGTAGATTAAAAAAATAAACCTTAAATTCAATGAAAAAGTAGTATTACAAATTAAAAGATTTTTGATTTAATTTTCCAAACATTATTGTTGCCAATTTGTCGTCTGATAAATTACATCTCTGGTCATCTAAAATTTGACGCACTCACGATTCCATCTCTAATAGTAATTCAAAACTTTTTAATTTTTGTATGAACAAAAGCCAAAAATGAAACAACAACAACATCCTATAGTGATTATTATCAAAAAATTGATTGCAAAAAAACGTGTTGATTAAAAAAAAAAATAATAGTTATTTTTGAAATACAAATTGGATTTAACTATTAAAATCCAATTTTTAAAAAATTCATTATAGTATAATAGTTATGCTTAAGATTTTTCCCATTTAGTTATTCATAACTATTATAAATCAATAAAAAAAATATTAATTGGATAATAATAGTTCTGCTCCAATTATTATTTTTTAACTTGTTCATAATAATTATGAATCAATTTTTTTAAATAACTATTAAAAATGGGCAATTTTTCGGATTTTTAAATTTTGATAATAGTTATTTTGGGTCCTTGTTTTTAACTCTTTAATAGTCCTATTGTTTAATCCTAAACTATTTTTGTTACAGAATTGTGAGATGAGCTGAACAAAATTTTACTAGTAAACGATTTATTAAAAACGTTAATTTTGAAAGTGAGGCTAGTCCACAATATTTTTGTAGTGTTAAAAATAACCTAAAAATCGGCGAAAGAGTAAAACCTTGGCGATTTTTACTCTTATATAACTCTATAATTTAATCCTTGATTAACTTTGTTCCAGAAATCAAAGATGAGCATCACAAAATTTTACTAGTAACCGATTTATCAAAAACATTTATTTTGAAAGTGGGGTTAGTCCACAATTTTTTTGTAATACATAAAATAACCTTTTTATCGCTGATTAAGAATATTTCTAGGGTTTTTAACACTTAACTAGCCCTATTTCATAATCATAAAATAATTTTGTTACAGAATTGTGAGAAAATCTGAAAAAAAATTTTCTAATTAACGATTTATCAAAAATGTTAACTTTGAAAGTGAGGCTAGTCCACTTTTTTTGTAATGTTAAAAATAACCTTATAATCGCTGATGGAGTAAAACATTGATGATTTTTAATCTTAAATAACTCCATAATTTAATCCTAAACAAAATTTGTTACAGAATTCTGAGATGCGCTAAACAAATTTTACTAGTTAACGATTTATCAAAAACATTAATTTTGAAAGTGGTGTTAGTCCACATTTTTTTGTAATGCATAAAATAACCTTTTTATCTCTGATGAAGAATATCCGTAGCGTTTTTAACTCTAAAATAGCCCTATTGCTTAATCCTAAACAAATTTTGTTACAAAACACTACACTACAAAAAATGTGGACTAGCCTCACTTTCAAAATTAACGGTTTTGAAAATTCGTTAACTAGTGAAATTTTGTTCAGATTAGCTCACAATTCTGTAACAAAATTGGTTTAGGATTAAACAACAGCACTTTTAAGAGCTAAAAACACTATGGATAGGTATACTTTATTAGCGATAAAAAGGTTATTTTATGCATTATAAAAAAATTGTGGACTAACACCGCTTTCAAAATTAATTTTGATAAATCGTTAACTAGTAAAAATTTTTTCAGCTCGTCTTAGAACTTTGTAAGAAAATTAGTTAAGGATTAAACTACAGAGTTATTTAAGAGCGAAAAACACCAAGGTTTTACTCTATCATTAAATACTTGGTTATTTTTAACACTACAAAAAATTGTGGACTAGCCTCACTTTCAAAATTAACATTTTTGATAAATCGTTTACTTGTTAAATTTTGTTCAGAACATCTCAGAATTCTGAAACAAAGTTAGTTTAGGATTAAATTATGGAGTTATTAAAGAATAAAAATCAATAAAGTTTTGACTCTTTCAGCGATTATTAGGTTATTTTTAGCACTACAAAAATTTTGTGTGGACTAGCCTCACTTTCAAAATTAACATTTTTGATAAATCGTTTACCAGTAAAACTTTGTTTAGCTCATCTCACAATTCTTTAACAAGGATAGTTAAAGCTTAAATTATAGGACTATTAAAAAATTAAAAACACTACGTATATACTTTATCAGCGATAAATATATTATTTTATGCACTACAAGAAAATTGTGGACTAACCCCACTTTCAAAATTAATGTTTTTGATAAATCGTTAACTAGTAAAATTTTGTTTAGCTCATCTCAGAATTCTGTAACAAATTTAGTTTGGGATTAAATTATGGAGTTATTTAAGAATAAAAATCATCAATGTTTTACTCTATCAGCGATTATTAGGGTATTTTTAACACTACAAAAAAAAATTTTGTGTGGACTAGCCTCACTTTCAAAATTAACATTTTTGATAAATCGTTTACTAGTAAAATTTTGTTTAGCTCATCATACAATTTTGTAACAAAATTTTTTTAAGATTAAGCAATAGGGATATTTTAGAGTTAAAAACGCTACGGATATTCTTTATCAGAGATAAAAAGGTTATTTTATGCATTACAAAAAAAATGTGGACTAACACCACTTTCAAAATTAACATTTTTCATAAATCGTTTACTAGTAAAATTTTGTTCAGAACATCTCAGAATTCTGTATTAAAGTTAGTAAAGGATTAAATTATGGAGTCATCTATATAAATAAAAATCAATTGTCGTTCGTTGGTAACCGCATCAGTTGAGAACGGCTGGGCCGATTTGCACAATTCTTTTTTTGAAATGTTCGTCATAGTCCAACTTAGGTTTTTACGTAAAGAAAAATTGACCACGCCCACTTTTACGCCCACTTTTTTCAATTTATCTAAAATCGGAAAACGGCTGCACCGATTTGGGTATTTTTGTATTAAAATGTTCGCAGCAATCCAATATAAGTTTTTAGTGAAAGAAAAATCAACCACGCCCACTTTTACGCCCACTTTTTCAATTTATCTAAAATCTGAAAACAGCTGGACCGATTTGTCTAAATTTTTTTAAATGAATTTTTAATCATATTCCAACTTTGGTTTTTACGTAAAAAAGACCTCACTCACTTTGGCTAATTTTTGTTTAAAATTTTTATCATAATTCAACTAGGGTTTTAACGGATAGTACAATTTCCCACGCCCACTTTTTTTATGTATCGAAAAAACTATAACGGTTATAGTCCGCCAAAGATTCTTAAGGAAAGAAAAATTGTCCACGCCTACTTTTACGATCACTTTTCCCAATATATATATTTTAAATCATGGAATGGCTGAATCAATTTGTCTATTTGTGTTTTTAATGTGCGACATATTCCAACTAAGTTTTTTTGGAAATAACAATTTTCCATTTCTACGCCTACTTTTGAATGGAGGGACCGAGTTGGTTTAATTCAAATAAGGTTTTTACTTTAAGGAATGATGTTTTCGATGTATATAAAAACTGCTCTATAGAAAAAAAAATATAAATAAAAATCAAATGTAGTTCGTTGGTAATCGGATCACTTGAGAACTGACCGATTTGGATAATATTTTTTTTTTAAA
Source organism: Pegoplata infirma (assembly GCA_963921195.1). NCBI lineage: Eukaryota > Metazoa > Arthropoda > Insecta > Diptera > Anthomyiidae > Pegoplata > Pegoplata infirma. The sequence continues at coordinate 184,569,937 of OY992540.1, forward strand.
TGTTCATCTTATTTTTTTAATGTTCGTCTTAGATTTTTTCGGAAAACAAACTAATCACTCCCACTTTTACATCTCCTTTTTTCGATATATCTAAAATCGGGTGGCCATAGTCCAACTTAGGAAATAAAAATTGCTCAAGCCCATTTTTATTTCGATACATCTAAAACGGAAGAACGACAGGGCCGATTTGGCTATTTGTTGACATTCGTGATAGCACAACAAAGTTTTTACGAAAAGAAAAATTGTCCACTCCCACTTTTTTCAATAAATCTAAGATCGAAGAGCGAATGATCTGATTTGATAATTTTTTTCTTTAATGATCATTATAGCCCAAGTAAGGATTTTACGGAAATAATTATTGTACTACCCCACTTCAAAGCCCACATTTTTCAATAACCTTAAAATTTGCAACACTTGAGAACGCCTGGACCGATTTGGCTATTTTTTTGTTTTAGATGTTCGTTATAGTCCATATAATTGGTCGGAAAGAAAAATTCTCCCCGCCAACTTTTTTTTGATATATCTAAAATTAATTTTTACTCCAACTCGATCTATTAAAAAAATATTTCTTAATAGATTCCGCATAAACTTGGTCCAAATCAAGTTTAACTTACCACACAAATTTTAACGCCAACTTTTGTCTAAATAAGTCGACTACTAATGACCGGACCGATTTTTTTATGTTAATAATAGTTCTAATTGGGTTTTTAAGGAAATATAAATGAGAAAAGTGTCCCGAAAAAATGGAAAATTCGGGAAAACTGTAAAGGGTTGTTTGAACTCAAGACGATAGCTCACAGTAAGAACGAAGCATATGCGTAATTCATTGTTGTGTTGTTCATAATGATACTAAAGATGTTTTAAATTTGTACAGGTCGCAAAGTCGAAGACATGGTTATTTTTTTTTTGTTCTTAAAATATAATTTGAAGATGATTATCTGCCTAATCGGGTCCTTAAAAACTATTCCCACAAATCTTTGTAAGCCAAGAAATTCATTACATTTTTTGCAGGGCTATATATTGGAAGCGAGATGAAATATTACACTGATCTTATATTTGGGCCAGCAACGCGGACCAGGCCAGCTAGTTAAAGAATAAAAATCATCAATGTTTTACTTTGTGAGGATGTTTATTCTGGCTCGAGGTCATTATTTTCTTTACTAATTAAAACCATGATATTCTCATAGTATAATTTTCAAGAAAATTATTTTTTTTGTTTTAAATTTATTTATGTTGGTCATTTTTGCAAGACTTAATCGACACGTGTTTCGGAATTTGTCAAGATTCCATTGTCAAGATTATTTAGCAAAAATAGAAACGATATACTACAAAGTAGCAAACGAGTCTAATGACAAATCGTTTTTGCACAAACTAAAACATTAATACATATTCGACTCTATCCACAATGTGAATTAGAAAGACGAAGAAATTGTACTATGCTAGTAAGTAACAATTGTCAATAACCAACAAAAATATTTAAAACATTTTACATACGATAGTCCATTGGACTACAACAATATGTTTTTTGTTGCTGTGAATGAAATTATACCATTATTAGAGCTATTCATCACTATGGCGTGCGTTGGCACGCCATAGTGATGAAAAATTGTTTTATTCGACCTTTAAAATATTATATTTTGTGAGGATGTTTATTCTGGCTCGAGGTCATTATTTTCTTTACTAATTAAAACCATGATATTCTCATAGTATAATTTTCAAGAAAATTATTATTCACATTGTGGATAGAGTCGAATATGTATTAATGTTTTAGTTTGTGCAAAAACGATTTGTCATTAGACTCGTTTGCTACTTTGTAGTATATCGTTTCTATTTTTGCTAAATAATCTTGACAATGGAATCTTGACAAATTCCGAAACACGTGTCGATTAAGTCTTGCAAAAATGACCAACATAAATAAATTTAAAACAAAAAAAATAATTTTCTTGAAAATTATACTATGAGAATATCATGGTTTTAATTAGTAAAGAAAATAATGACCTCGAGCCAGAATAAACATCCTCACAAAATATAATATTTTAAAGGTCGAATAAAACAATTTTTATTTATTAATAAAAATTAATCAGAATTTGATCAATGTTTTACTCTATCAGCGATTATTAGGTTATTTTTAACACTACAAAAAATTGTGGACTAGCATCACTTTCAAAATTAACATTTTTGATAAATCGTTTACTAGTAAAATTTTTTTTAGCTCATCTTAAAAAATTTGTAACAAAATTTGTTTAGGATTAAGCAATAGGGCTATTTTAGATAAAAACGCTACGGATATTCTTTATCAGAGATAAAAAGGTTATTTTATGCATTACAAAAAAAAAATGTGGACTAACACCACTTTCAAAATTAATGTTTTTGGTAAATCGTTAACTAGTAAATTTTTGTTTAGCGCATCTTAGAATTCTGTAACAAATTTAGTTTAGGATTAAATTATGAAGTTATTTAAGAATAAAAATCATCAATGTTTTACTCCATCAACGATTATAAGGTTATTTTTAACATTACAAAAAAAAAGTGGACTAGCATCACTTTCAAAATTAAAATTTTTGATAAATCGTTTATTAGTAAAATTTTGTTCAGATTTTCTCACAATTTTGTAACAAAATTATTAGTGTTAAAAACACTACGAATATTCTTAATCAGCGATAAAAAGGTAATTTTATGCATTACAAAAAAATTGTGGACTAACCTCACTTTCAAAATAAATGTTTTTGATAAATCGTTAACTAGTAAAATTTTGTTCAGCTTATCTCAGAATTCTGAAGAAAATTAGTTAAGGATTTAACTATGGAGTTATTTAATAGTGGAAAAACCCAATTTTTTATTTAATCAGCAATTATTTGGTTATTTTTAGCGCTACAAAAAAATTGTGGACTAACCTCACTTTCAAAATTAACGTTTTTGATAAATCGTTAACTAGCAAAACTTCTCTCATAAAATTCTCAGACGTTTTTAAAATTTTCTTTGAACTTTTTTTTTTTAATCGAAAGATACCATTAAACTTTATCCAAATCTATCATTAACTCAGTTTTTTTTGAAAATGTGACTTACCCCACTATCATAATAAATGATTCAATTCTAATTTTTTCTTCCCGTTATCTTTTAAGTAAAAAAAAAAAATATTTTTTTATATTATTTAGACAATTGCTGAATTTTTATCATCTAAACTACAAAAAAAAAATTATTCGCTGAATTTTTTTTTTTCGTTTTTTTTTTATTCTGTTATTAATTTGTGAAAATGAGTAGAATACGATACATTACAGACACGAAATTTTTCTAAAAAAATTTTTTTCGCGGATTTTTGTTTTTTGCGAAAAAAAAATTTACCGCGAAAAAAACAATGCGTTTTCTAAATTTATATTTTAAAACTATCCCAAAAGCATAAAAATTTCATTTTTGTAGTACCTAGGCTTTAACATTTTAGATCGCGAATACGAGCGCTAACTTTAAAAAACGGCTAGCACCATTGAATTCAGCGTACCCGAATTAGCTTTACCAGCAGGGTGCCCAGCTTGTTAATTTTTGCGACTAGCATAGTGTTATTTATTAATTTTGATTCACTAAACATGATTATTTTAAAATCGGTTGAACGGTTTTCGAGATATAGCTATTTGAAATTTGTAAAAATGGCGGTTTTTTTTAACGTTCAAGAATTTTTTAAAATTTTTTTAGTGTCAAGTATCTGCTATGAGACAGTAATTCTCTCCAGCGCCTAAAGATTATAATTGCGGTATTTTGGTGTTATTTCGCGGATGTTTTAAGTAAGTTAAATGTTAATTCCAACTGATTGGTAGTCATGTGCTGTGTGATCATTTTCAAAAAATTTAGATTTGAGGGCAGTCTTAAAAAAATAATTAAAATAATAATTCTTAGGGAAGTTTTAGAATCCAAAATGACCTAAAAAAATGTTTTTTATTAGAACATTGCCCATAGCGTGGTGGGATGAACTATTTTTTGTCCAAAAAATGTTATAACCCTAATATACATACAAAATTTTGATACGATTTAAAAATTTCCTATAAAGCTGTTTTAGAAAATATAATATTGACTATTTTACAGATCTGTACAAAAATAAAAAACTAAGCATAAGTTAAGGCTGAAAAATGTTTAATATCATAATGTATCACAACATAAGTTTGGCTACATGTTTAGAGACTAAATTTTTAATATGTGTATAAACATGAAACATTAGAGTGGTAGTTTTTTCAACTCTTGATTTTCCAAAGTGTTCGGGCAAATTTTTATTCTACTAGGTCTAAAACTTATGTGGTATAAATTTGACGCCAATCGGATTAAATTAACACGATCAAAGTTTTTGATTTTTAAAAATTAAAAAAAAAATCATATTTATTAATTTTTATCAAAAGCGATTCTGTAAAGTGAATCCAAAGGTCCACCTAGTCGGACCTTTGTACTCAAAGGTCCGACTAGGTGGGTCATCAGCACAAAGTCATTATACTCTTTCCCGCAGAGTTGTGTAGGCAGGACGTAGAACGTATCCAGGATTTTATTTCCGATTTTATTTTATTTTAAAAACAAAAATTTTAACTTTTTTTTAAGAACAAATTTACATACGTATCTGCACATATTTTGTTTTGTCCTCGACCATTTTTCCATTAAACTCATGTGTAACTAGAGTTTGCAAAACGATTAAAATCGTAATCGTAATCGCGATTAATCGCACCAATTAATCGTAATCGACAAAAAAATCATGCGATTACGATTAATCATTTTCTTTAAAATGTATTATTTTGATAACGAATTTAATATGGAAAATTTCCGCAAAAAAATTTGGATTTTTAAAAAAAGTTTTAAAAATATAAATAATTTGCTGTATATTATATTTTATTGATTTTGGCATGCTGAAAATGAATATTAAGAAATTTCTGAAACCGATCGCACGGTTTTCGAAACATCATTATTTAAATCTTTTTATCAAAAAATTTCCAAAAGTGACGTTCAAGAAATTAAAAAAAAAAAAATCATAGATCCTTTCATAAAGCTTGATACAAACTTTTATTCGAACTTAATTTGAGCCAAATCAGCGCAGCTTTTCGAGTATTTTTTTAAAGTTTCGGAATGTTTTCGAAAAATCTAAAATTTTGATTAAAAGAAATCACATGTTCGGATTTGACTCAAATTAAAATGAAATGAAAGTTCGTCTAAATCTCTATGAAAGGCTAAAGGAAAAAAAATGCATAAACACCTTGTATCTGGTATGTTTATTAGTGTTTCTAAACCGGTTAACCGAAAAATCGTTTTTCCTAAAATTTTGGGAATATTTTCGCAAATATTAAGGGTTTATACCTAATTTTTTATGATGTTTTCAAAATTTCGTTTAAAAAACCTTAAAAATCCGTGAAGAAAGTCTGAAATATTTTTTTCCTTCAAGTGACTGTTAACCAGATACTAAAATTCCTGTTAATGGCGAAAATGTCAATAAAATAACATCAAAAAAATACGGAACTGCAATTTTTCTTTAAGAATTGATGTAACGAAAAAGCTGAGTTTCGGTTAACCGAGAAACCGGTTTTCCAAAATGTCGGTTTTTTAAAAACGCTAATGTTTATAAAATTTATATCAAACTCCATTTTTAAAAATAAACGATAAATACGGCCATTATATTAATTTTTGTATTTTCATACGTATTTAATCGTTTTTTATAAATTTTAAAATATTTTTTAATAAATTTTGATTAATCGATAATCGCGATTAACGGCGATTTTTTTAATCGTAATCGCGATTATGAGATATCTCGATTATTTGCAAACTCTATCTATGTGTAACTGATTCACACAAATCAGGTTATGATATTTTTTTCCAAAAAATTTAGGATTTGTCAATTATGGCGAGAGAACTCCAAAAACATTAAAAAAAATTAAATAAATTACACTACTCAATGCGGTTTTTGCACAGACATTTTGAATACATTTTCTAAAGTATTTTGGCCTCCTAAACACGAACCTGTCATTAGAAAAGTTGTATCAAATCGCCTTCTCGAGATATAGGCATTTTCATATTTTGTGGACCAAGCCCTCAAAACAGAAAAATTTTTGAATATTGGAAAAGTGTATGTTAAAGTTATTATTATTATTATTTTTTATTCGAATTTCCAATAAAATTACCTAACTTTTACAAGAAATCCGGACTCGATACGATCAAGGGTACCATCAGGACATTGTAAGGAAACTAAAAATGTCCCTTTTTTTTGGTTATGTCCTTATAACTAAAACTTTCTGTTCAAAGAAACTTTCTGTTCAAAGAAGATGTGTAAAGTAGACACTCCAATAAAGAGAACCTGGAGTTAAAATCCAAAATCCATTGAGTATATCCAGAAATATTTGCAAAAGAATTCAAAATTTTGAACCAAATTTTTATATTTTTTTTCATACATTTTTTTGTTTAAATTTTTATGATTTTTTGTTAAAATAAAAAAAATGTAAACACGAAAATGGCATCAGGAATAGTATCAAATCGCCTTCTCGAGATATATGCATTTTCAATTTTTGTGGACCAAGTCCTCAAAACCGGCAAATTTATTAATATTGGAAAAGTGAATGCTAAAGTTATTCATATTTTTTTTTACTCGAACTCCCAATAAAATTACTTAACTTTTTCAAGAAATCCGGACTCGATACGATCAGGGATACCATCAGGACATGTAAGGAAGTTGAAAATATCCTTTTTTGGATTTATCCTTATAACTATCCAAATTTTGCAAGAAAGTTCCCGTTTAATACTGATATGTAAAGAAGACACTCCAATAAAGAGAACGTGGGGTTAAAATCTAAAATCCGATGAGTATATCCTAAATTTAAAATTTCAAGCTTCTAGGACTATTACACTTCTTTTAATAAAGTGCATATGATACTTGCTTTTTTCATGTTACTTGTTGCTGCATTTATTAGGGGTTTTCTATAAAAATTTCGATATCTTCAACCAAAAATTTTAAATTTATCGAAATTCCCACAGAAAAATCCTAATGAATGCAGCAACAAGTAACTTGAAAAAAGCAAGTATCAAAAAGGTATAAGGTATTCTCAACCAAAAAAAAATTTTTTTGATATGACATCATTCAAAGACAATTGGTGCCCAAATGGTTAAGGCGACTGACCAAATGAGTTCGGCATCTTAAAGAGTAATATTTAAGCTTTACCCTCAGCTTATTTTGAAGTTCATCCATTATGAATTTCCAAAAATGCCCAAAACAAAATTTTTTTTAAACGTTGATCTCAATTTTCTCAAAAACCTGATGTTATCACATTTTAGAGAAAAGTTTAGAGACCGGATTTTTGATATAAGGTACACTGAATATTCACTTAAAACAAATGAAATTTTATTTAAAAACCATTCCACTGTTTTTTCATTTAAAATAAAAACACATTACAGTCAATTTTAAATGTTAATTTAATGACCAACCAAAACATTAAAAAACGAGTGAATATTCAGTTATTTTGTATTGAAAAACAGTAAAACTATAGAAGAAATTTTTTACTGCCAAAATTAAATGTAACAGAAAATTCGTTTTTAATACAGTAAATTATTTTTTTTAAACTACAGAAACAGTAAAAAAATTAAATCTTTTATAAAATAAGTGATTTTTCTTTTAAAATGACTTTAATGATTACTTTTTAAAATAACCTACAAACAGTTAATGACAAAATTTTCTTAGTGTAGCGTCCCAGTCGCATTTTCGATGTTAAGTAGTGTTATTTCAGGAAATATAAACAGTATCCATCTTTATCTCTTTTATCGATTTGAATCGGAATTTCCAACAACCCAGCATTTTCGGATCTATTTTCAGCCCATTAATTTAGTGGCTTAAGCTGAGGGATGATTTCACCCAAATCTTTTATGTGCATATACAGACTAAAGTTAATATTTACTACATTAAATTCTGTTACAATTCCATTGACCTCCTCATAAAATTGCTCGCTACTTTTAGAAATAAAACATTATAATTTTGAACAACTAACCACTTTTTAACCCTTGACTGCGTATTTATACATGCAAGCACATAAACATAAGTAAGAAAATACTTAAAGCATAATTTTAGGGACGTACAAACTTACCCAAATAGTTTTTGCATAATGAGTTTTAAAACGTTTTTCAACTGCTCAAATACATTCAATTTGTCCTTTGGCAAAGATTTAAAAAAGTCATATGATAGATTAGCGCCACTAAAAAAATATTTTTCCAAAAAAAGTTCATTAAAAGTACTTAATTACACTAATATTTCATAATATCAAAACTTAACTTGATAAGAAAATACATGTCCATTATATAGGCCGAACGTTTGAGTAAAGCATCCCTTTGCTTTACTTTATTATTCACCAAATCCAAGTCCATATTATTAGACATAAAACCATATTCAGCCACCAAATGAAACCATATGTAGATGCAGGAAAACAGGAACATCATGCCAGATAAAGGAGTCGAAGAGCTTTGCAATAAATTATAGACTACATTGGACAGAGATATTGAATCTAGAAGTTCTTCAAAACAATATGATTGTTGGCGAGAAAGAATTTTTGGTAAATTTTCTAAACGAAAAATTTAATTTAATTAAATGTTGTGGTCAAAACCATGTAATAATAATTTTAACCTCTTTGATTAGTTGTTATTCGCGTCAAAGTAAATTGTTTCATATCCACACTTTCCAAAGTACTTTTCCATTCATTGATGTTAATCAGGGTATTACTTTTCATAGAATTCCCAATATTTGAATGTTTATCCATGGGATGACTATTTAAAGAAGATCGATTTACTTGTACGATATATTTTTTTAATATATAAACAGTTAAATGAATTAGCAAAGATCCACAGAGGATAGTTCTAGAAAATATAAAACAAAAAAATTATTAAAAGCCAATTACTTAAAGTCCGTTTACATTATCCCACCAAAGGCTAAAGATTTCTAGACTGTGAAATACCATGAAACAATGCCAAAAAATTTAGGAAATCATATACCAAATAAAAAGCTGTTTCCAATCGAAAACTTCCCCGGTCGTGGGACTTTTAACCACAAATTTCTCTCGTTCACTGATTTTTTTACAAGTCAAAACATTAACAAGGTGAGTCCCCGATAATGTTACACACCGATTTACTTTAAAATTATAAATTATATAAAAGAGACGTTTTTAAGGTTGGGGTTTCTCCGCTTATCGGCCATATCGGAGATTTAGGGCTTCGGGCAAATCGGTTTATAACGGTTGGGGGTCTTCCCTTGTAAGTAGAATAACATAAACGGACTTTTATTATATCGATATTAATGTTTCACAAATTTTACTTACATCATTATGTAAAAATTAAAATCTTCATAAATTCTATAGTTGTCTGTAATAACGCGATGCCTCGAATATGTCACATTTCTTACAAATAATGTTGTTTGAAACAGGTAGACTTCAAAAATTGTATCTAAATCCTTATTGGTGCACGATTTCGGAAAACATATCATTTGTTGAATTTTTTCAAACTAAATAAAAATAAATTCTTTATTAATTTTAATAGGTTTCTTTTAAAATATCATTGTCAAGACTATTTAGTAAACAACTAAATACCACAAATGATGCAGGAGGCACTTAAATGACAATTTTAAAAATTCCGCCCGATATTCATTTAAATCGGTCTATTGGCAGTAGGGTGAAACATATCATTTGTTGAATTTTTTTGAAACTAAATAAAAACTAATTCTGTTTTAATTTTAATAGGTTTCCTTTAAAATATCATTGTCAGGACTCTTTAGCAAACAACTAAATACCACAAATGATGCAGGGGCCTTTAATGGCCATTTTAAAAATTCCGCCCGATATTCATTTAAATCGGTCTATTGGCAGTAGGGTGATCGGACAGTATTTTTAAAATAAGTTTAAACTTTTTTTGGTTTGCAATGGTTGTTTGTTTTTATAAGTCTTGACTATTCGATAACTGGTTAGACCGATACTTTTATTTTTTAACATGTTGAAATGTATCAAAGATTCGACACAGCCGAATTTAACATTCTTACTTGTCTGCTATACACTAGGGTGGCTCGTTTTTGGGCTTTTCTCTCTGATCAAATTCTAATACCCGCCAATAGCGTCGATCCCCTACTGGTAACTCACATGCAAATATCATTCCGATCGGAGTTTATTTTCTGTCTCCACTTTGAGCCTCAAAATTGGGGTTTTTGCAAAAAGGAACTTAAAAAAAAAATACGTTTTTTTATTAAAATAATTAAAAAATTATTTTTGTATAATATTTGATCGTAAATACTTAAATTTGAAATTTAAAGATTTTACAATATCATTAACCCGTTCAAACTTGATACCAAAAAAATGCCATGATTTTGGGGGAATTCTCAAAACACCTTTTTTCAAAATTTGAAAATTTTATTAAAAAAAAAAATTAAATAAATATTTTTTTCTTTCTGAATTCATTAAGAACACCTTGGAGAAGAAAAATGCGAAATATCGCGGATATCCGTCGGACCACTTTTCGGGAATCGTGGAGGGACGTTAGCGGATTTCAAGGAAATGTTGGTTTTATAAATAATTTTTATTAATAAAATCTTATAAATTTAATTTTTTGACAAATTAACGGTTTTTTGGTGTCGTGGTATTCTATTAGATAACTGTAAGTCTGTCATGAAATTTTACCGATGTAGGACATCTTTAACCCACATTGGCTGGAGGTCAAAAATTACCCCGCAGAAAATTTGAAGTTTAGGGCTTAAATTTTGTGCTATAAACAAGTATAAAACGGCTTTTGTGTTTTTTACCCCAACTACTATTTCGTATGAATATATTATCTTAAAAAAAATCGTTAACCCTTCTTGGTAGAGGGTCAAAAATGACCCATTAAATAAATTTATTTTTATTTTTTTATACAAAATTAATTTGTGGCAATCTATTAGATTACTTTAAATCAGCCCAAAAATCTTACCAATTCAAGATATCTTTAACCCACATTGGACCGGGGTCAAAAATGACCCCGGCATAAACTTTTAGGCATAGTGCTTGAATTTTTTGATATCAACAAAATATATATTTTTTACTAAATGGCTCATTTTTGACCCCTGCCAAGAAGGGTTAATGATTTTTTTAAAGATAATATATTAATACGAAATAATAGTTGGGTTACAAAACACAAAAGCCGTTTTATACTTGTTTATAGCATAAAATTTAAGGTCTAAACTTCAAATTTTCGGCGGGGGCCATTTTTAACCCTCAGCCAATGTGGGTTAAAGACGTCCTAGATCGGTAAGATTTTATGACAGACTTAAAGTTATTTAATAGAATGTCACGACATCAAAAAACAGTTAATTTGCCCAAAAATGAAATTTATAAGATTTTATTAATCCAAATTATTGATAAAACCAACATTTCCTTGAAATCCGCTAACTTCCCTCCGCGACTCCCGAAAAGTGGTCCGACGGATATCCGCCATATTTTTTCTTCTCCAAGGTGTTCTTAATGAATTCAGAAAGAAAAAAGGTTATAATTAATTTTTTTTTTTAATAAAATTTTCAAATTTTGGAAAAAGCTGTTTTGAGAACGCCCTTAAATTCATGCCACTTTTTTTTGGTATCAAGTTTGTACGGGTTAATGATACCGTTAAATCCTTAAATTTCATATTTAAGTATTTACCATCAAATATTATACAAAAATAATTTTTTAATTATTTTAATAAAAAAACTTCAAAAAAATTTTTGTTTTTAAAGTCCTTTTTTGCAAAAACCCCAAATTTGAGGCTCAAAGTGGAGACAGAAGATAAACCCCGATCGGAGTGATATTTTGCATGTGAGTTACCCCTAGGGGACCGACACTTTTGGTGGGTATTAGAATTTGTTCAGAGAGAAAAGCCCAAAAACGAGCCACCCCATTAAACACCCCTACTGTCGTGTCTGTATTAGTCTGTGTTATCAGTTTGGGTACTCCGTCTTTTACACTGCATATTGGTCCGTTAACAGCCCTTCAGATTCGATGTTCCTTTCTGGTTCGTACACGAATCTAGAAAACGGTCAGTACACGGATATGGATTCCGTTTTAAACGGACTAAAAGCGGACCATAAACGAAGACTGCAATTAAGTTCAATTAAAATAAAACCACTTACTTACCCGAAAAAAATTATCATGAGCAATTTCCATTAGAAAATGTCCCGAAATTAAATGAACATCAAATGGCAATACATACAAATTGTTATTTGATTGATGACGGCTCAGGCCGTTGTTATCTTTAAATTGTTTTGATAAAACACGACACACATTTGGATTATGCATACGCACTGTTGTACCCGAAAATGCAGCACCCGAATAATAACTGGTAGCGTCGTATACTGTGGGATGTGATTAATACATACAAACAGATATTTCAAAATTTATTAATCCAATTTAAATATGTTAAACTTAACGTTGATGTAACCTATCGTTAGATCGCAGCTGTGCAACATGTCAAAAAATGTCTGAAACTTGCATCGATCAGCTGATATATTATATCGACGTTACGTCTGACCATTTGTAGTCTGTTACATACACTTTACAGCCCAATATTCAGCATTTCGTAAACCTTCAACATACACATACATATCTCTAAAACATTTTTCCGTTATATTCCATTCCCTATCACTGAATTCAAAAAATCGTATCAACGCATAAGGACTAAATGTTTCAAAGGCATAATTGACACTTGTTATAACGGCTGCATTGCCAGATATTACATGTTTTTCAATAATGAAAGAAAAGGCACACACGAATAGTAGATGTTTAAAAAAAATACACTTGTTCATTATGAAAGTTAATCATAGACTAAAAATCAAAGTTTATGAAATAAATGAAATATATTTTTTTTTGTTAAAGTTTTCATTATTTAACTTAAAAATTTCAATGATTAAAATGGAAAACGTAAAAGAAATGGATGGAATGCAAATTATTTAGGATATTCACCACAAGACGTTTTAAAAAAATTTAAATGTGTTAATCACATTTTTTTAAAACATTGTTAAAAAGTTCATTTTTATTAAATGGGACATATGACTATATCAGAGTTTGTGAAATAATTAATTCTCAATTTTATTTATTTCAAAGTTTCATTAAAATAACTAAATTCAATCTGACATTATTTAGTTTGACAATCATTAAGCGTGACAATCGAAAAGCGCTGATTACCGCTGTGTTCTCACTTAATTTTTTCAGATTACTCATTATTATTCTCTGGAAATTATAAACATGGACTCGAACCTAATAAATTTAAAATTCAAGGAAAAAATATGAATTTTATTTTCATACAAAATTTATGGGAACACACAAAATTGACAGCGAAATAGTCAAAAAAGCATAATATTTTGTTAATCCTAATTTGTTTGAAGTTTAATTTAATAACTTTTTGAACTAATTCAAGTTTAACTAACACTACTTAAACTAATAATCGATTAACTGACATGTAGAAAGTTGCCCTGAATATTAATTTAGTCTGACTTAAGGCGGATTACTCAATGAAAAGTTAGCTGCTAACTGCTGATTTAACGGAGCCTTATATCAAAATTTGTATCAAAAATTTAAATTTAATGGAGAGTTCTTTTATAACGGAGCATTGAGTAATCCAGCCTTAAGGAATATCCCTTAATTTATATTCGCATTAAATACTTTGAATTAATTAAACGTGAACACCCTACTATTTCATTGCTTTCAACAATGCTCATGTTGCATTTCATGGTAATTTTGTTTGGTCATCTTCGATCATCATCTTCATTTAGCAAATTGTTGCAGTTTATGTTGGTTGGTTGCACTTTTTTTTTTGAATTCACGGCATATGCATGACCCTATTGAAATGAAAAGTTGTAAAAGGTGAATTTAATTTGATAACAATACAACATAACATGTGTTTTGTTTTTGTTACAATAGCAAAGTATTTGGAAAATTTCCATACTTCGTGTTACACGAACAGGGAGTAAAGGGGCAATAACTAAATTCGTAACGTAAGATCTTACCTGACAGTCAGTATCCCAGTAAAAACTTGGTAATGATAACTCAGGAGGCCCTGTAGGTTAGTTGGTAGAGTGCTAGTCTATGAAACAGGGGGTCGTGGGTTCGATTCCCACAAAAACCCTTGGTCGATTTCGCTACAACGAGACGACGGTCATTGTTACCAATTTTGCCAAATGTTTTTTTTTTTTGTTAAATACCTTATTATCTGGATTATTGAATCTGCCTATTCTTGGCCTAACAATAAGTGTATAAATCTTACAAAACTAACTTAAACACTAGTTACTCCCTAGGAGCCATTTTGAAGAACGGGGGCAAATGTGATTCTTGGAAAAACTTCTGTGAAAACATAGAAGAAGTTTCTGAGGCATCCAGGCTGCGCAAGGTTCTGGCTTCTTCTCCTTGCACCCTGGGATACCTGAAAGATCCTAATGGGTTGTGGCCTTCTTCCAGTGGAGAGTAGCTGGATCTCCTTCTAAACACGCATTTTCCGCGCAATTCCATGACGCCGTTTCAAGCTATGGAACGTTCTGACGCCCAAGCATCTGAATATGCTTCGGAAATAATAAATATGCCAACATTAATCTGGGCGATCAAAAGCTTCAGGCCCTATAAATCCCAGGGACCTGATGATATAATCACGGCTGAGCTGCAGCAAGTATTGGACTATATAGCCCCTTTGCTGTATAATCTATACACAGCATGCATTAATTGGTCGTATATTCCTTTAAAATGGAGGCGTACCAGAGTCGTCTTTATCCCGAAGGCTGGGAAAAGTTCCCACACAGCTCCGAAGGATTTCAGACCAATTAGTCTGTCTTCTTTTTTGTTAAAGACAATGGAACGAATGATGGACTCATATTTGCGTAGAGTGATTGACCCGAGGTTGCTTTCGACAAAGCAACATGCATACAGCAAGGGTAGATAAACGGAAACAGCTCTGCATGAGCTCGTTGGTACCATCGAGAGATCGCTTTCGGTAAAGGAGTACTCTATGGTGGCCTTTCTTGATATAGAGGAGGCTTTTAATAATGTCATCCCAGACTCGATAATTTTGGCATTGTCTGGTCTAGGAGTAAAGCGTGGGATCGTTTTGATGGTGGAAAACCTACTTGCCAATAGACGTATAAAGTGTGAATTGGGAGCGTCCGTTACATCTCGATTTGTCAATAGGGGCACACCACAAGGAGGTGTTGCTTCTTTGGAACCTGGCACTGAATTCAATGCTGTTATCTCTAGAAGCACGTGGTTGTCATGTTGTCGCATATGCTGACGATGGGGGAAGCATCTGCCAACATTGAGGGACATTCTTCAGGGTTCTCTGAAAGATCTGCCTAAATGGGCAAGAGACTGTGGTCTAGGAGTTAATCCAAGTAAAACAGAGCTTGTTTTATTTACAAGGAAAATTAAGATTCCTGCTTTCGATCCTATTTCTCTGGACGGTACTGAAATCACCTTCTCAGATGGAGCCAAGTATCTTGGAGTATTTCTAGATAGGAAGCTGAATTTCAGGCGTAACATTGAGGAACGGGTGAGAAAACCAACGATTGCTTTGTATTCATGTAAAAGGGCCATTGGAAAACGATGGGGTTTTAGCCCTCAAGTCGTTCATTGGATCTATACAGCAGTGGTGCGTCCAATTTTGCTGTATGGAATCATTGTCTGGTGGCCTGCTTTAGAAACAAAAGCGAACTGTGTCTTTATCACGAAGGTACAGAGAATGGCGTCAATGTGCATCACTGGTGCTCTTCGTACTACACCTACGGCTGCATTAGAAATCCTCCTTCACCTGATACCCTTGGACATATTGGGTAGGCAGTATGCAGCTGCGTCGGCAATTCGACTTAATAGCACGCTGCAATGGAGGAGCAGCGATTGTGGCCATAGCGCGATCTTGAAAAAGATAACAATACCACAAAATGTGGATTGTGCTCCCTCTTTGAGCCTTTTTGAGCGCCACTTTACCACTATGATACCATCCAGGGAGTCTTGGATTGGGGATACTCCGGGAAGAGGATCTACCATAAATTTTTACACAGATGGATCGAGGCTGCACGAACAAGTGGGCTTTGGGGTCTATTCGGAAGAGCTTGGATTGAGCCTGGCTCGTAGATTGCCAGATCATTGCAGTGTTTACCAGGCAGAGATGCTGGCAATAATGGAAGTGGCTGACTGGTTGAGCTGCAATGTCTTGTCTACAACCGCAGTCAACATCTATACTGACAGTCAAGCCGCGGTCAAGTCCCTGGATTCAATGTTTCTGAAAACAAGATCTGCCCTTAACTGCCGCACGTCTTTAAATGAGATGGCCAAGCAGTTTAACTTACGACTCATATGGGTCCCAGGTCACAGAGACATTCCAGGGAATTGCAAAGCCGATGAGCTTGCAAGACTAGGAACTACCTTACAGGTTCCAACAGAATTGGAATGTGTTGGTATGCCTCTAGAAACTTGCAAGCAAAACCTACGGCTTTGTTCTGCGACGGAGACTAATCAAAGATGGGCAAATGGATGGACGTGTGAGACAACACGACCGATTTGGCCTTTTCTTATTCAGGGGCGCACAAGTGAGCTGATATCGCTTCCAAGAGGAGAGATTTCGACGGTGGTTTCTATAATTACCGGACACTGTCTTATAGGGAAGCAGGCAGAGCGGTTAAATGTGCCGTCGAATGACTTTTGCCGAAGTTGCATGGATGAAGAGGAGTTGGAAACTATAGAACACATTATTTGTCATTGTCCGGCACTTTCTGGTCAGAGACTTGCTTCACTGGGATCTAGGGAGCTGTACTATCTTTCTGATTTGTCGGATGTCAAAATTAAATATCTAAGGAGTTTCATAAGAAGCTCAAACTGGTTTAACGACAGGGACTGGTAGGGAAACCTATTACGGTCTAGTGGTATCACAATGGACCTCAGAGTCTACGTGTGTTGACGTAAAACGTCAGCAGCCACTTACAACCTAACCTAACCTAACACATATTGATTATTTTTAAAAAAACAGTTTAAACAACAACTTTATGAAATTTTAATGTTTTTTAAGGATTTATATTAATAATAAAAATTGAAAAGTCCGCGAATTCCCAAACACTAATAAAACCCGAAATCGGTTTTTGTAATTTAAGATTTTTGGAATAAGCCGAAAACCGGTTATTGAAAATTGGCGATTTTTTGAATACTCTAGTAGTGCGGCACTCCAGATTCATATCCATTTACAGTGTTGGCAATTTGATATTAATGTATATTTCGACGAAGCTGGTGTGATACTTCACTTTTGCTAAAAATTTTAAATAAAAAATTTTATTTTCAATTTTTTTTTAACACTGAAATATTTATTTAATTCATTTTTTGTTTTTTTTTTTTTATTTAATGAGTACAATAAAATTTCGCAAATACATATACATAAGAACGATTTATAATATTTTTAATTAATTAATTATAATATATAATTTAGTCATGAATAATAATTATATGTTTGATTAATATTTAAATAGAACTAGAGTTAACTTTTTATTTTTTATGTAAAAAGCATCAATTAATTAAACAAAATAAAAAGGAAACTTAACTACAAATGTCATTTATTAATTATCCCTAGAAAAAAAGGATAAAATAAAAAAAAAATAATTGAAAATATGGGAAAATTATAGAAAAATTATATAACATTAGCAGTTGATTTATATAACCAAAAAGCATTTAATAATAAATATTTAAATATTTATGTAGAATTCACAATAGTAGAAAACTCCACTCTGTTGAGTGAGCTTAATAGTTCATTCACATTGCTGCGTTTTAACTTAATCACTGTTTTAGTAATGTTTCTTGCTGTCAAATATGGATGGTAAAACAAATCATTAAAGGGGTTATGATACTTGCTCTTGTTTTTGTATTGGGCGAAAAATTTATAAATTCGCTTATGGGAAAGTAATGTTAGTGAAAAATTCAACTATATAGAATAAATCTTAAGCTGTCAAATTAAGATCGGTAATGCAGTTCCCTAATATGTCTTACATTGCTAGCAAATCTTAATCCAATACGAAAAATAGCTAGTGTCATAATTCCATAAGTAGGGTCTTAACTTAAAAAGGGTTTTAACATAACAATGCGAATGTGCTATAAGATATTTTGTATCATGCCAGATTATTTCACTTTGCAGAGTTGAATTCCCTATAATTGTGAATCCAGTGTATGTTGACCATTTAATGAAAATGTTAAAAACTTTTTATTTAGTTTTTCTTTTTTATTATTAACTTCATCGTTTGTTTTTTATTATTATTTTTTTAACATGTTTATTATTGTCATTTTTAATTAGTTAACATTTATTAATTTACTTCAATTTTCAATATAAGTTGCAGGATATTCTCATAAGTCATAAAAGGAAACAAGAGATTATAATTTAAATTTGTTTATCAAGGGGGGAAAAAACTTGTCGCACTGTGGCGTATGAAAATATCCCGTTAAAACAAGGGCAAGAGACCCACTTGATGTACAAGAGTGTAATAATATTTTGTATAATAATTTAGTTTTTATTTTCAGCCTAAATGTATGACACAGACTGATACAGACACGACAGTAGGGTTTTTATAAAAACAAAACGATGAAAATCTAAAAGAGCGGGGTTTAGCTAGTTTATACCAAATATGGCAACACTTTTTACCGACTCGGAATGAATGAAACAATGAAAATTGATCTGTTATCCATTTTTCTTATGGCCTGTTAATTAGTTTTCTATTTCTTATCCAAAAATTAGAACATAGGGTTTAAGACTTCTTTTTTGACACCTATCATAAGTGTCGAGTCTGCATTAGTCTGTGTGTATGGTACAGTCTGTTTCACATTTTTGTTTTTTGGGGTTTGAAAAATGTACGTAATTGTTTTTTGACGGCGTGTTTTATGTGTTGTTTTGTTGTTTAACCTTATAAACCGATATTTCAGAAGAATTTTTTAAAAGGCAGCTCTTAAAGTTTAACAAAAATCGGTATCGATTAAAATTTTACTTGCACGTGCATAATTATTATCAAACCATTAAAATTTACAATTAGTTTATCTAATACGAGCATGTTTTTCTCGTCGAGCTGATTTTTGATGGTTTTAGGTAATTTGGGCATTATAACCTACCCGGGAAAGTTTTTTAATAGATTTCTATTGCAATAGATTCTAGAATTTCTTTTATTTTTCAATTATTATTTTTCAAAAAAAAACTACTTCTTCTTTAAAACGGTTGCTTTGATGACAATTTCAAATAATGTAAGAGACAAAAAAGTTGAAAGAAAGTATGAAGTGAGGTTGAGATTACTAGAAATAGAATTGTAGTGTTGGAAACTGTTAAAATTTATTCTGTAGAAACTACAAATATTCACATATATAAAAAACAATTTCCATAAACAACACGGAAAGAATTGAAAACGAAAGTCAATCAACAAAAACGCAGATTCAATTAATTTTTTAATTGAAACTCCTCCGATATAGAAAATTGTTATACCATTCATCAAATTGTTGGTGATTTATTGATTTTTTTTCAATTAATCACTTTATCGATTTTGATCAAAAATTTAATCAATTTTTTATTTAAAGTTAATTAAAATAATGATTGATTTAACAAATGAATTTCAAGCTTATGGAAAAATTATGAAGAAATTCATATTTTTTGCTTTCCAATAAGTTGCCGACAATAAAAAAAAATTAAAACCCTAGTATAAATTATATTTTTGAATAAATGTATTCAAATAAATTGAAGCGAAGACAAATCTGGTATGTTGAAAATTTGAAATTTGATAGAAAATAACAAAAATGTTGATCAAAACAATAATTGACTTATTTAAATTTTGTTGATCAATAGATTTAATTGAAATTTTTTAGCCAATAATTTTTTGTGTGAAGCCAAACCGACATTTAAAATCCTACTGATGACAACACTAACTGGAGTGTTTGAAACCGGTATGAGAATACCAGAAATGTCTACAATTTTTAGAAAATCAATTTTTCTTTTGCATTTTTTCAACTTGAACCCTTATAACAAATATAATTAAAGCCCAAGCTCGATCTGTGCTTACAGAAATAGCACTAAAATAATCATTGATTCTGGAACTTAAAGTAGAATGGTTTGCAGGATAATATAATGCGTTTTGAAACCGATATTTGGGAACGGAAAATTTTGCTGGGCAGTGATTAACTCCAAACGTGGGGATTTGGTTCAAACAAAAAGCCAAAATATTTCATTTGAAGATTGGGAACCTTTTTAGGGGTTCCAAAAGATATTTCAAGGATTTATCAATATAATCTCCCATTTTTAGAAAAAGTTTTATTGAAAACTTTCCCTCGGTTTTTTCGTCGGCGTTTTTAAAGCACGTTTTGTCAAAAATCAGTATGTGCAAGCAATAAAAAAATAATTTTTTTTATGGTCTTTTGTTTGCTAGTACGAAGTTAAGCTTTAATTTAGATGTTCGATAACCGAACGTTCGGCCAAATTGAAAAAAGTTCGGTTACCGAACATTGAAATTATGGCTTAACCTCGTACTCGTTCTTAAATTTTACATTCAGAATCGTCTTACATCGCCCAAACAATCATACGCCCATCTGAAAAAAATGTTTAAGGTACTTCCAAATACCAAATTCTGATCAAAATGGCTGTTTTTGGCTGAACAGTTCGGTCGGACACTAATGTTACCACAATTTCATTATTTACGCCTTTGGGGGTATTTTGATTTTTTTTTTTTCAAATTAAAAAATATTTTTTTTGGGGGTATTTAAGTATTTTTTTGATAAAAAGCTGTGAAATACTCAAATCGTAAAAACTCTCTAGATTGATTAGATCCACGACTTAAATATTTAAATTAGAATGAATTTTTTGTATGGCAAAAACGATTTATTTCCGATTTTGAACGTTCGGTATATTTTTTATTCTCCTAAACCTGAAGCTTATGTGCTACAAATTTGAGACCAACCGAATTAAATTGACGGCGATCAATTGCGATTTTTGAATTAAAAAAAAAAATAAATAAATAAAAAATATGTCATGTGACAAAGCGCCTTGGTAGCGTGGTAGCCTATGGGACTGGGTGTCGTGGGTTCTATTCCCACCATAGGCTTTGGCATGTCGTCCTTCGATCAAAGTTTAGAGAGAGTTTTTGGTAAAAAATTTCTAAAAAACTAAAAATTGGATGGAAGGGCTCCACGGTTTTAAAATTATCGGGTTTGAATCAAATTAATTGTAAATGAAAGTTTGTCTCAAGCTCTATGAAAGGGTCAAGTAAAAAAAGGGTGAGATCTTTTTCATTATTTTAGTACACACCGATTTCTGGCATTATTCTCAATCCTGATGGCTTACATTTTTTCACGTGATTTTTAACTCTAAAGCCGCATTCACAATGTTGGAGTACTCCAATCTGTGGAAAATTTTATACCTTTCCCTTTTGCACTTTCATATTTTTGAATTTGACTATCTTTTTTCAATTCACTCCAGAGTCAAATATGTTCTACTCTGGAGTTCCAATCTGGAGTTAACAGAGCCTATGTTAACCGTTAACAGAGAAAAAATACACCTCTGCGAAAGTGCCATCTCTAATAATGTCATAAAAAAATAATAAACAAAACGAAAATTGTGTAAATTTAAAAATAAAATGTTACAAAAATTAAAAAAATACAAAAATTTAAATTTTAGAATTATGTGGCCAAAATTTAAAAGGATATTTTCCCAAAATTGCAAAGCATGTAAGTAATATGTCAACAACAATGTGACAGAACCCCACTCTACATTATGCACGGTTAACATTTTAATCTGTGCCATGGATTGGATTGACTCTGACATTGTGAACGTAGCTTAAAGCTTAATTCACAACAGGGATGTTAAATGAGGTTTTCAATTTTGTACCAACTTTCAAAAAAAATTGTACTTTTTGGACCCTCACGGTACCATTTTTTTTTTATTTTTAAAAACTTAACTAAAAACGAGAGTGTTAAACTCAGTAATGCCAAATTTTTTGTATCCTCCAAAATGCAAAAAAAAAGATTTTGTCAGGGTCGTTTTTTAATACTTTCTTGAAATTTAGTATGCAGAAAAATGTATCTTTGTTTATTTATATGAAAACTTCGCAGAATTCTAGAATTTTTCGACGGGAAAATGTAACAGAGCGTATGAACATGAAAAATGTATCTGAGTGTGTGAACACTAAAAATGTATCAAGATCTGGGACTTCTTATCAAGATAAAATGTCTCAGAATCTGTAAATTATACTATTTTACTTTTTCTGTATAAAAAATTTCAGTTTTGTCTACAGATAAATGACTCAGATTTCTGTGAAAAATTTTGAGAGTTTTTCTTTGATAAAAGTTAGTAAGAATTTTATCAACCCAGCATAAATCTGCTGAACCGGCAGCAGCTTATCCATCCAAACCAGCTGAATTCATGCATGATTCCCCAAGGCAATGTCACAGTTTAGTGCGCTAGTTAGTAGCACTGAAAAAGCGCTCTTAAGACGCAGTGAAATCATGTGTTTCATTAATAAGATAGAGTCCTTTACCGATATTTCGATGAGTTAAAAAAAAAATTTTTAATTTTTAAATTGTACCAAATGAGTCGTGGTAGTACCATGGTACTTTTGGAAGTCAAAATGTACCAAAAAAAGTACAATTGTACCAACTTTAACATCCCTGATTCACAATGACGGAGTACTCTGTGCCAGAGAGTGGATTTTGTAACTTTCTCTTTCGCACTTACACATTTTTTGTATGATTGTATCTCTATTCTTAGAGATGGTACTCTGTAGTACAAAGTACTCCGACATTGTGTAGTACAGAGTACTCCGACATTGTGTCGAAGCCGTAAATCTTAAAAACAAAAATTATAACAAAAAAAATGCATTACATAATTTGAGCAACAATTTCTGCTCAAGTTTTTTTTTTAAATGAAGATATTGGGAATAAACTGAAAAAATCGATTTCGAGGCATTTAAACTTCAAAACATGACTTTTGTAAATGTATATCGCCTTACGTTACGAGTTCACTGCATTCAAAAACACAATTTTTCGCAAATCAGCCGCTTTGCTCTTTATGCTATTACAATTGAGCTGATCTTCATGACCATCGAAAATTCATGAAATATCTTTAAAATTTCAAAATACTAAAAGTGTATATTTTTGATTCATTCTTAGAGAATAAAGAGCAAGAGCGATTGCCATTGTTAGAAAAAGTAGTTTCAAAAGTTTAGTGGGGCCAATTTTTTTTAGAAGAAACCCTAGTTTTATGGGAAAAAATCACTAAACACTTGTTTAATGTCAATTTTTGATAAAAATACAAAAATTACAAGAAAAAGAAGGAAGATAAATTTTAGTTATTTTGTGTATGCCAAAACAGCTGATGTGCAAAACATAAGCAAACATATGACTGTCAAATTTTTGCTACACTCAAAATAATAACTTTGTAAAATACTCTGTAAAATGACTGTAATGTCCATTCAACAGATATTTGACATAGTTTTTTCTGTCAAAATACAGATTTAATGAAAAAAACTTTGTATTTTGTTGTGACAAACAAAAAAAAGCTTCATCTGTTAAATTATTTTAAACATTGTAATCTAAATTTAACAGATAATTAACAGAGTTTTCTGCTAAAATACAGATTTAAGCGAAATACTCTGTATTTTTTATAACCACACTCAAAATAATAACTCTGTAAAACACTCTGAAAAAATGACTGTAATCTCAATTCAACAGATATTTGACAGAGTTTTCTGTTAAAATACAGATTTAAAGAAAATACTTTGTATTTTGTTGTGACAAAAAAACAAAGTTTCCTCTGTTATATTACTTTTTACTTTGTAATCTTAATTTTACAGATAATTAACAGAGTTTTCTGCTAAAATACAGATTTAAGCAAAATACTTCGTATTTTTTATAACCATAAAAGCTTTCTGTTTGGAGTAGTTTTTGTTACCAAACATCAAAATTTTTGAGAAAAAGTTGAAAAAGTAGCAAAAAAAGTTATGAAAAAAATCTTTTCAGAAATCTTATAGAAATTTTACAAAATAACATGCATTTCACTAAACTCTGTAAATTTATAGAGTTTTTTCTGTATTTTTTTTTTTTTTTAATCAAATGCATTTTCGCTAAATGGTGGTTTATTAAACCAATATTTTGCTAGAAACTCTGTAAATTAACAGTTTTTTTTTGTCCAAATCATTTTACAGAGTTTTAAAGTAAAATTACAGAGTTTTCTCTGTCAAAAAGCTTTCATATTTAACCAATATTTTACTATAAACTCTGTAAATTAACAGTTTTTTTGTCAAAATCATTTTACAGAGGTTTTTAGTAAAATTACCAATAAATGTTGTTAGCTGGAAAAGTATGGTGTACTCTGTTAAATTAGCAGAGTTTTTCTGTAATTTATCAGAGTTATTATTTTGAGTGCAGAAAACTAAGTTTTATCTGTATTTTAACTATTTCTATGTAATCTTAATTTCATAGTAAAAGCAGAGTTTTCTGTAAAAACGACAAAATTTTATCTGTATTTTTTTTTTGAGAAAATGTTAAAAAAAGTTAAAAAAAGAATCTTTGCAAAAATCTTATAAAAATTTTACAAGAGTTACAGAGTTTTTCTGTAAAATTTTGGTTGCATCGAATGCATTTTACAAATATATATAAATTTACAGAATTTTTCTTTGCTCAGTGGTGTTTTATTTAACCAATATTTTACTAGAAACTCAGTCAATTAACAGTTTTTTTTTGTCAAAATCGTTTTACAGAGTTTTGTAGTAAAATTACCAAGAAATGTTGCTAGCTGGAAAAATATGGTGTACTCTGTTAATTAAGCAGAGTTTTTCTATAATTTAACACAGTTATTATTTTGTGTGTTCATTGACATTTCGAAACATTTTTTTCACTGGTTAACAACTAACGAGCCTTTATAAGCTAAAATTGTTATTATTTTGTTCACACAAGGGAGAGTAGAGACACGTTCTGCAAAAATTTTCTAAAAATCGCTTTGTTTTTCCTCGAAAATCCTTATATTTTCTATAAAATCTATTCCGGTTTGCTTTGGATTTGATACTGATAGTACGCTGATGGAAATATAGCGAAAAGTTTTTTTTTATCGGGCTGTGTTATAGGTAGGCTGACCATTCGTACTGATTTGATCAGTACATGTACTGATTTTTGATCACGTGTACTGATCAAAAAACGTTGTACTGATTTGTACTGATTTTTTAAAATGTGTACTGATTGTACTGATTTCTGAACATTTCAACATCAAAAATAAATAATTTTAGACAAAATTCTATACAAAAACTTGAATTTCCATAATACAAGTCGACAGAGCTGTTTTTATAATTTAAGTCTGACAATGAGATAATTTATAATGAATTTATTCTAAGGAGATTAGAGTTCGTGAGTCAAGATATTCCTTAACGCAAAAATGTTTTTGAGCATGAGGTTATTTTGATCTTCCCAAATTTGTATAAAATTCCCTCAGAATCTTTGAGGTTTTCTATAACGAAAAGTTCAATTGGCCGATGGATTTTTTTATATTTTTAAAAATATGATGTAAATTGCATAAATCCAAATGATTTTGGGATCTTAAATGAGGTAATGTCATCAGAGCTTATTCGAACAAGCACTCAGAAAATCAGGAACATTGAAAAAAATACGTGCTTATTAGCTGTGAAGTTTTCTTAAAAGAAAAGTTGTTAAAACTAACGAAAAAAGTCTTCAAAAATAGGGATTTTCTTATTTTCAAAACCTGTGGAATTTTGTTACATTTTCTGCAGTGAAACGATCAAAACATTCAAATGAAATCGTTTAAAGTCAACTAAATTTTCTGCAGAATAACAACAGTTGTTTTTATCAGTTGTTTTTTTGCAGTTGTTTTTTTGCAGTTGCTTTTTAACAGTTGTTTTTACTCAAAATACTTGCGGTCAAGTTAGTTTAACCGAAATTTTTTGAGTGTTGAAAAAACATCAGTGTTTCCAATTTTTTTTTTTTTCAAAAAAATTTAGAAAGTTGTTTCTAAAAAAAAACATAAAAACTTGGGCGTACTGATTTGTGCTCAGAAAAAAATGGTCACCCTAGTTATAGGACCAAAATGGGTAAAAAAACACAATGATCTTTAATTTTCCATTATTTTGCTTACATCTGTAGTTAAAAAATTACCTTAAGTACCACACGCAATTTCAAAATATGTCTAAATTAACAAAAAAAAAATTAACGAATTTTGATGATTTTTTTAGTTTCTTTATTTTTCTGATTAATGTGTAGAATTTAATTTGTAAGTAAAATTAAGAAATAAAATTAAAAATTTAATACTACATAAAACAATAATTATAATATAATAGTAGTAATTAAATAAAAAATAAAAATTAAAACACAAATCTTTAAAAAAATATATTTTATGTATACTAAAAACAAAAAAAAAATAATAATACAAAATATTACAATTGAATTAAATCCAAAAGAAAAGCAATAATATATATAAATCATTTATTTTTTCTATTTTTACACAAATTAATAACAAAATATATAATATAAATAATGCTTAATTTATTTTAAAAATCAATTTTAAAATAATAAGATTTTACAAACATTTAAATGTATAAAAAGTGACAAAAACAAAAAAAACAATTTTACACAGTAAAATAAATGAGAACTTAAATGATTTTTTTATTAATTAAAAAAAAAAAAGAGATTCTGGTTTGATTTCATAAATTGTTAAATATTTTTAAATTTATAAAAAAAAATATTTTGCTGTTTTTTTTATAAAAATAACAAAATTAAATTATTTTGATTTAAATAAAAATTAAAAAAAAAAAATACATTCAAATTTTAGTTTAAACAATAAAATACCATGTCGTTTATAAGGACTTGTTTTCTCTTTTCAACTATTTTTTTAAAATATGTATGTGGTACTTAAAATAGAGAGACTCTTGTAATTTAATAAGTAAAATCTACTAAAATTGTAGTCGTTGTGGAATCAACAACATTTTTAGTACAATTAACTGACGTGTGCAAATTGACTGTTTCTGTGATACTTTTAGTAGTTTTTTTACTACATTTCTTAGTCAAAGTTTAACTACTTGTAATAGTTACTTTTACTGAAAACTACATGCAGTTAATTTTACTAAAAATTTTGTTGACCCCTTAACATTAATATTCAGTTGCCTTTACCAACTAAATTTTATGAGTGTACGTTAGAGTGGCATTTTTTCTTAAACTTTTGATTTTCCCAAGTTTTAGGGAAAATTTATGTGGTGCAAATTTCAGGCCAATCGGATTATATTTCCATGAAAAGAGTTGAATTTTTGAAAATTTACATTATATTTATTAACTTTAATGCGCTAAGTACAAATAAGTATCAAATTTTAAAGCGGTCAAACGGTTTTCAAGAAAATTTGTAGAAAATGGCGGTTTTTTCCTACGGTCAAGAAATTAAAAAAAAGAAACCTAATTTTTTCCCTCGACCATTTAATAGAGCTTGAGACAAACTTTCATTTAAAATTAATCGCAGCCAAATCCGATAAAAATTTTGGTTATTTTAGAAAATTTTCACTAAAAACTTTAAACTTTGATCGAAGGTCGCCGTGGGTTTTCGGGATATTTTGAATCCCGGAATTCACGGCATTTTTGGAAAATTTTTGAGAATTATCGGGATTTTTAAAAATGTTCGGCATTTCTTGTCATTTCAAATCCAATCGTTCGTAAAAATTTGCGAAGTTCTGTAGAAGTTGTGAACTTCGAGAAAGGATAACCATTGAGAGAGAAAAATTTTCCCATATAAAAATTCTCAGATTCTGAGATCTTTTTGCCATAGAAAAAGTCTCAGATTCTGAGACCCTTTCCCAAAGAAAATGTTTCAGTTACTACGACCCTTTTCACAAAGAAAAAGTTTCAGATCCCACGGAAAAGGTCTGAGATATTTTTCCTATAAAAAAAGTCGTAGACTCATATTTCAATAGGAAAAACTCATATTCCGAAAAATTTTTTCATAAAAATTGTTTAAGGTTCTGAAACTTTTTTCCATAGAAAAGTCTCAGATTCTGAAATCTTTTTGCCATAGAAAAAATCTCAAATTTTGAGACCTATTCCCATAGAAAAAGTCTTAGATTCTCTTGAGTGCCCAACGGGCTTCGCCATACCTTAAGACGGCTTGATGTTCGGTCGGATTTTTTGTTTTGTGTTCCACAAAATTCATATTTTTTTACAAATAATTAAAAAAAATATAAAAATAAAAAAGTATATTTAAAAAAATCGGGATCCCGAAATTGAAATTCAAAAATCCTGAGATTCGGGATTCACATAATCCCAAAAATCCGGGGATCGGGATTGGAAGCCCTAGTTAAAATGGTCGAATTCACCTCAAATAAAGCTTAAGTGAAAGTATGTCTCAATCTCAATTTAAAAAAATGTTGAGATTTTTTTTAAATTTCCTTAACGTGGGAAAAAGACTTTATTTTTAATTACACTACTGAACATTTTGAGAAAAACTTGATGCAACTGGGACGTGACCTTACAAAGTTAATTGCAATTGCTCTGGTGATTACAAATCTGGTTTCCAAACTTTTCCATCACATCAGGTTTTTGAGAAAATTGAGGTCAAAGTTGAAAAAAATCGCCGTTTTGGGCATTTTTGACAACTCATAGCGGATGAACCCGAGCGAATTCAAAATAAGTCAAGAGTAAGGCTAAAACATTGCTCTTAAGGATGCTGAACTCATTTGGTCAGTCGCCTTAACCCTTAGGGCACCAATTGTTAATCAAAGAGGTCTTATTTCCAAAAAGCATTTTCTTCAGCTTCAAATCAAAAAAACTTTATGCGAATGAAACGCCACCTTGAGCATGTGATTACAATTATTTTCCTAGTCACAAATCCGGTCTCCAAACTTTTTCATTACATCAGGTTTTTCAGAAATTTGACATGCGAAGAACCGGGTTTTCTGACATATTTAACAACTCATAGCAGATGAACCCGATGTGCTGACGACTTAAAAAAAAATCGAAGGTAAAGCCTAAACATTGCTCCTTAAGTCGCTTAAACCGTTGGAGCACCAATTGTAAGGTATTTCTCCCAAAAACGTTTTTTCAATACTGGGGAATAAGACATCATTAAAAGGCAATTGGTGCCTAAAGGGTTAAGGCGACTGACCGAATGAGTTCTGCACCTTAAAGAGTATAGTTTAGGCTTCACCCTCGATTTAATTTGAAGTCGCGATTACATCGGGTTTATTCGCTATGACTTTTCAAAAATGCCCAAAACGGCAATTTTTTTTAACTTTGACCTCAAATATCTCGAAAACCTGATGTGATGGAAAAGTTTGGAGAACGGATTTTTGACTAGCAGAACTGTTGTTATCAAGTGTATAAGGTCGCGTCCCAGTCGGATTTTTGATGTTTAGTAGTGTTGTTATGTGACAAATTTCAAATGACGATATCTCGAAAAACGTTCGAGTGATTTTAGTAATTTTTTTGATATTCGTATTCAGCCTGCCAAAATTAATAAAAATAATTTATCGCAAGATGGTTTATTTTTGTATTAAATTTTTCAATTATTCAAAATTTTGGTGCAAGTTTTTAAAAAATCCAAAACTATCGAAGGGTGCCACGGCTTAAAATGTTCGGATTCGTCTGAAATTAAATTTAAATGAAAGATTGTCTAAAGCTCTATGAAAGGGTTTAGGGAAAGAAATTTTTAGATTTTGTTTTTAAATCTTAAACGTAGAAAAACCGCAAATTTTGGCAAATTTAAAATAGCGATATCTCGAAAATCGAAAAAAAATAAAATCGACCGATTGGCGTTTAGCGCATCAAAATTACTAAGGACATACATTTTTAAGTTTTTTTTTTTTTAATATTAAAAAATCCAAAACTTTGATCGCCGGACGCCATTGGTTAATTTAGTCCGTTTAGTCTTAAATTAATACCACATAAGTTTTAAACCTACAGGAATAAAAATTTGCCCGAACATTTAAAATAGGAAGAAAAAATTTTTTGTCATACAAAAAATATGCCGCTCTAGTGTACGTATACATTATACGACTGAAACAAAACTAGGTTAATAATAATATGGACCCCTTTACACTAGCAACAAAGATTTGATTTATTAAATATTGAGTTGTTAGAAACAAAATCTA
This sequence comes from Pegoplata infirma, assembly GCA_963921195.1. Lineage (NCBI taxonomy): Eukaryota > Metazoa > Arthropoda > Insecta > Diptera > Anthomyiidae > Pegoplata > Pegoplata infirma. The sequence goes on from OY992540.1 coordinate 184,600,022, forward strand.
ATTTTGCTCTTACATTTTGTTAAACTAAATCTACTAAAAACTATCAAAGCCATTGTTAATCCACCAAATCTAGTAGATTTCATTGCTTAGCGTGACTGGGGCGAGGGGGAGGTTGGGGGATATATAGGTAAAACATAAATATAGTACATATAACTGAGTTTTTTTGTTTAAATTTTAACAGCAACATTATTAAACACTTCTTTTTTTCTTTTTTTTTTTGATAAGTCTTTTCTTAAATCCATGACAATTATGAATAGTGAAAATGCTAGAGATTCGATTCGTTATAATTCGATTCGATTAAAAAAAACCTTCAAAAACCACACTTACATACATACATTTCTACAGTGGCAATGCTATTCAATATTCGATTTTGTTTTCATTTTCTAAAAAAAAAAAATTCCATAATTGTGGTTATGGACGTTTTAGTATTTTAGTTTTAAAAATATTCAGTTTTGTTTTGTTAAATTTTTAGACACTAATTATTTTTTTTTTGCCATACATTGTAAATATTATAATTCTATAATTTTTTGTTTTTTTTATGATAATTATTTTCCCCTTTATCTTTAAAAATGTTTACTGGGTTGTGTTTGTTTATTTTAGGGGTGTATGCATGTAAATGAGTTTTGTAAAATTCCTTGTTCAATACTATGCTCTTTTGTTGCTATTCTAAGGATGTTTGTATCTGTGTGTGTGTGTGAGGATTTTTAGTGTATCGATCGGTGTTGATGTCTGTGATAGTGGGAAATTTATATGGGTACATAATTTCCTTTTGGTTTATAGAATAATTGACCACGCATCAGTCGTCGGCGTATTTCGGCCGCCAATAAACGTTTTTCTTTTTGTATTTTCTTAAGGACACCCTTGTTTTCTTGTGCTCTGCGTGAGAGATATGGCAAAACTTCTTGTACTGGACCATATGGTATATACTTATAGGCCGAGTAACCAGCTTGACCTGAAAAATAATAAGAAAATTTATTTAATAATATTATAAGTTATATGACCGCGAATTATTCCAGTTTAAATATTTCATTTAAAATTTATAAATAATAAATTTAAAGATTCTGTTTAAAATTCAAAAGAACACGCGAGAACCTAAACAGATCGAGGTTTATCCTTAATATCGCAAAATTACAATTAAAGGCCATATTACACCGTCCGACAGCCAATATTAAACATGATCCGAATGATATACGTCTGAAAGAGAGATCAAATGGAGTAAAACTGGATTTACAGTTTTTCATTTCATGATGCTGTTTCCTTTTAAAAGGACTTCAAAGTTTTAGAGGACATATTTTGTGTCCTTTTTTGAAACATTTGTACTTGTCCTAAGATGACACTGTTGACAGCAAATAAAAGAGGAGGATATCCCCTAAATTTTCCATTTTTCTACTTTGCCTTATCAGGATAAAAGGATGTGAATAAAGTCATTTGAAAACTTTATCAAAATATTTTGTTAAAAATTTTGAACGATATTGAAGGATACATTTTTGAAAGGACGTAACTTACCTCCTTTTTCCTGATATGTAAAAATAATAAAATAGGAAAATTAGTGGAGATCCCCCTCATTCTTTTGCTATCAATAGAGGCATCCTAGGACAAGTAAAAATATTAAAAAAATATTTTATAAAATTTAATCCTCTAAAAATTTTAAGTCCTTTTAAAATGAAACAGAATCACGAAATGAAAAACTGCAATTGCAGTTTTACTACATTTAGTCTCTAGTTTAAAACTTATATTATTCAGTTCGTGTTCAACGACTTTTTTTCATTTTTGTCGTACGGTGTTATGATTGCTACAAAAACTTTATCAATCGTATTGTGATTATTACAATTATGTATTTTCTCAGTGTGCATAAGGACCACTGTGATTCCCTTGATTGCTTCCCTGTTTCCCCTATACTAAAACGGTTACTTCTTAAGCCATCCCGAGATATTTCGCTAGAGAAATCAGAGAGACATTGTTAAGGTCTATTGTGATTCCCTCCATTACTAAAAAGGTTACTTCTTAAACCATAACGATTCCCTGAGATATTGCACTGGAGAAATCAGAGAGACATCAATAGAACAGTCTATGTCGTCGAAAAATTTACGCTTTTTTTTACATAGCAGGTGCTCCCCTTTCTCCATTTTCCACCATTCCTAGATAGATTCCCATACGCACAGCCATTCGGCTGATTTAGTACTTTAGAAGTCCAACTAGTATGAACTCATAGGACTTAGCAGTAGCCTCAGGGTCCGTGATATCCTATTCGTAGTCACTTACATCCACCTATCAGTGATCTAATTTTCACCTTTATCATAAATCATGTTTATTACCTCTACTAGAGAAGGTTAAGCTAGGTTGGATGGGCTTTCGCCATTTGGCGAATTCACTTGAAGGACATAAGGTCCATTGTGATTCCCTTAGTTCTATTTCCCTAATCCCCCTCTGATACAAAGTTTTACTTCTTAAACCACCCCGATTCTCTAAAGTATTCTGCTAGAGACGTCAATGAGACACCGTTTGGACAATCCAGGTCATCGAAAAATCATTGCCCCAAATGCTTAAGGCGTATTCTCATTAGACCCGGACATTTACGTAACAAGTGCTTCACAGACTCCTCCTCCTTTACTTCCCCACAACTTCTACAATAGTGCCTATCAGAAAATCCCATACGCACGGCCATCTGGCCAATTATACAGTGTCCTGTAAGTACTCCTAGTAATAGGCTAACCGTCCGTTTGACAAAGTAAGAAGACTTTTTGTACTCTTGGGATCAGGCAGTGGCCACGGGGTTCTCGATATCCTGCACGCAGTCAGTGATATCACCCTATCCCTTATTCTATTCTCAGATATCCTATCAATTGCGTTCAACAATTCCACTATAGATACCGAGACGTCAGGTTCTACACGTTGCCCCACCGATTCTGAGCCATTTCTTGCTCATTCATCAGCCAATTCGTTGTCAGCGACCCCACTATGTCCAGGAACCCAGATTAGCTTGACTGTGTGCTACTAGAGAAACTGAGATGTCAGATTCCATCTGTTCGCCCACCGACTCTGAATCATTCCTTCACATTCATCCGCCAATTCGTTCTCAGCAACTACTCAATGTACAGGGGCTCAAAACTAGACCGACCGTGTGATGTTGGATTTGGAGGAGGGATCGTATACAACTAATAGGCCTGAACCCGGACCTATTTCCATCTCAGATTCGTTCGTAAAAATTGAGATTGCATTCTACGTCAGAACTGATTTTGCTACCCAGTTTCCTTAGTTGGTACTTCGATTTCAAAGATTCTGTTGAAGTTTATCTGTGGTTAGATGTAGTCGGTTTCCTGCTCCGATTCCTTACCGTCCACCGTGCGTAGTATAGTAGAGTGTCTCCAAGAGCGTTGCATGACCGCGGCTTTATCAATTGCTAGTACCTCTGCCTAAAAAACAATACAATTGTCCGAAAGTCGGAATGAGTCCCTGATTTCAAAGCGCTCAAAGATCCGTTCGTAAAAATAGAAACTTCATTCTCCGTCATAACAGAGTTTGCTGGTCAGTTTTTCCTAGTTGGTACTTGGTTTTCGAATGTTCTTTCAAAGTTTGTCTTTGGTGAGATAGTTTGTGCAGTTCCCTCCTGCGAAGGAACTGGGTCGTGTGTCGCTAAGAGCATTGGGATTCTCTCAACCTTAGAGCCGATTGTGCTTTTATAGGGTGTTGATCTAAAGCAATTAATGATACTAAAATTTTCTTCAGTCACAAAAATTTACTTCTAGAATTTACAATAAAATAGCGCCCACGTAAGGGCCCAATTTGTTATATGCCTACAGTTCTGTTTTTGAATAAATCAAAAAGTTTCAAGTTAAAATTAGTTCTTTCTCAGATAAACTTACCTAATGGGAAAGTAATATAATCACACATGCCCAAAAGTTGACCAAAACATATAACTTTATCTTCTGGTGAAATACCGATTTCTTCCATTTTGCCAATTGCATAACGTACAGTATCCTCATTATGTGAAGCCACCATTATACCAATCTTTTTAGCATCTTCACCATTATCTTTGAGTATCTAAAGGAAAAATAAAGAAATTAAAAAAACCCGAAAGTTAAATATAAAATATTTTATTTTCTAACCTTAATCCTTCTCAAACATTCAGTTAATGTCTTGTGATACATTTCGGTAGTAGCTTCAAAATCTGGATTAACAGGATCGGGATAACCTAAAGCACTAGCTCTGCCACGTTCTTGTTCCATGTAAGCACCACGTACAAGTTTTGCACCAAAATAGAAATTTTGGCGTTTAGCTTGTTCCAAATCGGTATTTACCTAAAGAAGAAATATAAAATCATTTAAAACTTAAAAGCGCTCTTACTAAGAAATGCACTTATAAACTTACCTCACGGAAAGTTTCACGCAAATAACATTGGTATGTATTAAATACAATGGCTTTATCTTTATTATATTTACGCATCATTTCTAGGGTAATACGGGAAATAGCAGGTTGGAAATAAGTCTGTTCAGCATCAATCATAATACGAACATCCAATTCTTCAGCAGTCTGCAAAATAAAGAATGAGTTTAGATATAATCATGACTAGAAATAACTGTAAAAGATGGACTGTAACATAACTTAATTATTAAACTATTTTGGAATTTGGGGTGTATGTTAGAGCATCCCGTCAAATTTAAATTTTCAAATTTCATGCCGTAATACCTGATATTCATAAAAAAATTTCGCAAGATCATCTGCAGTCGGCAACCAGGGGTCAAAGTTGGTACGTATTTCGACCAAAATTTATGTCCGAATTTTTTGACTAAATCCGGCTCAAAAATTAAGAAATTTTGAGTACTTTATTGGAAAAATATTTAAAAAAAATCCAAAACCGTGATTTTGGTCCACAGATGCTGATTTTTAAATATAAAAATTATTTATTTTATTCAAAATGGACTCAATAGTTGGAAAATGTTAAGTGTGTTATCTAAAAAATATTAAAAAAATATAAAAACGGGATTTTGGTCCAAAAATGCTAATTTGCAATTTTGGTCCATAGATGCTGAACAGCATTTTCGGACCGAGACATAATTAGGTAAACAACTATATGCACTTATCTTTAACGTGTATGAACAAATAATTCAGCGCTAAAATTGTAATGTGCAAAAACGAGACAAAGAGAGATTAAGGAATGTTGTTGTTTCTAAGGATCGTAATATTGTTTGTGTAAAATAAAAATCTTCTGTTGACGTCACACACAAAACATCTGTAATGAAATACGAACCAACTTCTGCTGTTAGTTTGTCAAGCAGAGCGATAGCCTAGATGGTTAAGTGCTAGCATTGCAAACTGATGGAAAATTTCATGAACGTGGGTTCGATTCCAATCAGAGTTAAGTCCGTTGATGAAAAAACATAGAAAAAACAGTCTTACAAAAAACAAACAATTTAAATCTAATGTAATTTTCTTCACTGAAGACGTAGAGGTGGCTACAGAAACCATGGTCTGGAATAAATCCGCACTAAAAATAATCTTTAGAAATACAATCTTTTCTTCTTCAATCACAAACCCTTAATAACTTTTTTATGTTTAAAAATCAGTATCTGTGACCAAAATTGCGTTTTTTTTTAATTTTTTAAACATTTTCCAATAAAGTGCGTCAAATTTCCGAATTTTTGAGCCGGATTTGGTTAAAAAATTCGGACACGAATTTTGGTCGAAATACGTAATTTTTTCCAACTTTGACCGCTGGTTGCCGACTGAAGATGACCTTGCCAAATTTTTTCATAAATTTTCCCACAATCAGCTCTTACGTGGCCATCGTTTGGCAGGTATTACGACATAAAAATCGAATATTTAAATTTGATGGGTCCATCTAGACTGATATTGGTACCATTCCAGAGAATTTAAGAACGGAGAGCTTACAAGGTTGGAACTAGAGCTGGGCAAATAGATGAACCAAGGAATGACAAAGTGAGTCATTGGAGGGTATAAAAACGTTGAAAGGCTAAAAGTGCCGCTTTATATTTTAAAAGTGGAGCTCTATAGTTAAAGAGAAGTTGTCAACTATCCAACACTTTCTAATGATGTTTCATCGGAATAGGAATGTGTTGGTATGCCTCTAGAAACGTTCAAGCAAAATTTACGGATTTGTTCCGCAAATGAGACTACTGGGAGAAGGGCGGATAAGTGGACCTGTGAGACTAAGCGATAGAGCTGAACGATCTTTCTGATTTGTCGGATGTCAAAATTCAATATCTTAAAAGTTTCATAAGGAGCTCAAATTGGTTTAACGGCAGGGATTAGTAGGAGAACCCATTACAGTCCCGTGGTATTACAAAAGTCTATGTGTGCTGACGTAAATCGTCAGCAGCCACTTACAACCTAACCTTACCTTGGGTTTAGAAAAAAAAAACCCACGAGATTTAGCCTAGAAATCTAACTCGTTTATGGAGGTTTCAGAATTCAATTTAAATTATTTTATATCAATACAATATTACTTACCTTAACAATAGTATTTAAACGACGAATCATATTTCTAAACATTTCTTCCTCATTGGGCGGAATTTGTGAGATCAAACGACGCATTTGACCAGTTTGTGGATCGGGTACTCTAAAAGTATCACTCAGCTCTGAGTCTTCATCAACAATGCCCGACCATGGGAACAAATGCAAAATACTGCAATAAAAAAAAACATTTTAATTACAAAATTTTGATTTATGAAAATTAAAAGTGAATACAAGTTTACCCTTCTTTATCGGAGGTAACATTCTTAAGAAACTTTTGAACATCCTTATTGTCCGTGCCCAAACTGGCATAATATTTTTCCAAATCCTTAATTGTCTTGTGATGAGTTAAAACATTACCTTGGCCACCAACTAAATCTTCCATATATTTACGTGTGCGCATAATAACTTCAGAAAGTTGTAACTATAAAATGCAATTAAAAAGATTATATAATTAAAAATAACGACAGTTACTGAACTAATTAAACGTACGATTTTTAAAATTTTAATGTTCTAAAAATATTGTAAGTAAGTTTTCATTAGCTTCGAGATAAGCATTTTTTCATTAGCTTTGCTCGGCAGAACAAATAAAATGGAAATTGAAAGATTAGCTTTTTCGATTTTTATACCTTACACCACTTTTTGGTAGAGAATATAATGACTTCGTGCTGATGTTTGTAACTAGCGGATTTATTGGTCCTAGACTCACCTTTAAGTATACCGATCAATTCAGAATCACTTTTTTAATTGATTTTTATGAAGTTATATAATAAATAATCAAACGCACGAGCGCTTGTCTCCAAAGATGGATCTTTAACCGTGGTGGATGCAGGAATTCAAGCTTCTCAGAACAGAAAGTAGGAAACTCTTCAATGAGACAAAGAAATATAATACGACGGAAGACTGGAAGAATTATCGTCTCAGCTTTAATGCATTCAAGACGGAAACCAGAAAGGCGAAAGAAATATTGGTCCATCTTCTGGGAAGGAATTTCTGAAAAAATTAGGGCCTAAGCCAGTATATTATACACTGGATGTATTGTGCGATAATTAGACCAATACTACCTATGGTGCCCTTGTGTAGTGGGGAGTAGTGGATGAGAAATCATAACTCTTCAACCTGCGGAAGGTACAACGACTTGCGTGTGTGAGTATCGCTGGTGCTATTAGACCAGCAGCCCAGGCCGGCCTGGAAGTGATTTTAAACATTCAGCCTGTGGATATCTACGTCAAGAGCACAGCAGCAAACTCGGCTGTCAGATTAGGAGAGTCGCAAGTGCTTAAGCAACGCTATTGGGGATAATCGACCATACTTACGGTGGGCGGGGCGGAACTGAAATAGAGCACTGACAATATCTCACCACCGATAAACTCTGACAGAACTTTCGAAGTTTAAAAACAAGGGATCACTGGGCGGAAAACTCTGTTATTACAGAGAATACGATCTTAATCTTTACGAACGGATTACAGATGGAGATGGGTACGGGCTCGGGAGTATACTCTGATTGCCTCAAAATCGATTCCTCGTTGAGACTTCCGGATAAGTGTAATGTTTGTCAGGCTGATGTACTTGCAATTGATAAAGCCGCGAAGATGAAGGACCTTCTTCTCTGAAGGCCTTAGAATCAAACACTGCAAAATCGGGAATCGGGACTCGTTACTTCTACAAATCAGTTAGCACAAACACAGTCAAGCTAATCTGGCTGACGAATTTGTGAGAAATGGCTCTGAGTCAGTGGGGGAACGGGTAGAACCTGACATCTCGGTGGAAATGATGAAGGAAATAGATAGGCTAGCAGAAAATATGATGAATAGGTGGATATTACTGATTACGTGTAGGAGTTGCCAAACGGGTTGCGATCCGTTTGGCAACTGCCAAATCCTAAGATGACAAAGTCTTCTTACTTTTGGCAAACGGTTGGTTAGCCTATTAGTGGAAGTACTGACAGAACACTGTATAATCGACAAAATGGCCGTGCAGAAGCTTTGGGGAGTGGGGGAGGAGGAGTCAGTGAAGCATTTGTTATATGCTTGTCGGCGTCTGATGTGGAACCGAATTAAGCATTTGGCAAAGAAAGGTTTGAGAAGCAGAAATTTGTATCAGAGGGACAGTAGGGAAATAAAAATTAAGGGAATCACAATGGGCCTTTTAGCCTCCGAGTGAATTCGCCAAATAGCGGACGCCCATCTAACCTAACCTAACAGGACTCATATTGTTTTTTAAAAAGATTATACGACTCATATACGGTTTTTGATTTTTTTGTTTGGACCATTTTTAACGCCATTTCAAACTATTGGATCAAAAAAGACTGTTGCCATTAATATTAAAAAGCACAGCTTTGTAAAGTACAAACATTAATGTTTATTGTGGGAAACATTGGGGCTGAAAGGATTGATTTAAGTGCTTCCGTAAAATATATTATTTTATTTTGTTGCAGTTATTAAGACGTAACGTGCTTGTCACTACTGTGAGTGGTCAAGTGTTTGCTAAATTGTAAAACTAACTGTAATCGCGTTTACAGGTTACACATAACCCCCGATTAATGCGGTTGAATGGGACTAAAATAAGTCTTCCTTCTTTGAAATCTCTTTCATTGAAGTTCAGAACTTATAGAAAATTCATTATGGGACATGATTTGGACACTATTTCATAACCCAGTTAAATCTTAATATTAGTACTGTCTAAATCGAGAGTTATCTGTACATATGAAAATAATAAATGTAATTGTGTATTCATACCAATAGCTGAGGACGTCCCAGGGCGGTTAATTTAATAGCTGTTATACCAGTACCAAAGGTAGCACCTAAAAATAGATTACAAAATAAAGAAAAATATAGTAAACTTTATTTAAAAATAAAAAGCAACACTTTCAAGAATTTAAACAAAATAAAAAATATTATTAATGATTGTCACTTCTTGTCATGTTTTATCAAATATATGTAGACATATATATGGGGCATTCCATGTGAAATCGGACACTTTGAAAAACTTTTTTTTTAGATTTTCCCAATTTGTTTACAGTTTTTAGTACCCTTCGAAAACTCCTTTGTGGTAAATTTTCAGATTTTTTTGATGACCCGTTCAAAAGATATCGAATTTTTAAAAATTGGTAGTTTGTTCCTTTACTCAAACTTCTTTTAATCATAACTTCTTCAATAATGGTCCAAATTTCAAATTTTTTTTTTCAAAATTTTTGTTTTTCTAAGTACTTTCTAAAAAAAAATCCCAAAAAATTCTTAAAAGCGCTCTAGTATGCGATTTTTAAGTTTTAAAATTTAAATCTCATTTTTGAAACTGTTTGTACTCTTCGATTTTTTTGTAATTTTTTTGTGTAAAACTTCTATCAATTCTACAAATTTTTTGCCCAGGACGACCGTGGGATAACGATTATTACTATTTTTTAAAATTTTTTGAAAAAATTTTATTGTAATTTTCCAATCTTAAAATCATTTCTACTGCTCCAATGGTGCGTCATAGAGGGGTCCTTTATAATACCGACCCCCATTAGTTTTTACGTCTTAACATTTCTTTGGAACAAACTAATACCCTATCTCCAATTTCTAAGGGGGCTCCCACACAAAACGACATTTTTTAAAATTTGTTCCAACCGCTCTAACTGCCCTAATAGTGCCCTTAGAGCAACAAAATGTATGATCGACCCACAATATTTTTTTAGTCCAAACATTTTTTCTGAACACACCTACCCTCTATCTTTAACTGTTAAGGCGGTCCCCATACAATTTTTTTTATTTTTTGTAAATTTGTTTTATTTAATCAGCTTCTACCGGTCCAATGGTGCGTCCGAGAGGGGTCATTAGTGAGACCGACCCACATTTATTTTTACCCTACAACATTTTTTCAAAACATACCTACGCCCTATCTCCACTCCCTAAGTAGGCTCCCATACAAAATTACATTTTTATAAAATTTGCTCCAACTGTTATTTGTATGGGAGCCTACTAAGGGAGTGGAGATAGGGCGTAGGTATGTTTTGAAAAAATGTTGTAGGGTAAAAATAAATGGGGGTCGGTCTCACTAATGACCCCTCTCGGACGCACCATTGGACCGGTAGAAGCTGATTAAATAAAACAAATTTACAAAAAATAAAAAAAATTGTATGGGGACCGCCTTAACAGTTAAAGATAGAGGGTAGGTGTGTTCAGAGAAAATGTTTGGACGAAAAAAATATTGTGGGTCGGTCATACATTTTGTTGCTCTAAGGGCACTATTAGGGCAGTTAGAGCGGTTGGAACAAATTTTAAAAAATGTCGTTTTGTGTGGGAGCCCCCTTAGAAATTGGAGATAGGGTATTAGTTTGTTCCAAAGAAATGTTAAGACGTAAAAATTAATGGGGGTCGGTCTTATAAAGGACCCCTCTATGACGCACCATTGGAGCAGTAGAAATGATTTTAAGATTGGAAAATTACAATAAAATTTTTTCAAAAAATTTTAACAAATAGTAATAATCGTTATCCCACGATCGTCCTGGGCAAAAAATTTGTAGAATTGATAGAAGTTTTACACAAAAAAATTAAAAAAAAATCGAAGAGTACAAACAGTTTAAAAAATGAGATTTAAATTTTAAAACTTAAAAATCGCATACTAGAGCGCTTTTAAGAATTTTTTGGGATTTTTTTTTAGAAAGTACTTAGAAAAACAAAAATTTTGAAAAAAAAATTTGAAATTTGGACCATTATTGAAGAAGTTATGATTAAAAGAAGTTTGAGTAAAGGAACAAACTACCAATTTTTAAAAATTCGATATCTTTTGAACGGGTCATCAAAAAAATCTGAAAATTTACCACGAAGGAGTTTTCGAAGGGTACTAAAAACTGTAAGCAAATTGGGAAAATCTAAAAAAAAAGTTTTTCAAAGTGTCCGATTTCACATGGAATGCCCCATATATATATGTACACAAAATATAGAGCATTTTACAACAAATGTTTTGAAGGGAGATTGATTGAAAACAAAGGATTTTCGTAATAAATAGAAGTTAATTGCTTTTAGTTCATATTTAAAATCAAAAAATTGTGTACCAAATTTACCGCAGTCAAAAATGTTCAAGTACAATTTCTTTGTTTTCATACGAAAATTGGGTTAACTTTTCCGACCAGGTTTTTTTTTAAGCTGGTCAATTTTTATGCAATGCCTTGTATGTGGAATGTAGACACCGCGTATAAACATTCGACCGTGCAAACTATTGTAGACAACATGAGTATTCTAAATATAGGTCAAGGTACAATACTGGCGTTGGATATTGTTATTAAAGTAAATTCTAAATAAGTTGACAGCTAGATGGATCAGTGTCTTTCAACACTTAATTTGTATTATTTCTTTTAAATAAATAGATATACAATTTTTTTAAATCATGGATGATCCTTTACCAAAATTGTGATATCTTGAAAAAGACAAACATGCAAGATCAAAAATCTATATGAAGAATTTCACTAAAGGTTTATACGGCCAAATAATTATACACTCAAAAAAAAAAAATTGTAAAACGCCTGGTAAAATGCCTTGTAATCCCGTTCTACCAATATTTAACAATTTTCCTGGTTTTTAACAAAAATTCTAGTACTTTGCTCAAACGAGAACTACAGTTTTATTGGTAATTTTACAAATTTATTTTCGTAATTGTATTCTACCATTTTGAAAGGTCATTTTACAAAAAAACTACGAGGATTCTAGTTGATTTACAAAAAAAAACGTTATTTTACAAAAATTATGTTATTACGAGGATTTACGAGTTGTTAAACAAAAAAAAAAACTTTTTTTTTGAAAATTTTTTATTTTTTTTTTTAATTTTCCAAGTTTCGGACAAACTTTTTTTTTTTATTGAAAAAGATTTAAAAAAAGTTGACAAAATTTTTAAAATTTTACGAGGATTCTAGTTGATTTACAAAAAAAAAACAGTTATTTTACAAAAATGACTTTATTACGAGGATTTATGTTTAACAAAAAAAAATTTTTTTGTAAATTTACCATTTTGGTTTGTAAATTTACCATTTCTTTAAACATATCTACCATTTTTTCTTGTAAATTTATCACTTTTTTTTATTTTTCCGGTTTTAAAACAATATTTTTACCAATAAATTTGGTGATTTTACCAATTTTTGACGCATTCAAAATTACGAGGAAATCCTCGTAATTTTACGAGAATTTTACCTACCTCCTATTTTACGAGAATAGCCTCGTAAAATCACGAGATTTTTTGGTAACTTTACAAGGTTTTTTTTTCAGTTTAGTTCCTTCGAGAAGTTTTGTATTGCATTTGAGCGATATCTGTTCAGCCGTTCAAAAGTTATGAGCAAAAAGGCAAGAACATCTGGTTAATTTTGATACTTTCCACATAACCTAAAAACACAAAATGCTTTAATTCATTTCAGGTTGACATATGAGGCATTCCACACCAAATGTCCCGCGAAAAAACACGTGTACCGTAAACTTCTGAATAGGTTGTATGGATAGCCCTATATGGAACTTAGAAAATTGCGTTTTCGGTATTTTAATTTTTCAAAAACTGGGCTTAGGAGGCGTTTTCAAATATTGGAAAAATGGTCAAATTTGTTGCGAATTGCCTTGATTAAATTTTTATCACATTAAAATGGAATGCACCACAATCTTAAAAATTTACATTCTTATATAAAATTTTTAGAACCCGTTCTGAAATTTTCCATTTTTTAAAAAAGTCAATATATCAAAAATCCGGCCACTTTTTTTTATTTTTTTTTTTTTTTAAGTTTAAATGTTTGTCCATCCACACAAAAAAAATCAGACACGCGTTTTCCGTTTTTTTTTTCGAGAAAATCGCATTTGAATTTTAAATTTCAAACAATTTAGTAATTTCCTTGTTTTTTCTTGTTTTAACAGAGCGTATGAGTAATATTTATGCAATTGATAATACTCATTCGCAAAGTAATACAAGAAAATACAAGCAAATTACAAAATTGTTATGAAATTAAAAATTCAAATGCGATTTTCTCAAAAAAAAAAACGAAAAACACGTGTCTGAATTTTTTTGTGTGGATGGACAAACATCTAAACTTTAAAAAAAAAAAATTAAAAAAAATAAATGGCCTGATTTTTGATAAATTGACTTTTTTTAAAAATGAAAAATTTCAGAACGAGTTCTGAAAATTTTCGAAAAAAAAAAATTTAATCGATAGCCCACACAAAACTATATAAAAATGTAAATTTCAGAGATTATGGTGCATTCCGTTTTAGTGTGATAAATATTTAATCAAGGCAACTCGCCACAAATTTTACCATTTTTTCAATATTTGACCACGTCTCCTAAGCCCAGTTTTTGAAAATTAGAAAAACCAAAAACGCAATTTTCTTAGTTCCATATAGGGCTATCCAAACAACCTATTCAGAAATTTACGGGACATATGTTTTTCTGTGGTGGGACATTTGGTGTGGAATGCCTCATATGTGAACAGAATTGGATACCGAACGGCATTTAAACAAGTGCAAACATAGTTTTTTACGCGGATTTTTTTTTTTTTTTTTTTGTAAATATTTTTTTTTACATGTGGAGGAATCAAAACATTTGGCAAGTCTGAATTTAACTTCTTCACTTCACAGAAAGAATTGAAAACGAAAGTCAATCAACAAAAATGCGGATTCAATTAATTTTTTAATTGAAACTCCTCCGATAAAGAAAATTGTTATATCAATCATCAAATTGTAGGTGATTAATTGATTTTTATTTCAATTAATAATTTTTTTCGATTTTGATCAAAAATTTGATTGATTATTTATTTAAAGTCAATTAAAATAATTATTGATTTGACAAATGAATTTCACGCTTATGGAAAAATTATGAAGAAATTCATGTTTTTTGCTTTCCAATATGTTGCCGGCAATAAAAAAAAGTAAAACCGTAGTAATAAGTATATTTTTTAATTAATGTATTCAAATAAATTGAAGAGAAAAAAAATCTGGTATGTTGAAAATTTGTAATTTGATAACACTGTGCTACAAAAGACCAAAAATAAAATATGCAGGGGTTCTCATATGAAAATTCGGGTTGGTTGGAGTCCATAGAGTACTGATATACTCATAGTTTTTCTGGATCACTTCGTTAAGTACGTTTTTTATTGGCAAATGTGTTGAAAAACGGCAATTCTTAAATTACAATTTTAAAAAATTATTACTTTGTTAATGTACAACCGATTTTCGATTTTATGGATTTTTTAGAAAGGTATAAGTCATACCTTTTAAACAAAACAAAAACATTAAAATCGATCAAGAATTGGCTGAGCTACGATCGTTTAAGTTAAAAAAACCAAATTTTTTGAAAAATTTGTCCTATTCTTTATACTCTAAGTTGAAAGTGCATCATTAAACATTTTTTTTTTAATTTTTGTAAAAAAGTATAGTAAAGTAGCTTTCCAAAACACCAAAAAACATAACAATCGGTTAAAAAGTGAATGAGTTATGCTAAGTTTTGTGTAATGACTTTTTTAATTTTTTTCAGAAATGCTTGTAATTCAGGTATTATTCATAAATCTTATTTCTAGTAGTAATTTTATGTGCCTATGCATATAAACAAGAGATGGTAACATAATTAGATTTGTGCGTGATTGGCACATGATCACAAGTGAGCGTGACTGAAAATCAATTTTACTCACGTGGTTGTGAGTGAGTGGCAGTGTGAGTGGAATAAAAAAAAGGGTTGCTTCTAAATCCCATTTATAATGTTTTGCTTTTGTTTGAAAAATATGTGTTACTTCTTAAACAAAAAAAATGTTGAGAATAGGTTGAAAATAAGCTCGGTTAAGTAAAAAACCTTTTTTGAAAAGTTATACCTGCAACATTTTTAAGACAGAAAAAGTTGTGCGTTTGCAAACATTTTTGAAACGAAATTGGTAAAATTGTTTGATCATTTGATTGTGGGATCAGTTTTATTTTTTTGAGTGTATATTTTCTACATTATTTCAAAAGTTTTAAAGCAAAACCCACCATAAAATGAAATGTTGCTTATCGAGTTTTTACAATAATCTCTTCAAATATAAAATTTTAGATTGTGCTGAAATTTTTGAAAGATTTTTGAAATTTTAGTTTTTGATATTTTTTTGTTTAAATAGGAATATTGTGAGTGTGAGTCAACGTAAGCGTGAGTGAATCTTGCGTTGGTGCACGTGAGTGTGAGTTGTAATAAATATACTAACGTGATTGTGAGTGAGTAGAAAAAATATGCTCGTGAGTGAGTGTGCGTAATTAAAAAATTCCTGTCGTGAGCGTGAGTGAGTGTAAGTCAAAAATCACTTACGTGCCCACTTCTAGGTTAGGTAAGGTTGGATGGGCGTCCGCCAATTTGGCAAATTCACTCGGAGGCCATAAGGGCAATTGTGATTCCCCTAAAATTGTGTCCCTACACCCCTCCACTATACAAAATTCTACCTCTCAAACCACCCCGATTCCCTAAAATATTCCGCTAGAGATGTCAATGGGACACTGTTAAGGCAATCCAGGCCATCAGAAAATCGTTGCCCCAAATACTTAAGACGACGTTTCATAAGACCCGGGCATTCACACAACAAGTGCTTCACTGACTCCTCCTCCTTCACCTCTCCACAACTTCTACAAAAGTCCCTATTAGAAATTCCTATACGAACGGCCGTTTGACCGATTATACAGTGTCCTGTCAGTACTCCTACTAATAGGCTAACTGTCCGCTTGCCAAAAGTAAGAAGACTTTCTGCCCTCTTAGGATTTGGCAGTGGCCACGTGGTTCGCGATGTCCTGCACGTGGTTAGTGATATCCACCTGTCCTTCATCCTATTCTCTGATATTCTATCAATTTCGTTCATCAACTCCACTATAGGAAAAGAGATATCAGGTTCGACACGTTCCCCCACCGACTCGGAGCCATTTCTTGCACATTCATCGGCTAATTCGTTACAATCGACCCCACTATGTCCAGGGACCCAGATTAGCTTGACTGTGTGCTGACTGATTCGATGAAGGGATTGTATACAATTACTAACAATTCTCGATTTTACAGTGTTTGAATCTAAGGCCTTTAGAGCTGCAAGACTATCCACAAAAATGTTAATGGCGCAAGGATTTAGGACCCTTGTCATAATAATCTGCGCGGCTTTTTCAATTGCAATTGATGCCCTAATTTCGAGGCATTCATAGTACACCCCCGAACCTGCACCCATCACCATCTTCGATCCGTAAAAATTGAAAAATCTAATATTAAAAAAAAAAATCCAAAAAAAAACAAAAGTGGCCGGATTTTTTATAACTTGACTTTTTCAAAAAATGGAAAATTTCAAAACGGGTTCTTAAAATTTTCCAAAAATGTTTAATCAATAGCCCATACAAAACTATAAAAGAATGTAAATTTTTGAGATTATAGTGCAATCTGTTTTAAGTTGATGAATATTTAAACAAGACAACTCGACACAAATTTGACCATTTTTCCAATATTTGACCACGCCTCCTAAGCCCAGTTTTTGAAAAATTGAAAAACCAAAAACGAAATTTTCTTAGCTCTATATAGGGCTATCCATTCAACCTATTCAGAAATTTTCGGTACACGTGTTTTTTTTCGCTGGACATTTGGTATGTACGTATACGTATATTTATAAATAGGTAAAATTTCCATCAAATTCCCACAATTTTACCAATTTCGTTTCAAAAATGTAAAATTGATTTTCAATCACGCTCACTTGTGATCATGTGCCAATCAAGCACAAATCTAATTATGTTACCATCTCTTGTTTATATGCATAGGCACATAAAATTACTACTTACTAGCAATAAGATTTATGAATATACCTGAATTACAAGCATTTCTGAAAAAAATTAAAAAAGTTCTATCACAAAACTTAGCATAACTCATTCATTTTTTAACCGATTGTTATGTTTTTTGGTGTTTTGGAAAGATACTTTACTATACTTTTTTACAAAAATTAAAAAAAAAATGTTTAATGATGCACTTTCAACTTAGAGTATAAAGAATATGACAAATTTTTCAAAAAATTGGGTTTTTTTTAACTTAAACGATCGTAGCTCAGCCAATTCTTGATCGATTTTTAATATTTTTGTTTTGTTTAAAAGGTATGACTTATACCTTTCTAAAAAATCCATAAAATCGAAAATCGGTTGTACATTAACAAAGTAATAATTTTTTAAAATTGTAATTTAAGAATTGCCGTTTTTCAACACATTTACCAATAAAAAACGTACTTAACGAAGTGATCCAGAAAAACTATGAGTATATCAGTACTCTTTGGACTCCAACCAACCCGAATTTTCATATGAGAACCCGTGCATTTTTTTGGTGTAGCACAGTGTAATTAAAGAAAATAACAAAAATGTTGATCAAAACAATAATTGACTCATTTAAATTTTGTTGATCAATAGATTTAATTGAAATTTTTTAGCCAATAATTTTTTGTGTGTTGTTTCTTTTCTTTTATTCTCTTCCTTCCTCATTTTCTTTTTTTTCGAAATGGGTTTTTTGGGAGGGGGTTGTAATAGTTAAAGGAAAAAACAATGATCAATATATATTTTTCAAAAGCATAACAAATTTTGACATTCATCAATCAAACTTAAAAGTTATATACTAATTCTTATCAATAGTATTTAAAACTTACACATACATACATATTATTTTATAGAATACAAACAACAACGTATTACAGGATACAAACACAACAACTACAATATCTGATGTAAGTAAGTGCAACAGATAGAGATGAATTACAATTAAATCGACAGGCTGCCACGTAAAAAATTACAACAAATACAAAGAAGTGTCTTCTCGTAATCTTATAAAATGTATTTTATTAAGAAGTTCAAATATTTTTAATAATACGTGCAAAAAGTGACAGTGACATTTGTCAGTTAAGGTGTGTTAACATTATACCACTGATTATAAGTCATTTTACTTTCGATGCTTTAAGAGTATTACAAAAGTACTGTATACTAGCGCGTCCCGAATTCGGCTTTTTTCGAATTTGAAATTGCCCCTCAAAAGATGGGGTTTTAGGACCCTTTTACGGGAAAAATAACAAAAAAAGTTTTGGACAAAAAACCAGTTGGCTACCAGCGGATAAAGATTGCAGTCTTAGTGCATTTTGAAAAAAAAAATTTTTTTTTTGTTTTTTTAAAAAATGTATGCCAAAAGTTGCGCAATATAGAGTACATTCCTGGAAAAATATTAATAAAATTTACATGGAGTAATTTTGGTGCAGCGTTGCATCTTAAAGATGAAAAGTGTGACTTATTTCTTTTTTATTTTTTCTTTTAAGCTAAATTGGTCTCAAAACCTGCGCAAAAGAGCTCACATTCTTTAAAACTGTGTCAAAGCAGATTTTGAGACTAATTTAGCTTAAAAGAAAGAAAAAGTAAAAATTAATTACACCTTTTAATCTTTGAGATGCAACGCTGCACCAAAATTACTCCATGGAAATTTTATTAATATTTTTCCTCAAATGTACTCTATATTGCGCAACTTTTGGCGTCAAATTTTTGGACAACAAAAAAAAAGGTTTTTCAAAATGCACTAAGATTGCAATCTTTAGTTGCAGGTAGCCAACTGGTTTTTTGTCCAACAATTTTTTTGTTATTTTTCCCGTAAAAGGGTCCTAAATCCCCATCGTTTGAGGGGGCAAGCTAAAAATATTTGAATTCGGGACGCGCTACTGTATACAATATATGTACACAAAAACAGGATGAGTTCAACCTTAATGTGATCAATATTTAGGGGTATGTCACAGACTCCATTCCGTTCTGAAGTGGAATAAGTGGCAAGTAAAATGCAAAGCGAATGTTTTTTTTTTTTTTTCAAAATAAAACCACTTTTATGCAATTCAATTCCACTTTGATTTTTGAAAGTGATTTCATTCCGAAAAAAATATTCGTTTTGCGTTTAAGAAGTAAAGAAATAAACCACTTATTCCACTTCCGAACGGAATAGAGTCTGACGTGCCCCATTGTATGATAAATCCTAACCCAAGTGATTGCAAAATGCAGTTAATCTCTCAAGAATTTATCTGTTTGTGGTTAGTCGACTTAATTGTAATTCATCTTTTATAATAATTAAATTAATAGAAAACTACAACAACAACAACAAATATTGTTAGCTTACCCTCTGCAGTGCGTCGAGGGATATACTTTTCATCATCGACTTTTTTTATTCAAAGAGTTAAGAGAGGAGTCGGTCAAGTGTTAGTAACAAAAACAAAAAGTAGGATTGGTTTGTTGGGTAATTTGATAATTGAGTACGACGACGACGACGACGCCGACGATGATGAGAAGAAGAATGACGTGGATTCAGGTGATGTTAATTGCGTTTTAGTACAATTTAAGTAAATACATTCATTCATTCATATAAATATAAATTTATTTTTTTTTTTATTTCAAACAGATTAATTGGAATTGAATTTAATTTGATACATTAGTTGAATACAAGTTAGTTTTGTTAGATGTTGATGATTAAATAGGAAACATAACGAGAGCAGGTGGAGAGGAGTTTTTCAATATTTGTTTGGTTAATAATGATGATTGGTTGGTTGGTTGTGCCAATTGAGTTAATATAAAATAATAAAAAAATAATAGAAATAAATTAGTTAAACATATTTTAATAAATTTAGAAAAGTGTATTAGAATATCAAAAAATAAATTTATATTATAATACGGCTCATTAAATAAGGCCCCAATGAAATAAATCCCCAAATCAATAACACAGTGCCATAAAATCGAATTTTCCGAATGGGAATGGGATGAAACCAAAAGCAAATAAAAGTTGAAATTTTACATAACAAAACCCTTAAGGCTTTTTTTAATTCAGCGCTAGATTTTTTTTTACACTCATTTAAAGTTGGTGATTTTAAAGCATTTAAAGTTTATGCGTACTAAACATGTCCCACATTAGGGGATCCTGTTGGTGCCCTTATTGAACATATGAGGTCCGGCGTCAAAACTTAAGCTCGAAATTACGTTAGCTATAACCGGTACGAATTTCGCTGCAATCGTTCCAGTACCTACTTGCTGAATTGCCAAATTATTAAAAATAAACCACCGTGCAACGTTGCGTATGATTGTTATTTAAAGGCAATCACAAAATTAAGCATACGTATAAGTTTTAAAGCAATTACACTACTGAACATTTAAAGACAAACTTGTTACGACTGGGACTCGACTTTACACAGTTAATTGCAATTGTTTTAGTGGTCACCAATCTGGTCTTCAAACTTTTCCATCACAGTAGATTTTTGAGAAAAATGAGGTCAAAGTTAAAAAAATCTACATTTTGGGCATTTTTGACAATTCATAGCGGATGAATCCGATGTGATAGCGACTTAAAAAAAAGTCAGGAGTAAAGCTTAAAAATTGCTTTTAAAGATGCAGCACTCATTTAGTCAGTCGCCTTAACCCTTAGGGCACCGATTGTCTTTTAATGATGTCTTGTTCCCCAAATAGGATTTTTTCCGCAACTAATTTTTTAAAAATAAAAATTTGATGCGAATAATACGGCACCTCATACAAATGAACATTTCATGCGAATAAAGACGAATAGACCATTTGTAGAATTTTACAGGGGACAATAAAAACGCAGGAAACGGTTAAAAAATAATATTTTTGTCAACTTTTTGGTATTAGCTTAAAGATTTAAGTCACATCTACCTATATACAAAATTTTAGTAAGGTATTCGAAAGAGAACTTGCCAAAAATTGAACTTCTATTTTTGCTTAAATGGAAAAAGGGCGAATATCCAAAAAAATGTATTGAAATTTTAATAAAAATGTGTTATTTTGCAGCAGATTTTGACTACATTTTCATGAGACTTGCAAAACTTGACAACTATGGTTGGTATTTTAAGGGTTCAAGTTGAAAAAAAAATGCAGAAGAAAAATTGAATTTCTAAAAATTATAGACATTTCTGGTATTTCCCATACCGGTTTCAAACACCCCAGTTAGTGTTATCATCAGTAGGATTTTAAATGTCGGTTTGTCTTGTTAATGAAAACTGTTTTTTATATATGTGAATATTTATAGTTTCTACAGAATAAATTTTGACAGTTTCCAACACTACAATTCTATTTCTAGCAATCTCAACCTCACTTCATACTTTCTTTAGACTTTGGTATTTGTTTGTAACACTTTAAGGACTTCAAAAAAAAACACTTTTTAAGGATTGCAAGGACATGCAAAAAAATTTTTTTTTGATAATTTTTTTTTTTAATATTCCTGCCATTTGATGCAGTAGTAATTCTTTATGACACTAAATACATTTTTAGGAGTTTTAATATTAACCCTTGACTGCATATTACGACGTAACATAAAAGGACATTTACATACTTTATATCAAAACAACATTACCAAATATTTGTAGGTAGGGTATCGAAGGAAAGTAACTATAAAATATGTTTAAAGATTTGATTTCCGAAATAAAATAATTCAAAAGACGGTTAAAATATGCTTAGACCATGTAGTCGTGGTTATATGATCTTAATTACGCGTTAACACTGAAGATTTTTTTTCGCAAATCTGGTTGATGTGTATGTGCAAAGATTGTTTTTTGTGTACAATTTCAAATTTTAGCTAATATCAATTTTAAACTCGCAGCTAAATAATTTTTATATAATATTTTGTTAAGGATGGATATTCGCCCTTTTTGCTTTCCACACTTTGAAGTCTTATAACTCAAGAACGGTAAAATTTTTCGCCAATATAATAAGTGTGGTTTGTTCCTCGTAATGTTCTTTTAACACATTGTTACCGAAAGTAAAATTTTTGTATGTTTTTGTGTTGTATTTAATCAAAATTGTGCGTTAGTTCACTCCTAATTTAAATAAAAATATAAAAATATACGAATTATTGCACTTTCAAAGTAATTTTTTTAGCCTTAAAAGTCAAAATTTCCCCAAAATTTCTGCATAGGATTGTAGGGCTCTGCTAATAAAATGCATTTATGCAAAAAAACGTGTTTGCGAAAAAGTGGTCTATTCGTCCTTATTCGCATGAACTGTTCAAATGATGAATGAATTTGAAATTCAAAAGAATCGTGTTTTTATTAACCCGATGTGCTGACGACTTCAAAATAAGCCAAGGGTAAAGTTTAAACATTGCTCTTTGAGATGCATAACTCATTTGATTAGTCGCTTTAACCGTTGGAGCGCCAATTGTCTTTTAATACAAAATTTTCCCCAGAAAACGGGGTTTTTGGACACTGGGGAATAATACATCATTGAAAGACAATTGGTGCCTTAAGGGTTAAGGCGACTGGTCGAACCAGTTCTGCATCTTAAAGAGTTATGTTTAAGCTTTACCATAGACTTTTTTTTAAGTCGCCAACACATCGGGTTCATTCGCAATGAGTTGCAAATAATTGTCCAAACCGGCGATTTTTTTTCTAACTTTGACATTAATTTTCTCAAAAACCTGAGGTGTTGGAAAAGTTTGGACACCGGACTTTTGACCAGGAGAACAATTATAATATAGTGTATAAGGTCGCGTCCCCGTTATATTTTCGATGTTTAGTACTGTTATTTTTGATTTTGCTAACTTTTGTTTTAAATATTCGTCATAGCATTTTGCGGAAAGAAAAATTGATCACGCCCACTTTGTCGCCCCCTTTTTTAGATTTTTCTAAAATCGGAAAATAGCTGGACTAATTCGGGAAATATTTTTAAAAGATTGGTCCATAGTCTAACTTAGGTCTTTACGACAAGAAAAATTGGCAACGCCTACTTTTACGCCCAAAGAACAGCTGATCCGATTTGGAAAAACTTTTTATGTAAATGTTAGTCATAGTTCAACTAAGATTTTTACAAAAAAAAAAAAATTACAACGCCCACTTTTACGCCCATTTTTTATATATATTTTAACCGATTTCGCTATTTATTTTTATACCCTACACCACACTGTGGTACAGGGTATAATGAGTTTGTGCTGATGTTTGTAACTACCCAAAATATTGGTCCTAGACCCACATTCAAGTATACCGATCGACTCAGAATCACTTTTTGAGTCGATTTAGCGATGCCCGTCCATCCGTCTGTCCGTCCGTCTGTCTGGCCATGTAAACGGTGTAAACACGACACAGGTCGTAATTTTTAACCAATTGACTCGATATTTTAAACTTAAGCCTCTTTTGCACCAAGGACGAAGCCTATTGAAATTGGAAAAAATCGGTCCATATTTAGACCTAGCCCCCAAACAAAGGTCCTCTTTAGTTTTGGATCAAATGACTCTAATAACCGTACTATAATAGGTTTTGTTTCGAAATTTGGCACGTAAACGAGTTTTGTCCTCACAAATCACCATTTTGAATGTTGAAGGAATCGGATCAGTTCTTCTTGTAGCCCCCATACAAACCAACTTCCCGATTTTCACATAAATCTCTCAAATTACATGAAAATAGAAAATATTTTATTAAAATTTTGTTTGTGTATGTTAAACGCGTACTTTGATAAGCTTTTCAAATCTGATTATCATCGGACCAATTTTGAATATTTCACCCGATATTCAGTTAAAGCGGTTTATTCTCAACAAAATGAAGCATATTTCACTCAAATTTGATTTGTGAGTGTTTTTACACTTATTAAAGATTTGACAAAATATATCAGTGCATGTTTGAACTTGGAACCAATTTTTCGGGAAACTCTGGTGTAGGGTATTATATGGTCGGTCTTGACCGACTATAATTTTCTTACTTGTTTAATGTTCGTCATAGTCCAACTATGAATTTTACGGAACGAAAAATTGCAATTGACTTGAAATTTGAAACTATAGCCTCTCTTGGCCCAGGGACGAAGCCTATTGAAATTGGAAAAAAATCGGTCCATATTTAGACCTAGCCCCCATACGAAGGTCCTCTTTAGTTTTGGCTCAAATGGCTCTAATAACCGTATTATAATACATAGGTATCTTTTCGAAATTTGGCAGGTAAACTTGTTTTGTGAATCACCATTCCGAATTTTGAAGGAATCGGATTAGCCCTTCTTGAAGCCCTTATAAAATCCGCCTTCCCGATATTCACATAAACCTCTCAAATTTCAGTAAAATAAAAATATTTAATTAACATTTTGGTTGTGTGTGTTAAATGCGTACTTTAATAACCTTAACAAATCTGATTAT
Source organism: Pegoplata infirma (assembly GCA_963921195.1). NCBI lineage: Eukaryota > Metazoa > Arthropoda > Insecta > Diptera > Anthomyiidae > Pegoplata > Pegoplata infirma. The sequence continues at coordinate 184,624,598 of OY992540.1, forward strand.
AATCGGACCATTTTTGGACTTAAGCCCCATATGAAAATTTTCCCCGATATTCAGTTAAATCGGTTTATTGGCAACAAATAGAAGCCTTTTTCAGTCAAATTTGGTTTGTGAGTGTTTTTTACACTTATAAAATATTTGACAAAATATAGATCCAATCGGTCTATGTTTGAACTTGTGACCCATTTCCCGGGAAACACTAGTGTAGGGTATTATATAGTCGGTCTTGACCGACTATAACTTTCTTAATTGTTTTTTTTTTTTTTTTGAAATTGAATATTGTCCGGGCAGAATATTGTGCCACATGTTCTTCAACTGTTGTAGAACAAATTTGAGCCAAATCGAATAATTTTAACCTTTAACAAGTGCTCCTTTGAAGGCACAGTTCACAAGGTAAAAAACAATGTCCATACAAGGAGAATTTTTTTCGATTTTTTATTTTTGAATGTTAGTGAGCTTTATTAGCTTATTAACTGCAAAAAAGTTAAGTCCAAAAGCGACTCCGAAAAAAAAAATTTGAGGCTGGTTTTGAAAAAAAAAACATTTTCTTTTTGCTCTTAAAATAGATTAGTTTTGGTCTAAAATATTTTTCCAGTTTTTAGACCGAAACAAAAAAAGAAAGTCCGCCAAAAACATTACAATTTAGTTGTTTCTGTCAAAATTGAAGTTTTCTTCTAATGATCTACTTGACAAGACCTATAACCTACAGTAGTTAACATGAAAATTAAAAAAACACTGTAGCATCGTGTTTTATTCAAATTGTTCAAAAAAACACAAAACATTTGTGCAAATAATAAATTATCAATAAAAGTGATCATAACTTAAATTAACATTTAATTTGTAGGATATTGGTGCTCTATTATATGTTTAAACAATTTTATTTATATAAAAATGTAAAATAATTTTTATATAAATGAATGAATAGCAATGACTTTTGTCAGCCGATATGAAAAATCGTGTGACAAAAAGCATCTGTTTATTTTTATTTACCTCATACAAATTTCGTAAGTTCTTTTTTTTTTTGTCAGACAAAACTAAATATTTTAAACAAAAAACAACAAGTAAAATTAAATTAAAACAAAAAAAAAAAACATTTTGTTTAAAATATTTTAAAATTTATTTCTTGGCACGTTCTTTAGGTTTCTTCTTCAATATTTAAACAAAATGTCGCCAGATATTATTCAAAATCTAACGAGAGATTGAAGAAGATTCATCTATTGTTGATCAAGCAAAATATTTATTTATTTGTCATTTATGTACGAATACTGAGAACAATTTACAAAGATGTACATAGATAAATTGTAAATATTTTGTTTTAAACAAAATATTGTAACCAATGTTTATTAATTGTTTAATATTTTATTTTGTCTGCTTTATAATATATACTATGTGTTGAAATTTTAAAAAAATATGAGTTTCATTTAAGTATTTTTAATACATAGAAAATAGACTTTTATGGCATAAATGCTTTAATTTTAAACAAAAGTGAATTGTTTTTTGTTAATTCTTTTTAGTTTAATTTGCATAACAATGACTAATAACAAAAGACAGCTGATTTTGCTAAAAATTTTAGAATTTTTATATAAATTTGACCGAATACACATTTGAATTTAATTAAGCCTTTCAAAATTATATTTCAGATGATTTTAATATTTTAGTTGATCATTAACGATTTGTCATTAAAAAAGCCTTTGCTACTTGTAGTATAGGGTTTTTATGTTTGCTTAATAATCTTGACAATGGAATTTGACAAATTCCGAAACATGTGTCGATTAAGTCTTGCAAAAATTACCAACATAAATAAATTTAAAAACAGAAAAATAATATTCTTGAAAATTATTCTATGAGAATATCATAGTTTTAATTAATAAGGAAATAGTGACCTTGAGCTACACTTAAAAAAATAAAACTGTAAAGTTAACAAAATTTTTTTTGTTAACTCGAGTTTACTGGCTTTTTAGCAAATTTTTAGTTAAAATCAGCGTTTTAACTACTTTTTCTATTTAAGTTCAATTTACGAAAATACTAGTTTTGAACAAATTTTGAATTAACTTTTTTTGTTGACTTTAAAACTGAGTTTACGAATTTTTACTAATAAATTTGCTGATTTTTTGTAACACTTTTGTCAAGTGAAAAATTTTAAACATTTCTTGTGTAGCCTCCTATGCAAATCTCATAAGTCCTACTTAAGCTAAACTTGATTCTGTGAAAAAAAAAGAAAAAATAAGTGAAGTGTTAGTGTTTAAAACCATTATTTACCAAACTTAAAATTTTTTACAAAAAGTTTAGCTGAATTCAACTAATAAAAAATGTTACAAAATTTTCAGCTGAATTTTTAGTTAAAATTACGGTTTTTTTGCTACATTCATTCTACGAAAAGTTAACTAAATATTTTTTGTTAAATTAACTAGAAATTTAGTAGGTTCAAAATCAGGTGTTTTTTTAGTTAAATTTAACTAAATTTTTTGCTAACTTTACAGTTTTATTTTTTTGAGTGTAGAATAAACCTACTCAAAATATAATGTTTCTTTGAAAACAGTTCATGGGTTTTCCTAAAATTTAGTTAAAATTTAACTAAAAAATGAGAAATTTTCTTAATTTTAAGGAAAAAAGCTTAGTTCATTTACTTATAAATAGCACTGTTAAACAAAATCATAGAAATTAGCACTCCCATGAACCAAAGTAGATTTAGACCTCCTGATTCCTAATCTGCCTTCCAAATTTTTCTATCACGTAAGGTTTTTAAGATATTCGCGTTTGAATATTAAAAATACGCTAATTTTGCTCTTTTTGGGTCTCCCTGTAACGTATTCTGTTGCTCACACAAAATATGACTAGATTTAGTATACTATAAATATAACCTCTTGATTCCAAATCTGTCATCCAAATTTTTCTAGCGCGTGCCGTTTTTGAAATATTGGCGTTTGAAAAACTTAAACTCCTCTGTCACGCACTTATATTCTTTATGAATCACACTTAAATTTTCAATTTGGATTGCAGTTTTGGAATAACAGTGAACCCCCAAAAAGTGCTTAAATGTTGATTTTTTGAATTTTTAACAGCGAATATCTTGAAAACGGTACATGCTAGAAAAATAAGGATGGCAGATTTGGAAGCAGGAGACCAAAAACTACAAGAATCAGTAAGACATTTCACTGGGAGGTATTTGGTGTCGAACAGTGTAGTTTATAGTTTTTTTTTTTTTTTTAAATGGAGCTCTTTAATATAAGGAAAAAATTCTTACCGCCAAATAAATTTTCCCCAAATCTAAGAAACATATTTTTACTTTTAAGTTATATTTCTTAAAAATATGTGCACACACAATTTAGTTAAAGTTAAGTTAAAATTTACTAAAAATAACTTTATCGCATTTCTCTTCTTGCAATTGAGAATTTAGTTAATTACTTCTCAGAATTTAGTTAAAAGTTCAAAAAGACGTTATATCGTAAACTAAGCAAGATAGAGCGAAGCGGATGAAATTTTTAAAGAAATATGAAATAGCCTAGCTGTGCATATCTACAGGGGCTTAAGGCCCGAATTTAAGATTTGACACTCCCGAGATTTTATATATGCACATACTGCCGACACGAGAAAAAGTCCAACATCATTTTTGTAACTCTTCACTCTTAGGACACTTCCTCAATTTTTTCTCTGAGTATTTTTTTCTATAGAAAAAGTTTTAGCTGTAGAAAAATGTCTCAGACTCTGAAAAAGTTTTCGACTCGTATTGCGTAATTTTAAATGTCTCAGAATCTGAGACACATTTTGGAAAAAGTAATTTTTTAAAAAAGGGATAAAAAGGTGTACTTTTGGTACTTTTAACATTTTTTAGTTATGGTAGTAGAAAACAACAAGTAAGAGTATTAAATTCGGCTGTGCCGAATCTTTTATACCCTCCAACATGCAAAAAAATAAAAAAATAAAATGCAGGGGCGTTTTTTTGGGGGGGGAGGTAAGGGGGTCGCTAGTAGTAATTGAGGGGGGGGGCAAATTTTCCCTCGAATATGTGTTTAACAATTCATTCTTATGCTTTTTTGCACTAAAGAAATACAAGATTATCATTATTTAAAAAAAAATGTTTTATTCCACGCCCATAAAAGGGGGGCGGGCCGAAAAAACGGCCTTTTCTAATTCTCTGGGTCCAAATGCAGGACTTTGAACTTTTTGTGGCATAAAAATGTTGCATTTGTTAAACAAAAACTCAAAAAATCATGTAAAAATATGGTATTTTTCAGAGGTTGGTTTAGTTCTTTAAGGGGGAACTTTTTTCCCCCTGGTCCGATTTTGCTCATTTACGAACTTAACCTGCCTATGAACATAAGACATATTCGTGCCAAATGTCGGTAGTCTAGCTCTTTTATTTTAGACTGCATCGTGTTAACTACAGACGGACATCGCTAGAATGTCTTAGAATCGATCACTGATCATAAATAATATATATATATATAATAATAATAATAGTTTTTGATCACTTGATCAATTATTTTTATTTATTCTTTTCCATTTATTTACAACCCATTTTTAATAAATTCACCCTAACCGAGAACTGGTAACAATTACCGTCGTCTCGTTGTAGCGAAAAAAACCAAGGGTTCTGGCGGGAATCGAACCCACGACCCCCACGTTGAAAGGCTAGCACGCTACCAACTAGCCTATGGGGGCCCCCTGATCATAAATATATATACTTTATATATATTTAATGCGTTACACACGGAATGACAAAGTGAGTATACCCCCATACTGTAGTTGGAGAGTATAAAAAAAAAAGAAAATATCATTCTGGTTGCAGTGCATAGAGCCTCTTTAATCTAATGCAATGGTCGTAGAAACTTGATATTTGGAATGTAAGATCCCTCATCAAAAAAAAACATTCTGGAAAAGGTACTTTTTGGACATTGCATTTTTAAGGGTCGTAAAAGGGGTAAATAGTGTAATTTTTGTACATCTTTAATGAAATCATGGTCCCAGAAACTTGAAATTTGGAATGTAGAATCCTTCGGTAAAAATACATTCTGGAAAAAATAGTTTTTGAAAATTCCGTTTCTAAGGGGGTAAAACGGGGTAAAAAGTGTATTTTGGTACTTTTTACATGTCCTGAAAGTTTATAGAATGCCGGATTCTTGGGTGAAGTCAAACATTCTGGAAAATGTACTATTTCGAAATTTCATAAGCGGGATAAAAAGTGTACTTGTAGTACTTTTTGTATTTCCTAAAAAGATTGTCCTTCTGATAAATAATTTAAAAGTTACTTATATATTACCATTTTTTTTTTTCTATTTGGGGCCACTATGCATGGTATGGTCTTTTTGACAAATCAGTATGTTAAAAAGGGCATATACATTTTTACCAGATTTGTGTTCATGAAGGGGAAATTCCCCCCCTGACCAAATTAAAAAAAGAAAAAAATGAAAGAAAAAAATAAGAAAAAAGAAAGAAAAAGAAAAGAAGAAAGAAGAACATTTTCTAAAAAATGTTCCAAAGGAAAAAAATTTTGAAATCCGAAAATTTTTCATAGAAAAATCTGAACATTTTTAAAGAAAAAATCTGAAAATTTTTATAGGGAAAATCTGAAAATTATCTGAAGGAAAAATGTGACTAAATCTGAAAATTTTTTTGGAAAAAATATCTGTCCATCTGGAAGTTCTTCTTCTTATTATAAAGAGAAATTTTCTTTGGAAAAAATTGTTATGAACGTGACAAATTTGGTATAAAAACATGACTTTTTCTACAGGAAAAATGTTTTAGAATCTGAGACTTTTTCTATAGATAAATGGTCTCAGAATATGTGACTTTTTCTAAGGGAAAATACCACAGAGTCTGAAATTTTTCTGTTGGAAAAATGTTTCAGAACATGAGATTTTTTCTATATGAAAAATGTTTCAGAATCTGAGACTTTTTCTAGAGAAAAAATGGGAATAATGTCTTAAAATCTAAGATTTTTTTCTGCATGAAAAAAGTCTCAGAATTTGAGACTTATTTACAGGAAATAGGTCACAGAATCTGAGACATCTTCTGTACGACTATTTTTTTAAAATCTGACACTTTTTCGATTGGAAAAAAAAGTTTGAGGCCTTTTTTATAGGAAAAAGGTCTCAAAAATGTCTCAGAATTTGGTGCTTTTTTTAAAGGAAAAAAAGTCTCAAAATCTGAAACCTTTTCTGTTGAAAAAAAGGCGTCAGACTTTTTCTGTTGAAAAAATGTCTTAGACTTTTTCTATAGGGAAAAGGTCTCAGAATCTTAAAAATTTCCTTTAGGAAAAAGGTTTCAGAATCTTAGGCTTTTCCTATTGAAAAATGTTCTCAGAATCTTAAACTTTTTCTATACGAAACAAATCTAAGAATCTGAGACCTTTTCTTTAGGAAAAAGATCTCAAAAATGCTTTAGAGTATGAGACTTTTTCTTTAGTAAACTGTGGAAAAAAATTTTCTTAGAGTCCGAAAATTTTTTTGTAGGAAAAAATCTCAGAATCTGAGACAGTTTTCGTAAAGAAAAAGCCTTAGAAAGGAAATTGAGAATTTTTTTTATAGAAAAAGCTTTTGTTTACAAAAAAATGTCTCAGAATCTGATATTTTCTGTGTAGAAAGAATATCTACTCTGGAAAAATTCTCAGATTTAGACTTTTTTATACGGCAAAAGTGTTGGAATCTGCGACTTTTTCTATGGATATGAAAATGTAAACTTTTCTTTTAAAACAAATTAAAAAAAAAAATTTAACTAAACGAAATATGATAATGAAAAACAAAGTTTTGATTTCAATTTTTTTTTGTGTTCACTTTTTTCAATATTATAAGCTTTTCTTTGTAATTATTATAATTATGTAAAGAAGGAGTATAAATGTGTTATATGTAAACTAAAAATGCTTTTTGACGAACTATTGTTGAAAAATCGGCTGCAGTTGCTCGGAAAATTGTTGAAAAAAAAAATTATCCCTGTTTTCGCTTGTCCGACAACGGTGAATTGATTTTTTTATACCCTCCAACCACAGTATGGGGGTATACTCACTTTGTCATTCCGTGTGTAACGCGTCGAAATATCGGTCGGGGACCCCATAATGTATATATGTATATTATTGATCAGTGATCGATTCTAAGACATTCTAGCGATGGAGGACACGATACAGTCCAAAATAAAAGAGCTAGACTCCAGAAGTTTGGCACGAATATGTCTCATGGTCATAGGCTGGTTAAGTTCGGAGATGGGCAAAATCGGACCACGGGGGAAAAAGTTCCCCCTTTAAGAACTAAACCGACCACCATTGGCGTAGGAAGCCAACATTTCTGGGGGGGGCTAAAGCCCCCCTAGATTTTTTTGAATTTTTTGGTATTTTTTTTTTTAATAGAAAAACAAGACCTTTTCCTGAAGCGTTCCCTTTAGCATGCGTCTAGTTGTCCTAGAAACGAATGCCCCCCGAAAGAGGTTAAAAATTCATATTTTTTTTAACAAATTTTGATTCTGAAAATTTTTCGGAAATTTAGAACTCCCAGATACGTTTTGAGAATGAAAAATTTTTAATGTTTTTCCTATAGTAAAATCATAAAATTACTATGATTATTTTCAAGAAAAAGTTCTGATGATTGCACAAGTTGATGATTATTAGTCAAAATTCTAAGATTCTTTCTTCCAATAACTTTTGTCTATAAAAACCCCCTTAGAATTTAGAAACTTTTTTAAATCAAAGAAGTTAAAATGTTTTCCTGAAGTTAAAACCCTAAGATTCGGTAAAGTTTTTATTACTGACAAAAACATCAGATTCATATAAAAACTTTTTTCAATAATTCAGACTATTTTTCAATGGGAAAAACTATTAGATCTAATATAATAATCATTACGAGTCCTTAAGACTCGTAGAATAATCATAACGATTCATTATTATTTTTTATTGTTGCAAAAATTAATGAAATCATTAAAAAAAAATTGTGAATGATTAAAATTCTGGGGGGGGCTAAAATTTTTCTGACAGGGCTATCTACGCCAATGCCGACCACTGAAAAAACGCCATTTTTATAAATTTTTTGTACTTTTGCTTAGCAAACGAAACGTTTTTTATGTCAGAAGAAGTTCAAAGTCTTGTAGTTGGATCCAGAAAGGTTGACTCCCACCAACAAAACCCACCCCCCCCCCACAAAAAAAAGACGCCCCTGTTTTTTTTTAGCGTGTTGGAGGGTATAAAAGATTCGGCACGGCCGAATTTAACAGTCTTACTTGTTTTTATTCAAAGTAAAAAAAAATCCCCCCTGCAAACTCAAAAGCTGTACCCGCCACTGGCATAGGGGAGCTATTTTCCATCGGAAACTCATTGTTGCCTAATTTGAGTTAGCATATTTTGAATATATGTAGGTCGACGATAAATTTCCTAATTTTATTCAAATTTTTGTCCATTTTTGTTGAACAAACACTTACACATTTTTTCGTTAATTTATTAAAATATAACATTTGGTTAATAAGATTATAAAATATTTGTTTGTAAAAAAACAAAGGAAATAATTTAAAAAAATTATAAGGAATTGATACACTTTTCAGTTATATTTTAAACAAAACAAGTAAGAGTGTTAAATTCGGCTGTGCCGAATCTTTTATACCCTCCAACATGCAACTAAAAAAAAAAATTGCAGGTGCGTCTTCTTTTTTTTGGGGGGGTCGGTAGTGGTAATTGGGGGGGGGGGCACATTTCCTCTCAAATAAGTGTTAAAAAAAATAATTCTTATACTTTTTGCACTAAAGAAATACAAATTAATCATTATTAAAAAAAAAAAATTATGCCACGCCCATTAAAGGGGGCGGACCGAAAAACGATATTTTCTAATTCTGTGGGTCCAAATTCAGGACTTTGAACTTCTTGTAGCATAAAAATGTTGGATTTGTTAAACAAAAACACAAAAAATCATGAAAAAATATGGTATTTTTCAGAGGTTGGTTTAGTTCTTCAAGGGGGAACTTTTTTCCCCCTGGTCCGATTTTACTCATTTACGGGGGCCCCTGTAGGCTAGTTGGTAGCGTGCTAGCCTATGAAACAGGGGGTCGTGGGTTCGATTCCCACCAAAGCCCTTGGTCGATTTCGCTACAACGAGACGACGGTCATTGTTACCAGATCTCGGTTAGGTTAAAATTATTTAAAATGAGTTGTAAATAAAAATTGGAAAAATAAATAAAAACAGATCATTGGATCAAAATTATTATTATTATATTACTCATTTACGAACTTAACCTGCCTAGGAACAATGTCGGGAGTCTAGCTCTTCTATTTTGGACTGCATCGTGTTAACTACAGACGGACAGACGGACGGACGGACGGACATCGCTAGAATGTCTTAGAATCGATCACTGATGATAAATATATATACTTTATGGGGTCCTAGACCGATATTTTAATGCGTTACACACGGAATGACAAAGTGAGTATACCCCCATACTGTAGTTGGAGGGTATAAAAATATTTAATAATTAAAGAAAAAAAAACATTAAAATATTAAAAATAAATTTGGCATGCATTAATTACTTAAAAAGAAATACACCAAAATTGTCGATGATCCGACAAAGACACCTATGAGTTTTTAAAAATATTTTGGAGAAACAAAAAAAAAACAGATTTTAAGTCGAGTTTATATTAATACAAAAATAATTCATAAAAATAAAAGAGAAAGATAAAAAACGAGAAGATGCAAGATTGTAGCACATCTAAATCAATTATAATGAAAAGAGCATAGTATGATTGTAACAATCATTGATTAATAATCAACAATCGTCAAATTTAAGATACAAAACATATTATAATAAAAATATTATATTATGATAAAAAATATCATATTATAATAAAAATATCATATTATAATAAAAATATCATATTATAATAAAAATATGCTTGCCACAATCATGTTTCTTTGGTCTCTTCTAAAATTTGTTTAAAAACACATAGATGTTTTGTTAAAGCAGCGACCAAAAATTCCATTAAAATTTATTATAAGTTTGTAGCAAGCACAATAAAATTTTTTGCAATAATTACCTGAAACAGCTTCCAAACATTTTATGAATGTATCCATATTACGTTCACAAGTAGCCTCGTTTAAATAAAAATAGGTTCTGGCACTGTTGACCTTATAACGTCGATCGGCAAATGATTTATCCACATGATATTGAGGCATAGTATCATCTCCCTTAAAATCACCAGCACTGGAAACTGAAGATCTAATGAGAAAAAATATGTGAAAGATATTTAAAATAAAATAAAAATATAAATGGATTGATATGATGGTAGAGTTGGGTAAGATGTTTACACTGGGAAAACAAATTTGGAAGCCACTTTGAAATTTGGTTGTAAAAACCGAAATTTTTGAGATAACAGACATTTTATTGTTCACAGAAAAAAATTTGGGGGAACAAATTTTGAGTATTCATTTACTCAAAAGTTTTTAAAAAAAAATTAAGTAAAAAATTTAATAAAAATTTAATAGTTTTTTAAGTTGTTTTTATTCTCTTAGTTTTGAGAATTCTCATTTAGTTTATAGTTTTTTGTATAAGTATATTTGGTAAAAGTTTGAAAAAAAATGTTTGTAAAAAAAATGTGAAACTTATTTAAACTTAAAAAAAAAGATTGATAAATTTTGAGTAAATTTTTACTTGATACAACTAAAAAGTTAATTAATAAAACCATAAAAATTTTGAGTAAAGTTTTAATTGTTTCAATTAAAAATTTACTCAAATTAATAATTTTTTATTAAAAATTTACTCAATATTAATAAATCGTTTACTGGTGCAAAATTGAGTAATTTTTTACTCAATAGTATTAAAAATTTACTCAAAATTTTTTCTAATTTTTTCTGTGTTACAACGGAATATTTTCACATATAAGCTGAATTCTTGTTTAAACGAGATTTCTATCGGCTGGTACTGTATCATTTTATATAAATGATCAAAATCTCATTATAAGGAGATTTCAGCTTTAATGTGAATGGCTGCGATTTCCATTTGACGACAGCCTAAAAACTATATACACAAATTTGCTTGAAATATCATCGATTTTCTCTTGTCTGTTATGGGGGAAATGCATTTTTTTGCATATATTATTTGTAAATGCATATTTTGTGCACATTTGTGACTGTTAAATACATATTTTTGCATATTTTGGCATAACTTGAAATAATTTTTAACAAAAGAAATTTTAACGAATCAAGCAAACTGTTTATGTCATTAAATTGACTCAAAAGCTAGCTGGAGCGAAATCTGTCCATGTTTGAAACTCTAGAATTTCGATTTTACAAACTATTTTCATTTTTTTAAATTTGCACCTTCATAGTTAAATCCATTCAAAGGAGTGTATTTTTTTTTACTTTTCTCGAGTTTCATAAAAAAATTGATTTTAAAAAAATTTCCCTTGGATCAACTTTCTCGTGAAACTCTTAAACCCACTCTACTGCACCTGCAAATTTAATAGATAACATACTCGACTTCACGTTTTTCGGCTTCTTCTTGAGAAAGATCTTCTTCAACGGAATAATCTAAAATAGGTTTAACACCAAATGAGCGTAATCTGTAAAGTTAATAAAATTTAAAAGTTTTTTAATAATATTTTTAAGCATTATAAAAAATTATATGTTATTAGATTTTAACATGCATGGGTAAATAAATAAAATTAATAATCTCTTATTTTAATATAGATGAAGACAGAGCTTGAAAAGAATTATAAATTTATGAATGAATATTTTGGTGCCGAGCAGATGTTCGGTGATTTTGGTAATTTGGGAAAAAGAAATCCAAATCTTGTTTATTAAGAATTTTTTTAAATAACAATTTTTGGCATAAAAGTATGAACGCGAATTCTCGGTTATAACGAACTAATTCTAAAGTCTCGACGTTTTGGCATCAATTTTCACACAAAATACTTCTTTTATAACGAATTCGGTTATAACGAATCCTCGTTAAAACGAACTGCTTATTATGGTCCCACGAATAAAATTTCATGTGTATTAACCTTTTTATAACGAACTCCCATAAATATTTGGAAATGTGTGGCAATCATGTTTACCAAACTCACAAAAAGTTAGAAATTTTTGGTAAATATTATAATTTTGAAAGAATTTATTTATATTTTTAATGTTTCTTCCCGATAAGTAGTTTATTTATGAAAAAAAGCATCAAATGAAATGAATTTGGACCTCTTTTTTGGAAATAAAACTAATTTGATATAAAACACACCCCGCTTATAGCGAACTTTGTTTATAACGAACTATTCTTACTGGTCCCTCGGAGTTCGTTATAACCGGGTTCGACTGTAGTAGTTTAGCAATATTCAGAAGTAATTTATCCGGTTTTGTAAAAAAAAATCACCAAAGAAAAAAATAACCTCATTTTTGGATAAAATTGATCTACTTAAGTTAGTTTTTCCCGACCCTCCAAAAATCTTAAAAAAGTTTCCAAAATCTTTTAGGACATAAGAATTCATATTTGGCTTAAAAACTTCCATTTGAAACTTCCATTCTAGGCAGAGAAGCTAATTTAGTAGTATTTTGTATGCGTCTATATTGAAAGTACCAACATATGCACTCGTGTTGCATGTCTATATGGTCTGTGGAGAATACACGACATATATGGCTGATATCGTTTCCACGAGAAGAGATTTCGACGGTGGTTGCTGTAATTTCCGGACACTGTCTTATAGGAAAGCACGCTGAGTGGTAAAATGTGCTGTCAAATGTCATTTGCCGGAGTTGCATGGATAAGGAGGAGTTGGTAACTATAGAACACTTTATCTGTCATTGCCCGGCACTTTCTTTCGAATTAAATAAAGCATTCTTTACAAGCTCTGTATGTAGGTTAGTAAATAAAGTATAATTTAAATGTTAGTTTCATGTCCAATCAAATTAATCATGTTATTAAAGTTCCAGTAGTACATGTTCTATGTATCCCAGCAAAAAAAATATATCAACTTTAAAATTACTGCATAAATTAAGGAGCATCTGCTTACTGTGATGAAATAAGCAATGATAACATTAAGGAACAAAGATTTGGGGGCCAAACAGTAAATCTATGAATTAAGTTATAATGGAGTTGAATCTTAAATCCAGTTGGCAAGGACGGGTGGAGGCAAGCGTCTACAGTGCTTGCTACGTTTAGGCTTATAGCCCACCGAAAGTAAGGGGTTTAATGTATGGAGTTTGTAATCCCTAAGCCCGGCCGTTGGACTGCTAAGTAGAAAAAATTGTTTGCCAAAAACAAGTGGAGGTGATAAATTGGGCTTTGCCGAATCTTTCATACCCTCCAGCATGCAAAAAAAAAATAAAAAGTGAGCGTGTTAAATTCGGCTTTGCCTAATCTTTCATACCCGCCAATATGATAAAAAAATAAGAAAAAAAAAAAGTAGAAAAGTTAAATTCGACTTGGCCGAATCTATGAATACCCTCCACAATGCCCTTTTTAAGTGATAATAAATTTTCTAACGAGAAAAAATAACATTTTTGATTAGAAATATTTAATTTTTTGTAAATAAACTTTTTTTTAGGTAATTTAAAAAAAAAAAATAAATAATTTACAAATTTTTTTGAGTGTAAATTTTTTTTTTGAGTGTAAAATTTTTTTCGAGTGTATTTTTTTTTTTGTAAAAATATTTTTTTGTGACTAACCAATGTTTTTCAAACATGTTTAACGGGTTTTCAGCACGTGAATTTAAGGTGAAACTAATCTGAAATTCACGGTTTTGCTAATAACTTTTAAACCACTGGACCGATTTGGCTGAAATTCAATACGGGCCAGCCCAGAGAAATAACAAATACATATGCCAAGCTTCAGCATCCTCAAAACCGATTTCGCTGGATTGCAATACCAACCTGACCAGGTAAATGCCCAACATATGTGCCAAACTTCAAGAGCCTCCGTAAAGTCTTTTAAAAGTTAGCGTGTTTTCAACAGACAGACGGACGGACAGACATCGCTAGATCGTCTTAAAATCGATAGAGGATCATGAATATATAAACTTTATGGGGTCCTAGACCAATATTTCGAGGTGTTACAAAAGGAATGACATACTTATATATACCCTCTATCACTAGACTGGAGGGTATAAAAATTGTAGGGGCGTTTTTTGTGGGGAGCCGTTGGGGGACGCCTTCGCTCTCGTGAGCAATGTTGTGAAATAAATTTATTATGCTTTTTGCACTAAAGTAATGAAATTTAATCATTATTTAAATTATTTTCTAATAACCACGCCCTTTACACCGTAAAATTACATTTTCTAATCCCCTGGGTCCAAGTGCAGGACTTTGATCTTCTTTAAGCATAAAAATGTTTCATTTGTTTAATAAAAATACAAAAAACCCTGTAAAAATATGGATATTTTTCTGAGGCTGGTTAAGTTCTCCAAGGGGGAACATTTTTCCCCTGCCCCTGGTGCAAGTTTGCCCGTTTACGAACTTAAACTGCCTAGTACCATAAGACATACTCGTGGCAAACTTAAGGGCTCTAGCTCTTTTATTATGGACTGCAACGTGTCTTATACAGACGGACGAATATACGGACATTCCAGGAATGTCTTAGATTCTATAAATTTTATGGGTTCCTAGACCGATATTTCTATCATGTTCGAAAAAGGAACATGATAGAAAAATCTGGATTGCAGTTTTGGAATCAGGAGGCCCATTTTATATGAAATCAAATCCTTTGTTTTTGAAAGAATCTGTAACAATGGACCATTAAAAGTGCGAAATTATTGGGATTTTTACTTATTAACAGTGAATATCTCAAAAACGGTACGTGCTAGAAAAAATCGGATGGCAGATTTGGATTCAGGAGATAAAACTCTATAAGAATCAGTTTGATATTTTACTGGGAGGATTTTGTTGTCGAACAGTGTAATTATTTAGCAATAACTCGAAAACAGGATCAGCTAGGATTATCGTGTTAACGATTTTTAAAGTTCAAAATAAAGAGGAATGAAAGACATTAATCGATTTTGTCACCATTTTATCACAACCTAAACTTGCTTGAAGAGGGGTGTGAAGTATATATATTTTTTTGGAAGCTATTTAAATTTTAAAAGTTGGCAGTTAATTCATTTCTCTTGGGACTTATTTAATTGGGACTTAATTTATTTGGGAGTTATTTCGCAGTACTGTTTCATGTTACCAACTGCTTTAGCTAATAAAATCATTGAATGACTATTTTAGAGGGTGAAGCATTCGAGAACTAATTTAGAAATAAGTAGGTTTACAGTTCACATTTAGGTGCACTTAAAAAAAATGAACTAAAAAATGGGAAAATTAACTGAATTCAAGGAAAATTGATAATGATTTAGCTCCATTGCCATGTTTTCCTGCTTTTAAGTTCATATTTGTCTTAAAAATAAGGAAAAAAATTTTTAATTTTAAACTAAAATGAACAAAAAAATGGAAAAATATTATTTCAATTAAGTTCATACACATTTGAGGACCCGATTGAGTAAAACCCCACTGGGTTCAGATCCCGATGGGCCTACCCCCAGTTGGGTTTCTTTAGAATCGTCCTAGTTTTTTATCCAAAATTTTAGTCTGTTTCGCTCTACCTTGCTTACTTTTGAAAAACGTGAATTTTGAGGACTACTGGGGTCTTGAGAATTTAAAAAAACTCGATAACTTTTAAACTATTACTCTTTTGTGTATTTGGCGGTCTTGTTCTATGTGTTAAGAGCCCATTATGGCCCACACATGTGAAGAGGACAGGTTATACTATGAATTGTGGCCTTCATTTTGCTTTATCTGGCTTAGTATTCGAGATATCGCTATTTTAAGTTTTTTGAAAAAAAAATTCCTCAAGTTATAAAAATTTTACTAAAATAGTGAAAAAAAATTCTTTAAATCTCAAAAGATGAAAATTGTGGGAAAATTTATAAAGTATTTTGAAGACAATTTTTCCAAAGCTGAAGTTAAGTGTTTTTTTTTTTTTTTGAGTTTGCTTTCAAAATCAGATGTTTTTTTTGCTGGGATTTAAATACTGATCATGTGCATGGACAGACAATATGAACAATGGAATTTTAGAAAATTATTTTGGAAAAGTAACAAAATCACACATGTATCATAAAATGTTATTATTATTAAATTTATTTGATGTAGGTATGTTTGTATGAAAATTTTTGCATGTATGTATAATGAAATTATTATTAAACCCGACACACTCGTCTAACAAATAATGTTAAATAATATTTAAAATTTTGGGTGTCCTTGACAGAGAATTGCATACACATAATATTACTTATGTAGTCAAAAGTTTTGATTAAAATTAATTTAAGAAAAGAAATACATAAAATCAAACCAATTTATTTTTCGCCAATTTTCTTTATTCTATTGTTGTTGTGGAAGGGCAAATACTTAATTCAAATTTTGCCAAAAATTTTTAATTTATGGAAATTTTTCAAATTTAAACAGAAAAACAGTGTCGTATTTAAGTCGTGATAATACACTTAAAGAAATTGCAGAAACTGCAATTTTACAAAAGTCAAAGACTATAATTTCTTTTAACAAACTAATAAATGGATTGTGAGGAGTTTAGATTCGTAGTTAGTTCATCACTGCTCCCACTAAAAACAATGTAATGCATGATAATCGCTAATGTCGTGATACCCTTTAAGAGATATTTTCTGGATGCAATGAGCGACATTTTGATTTATACTATAAGGCACAAATAGCACAATAGGGAGTCTCGAAAATTTTAAATGTTCGAATTTCAAGACGGAATACTAGCCGAAAAATGTTCCTCGGATAGGCTTAGCGAATTCATTCGAAAGTTATTTTCTTACTCCCTGTCTGATCGAAGTTATACTTCTTAAACCACCCCGATTCCCTAAGGTATTCTGCTAGAGACGCCAATGAGACACCGTTTAGGCAATATATGCCATCAAAAAATCGTTGTTTAAGACGGCTCCACATCTGATCCCGATATTCACATTACAACTTCTACAACGTTTGCTAGAAGCAAGAAGAACTTTTTGTTCTCTTATAATTTGGCAGTGGCCACAGAATTCGGGATATCCTGCACTTATTCAGTGATATCCACCTATCCTTCATTCTATTCTCTGATATCCTATCAATTTCTTTCATCAATTCTACTACAGGCACCGAAATTTCAGAATCCACGTAGTCCCCATCGACTCAGAGTTATTTCTCGCACATTCAATAGCCAATTTGTTTCCAGCGACCCCACTATGTGCAGGGACCCAGATTAGTTTGACTGTTTGCTGACTGATTTGACGAAGGGATTGTATACAACTCCTAAAGATTCCTGATTTTACAGTGTTTGATTCTAAGGTCTTTAAGACTTCGAAGGATCTGTAAAAGTTCGTCTATGTTGAGACATAGTCGGTTCTGTTCCAGTACCGTTCCGTCCACCGTACTTAACATGGTCGATTGTCCACAAAAGCGTTGCTCATGACGTAAATATATACGGGCTGAATGTTTAGTATTACTACCAGGACGGCCTGGGGTGCCGAAGTTCTTAATTTTTGAGCAGTATTTGGTTAAAAAATTCGAAAATGTTGGTCAAAAAACATAATTTATCTCACTTAAAGCACAGGTAGCTCACTGAAGGTACCGCTGTAACATTTTATCATT
Source organism: Pegoplata infirma (assembly GCA_963921195.1). Lineage (NCBI taxonomy): Eukaryota > Metazoa > Arthropoda > Insecta > Diptera > Anthomyiidae > Pegoplata > Pegoplata infirma. Next base: position 184,642,162 of record OY992540.1, read on the forward strand.
CATTTTCCCACAATCAGCTCTAGAATGGTTATTATTCGTCAGGTATTCCGTCACGAACTTCCAAAGTTTATAAATTTCGGGACGTCCTAATGGCTAATCTGTTTCATATTAAAAATCCGATCAAAAAATAAAAAGTTATTGTATTAGAGGGGAGTAGGGAAATGACAATTAAGGGAATCACATTTGGCCTTTATTCCCTTAATGACAATTAAGGGAATCACATTTGGCCTTATGGGCTCTGAGTGAATCTGCCAAATTGGCGGACGCCCATACAACCTAACCTAAGAGATTCTTGGGTTTCAAAATTTTGTTAGTTAACTATTATTAAGTCAAAGATTATGAAAATTAAAATCGCTTCTGCATTAAATGTATGGTCAAAAATTCTTTTGGACTTTTTGTTGTGTCGGCAATATTTACCGAGATATGAGCATTTTAAAATTTTCGGGAATGCTAACTTTTTTGGATCCAAAGTTAGGTCCCATTAATGCACACATGTGAAGAGAACCCGCGAAAGTATGGATATTCTAAGAACCAAAAATGCCCTCCATTTTGCAAGTTTTCTGAAAAAAAAAAAAATTTACCATTTATTTTTGCTAATGTTAGCAAAAAATCTTGTAAAAATGTTGTCAACTCAATTTCAAATTTAGCAAAAGAAATTAGTTCAAAGTTTGTTTAAAATTGCTAATGTGCTAAATGAAGTTTACAAGAATTTTTTGCTGACATGCTAACCTCAACTAAAAATTTGCTTAAAGTTAGCTAACTAGCATTAGCAAAAAAAAAATAGTAAATCTACTAACGTATTTTTTTGAGTGTGACGAATGTGTAAGGAATGTCTATGGGTCGCTGGGGGAACAGGTGGAATCTGAGATATCAGTTCCTCTAGTAGAAGTACTGAACAGAATTGATGATACATATGTGTGGTAATAAGATGAACGATAGGTTTGCATCACTAACAAGGAAGGTCTTCCACAGGGCACCAACCGATTGTGCTGAAACTTGCATATAGGAAAAAGGGGAGCAATCTGAGAGTTACCTGTTTTTTTTTCTTAGCTGCCCAACCTCACATTTAGCGGGTCAAAGGGGAGGGGGGAAAACGGGATTCATTTGGTTTTTTGAGGATTTTTCCCATTTCTTAAAAAGTAACTATATGAACATTTTATACAGGACGAAAGGTTTTTGAAAGGCCTATGCAATGGTCGGGTCCAAATTCGGCATCGTAAAGTTCATTATTGTATATGATCATATATATTTCATTTTTACCTGGGTATCAAAATTAAGCTGACCCGTATTTTTTTCGTTTGGCGAAATTCCTACTAGTTCGGCTTTTATACTGATTTTCCCGAAAGCTCTTGATTGTTCATAAGGTGGCAACCCTTTTTTAAATTTGAGATTGGGCAGCTAAAAAAAACAGGTAACTCATATTTTTCCCCTCATTTCCATACTAAAGTTTCAGGACAATCAATGGGTGCCGACCTTCCTTGTAAGTGTAGGATATCGTAAACAATGGTAAAAAGTCTTCTCACATGTGGAAAGCAGATGGTAAACCCATTCGGCCGAATGACTATGTGCATGGGAACTATTGTAGGAATGATTGCAGGAATTGTGAAGAAGGGGATGAGTCAGTACTGCATTTGTTTTGTTAAGGTAGAACACTGATGAAGCGTCGTCTAAAGCATTGGAGGCGAAGATTTTTTGATGACCTGGACTACTTTATGACGCCAATCTGACTTTTCTAGCAGAATATGTCAGGAAATCGGTATTTTGTAAGAAATAACCCTATAAGTATAGTGGAAATTGGGAGAACATACACATAAATCACAATGTGCATCCGTGAGAGCTCGCCAAATGGCGAACAACTATCCATCCTTCCCTAAGATAACAAAACGTTTGGCAAACCAGTTCTTTAGAACAATCTCACATATTCCTTAATTACATTGGCCGCCTCTAAAAGTTTACATGCTAATGATTTCAAATCGCTGTGAAATGTAGTACAACGAGGCGAAAGTAAGAAAGCTACCGCTCACGATTCACATAAGTCACTTACTCAATTTTCCATTACATAAGCTTTACTTACGATCATAACATTTTCAAGAAATTATGAAAAACTGTGTTTAAAATATCAGACAAATCATTCACTTTTGCTGACGTGAAGCGTTGGCAGTCACTTCAAACTTTACCTAAGCCCGCATCTTTTGTATACTCCAAATTTAATTCAATTCATGGATAAACTAAATCTTATTAACCCTAAACTTAAATACGACACTGTAAATTTTGATATCAGGAATTAAGACTTATAGAGCATGCCATGCTTTTGCGCAAGAGTATATATTGTAAGGATTAGACGTATTCATAGGACAAAGAAACACATATGATTGTGATTAATACAATTAATTGGTAATGTAATATTGAAATTATAATAAAAATAAATGATAAACCTCTCAAGTGTTGGAACAATAGTATGACGATCCTCGCCAGCTACAAAATGTCCATAAAAAGTTGATTTCATTAAAATCACAAAAAGTGGACCGCCCAACATGGCTCTAGCAATTTTCATTAACTATTTTTTTTTTTTTTTTGTAAATTGAAACACAAGTTGCCAAGGAGAAAGCAACGACGAATCATCAAAAGGCAACAAGAAAAATAATTAACACCAATTTGAAGAATTGGAACATGTGGATGTGTGTATTTTGTTTTGGAATAGGCAAATGATGTTGTCAGGAAATCATTATTGCATTTAATTGTACATAAGCAGGTAGATAAAGTTCATTACATTTCCATTTCAAATAAAATTTTTAATCCAAAATAAAATGAAAATAAAAAAAGAAGGAAAAAAGCAAAAAAAAAGCATTAGTTAAATTTTGTTTTCTATGTAAAATTACCTTTCAAGTGTTGGTATAATTTTAATTTGATCTTCTCCAGCAACAAAATGTCCATAAAATGTTGCCTTCATTAGAGCTGTAAACAATTTATCTCCCAGTAAGGTATTTGCCACTTTCATAAGCTAAAAAAATTGATTTTAAATTTTGAGGAAAAAAATTTGGAAAATTTTTAGAAAAATTTTGAAAAAAAATATAATTAAATTTCAGAAATTCAATCAACTAAAAAAAAAAAAATTATATACGAAATAAAAAGCCAATAAATAAACAGTAAAATCATCCATTCATGTCATATGTAATAAATCAGGCATATTAGATTTTTTTTAAGGTTTTTATGACATTCTACTAAATATCAAATAAAATAGAAAAGCATATTAAATCAATAAAGTGAAATAAAAAAAATAATTATTTCATGAATCTATTATTTATCTATTATTTAATGACTTTATAAGATTTTATACAGAACTGGCGAACCTCCTGCACACTTCGTAGTGCAATTGCATAGGTACCCCTTTTTACCCTAACAATTTTCAATTTCAAATATGTCCCTCTATTGGGTGTTAATTATGTTAAAAGATCCTATATGTATGTTAAATTTTTAAATTCTGTGTACCAAAAAAAAATAGTACCAACTTTCGCCCCTTACCCCTTTTTTTTTTGATCCCTTAAGAATTTTTCACGCCAAAAATTTCAATTAAACTTTAAACGCCTCAAATCGTAAAAAAAATGTATAAATCAACAACTTTTGACAACTCTGAAAAAGAAACTATCAAAACAAAACTGAAATGTCACTTTTTCTTTTGACTTAAAAACTAACGCTATTAAAATTGGAAAAAAAATTGGTCCATGTTTAGACCTAGCCCCATACAAACGTCCACTCAGAAAATTATTGTTATATCGTGTCACATGAGAAGTATTTTTTCACTGTAGCAGAGTGTTATTAAAGATCTTACAGAAGGTATATTAGATCGGTCCATGTTGGGACTTGGGACACATTTTCCAGCAAACATAGATGTAGGCCCTACGGTGTAGGTTTTTTTAAATTAAGTTTTGACACGAATTTAAAGTTGGTGATTTTAAAGCATTCAAAGTTTTTGTATACTAAATATGTCCTACTTTGCAGGCCCCTGGTAGTACCCGTATTGGACAATTGGGGTCCAGCATCCAAACGAATCGAAATTACGTTAGCTATAACCAGTATGAATTTCGCTGCAATCGGTCCATTACTTACTAAATGGCTGAATTATTAAAAATAAACCACTATGCGTATGATTGTTATTTTAAGGCAATTTCAAAATTAAGTATCCGCCTCTTATACAGTTTTCAAGTAATTATAAGGAATTATTGTTCCATTGACTAATAAAGAAATAATAATAATAGTTCCACAACTTTAAATGCGTGTAAAAAACTAGAAAAAATGCCTTGAGGTTTTTGTTTTGGAAAATTTTAATTTTTTTCATTTGCGTTTGGGTTCATACCAGTCCAATTTTGGTTGTTACACTGTGTTATTAACACCCTACGCCAGTGTTTGCCGAAAATATATTAACAGGGTTATTTAATTAAAGTTGGAACGGGCGCTAAATCGAATCAAAAATAGATTCTGAGTTGTTCGGTACCCTTGAAGTTGGTTCTATCTATATGTACGAAGTAATTTTGTAATTATTATGATTTTTTTTCATAGCATTAACGAAATAAATACGAAATATTAGTAAGTTTACAAAATATTTTGTATAAATACGAAATATTTTGTGGAAAAACAATGTGCTCGATTCTGGAATACGATTTCACCATTCACCTAATTTTTTGATATTCTTTCGAATTTTAAGATTTTAAATTTTTTGTCTTGTAACAATTCAAGATCTAGTTAATATCTTTAATAATTACAAAACCAAATTTCAAAATCTTAAAACTCGAAAGAATATCAAAAAATTAGGTGAATGGTGAAATCGTATTCCAGAATCGAGCACATTGTTTTTCCACAAAATATTTCGTATTTATACAAAATATTTTGTAAACTTACTAATATTTCGTATTTTTAAAAATTAGATGAATGGTGAAATCGTATTCCAAAATCGAGCACAATATATTTTTGTATAAATTACAAACATTTTTTATTACAAAAAAAATTAACGGAAGAAATATTTCATAGAATTACGAAATACTACAAAGTATTTTTCTATATTTCTTTAATACGATTTTTTTGATATTTACAAAACAAATAAAGGGAAGAAATATTTCGTAGAATAGTGTAGAAAAGTGTTTTGTAGAAATACAAAATATTTTTTTTTTTTTTGTATTTTCACGAAGGTTTTTGTAAAAGTACAAAATTTTAAATTTGTATGCAAATTATTCGTATTTTTATGAATTTTTTGATGTAAGCTATATATAGTAAACTGTATATAGTATAGGATATATCCTCTTATAACTTCTCACAATATCTTATGTTATATAAAAAAAGGAGCCCCTGTAGGCATGGAGGGGGGCCCCCCCCCTTTTGGATTGGAAAATTTTAAAAAATGTAAACACTTCAACATATGATACAAGTAACAAACATAAGTTTTTTTGTAGTATTGTAAATATTTTGGTTTTTAAAGAAAAGTTTTACATATTTTTTTATAAAAACTCTTGATTTTGAGTAAAATTTCGTTTTTAAAAAGTCATTAATATCGAAAAATCTGTAAAATAAGTATCGAAAACACATTATATTGGTTTTTTTTAATGAAAATATGCATCAGGTCATGAAAACAGTTTTCCATAAAACAAAATTCAAACTCTAAGGATCTAAGTCACTTTTTCTACATTAAAAGTCTCAGATTCTGAAATATTATTTCTATAATAAATTCTAAGATGCTGAAAATTTTTTTCTAAATAAAAATTTTCATATTAATTTTTAATTTTCAATCTAGCACTTTTTTCAAAAATCTGGTTTGAAAACCGCAGTTTTGAAAATTTAATAATGACTAAGGACAATATTTTAACTAGCAAATAATAAAATAATAAAAACAAGTAAAAAAGTTAAATTCGGCCTTGCCGAATGTAGTAATACCCTCCACAATTTCAAAAAGATTATTGCAAAAAACTTTATTTAAAAGAAAATTACTTTAAAAAAAAAAAATTCCGCGAAAAAAATGTTGGTAAAAAAAAAATCCGCGATTTTTTTCTTTTTGTGTCAAAAAATATGTTCGTACTTGTTTAAATACCATTTGGTGTTCAATTATGTTCACATATGTCAACCAGAAGCCGAATTAAAGCATTTTGTATTTTTAGGTTATGTTGAATGTACTGAAATTTTTGAGGTGTGCTTACATTTTCGCTCATAACTTTTGAACCGCTGAACCGATATCGCTCAAATGCAATACCAAACTTCTCGGGAGTACTTCCAATAAATATGTTAAGTTTCAGTCATCTCTGTGCAATATTTTGTCCGCGACAGCATTTTCCACAGACAGACAGACAGACGGACAGACGGACATCGCTAGAATGTCTTAAAATCGATCGGGCATCATGAATATATATACTTTATGGGGTCCCAGATCGATATTTCGATGAGTTACAAACGGAATGACAAACTTATATATACCCTCTATCACTAAGTGGAGGGTATAAAAAAATAAATAATGATAAATTTTCATAAACGAATTTACGAAAGCAACTTAAAAAATTTAACGACGTATTTGGAATCTTTCCATTTTATAAAAAATCAGTCCTTAAATGTTGCGTCAAGGCACTAGTATGTAACAGAAGACCCGTAAAAAGCGCAAATGCGAAATGTTCTAAAAATATTTAAATGGCATATTTGGAATCAGGTCCTTTATAATGGCTTTAACAGTAGACCCACGCCTAAATTAGCGGTTTCGAATTTTCGAACCCCAATATCAGAAAAATGTTAAAAGATTAAAATATTTGGTAAGATAATTTGGAATCAGGAGGGCTAAATCTATCTGGTTCATATAATTTAATTTTGAAATTTATCACAAATACCTATTTAAAACCTTTTTACTTTTACATATTGTTTCTAAGAACGGTTTTTATAGGAAAAAATATCTCAGATTCTAAGAATTTATCAGACATTTTTCACAAAAAAAATTGGCAGATTTAAAGACATTTTTGCTATAAAAAGTTTCAAAGATTTTGAAAATTTTTTTGTATAATATATTTTCAGAATATTTTCTATAGCAAAGTTCTCAAATTCTAAAACATTTTTTTAATAAAAATGTTCTCAGATTCTGAGAAGTGTCAAGTTTTGAAGTTTAAAAATAGAGTCTGAGTCATTCTTCTCTAGAAAAATTTACAAATTCTGAGGCATTTTTTATGTTGTCAGTATAGAAAAATGTAGTAATTTCTAGAATTTTTTTTGGACAGGGTGGAGGGGGGGGGGTAGTCCTAGAAAATATTATTATATTGTGATAAACAAAATTTCTAGTTGGGCCCCCCCTTTTCAAATTCCTGGGTACGTCGCTGCCTGTAGGTTAGTTGGTAGCGTGGTAGCCAGGTAGTTGCAGGTTCGATTCCCACCAAAACGCTTGGTCGATTTCGCTACAACGCGAGACGACGGTCATTGTTACCAGTTCTAGGTTAGGTTAAAATTATTAAAAATAATTTGTAATTAAAAATGGAAAATAAAAAATTATTGTTTGATCAAAATTATTATTTTTATTTATTAAAAAAAATATAAAAAAAATTATGAATTTGTTCCATTTTTATTCAATAATTTTGATCCGAAATAAAAATATGAAAACTGTATATTTTGCAAATTTTGTGTTTTTATGAAAAATATTTCGTTAAGTTACGAAAACGTATATTCGTATATTTTTTGATACGAAATTTAATCGTAAAATAATCAAAACTTGTATTTTTTACGAAATTCTAAATTTTTGTAAAAGTACAAACATTTTGTTTATGGTACGAAACAAATAATACAAAATTATCATTTATATTTTTATGCATTAAAGTTTTTGAGCCGATAAGCCGAGACACCTCAACCTTAAAACCGTATTTTTTATATATATTTTAAGTTTCAGGAAAATCGATGGATAACGGTTTTGTTAGTTTCCTTGTTGGTAATTTTTGAATACACTGTTCACTGCATGTAAATAATTTGGAACAAGCTAAAAAATATTTCTATGCAATTACCATCTCTAGAATAAATCAATAAATTTTAAATTATTTGTCATCTGTTTTAAAATTTAGCTGACTTGTCTATAAAGAAATGTGGCCTAAACAAATTTGACAAAGACATCTCAATAAGTGACAATAAAACTTTTTATAGCCAAAGTAGACAAAATTTATGTAAAGTGCTCTATTGTTATCGATTTATTTTGCCGACAATCTGTCTGCCACCTACTTTACGGTCAAAACTACAAAACCAAATACATGTTCTACATTTTAAGCTGTGAAATCTGATTATGTAATGGAATGAATGGCCAATAAGTTTTTTGGCAATTCTATAAAATAAAAAACCAACCAGTTTCCATATATATTGTCTAGAAGATTTGAAAAAAAAAAAAAATAACATACACGTGCCTGCATTTGAAATAAATAATAAATGGATATTTTTTTAAAAATTATTATTTCAAATAATTCACCTGACTAAACATCATTAGTGGTTTTATTTTTTTTATTTATTTTGGTAGAAAAAAATTTTGTGTATAGTATTTAGAAATATCTATAATTAGATTTGATAAAATTGGTACAAAAGTACTTTAATTGGTACAATTTTAAAGTAATGGTTTCTCTGAAAGGAATACGGATACAAATGAGCCAAAAGTACTTTTTCATGATTGTGGTAACTGATTCTTTTGTTAAAACTTCAAAAAAATGCTCATAAAGGGCGAAAATATCTACTTTATAATTTTTTTTATATAAAATGTCAAATTTTACTAAAAATCAAGAAGAAAATTAAAAAAAAAAATTAAGTAAATCAAATTACTTTATGAAAAAAGTCTAAAACGGATTTTTTGGGCCACACTAAAAAACCTTCGTAATATAAATTATTTTGTTTTCATTTAACCAGTAAAGAAATTCATAAGCTTAAAAAAAATATAATGCATATTGGAAAAAATTTCTTAAAATTTGCCTTATTAGATTTCGTAATTTCATTAAAAAAAGTTCATCAAATTTTGGCACCATGAAATAACTCCCAATGAAATAAGTCCCAAGAAATTCCATACGATTTGGGAGTTATTTCATTATGCAACAATTTGAAAGTGAATTATGAAAATAGAAATTGTTTACTTTGAAATTTTTGAATTATTTTGTAAATAAATATGGAAAAATCATTATTCAGAAGTACAAAAACGTCAATAAAAATCCGTAAAGCACATTACGTTTTGCAAGGCGAAATGCACACCGAAATAAGTCCCAAGAAATTCCATACGATTTGGGAGTTATTTCATTATGCAATAACTCCCAAATTTTTTTGATGAAATAAATCCCAACCATTTAAAAGTGAATTATGAAAATAGAAATTGTTTACTTAGAAATTTTTGAATTATTTTGTAAATAAATTGGGAAAAATCATTATTCAGAAGTACACTCAAAAAAATAACTTAGTCAAAATATTAGTAAAAGGTGTTGTAATTTACTTCAACCAAACTTTAGCAAAAAAAATTGTAAAAATTTAACTTTTACAGTTTTTTTGGGCAATTTACTATTGGTAAAATACAAAAATTTTTTGGTATTTTTACTATATTTTCTTGCTAGTTTTTTTTTTTATTTTACTACAATTTTAGCAAAAATATTAGTATTTTCCTTAAAGAAATGGTAATAAAATTCCTTAATAAAAAAAAAAATGTTTCAAGTGTTCTAGTGTGAAAAAAAAGCATTGCAGATTGATGATGCTGCCAACACCATAGCAAAGTAGCCATCCATCAACTGCATGTGCGCTCAAAAATAGGCTACACAATTTTTAGTATTTTTTACCATATTTTTTGCTAATTCTACCATATTTTTTGCTAATTTTATATGAAAATTTTTTTGAAATTTGCCACCTAAATTGTTAATAAAAAGTTGATAATTTTGAAAAATTATTTTTTTTAAATTTTAACACATAGTTAGATATCTAATCTTCAATATCCAAAAGTTTTTTTTTTTATTTTTTTTTTAAATACATGTGAAAAAAATTAAAAATTCGAAAAAAAATTGTTAATTTTTTACAAATTTTACCTGAAAATGTAAGAAATTTCTTGTGTAGACTACTACGCAAATCTCATTTGTTCTACTTAAGCTAAAAAAATGACGCAAAAAAAAATAAAAAAAGTGAAGTGTTGTTCTTTAAATTTTTTGCTTAAAGTGTTTAAGTGAAAAAAAAATCATTTTGGATTTTGATGTTGTTGGAAGTCCAGTTACTGCAACTACAGCTGCTGAGAAGAAGGCAAAAGAAGATGATGCCACCATCAAGCCGAAGAAACCATCCAACAACTGAAGTAATAGTTGATGCTGCTATTACTACATTTAAAGAATGTGGTGCTCAAAAACAGGCAAAAATTTTTTTTAGTATATTCACCAAATTTTAAATCAACTACTTATCAGAGAAAAAAAATTACTAAATAAAACAGTTTTTTTTACCAAATTACAAATTTTTTTATCTATTTCAATTTTACCATTTTTTTTTGGTAATTTTACCATATTTTTTAATAATTTTACAAGGTTGATTTTTTACAAAAATAAAATGGTATTCTTGTAATTTTACCATTTTTTTCCTAATTTTTTGATTAGCAAAATGGTTTTGCTAATATTACCAAAATTTTTGCAACGTCCAAAACTACAGTTTTTTTTGCTAATTTTAACCATTTTTTTTGCTAGTTTTACAATATTTTTTTTTTGAGTGTACAAAAATGTCAATAAAAATAAGAAAAACACATTACGTTTTGCAAGACGAAATGAACACGCAAGTAATTGTTAAAAACGACGAGTTCTTAAAAACAATAGTTTTTATTGCGCACAATCATGAAAACTAAAAAGCATTGCATGGCTAACTGAAGGTCCTCAAGAAATTTTTAGGGCCCTAGAAGTTGGGCGTGCGCTAGCCTGTCCCGAAAAATAAAATTTAAGTTAATAGCAAAAAAACGATGCTCTCTCCAGAGCTGATAATAGAAAAATAATCAAAAAAAAATAATTGGAGTCTGTAGTGCATTTTGTCAAAAAATGCACTATTGGTGTCAAAATTTGCAGAATGTGGAGTACATTAAGGGAAAAATATTTGCATGATGAAATTTAATCCACTTATTCAATTTTTGTTGCAAAAACTATTAAAATATATTTTTCAACTTTTTTTATGGCTTAAAATAGTACTAAAAGAACATGGACGATTTAAAGTACCCTTTTGTACTTGATTGAGTAACATCCGCGTCAATATAAAAATTTAAACTTCAATATTGCCAAAAACCTAGATTTTTCTTTAAAATGCTCTGGTGGACCAAAATTATCCCATGAAAACTTTTTAAATATTTTCCCCTTAATGTACTAAACATTCCACGAATTTTGTTACCAATAGCGGTCAAAACAAAATTTTTTTTGTAGGGAGGCAAAGACAGACTACAATTTTTTTTTGCATTATTTTTCCCATTATCAGCTCTGTAATACCCATATTTTTTTTTGCTATTACCAAGCAAAATTCCAAAAAGGGGCCCTTTTTTGGGACAGGCTAGCGTACGCATATGTGAAAGTGTGTTTTTCTTACTTGTTTTTGTGACTTTCAGACTTTTCGTACGAAATTTTAAATAAAACGTAAATTATAAATTTTACATTCACAAAAATTCACACTGTTTAATATTAATTCGTGGTTTTACTAATGTATTACGATCCAAGGTTGGAGTAAAATTTTGTGTGAGGAAACCATAAAAAATGTGAAAGTGTATTTTTTCTACCATGTATACTACACTCACGTAATTTAAATAGTAGTAAAATTTCAGTGACAGTTGCACTTGACTCACCACTTATTAAACATTTTCATTAATTTCAATTTAAGGTTGCTATTTTCCTTTTCTTACCTACTGCCAATTCACATTTAATCAACAAATACTTTCATTTAATTCATGAAAAACTTCATAAAACGTTTCAAACCAGTTCTACAAATATTTTCATTATTTTCATGTAAGTTTTCATTGTAAGGAACTTTAATGACACAAGTTTCTTTGATCAAATGAAACCTATCTTCGGTTGAAAATGTGCGTATTTTTCCATTCAGCTTATGTCAATTTTCATTACTTTCATGAAGCTTTTTTTTAGTACACATTTGTCAAAATTGGGCAAACTTTTCCAACACTGATATGTGTATATTAGGGCGGGTCGATTTGTATGGATCGAAAAAAACTGAAAAATCGTATAGCAAAAACAAAATCTACAAGAAATTCTAAGAAACTTTCCCAAAGAAACCATTGGTCTAAAATCAAACCCCATACCGCGCCTAACGACATGAAAATCCGTCCGTCCGTCTGTCTTTCTGTCTGTGTAAAACACGCTAACTTTCAAATGTTAGCGGAAGAATGAAAAATATATACGGCAAGCTGCTGAAGCGTGGCGTATATATTTGTTATACTTCAGGTCAGATTTATACTAAATTTCAGCGAAATCTGTCCAGTGGTTCATAAGTTATTAGCATAATGGGGAATTTCAGATGGGTTTTAACCCGAACTCCCGTGTTGAAAAAAACGCTAAACACGCTTTGAAAAGGAATGGTAAGAAAAAAAAAATATTTTAGAATCTATTTTTGTCACTCAAAAAAACTAAAAAAAATATTACACTCAAAAAAAATTACACTCAAAAAAATTTACACTCAAAAATTTTTTTTATTTACAAAAATTAAAAAAAAATATTTACTCAAAATAAATCAAATACTGATGTAAAAAAAATATTCAGTTATCAAAAATTTTTATCGAACACAGCTTTTTTCCTCTCCGATATGCAACTCTCCAATTTCATCCCACAAAAGTATCTATGTGTTTTTTTTTTACTAAATATCATTATGATCCTCAATTACATACTTTTATTTACTAAGAAAAATCCGCTGAACCAGCTTCTCTTTGTAATTAACAAACAAAGGCTTTGGAGGGAATCGAACCCACAACTCCTGCACTTACTTTCAGAGTACCAGGCTACATGTTAATATACTGCAGCCCAATATAAAATGAATAATGGAGTAAAATTATCATGGATTAACGATAAAGCCAGCGATTTATTGTGAAAATTTTTTATTATAATTTTTCGTCTGTGGCGTTTTCATTACAAATCAATCTAATTATTTATTTCTCCATTTCAAGGATTATGTCTACTAATATACTTGCCGCCCATAATCTCAAAAATTGTTCGAATTATATCCAGCGGCAATGTTTTACTGGTCTTGCAGCATATCGGTATATAAAACTACACTCAAAAAAAAAATATTGTAAAATTAGCAAAAAAAATGGTTAAAATTAGCAAAAAAAACTGTAGTTTTGGACGTTGCAAAAATTTTGGTAATATTAGCAAAACCATTTTGCTAATCAAAAAATTAGGAAAAAAATGGTAAAATTACAAGAATACCATTTTATTTTTGTAAAAAATCAACCTTGTAAAATTATCAAAAAATATGGTAAAATTACCAAAAAAAATTGGTAAAATTGAAATAGATAAAAAAATTTGTAATTTGGTAAAAAAAACTGTTTTATTTAGTAATTTTTTTTCTCTGATTAGTAGTTGATTTAAAATTTGGTGAATATACTAAAAAAATTTTTGCCTGTTTTTGAGCACCACATTCTTTAAATGTAGTAATAGCAGCATCAACTATTACTTCAGTTGTTGGATGGTTTCTTCGGCTTGATGGTGCCAGCATTTTCTTTTGCCTTCTTCTCAGCAGCTGTAGTTGCAGTAACTGGACTTCCAACAACATCAAAATCCAAAATGATTTTTTTTTCACTTACACACTTTAAACAAAAAATTTAAAGAACAACACTTCACTTTTTTTATTTTTTTTGCGTCATTTTTTTAGCTTAAGTAGAACAAATGAGATTTGCGTAGTAGTCTACACAAGAAATTTCTTAAATTTTCAGGTAAAATTTGTAAAAAATTAACAATTTTTTTTCGAATTTTTAATTTTTTTCACATGTATTTAAAAAAAAAATAAAAAAAACTTTTGGATATTGAAGATTAGATATCTAACTATGTGTTAAAATTTTAAAAAAATAATTTTTCAAAATTATCAGCTTTTTATTAACAATTTAGGTGGCAAATTTTAAAAAATTTTCATAAAAAATTAGCAAAAAATATGGTAAAATTAGCAAAAAATATGGTAAAAAATACTAAAAATTGTGTAGCCTATTTTTAAGCGCACATGCAGTTGTTGGATGGCTACTTTGCTATGGTGTTGGCAGCATCATCAATCTGCAATGATTTTTTTCACACTAGAACACTTGAAACAGTTTTTTTTTTTTTAAACTAAGAAAAAAAAAAATAAAAATAAAAAGTATTACCATTTCTTTAAGGAAAATACTAATATTTTTGCTAAAATTATAGTAAAAAAAAAAAAAAACTAGCAAGAAAATATAGTAAAAATACCAAAAAATTTTTGTATTTTACCAATAGTAAATTGCCAAAAAAACTGTAAAAGTTAAATTTTTACAATTTTTTTTGTTAAAGTTTGGTTGAAGTAAATTACAACACCTTTTACTAATATTTTTACTAAGTTATTTTTTTGAGTGTATGTTTTCTTTACATCTGAGGTGTATGGTATGTTCAGCAACTTTGTAGAAAATATTATGGCAAATATTTTTGTGAAACATATTAACCCTCTAACTCCCTCTCATAACAGTATTTTTTGGCTCTTTTCTAACAAATCGCAAAAAACACCCCGAAAGAGGGGAAGGGTGGGGATGAAATGTTCTACAAAAATGTTGCCAATAAAATTTTACTACATACCTCAGAGCACACCAAAGCCCAAAAATTAACACAAACACCAAAAAAGAGTCAAGTTCTATGTTTTGGTTATGAAAAAAAGGACGGACGGACAAATCTTCATGTCGTTAGGCGCGGTATAGGGTTTGATTTTAGAAACATGGTTTCTTTGGGAAATGTTCTTAGAATTTCTTGTAGATTATGTTTTTGCTATACGATTTTTGACAAAAAAAATCGACCCGCCCTAGTGTATATATACTTATTAGGGCGGGTCGATTTTTTTTGTCAAAAATCGTATAGCAAAAACATAATCTACAAGAAATTCTAAGAATATTTCCCAAAGAAACCATGTTTCTAAAATCAAACCCTATACCGCGCCTAACGACATGAAGATTTGTCCGTCCGTCCTTTTTTCATAAGCAAAACATAGAACTTGACTCTTTTTTGGTGTTTGTGTTAATTTTTTGGCTTTGGTGTGCTCTGAGGTATATAGTAAAATTTTATTGGCAACATTTTTGTAGAACATTTCATCCCCACCCTCCCCCTCGTTCGGGGTGTTTTTTGCGATTTGTTAGAAAAGAGCCAAAAAATACAGTTATGAGAGGGAGTTAGAGGGTTAATATGTTTCACAAAAATATTTGCCATGATATTTTCTACAAAGTTGCTGAACACACCCTACACCTCAGATGTAAAGAAAACACAGTTTTATACACCGATATGCTTCAAGAACATATCCAGCGGCAATGTTTTACTAATTGCCGCTGGATATAATTCGAAAAATTTTTGGGATTATGACTGGAAAGTATATTATACATAATCCCTGAAATTGAGAAGTAAATAATAAGATTGATTTGTAATGAAAACGCCACAGACAAAATTATAATAAAATTATATATAATTATAATAAGAAATATTAACAATAAATCGCTGCTTTTATCGTTAATCAATGATAATTTTACTCCATTATTTTTTTTATATTGCGCTGCAGTATATTAACATGTAGCGTGATACTCTGAAAGTAAGTGCAGGGGTTGTGGGTTCGATGCCCTCCAAAGCCTTTGTATGTTAATTACAAAGGGAAGCTGGTGCAGCGGATTTTTCTTACAAGGGAAGTATCTCAACCCTTATGAACCGATTTGCATGAAACGTAAAATACATATAAAAGAGACAATTCTAAGGTTATGGTGTCTCGGCTTATCGGCCATATCAAGGATTTAGGGGTTCAAAACATGGGTAAAAAAATGACGAAAAAATCGTTTTTTGGGTTTTTCAGCCCTTTCTTTCTTAGAAACTATATGATGTTTACATATGAGCAGAAAGGGATTTCTAATGCCTATCCAACGGTGATATAACCTTGTAAAAGTTTGGGTTTATTAAATACTTTTTTCATGAAAATGTGTAAATTTTGAGGGGTATTTATATGAAGACATAGACCTACGATGTCCATATGAATACGAAATAATCTTCATTAAATTTAAGTCGACACGTATTTTTGCTCTAAAGGATATTCCTGTTAGTTCGGGAGTTATCGAAATTTTCCCGGAGGTCCACATTGTTTCATAAGGGGACAACGAAATTTTGAAACACTGATATGGCCGATAAGCCGAGACACCCCAACCTTAAAATCGACTCTTTTATATATATTTTAAGTTTCAGGCAAATCGGTTCATAAGGGTTGAGATACTTCCCTTCATTATTTCGTTAAAAAAAAAACACATAAATACTCTTGTGGGATGAAATTGGAGAGTTGCATATCGGAGAGGAAAAAAGCTGTGTTCGACAAAAATTTTTGATAACTGAATATTCAGTATTTGATTTATTTTGAGTAAAATTATAAAATAAAAATAATTTTTGTAAAAAAAAATTTCTAGTGTAAATTTTTTTGAGTGTATTTTTTTTTTTTGAGTGTAATATTATTTTTTTTAATTTTTTTTTGAGTGACAAAAATTTCTAAAATATATTTTTTTGCTTACCATTCCTTTTCAAAGCGTGTTTAGCGTTTTTTCAACATGGGAGTTCGGGTTAAAACCCATCAGAAATTCCCCATTTTGCTAATAACTTATTTACCACTGGACAGATTTCGCTGAAATTTAGTTTTACTGTGCGATTCGCTATCTCGGTCGAAGTGAGTGACTACAAAATTTGTACGTAAAACAAAAACAAAAAACTCAAATTTGTTTTTGCTTTACGTACAAAATTTCTAGTCACTCACTTTGTACGACATACTGAATCAAGGCATTAATCTGACCGGAAGTATAACAAATATATACGCCGCGATTTAGTAGCTTGCCGTATATATTTTTCATTCTTCTGCTAACATTTGAAAGTTAGCGTGTTTTACACAGACAGAAAGACAGACGGACGGACGGATTTTCATGTCGTTAGGCGCGGTATAGGGTTTCATTTTAGACCAATGGTTTCTTTGGAAAAGTTTCTTAGAATTTCTTGTAGATTTTGTTTTTACTATACGATTTTTGATTTTTTTTCGATCCATACAAATCGACCCGCCCTAATACTTATTGTTAGTATACGATATTGCGAATTCCATTAGCCATCTCTGTCTACAATTGACGTTATAGCAACATTGTTGAGATTTAACAACAAATTATTTTAATTAATTTAAAAACATTTAAATCTAATTTTTGCAATAAAAAAAAACATCAGAGAAAAATATGTACATATGTATGTATAAATGGGATGTGGATGAACGGACATTGAGATAAATGTACTTCTTATTTTCAGAGTCTTAAAATAAGTAATTATTCTAATAAATTAAATATTTATTGAGTTGTGAACTATCACGTGTTATTCAATAATACTTTCTAAGATTGGTGTTCGGTAAAGATGGGCGCTGGTCTCGTGATTTGCGTGATTCTTACGAATCACGCGATTGTGAGTGAGCGTGAGTTGGAAAAAATCTGTGTAAGTGATTATTGAGTGAGTCGCGATATTCGCCATTTAAAATTATGATTCTCAATTACAATAAAAATTATGTTATTATCAGTCTCAGCTAAATCTTTCTGAAGACTGTTATCAGAAAAATCTGTTTGACTCGCAAACCGGTACATAAGTATCAGTTTGCGTATCAATAAAGAAAATCGACTGAAACTATGGTCCATCGTGCTGTCCTGTCCCATCGAGTAAATATTCAGGAAATTACCATATGGTCTACTAACTCTAAGAACCCAGAACCGAGTTCTCAATTGTGGTTTACTGATGACCAGGGGAACCAAAAATATGCAGTATCATGTTTTTTCCTGTGCATTTTATTGATAAATAGGTAAGGTATTTATCCGTTTCAGAAGTTTTTAAGAAATCTGGCATCGATTTGTTAGAGCATATTTTTGCATATTTTAGCCTTAAGAGCATATTTTTGCATATTTTAGGTTTAATAGCATATTTTAGCATAAGAGCATATTTTTAGAGCATATTTTCAATTTTTAGAGCATTTTTCCACTTTTTAGAGCATATTTTTACATTTTTAGAGCATTTTTTTTTTAATTTTTATAGCATTCTTTTCCAATTTTTTTTATGACAACATGTATTTTTAAATTTTTTATCCAACAAGAATGTTTTTTTTCAACAATTACGGAATTGTGACGATTGATTCCCATTTGGTCTGTTCTTGCTTCATATCGGTATATGAAACTATTAGATTCAGCAACTTGGCAGAAAACATTAAGGAAAATATTTTTGTAGAGCATATTTAACCCTCTTACTATCGCACATAACGGTATTTGGAGGGTCTATTCTCTAACAAATTGTAAAAAAATACAACAAAAAAGGGGACATATTTTTTTTAAGAGCATATTTTTATTGTTTTTAGAGCATATTTTCCGTTTTTAAGGGCATTTTTTAAGCGCATAAAACGTGTTTTTTAGAGCATATTTTTGGTTTCCCTGCTGATGACTCTAACGATTCATCTCCTTGGATAAATTGCCAAAAAAAAGTCTAACAATGTAATTTTACTACCTTTGGCATCAATTTTCTCGAGATGGAAAATATTGGTGACCAGATTTTTGATAACCAGAGCAATTTCAATTAAGTTTATAAAGTCACGTAAATACCAGTCACAACTTTGTTGCTTTCATTATAATTGAAATAAATTGCCGCCTTAATGTTTTCATACTTTAAAGATCTGTTAGATATTTACAAAGCTAAAATGTTTGTTTTGTGTGGGTTATTATTTTAAATATTTAAGTAAACAAAAATTATTTATGAAATAATGAATTTATTTTGCTGAGACCCACAACAAATACCAAACAATACAAAATACAGCAAAAAAATTTAAAAAATCAAACTGACAGTTTTATTTTTCTATAAACGTCACATTGACATAGAAATTTAATATTACACTGAAAAAAAAGCTTCGAAAGTAATGCAAATTGACAAAAGCTTAATGAAAAATGATTTTCAACCGAACACAGGTTTCATTAGATCAATGAAACTGGTACCATGAACCCATTTTGTACCAAGATTCAATTTTATTTTTTGGAAAAAGGTACTTTTTTGGGTAATTAGCACCCGCTGATATCAAAAATATTGTCAAAAAAATTTCTCAATGTTCCGTTATTCCAGAAACTCATTTCAACTTTTTATGCAATTTTAATATTTGGATTTATTTTATTAATTTATTTCATTATTTTAAAAATAAATAGTTTTAAAATGATTAGTTTCAAATTAGTGAAATTTGATAATATATTAAATTTAAAACAATTTAAAATTAATTAAAAAAATTAAAATACGAAAATAAAAAAAAGATAAATTTTCGTTTTAGCTTGAAACAATTCTTGTACTGATGCACATTGCATTTAATGCACATATAAATTGCGGTGGTCAAGGGGAAGATATTCCTTTGTAATTGCAGAAAGATGAGACTTAACATTCGTAACAAAATTTACCTGAAATTCTACCTTTTTAAAACATAAATATTTTTTTAAAAAAAAAGTGATCTCTACTGTTCGAAAAATCGAACAGTGGATAGAATTTCTTTCAATGAAAACTAACATGAAAATATTAAAAATATTTGTAGAATTTGTTTAAAACGTTTTATGGAGTTTTGAAATAATTGAAAGTATTCATTTATTAAATGTGGAAAATAAGCAGGTAAGTGAAGGAAATATACAACTTTAAATTAAAATTAATGAAAATGTTCATTAAAAATAAATTATTTGAAACTGTTATTTTAAATTTTCATTTAAAAAAATTTTTTTGAACAGTTAAATTTGAGTTTTTTCAATAAATCTCATAACAGTTATAATCTCTGAAAACAAGTTAGAAAAAAAACACTTTCACATTTTTTTTATTTATAGATTTCACTCAGTTTTCACACACAAAATTTTACTATATATATCCTTTAATTTTAATACGTAAGTAAAACCACGAAAAAATATATAAAACAACGCGAATTTTAGTAAGTATTTAATTAATCAATTACATTTCATTACATTCATTTTCAAAAAATCACAAAATAAATTGGTGCTGCTTTGATCAGCTGTTTATACCCTACACCACTCTGTGGTACAAGGTATAACGAGTTTGTGCTTATGTCCCAGCAGAAATTTTGCTGAACTGGCAGCAGCTTTTGGAAAGGAAACTCGAGTGATGGAGCCCATCCAAACATGCATGATTCTCTAAGGCGATGTCACACTTTAGAGCGCTAGTTGGATACACCGAAATAGCGCTCTTGAGACGCTCTGAATTCACATCTCTTTAGAGCGCTGAAAAAATCGCTATAAAGATGCAGTGAATTCATGTATCTTTTTAGAGCTATTTAAGCATAAAGATGAAAAACATTTGACAATTTCTGAAATACAAATTACAAAATCTGAAATACAATTGACTATTTCTGAATACAATTTGAAAATCTTAAATACAATTGACTAATTCTGAAAATCAGTTGACCTCCTGCAAGCATTTGGAAGAAATATCGCCTAAGAAATCTAATTACATTTAAAAAATTTCCAATTATATTTCGAAAATTTCAGATTATATTTCAGAAACTTCCATTTATATTTCAGATATTACCATTTATAACCAAAAAATTTTAATTTACATTTTAAAAATTTTCAATTATATTGGAAATTTTTTAAATATAATTGGACATTTTTAAATATAATTGGAGAGTCTAAAATATGATTGGACATTTTTTGTAATATAATTTGTATTTTCTGAAACTAAAGTGGAAATGGTGAACTCAATTTTTTTCATTCAAAATGTGTTAAAGGTGCTATGATTGAAGCACTCTTTGCAGCGCTGATTAATGCGCAATAATGATGCAGTGGGATCATGTGTCTTTGTCCAAAACTCATGGTTTTTTATTCAAAAAGTGTTAAATATATTTAAAAGGAAAGCATGTGTGAAATTTTATCAAAATAAAATTTTATATTTTAAGTTTTATATAAAAAATCTTAACAAAAAATTTATAAATTTTCCCCTTACTTTTACTGCATCCTCAAGAGCGCTCTTTGGATGCGCTTCGGTATGCTATAAAAAGATGCTGTGTAGCCAAAATCTCGATTTATTTTTGCTGGGGTTTGTAACTACCCGAAATATTGGTCCTAGACCCACTTTCAAGTATACCGATCGACTTAGAATCACTTTTTGAGTCGATTTAGCGATGCCAGTCCGTCCATGTAAACGTTTTGCGCATGATACAGGTCGCAATTTTTAACCGATTTGTCTGAAATTTAAACTTAAGCTTCTTTTGACCCAAGGACAAACGCTATTGAAATTTAAAAAAATCGGTCCATGTTTTGACCTAGCCCCCATACAAACGTCCCCTTTAAATTTGGTCAAATGACCCTAACAACCGTATTTAAATGTAGGTATCCTTTCGAAATTTGGCAGGTAAACATGTTTTGTATTCACAAATCACTGTTCTAATTATAAAGGAATTGGACCAGATTTTCTTGTAGCCCTCATACAAACCACCCTGCGATATTCACATAAATCTCTAAAATTTCATGAAAATAGAAAATATTTTATTAAAATTTTGTTTTGTGTGTGTTTAACTCATACTTCAATTACCCAATCAAATCTGATTATAATCGAACCATTTTTGAACTTATAGTGCGTTTACATTGGATTTCTAATCTACACTCAAAAAAATACGTTAGTAAAAAAGTTTGTAAAATTGTTTGTATCCCAACTTTACAACTTTTTTTACTAAATTGTACTAAAAAAATATTTTTTTGTAATTCGTTTTAGTAAACTCGCGTTACAAACTATTAATTGTTTACTGATTTTTTAATAATTTTTTCAGTTGATTTTTTAAAAATTTCGTATTAACTTTTCGGTTTTCTTTTCTAGAAAAGTAATGCACTAATGAAATACAAAAAGAAAATGTTATTAAAATATTTGGAAATTAAAAAGAGCATTTAAAAAAAAATATACAGTTAGTTATTTTTTTATTTTAATGGTAAAATATGTTTATTATTTTCAATATTGAATTACACTTATTTGTCTGCTTCATTGTAACTACTTTGTTTTCTTTCAAATAAAAAAAAATATATAAAAAAGGGAACAAAATGCAGTAAAGAGAAGATATGCAAAATAAGCTGACCTTTTTCAATTCTTTTTTCTTTCTTCTCCACTTGCGGTCCTTTTTTGTTTTACGCTATCTGCGATTTTTTTTTTTCTTGTGTGTAGTGTACACAAAGGGTTGATTTCTTAATACTCAGAATAGTATTGGTAATTTTGTGTACTTTTCTTCATGCCTTTCTTTCTATTATTCAGTTGAAAAATAGCATTTGAATTGACAACGTCGCGGAGCGGAGAAATAAAAAAATGTACAAACAACAAAATATTACAACACAAAATACAGGTATTTTTAAAGTATTTTTTGTTTAAAATTAACTCTTTTTTTAGGACAATAAATAAAACAAAATAGAAAATGATGAAAGCAGGTAACAACTGTATATTCATGTGTTCCATTTAAATAATATCAATATAATGTATTTTTTATTCTAGAACACCAATTTATTCAACATGTCAATTTATTCAACACAATTTTCAAAGCATTAATTTTATGTGGTATGTAATTTATATTTTGTATTAAAAAAATGTATTCAATATTTTCTCTTACATATTTCAGATCAAAAATTCAAACAAAATCTGAGTTGCATTGAAATAGTAATGGCGACAACAAGCGCAATATGCAGTTTACATATAGTAAAAAAAGACCAAAAATTTAAAATACACAATTTACAATTTTTTTACAAAAAAATTTAGTAATACTAATTTTTTTAGTATTTTTTAAGATTACTAATTTTTGAAAACCAAAGTTTGTAATGGTAACTGAAAAAGTTATCGGGCACAAATTGAAAACTTTATTAGTAATGGTAACAGACTTTTTTGTAAGGAATACTAACAAATTTTTATGAGTGTAGTAAATTGCGATTTTAATCTACTTTGCTATCTGTACCGTTTACATTGGCATTTTTTACATTTGAGAAGATTAGGATTGGCATTTATAACAACAAGTTGGTAATAAATGTGTGTGACTTCGTCAAAAAACAGCGACGGTAATTAGTCGTCGTATGATTAACAAGGACAGTGACGGCGTTTACAAATAACAATGACGGCGGCATACACATACTTGGCGGCGTCATCAAAACGGCAGGCTTTGTGTCGGTGTTTTTCAGTGTTGGAAAATGCAAATAATAGAAATACAGAGTTGTACCTAACTTTACCAGATTGCATTTGCCGATTAGAGTCTAAACTACTAGATTGAAAAAATAAATTTTGTATGGGCAATCTAATAGATTGAAACTGTATTGGAGCCACAATCTACTTTAAGCTAGCTTAGAGGACCAGTGTAAACGCACTATTAAGCCCCATATGTAAATTTCGCACGATATTACTTAAAGCGGTTTATTGGCCACAAACAGAAGCCGATTTCACTCAAATTCGGTTTGTGAGTGTTTTCTACACTTATTAAAGATTTGACAAAAGATAGACCCAATCAGTCTATGTTTGGACTTGGTACCCATATTTCTGAAAACACTGGTGTATTGTATTATATGATCGGTCTGGGCCGATTGTAATTTTCTTACTTGTTTTTATTTGTCTACATTTTTCGCTGCAGCACAAACTAAACAGAAGCGACTAGAGAGGTGTCAAAAACAACAAGTTTTATAAACAAAATTTAATGAATTCTTTTAATGAAACTATGAAATCTAATGAAGCAAACTTTATGAAATTTCTGACAATATTTATGATATTTTAATAAGCTTATGAATTCCTTCATAGGTTAAATTAAACCAAAATAATGAATCCGTTTCATTTATATCAAGAAGGATTTTTTTCAGTGTACCCACTTGTACCTATTTGTTTATTATATACGAATATATCTAAACAACAACAAAATATATACATATTATATAAAATGTAGACACTTATACAATCTACATGGAGTATAAGTAATTCTCGTTCTTCCAAGAAAATATCTTATAAATACTTAAACATTTGTCTACACGTTATAAAAGAAACTAATGCATATTTCACCTATACATAGATGAATGTAATGTCAGTGTATTAGTGACTATGTGTTAACAATTGGTTCAGTTTTGGGGGCTCGTCTGTTTCGTTTATAAGTGTTTGTAAGTGAATGAATATGTCTGAAAGTTGTTTTTTTTTATTTTTACAATGTAACTTTTTGAATTCGCTAGGAGACAAAACTGACGTTTTTAGTCTTTTGTCTGTCAAACTTTGCCAAGTGGAAGATTATAAAAATTAGGTAAATAAAAATTTTTACATTCATAAATATGAATGTGGCACACTTTTTTCTCCTAAGGGAAATTTTGAAAAAATTTTTAACAAACATTATACCTATCATGAATCACAAAATAAGGACTTTTTCTTGTCAGGCCAAATTTAAAATACCAATTAAAAACAAAAAAAAAAAATTTAAAAATACTGCGTATTCTGTTTTAAAAGCTTTTCAAAAACTGCTAATTTTAAAGCTGTTTTAGTGCCTTAATCCCCCCTCTCAAATTAGTATAATTTTATTATTTTGACATAAAATATATTTGCTGGGTTTGCATAGAATCACGTGAGATATACATACAATGTTATACATATACCGGTTTAAAGTTCTCCCCACATCTATCATTAAAACTACATAACAACAAAAAAAAAATGACAAACACAATGAATGACGACTAGTCGTTCCACATTTTTTGTGAGTCTTCTTTTCTTGTTCGCGGTATATAAGTTGTTGACTTTTTTCCTCTCTTCTTTTACGCTTTAGTGATTCTGGTTTGTATTCAAATTTTTCGCTAATATACCTGACCAAATTTTAGCTAAATATGAGATAAACCATTACTGCCGGAATATTGTAAGTACAAAAATTTAAAGCTACTTTTTTTGATAAGTATAGATTATCTACGAGATACTAATGCAATACATTGTGTTGGTATTAGGAACATAGGTTATGAGGAGGAGGAAGGAGAAAATAATGTTTTTAGATTTTTTCAATTCGTATCTAACTGGGAAGACAATTGCGAGAATTTTATTCCACATACTGATAAATCTGCTAGAAAACGAATTTTATCTGTAATGCGTTGAGCAATAGAAAGCTGGTGTGATCTACTGGACATGACAGTATTATGAACATTGATCCGCGTCTCAGGGAAGAGTTTACATATGTCAGCTGAACACTAACCGTAGCAATATCGTTAGATTAATTACATTGATAGTCAAGCGGCTTTAAAGGCACTATGTAATACGATATACGGTCAAAGGTAGTCGGCCGTTGTCGCCAAGAGCTGCAGGATTTCATCATCTCGAAATCCAAGAAATGATACAGCGGACAAGGTGCTCGTATGGGCGCAGTTTTGCCATTAAGCGTAATTATGACCAACGTTCATTGAACGCCATGAAGATTCAAAATAAGAAAGCAGTAAAAACTACATATATCCAAACGAAGGCCTTGTAGACTTGCAGTCACAAAGCTTCTTCATATGGAAAAAGCAGATCTCAGGAAGTATGTAGGATTAACTACAGGCCATAGTGGCTTAAAAGCTTTTTTTAAAAAGTTGAAACTGATCAGAGCTGACTTGTGCTGATGAGACGAAGAGATAGTGGAGGATTCATTTTATTGTCTTTGTCAGTGCCCTCCACTATATCGCACTCTATTTAATTGTTTTGGCTCGTACTTCTTTCAGAAATTGGAGGAACACAGAAATGTCAACCCATGGAAGACGCTTAAATTCCCAGTCGGAAAAAAAATCACCGCTAACTTACTTCTGACCCTCTCTTTATAAAATTGCTAACATCTTTATACAGTTTTTTCCAAATGTCTACAAGTATCAGTTAGCAGTATCCACCAACAATGCTTTTCGGCACCCGCTAACCAACTGTTGACTTGTCCTTGGGGACATTTAAAATTGTATAACGATGTCAGCAATTTTATAAAGTTAAAGTCAGTAGTATGCCGACTAGGTATATTAGGCTGACAAGGGAAGTATCTCAACCCTTATGAACCGATTTGCCTGAAACTTAAAATATATATGAAAGAGACAATTCTAAGGTTGGGGTGTCTCGGCTTATCGGCCATATCGGGGATTTAGGTGTTCAAAACATGGGTCAAAAAATGGCGAAAAAATCGTTTTTTGGATTTTTCAGCCATTTGTTTTTAAGAAACTATATGATGTTTTCATATGAGAAGAAAGGTTTTTTAATGCCTATCCAATGGTGGCATAACCTTGCAAAAATTCGGCTTCTTTAAATATTTTTTTCAGGAAAATGTGTAAATTTTGGGGGGTACTTATGTGAAGACATAGACCTACGATATCCATATGGATAAGAAATAATCTTTATTAAATTTAAGTCGACCCGTATTTTTACCCTACATGATATTCCTATTAGTTCGGAAGTTATCAAAATTTTCCCGAAGGTCCACATGGTTTCATAAGGGGACAACGAAATTTTTAAAAACCGATATGGCCGATAAGCCGAGACACCCCAACCTTAAAATCGTCTCTTTAATATATATTTCAAGTTTCAGGCAAATCGGTTCATAAGGGTTGAGATAATTCCCTTGTGAGTAATTTTGATGAAACATATGTGACGACATAAATCATCATGCTATTGTACAGGAAGTCTGAAGAGAATTTTGATTAACATAGAGAGCAGCACAACACATCACACCCCTACCATCCTTCCTCGAGGTATCACTTTGGATCAGGAAATGTTTTAGTGGACATTACGTCAACCTCGTTACGAGAAATTGCAGACGTTGTGTCAACACAACCAGGTTAATTTATTATGGGTACAAGAACACAACTTGCGAAACTTGGAGCTGATGGTGTAGGTACCACGGTGCTAGTTTTACCACCGCTCTAACACTTTAAACAAAGACGAAATTCCAAAAATATTGCCAAAGCGAACAGGAAGTGGAGAGAACTAACAACATGTAAAATCAGCAGAACTTTATGGCCAACTTATGACCAAGGGAAAACTAAATACCTTTTATCACATACGAGAAGCGAATGTCGAGCTCTAACGGGAATAATAACTAAGTACTGCCTCATCGGCATTCATGCTAAGAATATTAGTCTCATCCCAGACCCCAGTTGTAAAAGATGAATGAAACAATAGAACACATAATTTGTCACTGTCCAGCAGTGGCAAAGCGTCACCGATCGATTACTGGACAGATAAGCTTTAATATCTTGGAGAATATAACGCGAATGGATCTCATAATACTTTTTATTTTTCGAACAGTCCTACCTCACACTTACCCACCCCAACCGACCGAGAGGGTTCGTTCCCATGACGAAGGAACACGTACACACCATGGTCCGAACCATAGCGGATAAGGCTGGATAGTAGGGATATAACCATTTGCATTTTTTTGCAAATATCAAAAAGGACCTATCATAGTGAGAAAGTACATGAAAAATCAATAAGAAATGTGTGCTCTTTTTTCCGCGAATGTTAAAAAAGGTTCGGCACCGATCGCGATGAAGTTTTCGTTAATATTTTTTTCAATTATTCAGGCAACCCATATTTCGAATGTTGAAAACCATACTATTATTTTATTTTTGTTTGATTTATGTTGTAAAACGACTAAAACCCAAAAAACCGTTGAAGGGAAGGTTTCCCACCTCAAAACATAAAAAAAATAAAATTTGTGGTGTTTTAGAAAATGCAATCGGTGCCGAAGGTTTTTTGACCAAAATGACACCGCATAACGTTTTTTGTTGTCAGTATAACATTGCCCATACCGGTATGATAGGTTCTTATTTTGGTTATACCCCTACTGGATAGGTATGCTATAAAAAGAAACTGTGCTGCCAAAATCTCTCTGACAGAGCCTACCCATAAATTTATAAGAAATTATTTATAGTTTAGGTTATAAAATGCTGCCAACGTTTTACGTCAGCACATATAGACTCTGAGGTCCGTTGTGATACCACGGGCCGGTAATGGGGTTCCCCTACCAGTCCCTGCCGTTAAACCAATTTGAGATCCTTATGAAACCCCTAAGATATTAAATTTTGATATCCGACAAATCAGAAGACCGTGCAGCTCCCTAGATCCCAGTGAAGCAAGTGTCTGACCAGAAAGTTCAGGGCAATGACAGATGAAGTGTTCAATAGTTTCAAACTCCAACTCATCCATGCAACTCCGGCAAAAGTCATTTGAGTGTACATTTAACAGCTCTGCGTGCCTTCCTGTAAGACAGTGTCCGGTAATTACAGCAATTACCGTCGAAATCTCTGCTCTTGGAAGAGATATCAGCTCACTTGTGCGCTTCTGATTAAGAGAATTCCAAATCTGCAACCATTTTTCTTTTACCAAATTAGTGAATAGAATGACTTCAACGTTCCGAAAGAAACGCACACAGATGATCTCCTGTAGAAGGACTTTTACAATAAATTAAACTCTAGATAATTAACCAAATGGTAATTAACTATACCCTCCATTACCTTAAAAAGTGTAGAGCAAATTGCTATTAAGCGGTAGTTATCGCTAAAATAGTGTACAGAATATATAGTTTTACACTATTCTGGCGGTTAAAGCTCGTTGTATGTTAGTGTGTCCCGTATTTATCAATTTTAAAGTAATGATAATTAAATTAGCAAAATGTGTGCATGACGAGACCGATGTGAGTCACGAATTATATAACGTCATTTAATACACATAATTTTCAATTTTTTTTTTGTTTCCCAGCTGGCAGTATCTAACAAAATCGGTCTACTCAGGGATTCACATTTTTTTTCTAATTTATATATTTCATTCTTCGGGATACCTCAATGCAAATATGACAAATAGAATATAATATATATGAGGTAAATCTATAAAATACATGGACAAACACCGGTAAATACATCTGTATAGATATAAACCAAATGATGTTTAAACTACAGTGTCTAACAAAAAAAAAACATATCAGGAATATTTTTGAAGTATTTAAGTTCTGTTTGATATTATCAATAGGTCAGTTTGTTTACCCGAATTTCTTACAATTTTTACTACAACTGGAAAGTTTTGTTTACTTTTTGTATTGAAAGTTTCCAGCTGTAGTAAAAGTAGTAAAAAATAGTAATTTGTTGTAAGGTAAACGAACAGGCATAATATATTTTTCATAACGAATTTGCATTGTCTGTCAAACGACTCATTTAAGGAATCTATGTGAATTTCTTAAATTTACAAAACTTTTTATTCAATATTAACCAATAACAGAACTATGTGAGAACTAGTTTTGATCTACACTATACATCTGTGATATATTTATTTATACAATTGCGATTAATTGCTGTTCATTTTCTAAACACCCTCCCCAAACCTCTTCCAACATTTGTCTACTTTCTAAATGTAATTTAGCGAAATTGTCTCGAAATTGTGCAATTAAGAACTATAGTCGGATTTGCAGTGATTCAATGACTTTTTGTTTCATTACGGATCAACATGATGTCAATTTACTACATATATGCAGTGTTTTTGTAAATATTTCTATAAATTTATTAGTAAACTATGTACCTACTAACGATTACATTTACTTGGCGTGCAAATTTTCCACAACATTAGATTGGTCAGAGTATAATTTATAAAAAAAAAACATTTGTGTTCTCTAAAATGTTTTATTTATTTTTAGTTCAAGTTTATTATAAGTAAAGGTTATTAATTAACGCTGGTATCTAAAACTTAAAGGTCCCGACAACAAACTTTGAGAAGAGGAACTCTATAAAATGGTCCAAATTCAAAACCAAAATGATAAAGTATCATAATGATAGCATATTTCCTTTGCGAAAAATGATGAGGCTCATTTTATTTGATTATTAAAAGTTTTATTATTGAAAATTTTGATTTTGGCTTTCCAAAGTTATCTGTCCATTGTCATTTACCTTTAAATTGGCTTTTCATAGAGGTAAGGATTTTTTTATATGTAGAATTCCCGATATCCAAGGGAGGGACCAAGTACTGATGGGCTTTAAAGACTAGGAACTACCTTACAGGTTCCAACAGAATTGGAAAGTGTTGGTATGCCTCTAGAAACTTTCAGAAAAATCTTCGGCTTTGTTTCGCGACGGAGACTAATCAAAGATGGGCAAATAGATTAACGTGTGAGACAATACGACAGATTTGGCCATCTCTTTTTCATAAGTGCACAAGCGAGCTGATATCGCCTCCAAGAGGAGAAATTTCTACAGTGATTGCTGAAATTACCGGACACTTTCTTATAGGGAAGAACGCAGAGCGGTTAAATGTGCCGTCAAATGATTTTGCCGGAGTTGCATGGATGAGGAGGAGTTGGAAACTATTGAACACTTCATCTTCAATTTCCTTTCTGGTCAGAGACTTGCTTCACTGGGATCTAGGGAGGAGCTGCACGATCTTTCTAATTTGTCGGATGTCAAAATTCAATATCTTAGGAGTTTCATAAGCTCAAATTGGTTTAACGGCAGGGACTAGTAGGGAAACCTATTATAGTCCCGTGGTATCACAACGGATCTCAGAGTCAATGTGAGCTGACGTAAAACATCAGCAGCCACTTACAACCTAACAGTTTCTATGATAAGACCTATAAAAATCTAGTATTTGGTATTTAGTATTTCAAAATGGCGTATTATCGGAGCAAAGGTGGCGGTAAAGGGGTAAAAAACCACAAAAAATCCCACAATTGTCTGGAAAAGTCTCACAATTGTCACTCCAAACATTTTTTTTTTAACATACCAACCCCCTTTCACTACTACCTAAGTAAAATCCCATACAAAAATTAGATTTCTTTAAAATTTGTACTTATCGCTCTTACTTTCCCAAGGTTGCCCCCAGAGGAGTCAAATGTATGACCGACCTCCAATATTTTTTTCAATCCTAACATTTTCTCAGAACATACCTATCCTCAATCTTCAACCCTTAAGGTGGTCCCTATACATTTTTTTATTACAATTTGGACTCGGTAGATGGCACTAGGGTGAAGTTATTAACAAAATTCTTCATTTCTGTAACATTTTACGGCACTTCAAAATGTATGTATGTTTTGTCATAAGAAAATTGTGTATGTATTAATGAACCCGATAGGTGGCGCTGGGGAGAAGTTATTAAGATATTCATACCTAAAAAGGGCGGCGCCGAGCGCTTCAGCTAGTTCTGCATAAAATCTTATAAGACATTAAAAAATTCAATTACGCAAAAAAAAATATATGAAAGCAGCAAAAATATTACCTACGTAAGTAATTAAAATAAAATTTAAACTGATAGATAAAAATTATACAACAAATTTAAAAAAGTAAGAAAAACACACATATTCAACAGATGGAAAACCGATAGTTTGCACTTTGCCGATTCTGATGAGCTAATTACGAGTTGTAAAACGAAATTAGTCCAACGTAATCTAGAGTTAAATGCCTATCTGAATTCTATCCATTCTGATGCGTCAATGATAAAACAACTTACCTTCATGTTATGCTCAACTAACTTTTCACTCGAACATATCATGTAGACTAGATAGGCACGGACTAGCTCCCATGTTGTTTTGCTCTTGAATGCCGCAATAGGATCATCGAAACTAACGTCCAGCGGATCACGTTGGGGATTTTCAGGGATATTTGGTTGTGGCGGCTGCTTACGAAGATGGACATTTTTCGAAACAGATGATTTTTCATTCTCAGCAATAGTTTGGGGTGCGGTTACAGTTTGAGATTTGGTAGCATTTGTATGGACTTGATGATAAGGTTGATTGAAGTAGGGTGCAAATAGAGCTTGAGCCAGTAAGCGTTGCTCTTCTCGTTGTTGATGTTGATGATGATGATGATGATGATGACGGGAATAATGACGTGATGAGCGTTGCTGATGATTCAATTCACTTTCATTATCATTAGATGCATGACTAGATTGTCGAACACTCGACCATGTTGTTGGCGCTTTAGAGCTAGCAATATATTGAAGTTTGCCAGCACTAAAGCTGCTGGAACTACTGCCACTATAACTATAAACTAAATTTGTACGTTGAGCACAGATGGAACGCAAAAAAGCCATTACACACGCGCACTAGGATTTTTTTTAATATAAATTGAGTTTATTCGTATTTTTGTTTTTTTTAATTAAAGAATAATTTACTCTTTGTATTTACTTTTAGAAGTCAAATGTAGAAGTTTTTATAATTTGCACACTTTATTACGTATTTGAAACTCTTATACACCACGTAAAGAATATACACAATTAAGGATAGTACAATTCACACTGAAATATATAGACAAAACTTTAAATAGAACGTAAAAATATGGAAAAATGTCCTTTATAGAATACAGACATACCTACACACACTCTCACTCTCTCTCCCGCTCAATTGCTGATATATTTTCTTCCTGTTTAAATACGACGTCAAAAAATAAGGAACAAAATTAACTTCCGGTTTTCTCCGGATATACTCCTTCCTACACTGCGACGTATATATTTTTACGGCGAATTCAACATAAATCGTTAAGTTTCTAAATGCTACGTAATAATTTTAATATTTTGCTATTACAGTGATTTTTTTCAGTTCCTTTTGCAGGCAATCAATTTCTTTATAATCTTTTATTATTTTTTACAAGAATTAAATTGCATTTTCGATTGATAATTGATGTTAATCTTGACAGCAAAATCAATTTAATTAAACCGTTTTGGTTTTTGTTTATTTTTATTCAAACCGTTTCAGATTATTGAAAAACGAATACAGGGGCCATGATAGGAATAAACAAATCAACATAAATATATATTTGTAAGTATCGGTAATCGGAAAATCGATAACTACACAGAAAGAAATTTATGTACTTAATATGAAAAAAATATCTTACTAGAAAAGTATTTCAACCTGCTCTTTCCGATTCTCAAAAAACTTACAATAGTTAAAGAGTATTTTGTGACACAATCTGTGCTTTAGGATGATTTAGTGATAAGGATGTCAGAAAAACATGTTTCTATTATGGTTTTAAATGTTAACGCCTTTATTTCTCATTGACATTATCAGGTCAGATCAGCGTCAAATATAACATTATTTGCCTATTCAAATAAAACAAATAACTAACAAAAAAATCAAAATCGGTATTTTGTTTAACAAAAATATTTTAACATACCAAAACAAATTCGACCTTTATTTGTTTCCCAAACATGTTCTAGTGAACTTCATTGTTTTTAGCCTAAAATTTTCTATGGAATGTTATGTTTTCTCATAACATTACCACATGTACATAGTGGTAATGTTAGCCCAATTCAATCAAAACCAACAAAGTTATTAGCAAATTAAAAATTGTACTCTATACTGTTTTCTGCTTCTCCTGTAATATTAATGAAGTGTTAGTTAGGGCCTTTTGCATTTTAGGTGACGATATATTATTGATCCATGATCGATTCTAAGACATTCTGTGAATGTCCGTCTGTCCGTCCGTCTGTCTGTAGATGGCACGATGCAGTCCAAAATAAAAGAGCTCCTGAAATTTGGCACGAATATATATAATGGTCCTAGGCAGGTTAAGTTTGTAAATGGGTAGAATCGGACCAGGGTGAAAAAGTTCCCCCTGAGGAACTAAACCAACCTCTAAAAAACATGTTTTTTTAAGTGTTTTTTTATATTTTGTTAAACAAATGAAACAAATTTATGCAAGAAGAAGTTCAGAGTACTGCATTAGGACCGGAGGACTAAAAAATTTAGTTTTCTTTCGGCACTGCCAAATTTAACACTCTTACTTGTTTTTTATTAAAAAATTTGCGATCGAAATTTACTTTTTTTTGTAATTTTACAATTTTTTTTTACAAAAAA
This sequence comes from Pegoplata infirma, assembly GCA_963921195.1. Lineage (NCBI taxonomy): Eukaryota > Metazoa > Arthropoda > Insecta > Diptera > Anthomyiidae > Pegoplata > Pegoplata infirma. The sequence continues at coordinate 184,676,158 of OY992540.1, forward strand.
AAAATCTAGTACATTCAGAAGAATTGTAAGTTTTATTGTGCCAAAAAAGTTGTAAATTTACAATTTTATTGGTAAAAATATTGTAAAATTACAATAAAGGTCGTACTTTTCCCTAGGAATTCTTTTTTTGTAATTTTACAAATTTACAAGGTAATTTTACAAAAAATATTGTAGTAAATTCATGAGAATTCCTTGTAGGTTTTATTGCGTCAAAAAAGCTGTAAATTTACAATTTTATTGGTAAAAAGATTGTAAAATTACAATAAAGCTCGTTATTTTTACTAGGAATTCTCGTAAAATAGGAGGAAGTATAAAATCTAGTAAATTCACGAGACTTCCTTGTAAGTTTTATCGCCTCAAAAAATTTGTAAATTTACAATTTAATTGCTAAAAATCTTGTAAAATTACATAATTATTAATAAAAAATTTGTAAAATTACTAGGAATTCTTGTCAAATAGGAGGTAGCAAAAAATAAAAATAACAAGCTTTCTTTTCATTTTATAATTTTTCTTTAGTGTATAGAACCATAGAAAAAAATAGAAATGAAACAGAGTCGTATTTCGCTTGAATAAGTATTAGTGACAGCACATTATGTAAATTTTGACGTTTAATAAAATCAATGCAACATAAAGGAGAACAACAACAAAAGAGAAAAAAAAAGTTTTAAACTATCAATAGTGCGTATTATCTTTAAAAAAACGTTGAATAAAGCAAAATAAATAATAAATTTAATTAAATGAAAGACAAATTCCATTTTTTATAAACAAAGAATCTAATTTGATATTAAATACGTGTGAGATGAGGAAGAACAAGCATTTTGCCACCATATTGGAAAATACAACAAATACAACACTGCGTACCTTCTAATCTTTTCTATGTATAGAACTATGTACTTTAATTTTGTGTCAAAAAATGCTAAACGCAGGAATATCTGCCCCCTTGCTAAAAGTTTTTTCATATTAGCTTGTTTGTGATAGTTGAATTATGGTAATACAATTTTATCATAAATTCTCGATCTGGCATCTTTTTTTTCTTAAGGCGCGGTATATTAGGTTTTTCTCTCCAAACCAAAAAGTAGAACAAAATGAAAAATTAACCGAAACAAATAACGGTATCGGTAACGGTATTGGTATTATATATTTTTTATATCGGTAACGGTAAAGGTAACGGTATTTTCGATTATTTCGGTAACGGTGAACCGTTACCGAAACATCAATACCGGTACGTACCGGTATTGTAAATAAAATGTTAACAAGTCACAAATTTGTTAAAAATGCGAAAAAAAATTTTAAAAAATTAAAAAACTGTTAAATTCTGTACATTTTCTATACATAATTATATTTGTACTAATATTAAATACTATGAATTAACTTAGAATTAAATTAAAACATTTACGCAATATTTTAACTCAACAAATACGAACTCATGTTCGTAGAGACACCTTTGTCCAATAAGGAAAAAAAATCAGCATTTTACGCCATATGAGAAATCTGCATTTTAAGCCATTTGAAAAATATGCTGATTATAGCTGACGCGGTTTGCTAAATTTCTGTCTGGATAATCCAGGTAGAATCTGCTGAAAAAACCGTCAAGACAGCTGACAAATCTGCTGATGTTAATAGAGAAATCTGCTGATTTCAAATAAACAGTTCAGGATGTGATCAAAATTGTTTGTCCTGTTGTTAAAAAAAAATCGGCAGGGATAAAAAATTGGCAAGGATGTTACAGGGCATGTTTTTTAACAAGAAGGGTGGGCGGTATCGGAGGGGCACCTTTCCTCTCGCCATAGATGTTAAGAAATTAATTTTATTTATATTTACGCATAAATAATACAATTTTATCAATATTTAATTTAATTTGCTATAGCCAAGCCTCCAAAAGGTTCGGACCGAAAAAAATCGCATTTTCTAATCTTGGTCAATGAACTTCACACGGCATAAAATTTTTTTATTTTCTAAACAATTAGACAAAAAAATTAAATAAAATATGGGGTTTTGTAAGTTTTTCAAGGGGGAACTTTTTTTCATCTGTTCCGATTTTCCCATTTCGGAACTTAACCAGCATATGACCATAAGACGTATTCGTACCAGAAGAGTAGCACGTTTATTTTGGATCGTATCGTGTCTTCTACAGACGGAAAGACGAACATCGCATACAATCGATCACTGATCAATAATATAAAATCTTTATGAGGTCCAAGACCTATATTCGAATTTTGTTAATTGCGAATGTAATCATTGGTTGGATTGGCAATGAACAAAAATTTGTTTTTTTTTATTTTAAGTATATTAAAAATGTTTTAATATGTATGTTTTTAATCCACAAAAAAATTAAAATAAGTAATATTAATGCAACCGAAACAAAACCGTTATAATACCAGTAAAAATCCAAATAAAGGTGACGGTTATTTATCGGTAACGGTATTTAAAAATTTTTATTTCGGTATTGGTAACGGTAGTCAATATTAAAGGGTTTTTAATCGGTAACGGTATTGAAAGGGTAACGGTAGCCAACACTGGTAGAAAGTGTTGTCATGTGAGCGTAAAACGGCCAAAAAACCGCTGTGTTTTCTCCTAAAATCGCTTAGTTTTTCCCCATTTTTTCTTAAAAACTCTACTGTCGAGTCTGTATATACACCCAAAAAAAAACAATTGTGAAATTATTTAATTTTAGGGTATAATTTACCTAAGATTTTTCGCAGGAATCCAACTTGAAAAGTTTCTTTGCATATTACCCGAATCAACTTAGGTAAACTTACAAAATGCATTTAAGCATTATTTCAAATTTAATTTTGTTTATTTATCCACTATATTTAAATAAATGGTACAGTTTGATTGGTCAAATAACATATTTTTTTTAGGTTGATTTAATAGTTTTATATATCCCCTTCCATACAAAATGCTCAATATTATAAATTTTAATTACATTTATTTTTAATATTTGTTTTTAATATAAAGGACAATTTTATAATAAAACATAAATACTAACAAGCTTAAAATACATACTTAGCATGATCAGTGACAACTAAATTTTTCTATAGAAACTTTCTCAAAGACAATTTTTCTATAGAAAAAAAAAGACAATTCTTTAGAAAATTTCTGATAATTTTCTATAGAAACTTTCTGAAAGACAATTCTTCTATAGAAAATTTCTGAAAGACTATTTTTCTATAAAAAATTTCTAAAAGACAGATTTACTACACAAAATTTTTAACAGACAATTTTTTTAAAAAATTTCTCAAAGACAATTCTTCTATAGAAAATTTCTAATAGACAATTTTTCTATAGAAAATTTTTCAAAGACAATTTTTTTATAGAAAATTTCTGAGAAATAATTTTTCTACAGAAAATTTCTGAAAGAAAATACTTTTATAAAAAATTTCTTAAAGTAAAATTTTCTATAGAAATTTTCTCAAAGACAATTCTTCTATAGCAAACTCCTGAAAGACAGTTTTTCTATAGAAACTTTCTGAACGCCAATTTTTCTATAGAAAATTTCTGAAAGAAAATTTTTCGATAGAAAATTTCTGGTTGACAATTTTTCTATAGAAAATTTCTGAAAGATAATTTTTCTATAGAAAGTTTTTGACGACAATTTTTCTATAGAAAACTTTTTCAAGCCAATTTTTTTATAGAAAATTTCTATAAAAAATTTCTCAAAAACAATTTTTCTATAAAAAATTTCACAAAGATAATTCTTTAATAGAAAATTTTTTAAAGATAATTTTTCTATAGAAAATTTCCCAAAGACAATTATTCTACAGAAAATTCCTCAAAGACAATTCTTTAATAGAAAATGTTTTAAAACCAATTTTTCTATAGAAAATTGGTTTTAAACCAATTAAAAAAGATAATTTTTCTATAGAAAATTTCACAAAGATAATTTTTCATAGAAAATTTCTGAAAGGCAATTTTTCTGTAGAAATTTTCTGAAAGACAATTCTTCTATAGAAAATTTTTCGATAGAAAATTTCTGGAAGACAATTTTTCTATAGAAAATTTCTGAAAGACAATTTTTCTAAAAAAAATTTTTGAAAGTTAATTTTTCTATAGAAAATTTTTGAACAACAATTTTTCTATAGAAAATTTTTTATAGAAAGTTTCTAAAAGACAATTTTTCTGTAGAATATTTCTCAAAGACAATTTTTCTACAGAAACTTTTTCAAAGACAGTTTTTCTATATAAAATTTCTGAAAGACAGGTTTTCTGTAGAAAATTTCTGAAAGACAATCTTTCTATGGAAACTTTCTCAAACTCAATTTTTCTATAGAATACTTCTGAAAGGCAATTTTCATAGAAAAATTCTCAAAGACAATTATTCTATAGAAAATTTCTTAGACAATATTTCTATAGAAAATTTCTGAGAGAAATTTTTCTAGAGAATATTTTTGAAAAATAATATTCCATAGAAAAATTCTCAAAGACAATTCTCAAGGACAATTTTTCTACAGAAAATTTCTCAAAGACAATTCTTCAATAGAAAATTTTTTAAAGACAATTTTTCTATAGAAAATTTCCCAAAGATAATTTTTATATAGAAAATTTCTCAAAGATAATTTTTTAACAGAAAATTTAAAAAAAAATTTCTATAGAAACTTTCTCAAAGACAATTTTTCGATAAAAAATTTCTCAAAGACAATTGTTTATAGAAAATTGCTGAGAGACAATTTTTCTGCAGAAAATTTCTGAAAAACAATTTTTCTATATAAAATTTCTAAAAGGCAGGTTTTCTATAGAAAATTTCTGAAAAAAAAATTTTTCTGAGACAATTTTTTTCAGAAAATTTCTGAAAGAAAATTTTTCTATAGAAAATTTCTGAAAGACAGGTTTTCAGAGAAAATTTCTAAAAGAAAATTTTTCTGTAGAAAATTTCTGAAAAAATTTTCATAAAAAATTTCTCAAAGACAATTTGTTTATAGAAAATTTCTCAAGGACAATTTTTCTATAGAACATTTCTGAAAGTCGATTTTTCTATAGAAAATTTCTGACAATTTTTCTATAGAAAATTTCTTAAAGACAATTTTTCTATAAAAACTTTCTCAAAGACAATTTTTAAATAGAAAATTTTTCAAATACAATTTTTCTATAGAAAATGTCTTAAAGGCATTTTTTTTCTATAGAAAATTTTTGAAAGACAATTTTTCATAGAAACTTTTTCAAAGACAATTTTTGTAAAGAAAATTTCTTAAAGATAATTTTTCTATAGAAAAGACAGTTTTTCTATAGAAAATTATTCTGTAAAAAATTTCGTAAAAACAACTTTTCTTTAGATATTTTTTGTTTTTTTTAGAAAGTATCTATAGAAAAATTGTCTTTCAGAAATTTTCTGTAAAAAAATTGTCTTTCAGACATTTCTAGAGAAAAATTGTCTTTAAGAAATTTTCTATGGAAAAATTGACTTTGAGAAATTTTTAAAGAAAAATTGTCTTAATTCATATTTTCTATAGAAATTTTTTATAAAAAAATTGTATTTAAAAAATTTTTTATAGAAAACTTGTCTTTAAGAAATTTTCTATAGAAAAATTGTCTTTGAGAAATTTTTATACAAAAATTATTTTTAGAGATATTTTCTATGGAAATATTGCTTGAAAATTTTTTTATAAAAAAATTTTCTAAAGAAAAATTGTCTTTCAGAAATTCACTATAGAAAACCATCTTTCAGAAATTTTGTATAGAGAAATTGACAATAAGAATTTTTTTATAGAAAAATTGTCTTTAGTTATTTTCTATAGAAAAAGTGCCTTTGTAAAATTTTCTATATACAAATTTTCTTTGAGAAATTTTTTTCTGGGAAATTTTCTATAGAAAAATTGTCTGAGAAATTTTCTATAGAACAAATGTTTTTGAGAAATTTTTAAATGTTTTAAGAAACATTTTTATAAAAAAATGCCCGGACTCCGTCCATTTTTTCTATCGAAAATTTTTAAGTTTTTGAGACTTTTTTTCTATAGAAAAAATTTCAAATCCTAAGATATTTTTAAAAATATTGTCAGATTCTTTGTTATTTGTTCTGTAGAAAAATTCTGTAATTCTGAGAATTTTTTTCTATAGAAAAATTCTCTATTTCTGAGAAATTTTTTCTATAGAAAAAGTCTTGCATTTTGAGACAATTTTTCTATAAAAAAAGTCGTAAATTCTTAAACAATTTTTCTATAGAAAAAATCTCAGATTCTGACACAATTTTTCTACAGAACAAATTTTAGATTCTGTGACAATTTTTCTACAGAAAAAGTCTCAGGTTCTGATACAATTTTTCTATAGAAAAAATCTTAGATTCTAAGACAATTTTTCTTTAGAACAATTTTCAGATTCTGAGACAATTGTTCTATAGAAAGTACACTCAAAAAATTATGTTAGTAAAATCAACTGAAAATGTCAGTTAAAATAACTACTTTGTGAGTTGTTTTGGGGTCAACTACTTTTTCAGTTAAATCAACTAACAATGTTAGTTATTTTAACTGACAAAAAACAACTGACTTATGTAGTAAAAATTACTTACATTTGTAGTCAAAACAACTAAAATGTAGTAAAAATAAAATAATAAATAATTTTTTTTTTTTCAAAAATTTTCAGAAAAAAATTTGAAGACCAAATTTTTTCAAAGTTTTTTTTTTTTAAAAAAAAGTTGTGAAAAATAAAAAAAAATAAAATTTATTTATATTTTTTGGAAAAAAACTTTGAAATTTTTCAGAGATAAAAAAAATAAAATTAACTAATTTAAATAACTGTTACTACATCACAGTACTTTTTTGTTAGTTATTCAAAAATACTACTTAAAATAGCTAACAGAAATAGTTGTTTGATATTTTTCATACAAAAACAACTGACTTTGTAGTTGAAAACAACTAACTACTGTAAAATATACAAACAACTAACATGTAGTAACTTACATAATTTTCTGAGTGTACCATATTGTGAGACTATTTTTCTAAAGAACTTTTTCTGTAGATGCTAAATTATCACTAACCGGAATCTGCAATCAAAAACCTCAAGTCATTTTCTGGAACTGCTTTGGTGTCTACTATTGAACCAACACTGCGAACCGGAGACCAATTGTTTTATGTTTTTTATGGCGTTCCTTAAAATTTAAACTGCCTACATTGGGTGGAGATTCCAAGTAATCTATTTTCAAGTTCCGATTAAACCACCACCGTCTGCAACTGAAAGTAAATATTTTGGTTAATATACGTTTATCAAATATATAAACACATTATTTTTGCTTACCTTTTTAATTAATTAAATAAATTTGTTCCTCATACATATATTTTATAAAAAAATTAAAAACAATTTGTTGTCAATGTGTTGTTTACAATGTGGCATTAATATGTCGACTTTATCGAATTAAATTTATTTATATTTATAAAAAAAAACTTAGGTAAAAGATTCAAGTTTGTGTATGTTAAATTTAATATTGTAAACAATGATATTTTACAAAATAAATGTCATATACAATTTAGTTAAAACTTAAGCAATTTCTTGAACTCAATATAAAAAAAATTTACCTAAGTCACATTAGACTGTTTAACACTAGTTATTTTTTTGGGTGTAGTCTGTGGTTCAAGACTACTTTCACAGACTAATACAGACTCGACATAAGGGACAGGTGGCAAAAAAGTAGTCCTTAACCATATGGTTAATTTTTTCAAATTATTCTACGAATTAGGTTAGAAAGAGAAAGCTAATATAACGCGCCATTAGAAAAATAGATGCCAGATCGGTTTTTATTGTTTCACTCACTCTAAAGTCGTAGAAAGTGTGCCATGTTAGCTTAAAACCAGCTAAAAACCGCTCTGTTTTCTCCTAAAATCGCTTAGTTCTTCCCAATTTTTTGTTAAAAAGCTCTACCACGGACTATATACAGACTCGACAGTAGAGTTTTATAACAAAAAATGGGGAAAAACTAAGCCATTTGGCAACACTTCTACGACTTAGGAGTGAGTGAAGCAATAAAAACCGATCTGGCATATTTTTCTTATGGTGCGTCATATTAGCCTTCGCTTTCTAACATAATTCGTAGAATAATTTAAAAAAATTAACCATATGGTTCAAGGCTACTTTTTTGACACCTGTTACTTGTATCGAGTCTGTATTAGTCTGTGACTCTACTGTCGAGCCTGTATATAGTCTGTGCTACTTGACTTGACACCTGTCATTAGTGTCGAATCTGTATTAGTCTGTGATCATACTGTAGTTGGAGCGTTTAAAAAAAAATGTGTTAATTAAAAAAGTTGTCAATGACAATTATTTGAAAAGAAATCAATCATGAATGTTTTGAACTCGTGAGTCTTGTGTTTTAATATTGTTTATTAAAACAATTAACATTCCAAATATATTATAAATAAAATTATTACAAAGTATGTATTATAAAAACCCAGTTTACAAAATTTTATCGGAAACATTCGATGTTAGAACAAATAAATTGAAAGTTGATAATTATTTGCTAATATGTGTTAATTATTATATTTTTATTTAATCAGTGGTGCATTTGATCTAGCCCGATAGACAAACGACATCTACATGCATATCGTTTTGATACGGAAAATTATTTTTTTGTTTTGATTATACAATATAACTTATTGTTATTTTCTACTAACAAGGGAAGTATCTCAACCCTTATGAACCGATTTGCCTGAAACTTAAAATAAATATAAAAGAGACAATTCTAAGGTTGGGGTGTCATGGGTCAAAAAATTACGAAAAAACGTTTTTTTTATTTTTCAGCCATTTCTTTTTTAGAAACTATATGATGTTTTCATATGAGAAGAAAGGTTTTTCTATCCAATGGTAGCATAACCTTGTAAAAACTCGGCTTCTTTAAATATTTTTTTCAGGAAAATGTGTAAATTTTGGGGGTTACTTATGTGAAGACATAGACCTACAATATCAATATGAATAAGAAATAATCTTTATTAAATTTAAGTCGACCCGTATTTTTGCCCTAGAAGATATTCCTGTTAGTTCGAAAGTTATCAAAATTTCCCCGAAGGTCCACATGGTTTCATAAGGGGACAACGAAATTTTTTAACACCGATATGGCCGATTAGCCGAGACACCCCAACCTTAAAATCGTCTCTTTTATATATATTTTAAGTTTCAGGCAAATCGGTTCATAAGGGTTGAGATACTTCCCTTGTAAGAAAGATCCAATAAATAAATTAAAAGTTGAAAAAAAACTTTTTTTTCATTTTTTTTAAGTTTAGATTTTTGTCTATCCACACAAAAAAATCCAGACATGTGTTTTTCGTTTTTTTCGAAAAAATCTCACTTGAATATTAAACTTCATAACAATTTTGTAATTTGCTTGTATTTTCTTGTTTTAATATGGCGAATGAGTATTAAACGTTTGCAGAAATGTTACTCATACGCTATGTTGAAACAATAAAATACAAGCAAATTACTAAATTGTTGTTACCAAATGTCCAGCGAAAAAAAAACATGTGTACCGTAAATTTCGGAATAGATTGTATGGATATCCCTATATGGAACTGAGAAAATTGCGTTTTTGGTTTTTCAATTTTTCAAAAACTGGGCTTATATTGGTCAAATATTGGAAAAATGGTTAAATTTGTGGCGAGTTGCCTTGATTAAATATTTATCACATTAAAACGGAATGCACCACAATCTCAAAAATTTACATTCTTATATAGTCTTGTATGGGCTATCGATTAAAATTTTTTTTTTTGGGAAAATTTTCAGAACCCGTTCTGAAATTTTCCATTTTTTAAAAAAATCAATTTATCAAAAATCCGGCCTTTTTTTAATTTTTTTTTTTTTTTAAGTTTAGATGTTTGTCCATCGACACAAAAAAATTCAGAAACACGTTCGTCGTTTTTTCGAGAAAATCGTATTTGAATTTTAAATTTCATAACAATTTTGTAATTTGCTTGTATTTTCTTGTTTCAACAGATCGTATGAGTAATATTTGTGCAATTGATAATACTCATTCGCAACGTTAAAGCAAGAAAATACAAGCAAATTAAAAAATTGTTATGAAATTTAAAATTCAAATGCGATTTTTTTGAAAAAAAAAAACGAAGAACGTGTTTCTGATTTTTTTTTTGTGGATGGACAAACATCCAAACTCTAAAAAAAAAAATTAAAAAAAAAAGTGACCGGATTTTTGATAAATTGACTTTTTTAAAAAATGGAAAATTTCAGATCTGGTTCTGAAAATTTTTCAAAAAAAAAAATTTATTCGATAGCTCATACAAAACTATTAAATTTTTGAGATTGTGGTGCATTCCGTTTTAGGCTGGATTACTCAATGCTCCGTTATAAAATAACTCGCCGTTAAATTTAACTTTTTCATACAAATTTTGGCATAAGGCTCCGTTAAATCGGTCGTTAGCAGCTAACTTTTCATTGAGTAATCCACCCTTAATGTGATAAATATTTAATCAAGGCAACTCGCCTCAAATTTGACTATTTTTTTCAATATTTGACGACGCCTCCTTAGCCCAGTTTTTGAAAATTTGAAAAACCAAAAACGCAATTTTCTTAGTTACATATAGGGCTATCCAAACAACCTATTTAGAAATCACATGTTTTTCTGTAGCGGGTCATTTGGTGTGGAATGCCTCATATGTATATATCGTCACCTAAAATAAAATTTAAGAGGCCCTAACTAACATTTTAATAATTTTACAGGAGAACCAAAAACAGTGTTGAGGAAAATTTTTAATTTGTTAATAACTTTGTTGGTTTTGATGGAATTGGCCTAAAATTTTGCGGGGATGTACGTTTTGTTAATATGTATCAAAATTAATCACAAAATAATTAAAAAATGTATTTCTAATTACGTTCATTGGGGATTTCGCAATTCACATGTTTTTAATTTTAAGTTATAAAATCAGTAATTTTTATTATGTGACCCTATTTTTTTGTAACGGTACGTTATATGACGTACAGGTTTTTCCAAAGAACACAGTCACTAAAATTTTTTTTAGTGATTGTCTTCGTGTACGCTAACAGAATAACGAACGTTATGCTTGCGAATTGACGAACTCAAACTTTACGATAATGTACTGCACTATAAACAGAAACGCTACATCGTAGTGGTTGTTTGTTTTTGAACGATAACAAACAAAATAAAGTACTTTTAGTGTACTGTTTCCGTACTTATCAGATTTTTTGTTTTAAACTTAAAATGGCGATATCTCGAAAACTAAGCAAGATAGAGCAAAACGAAGTCCATACATGTGAAGAGGGCCGGCGATACTATGGACATTCTAAGAACCAAAAATATGCTCCGATTTGCTCTATCTTGCTTACCCCCAGTTTCTGTAATACGAATGCCATTCGTTTTCGACGAATTTGCATGTATTTTGTTTTTGTTACAATAACAAAATACACACAAATTCGTCACGAACGAATGGCTTTCGTATTACAGAAACTGGGGGTTAGTTTTCGAGATATCGCCATTTTAAGTTTTTGGAAAAAACAATACACTAAAAGTACTTTATTTTGTTTGTGTGCATAGCACAGTACATAATCGTAAAGATTGTGTTCGTCAAGTCGCAAGCATAACGTTCGGTATTCTGTTTGCGTACACGAACACAACCACTTAAAATAATTTTTAGTGTTTCTGTATTTCTTGTTGGGAATGTGTTATCGTATTTCCATCGGCATAGTTCAGTACAGAACACTAACGTACCGTTCGTTAGTATTTTTTTTCTCGAACCCTGCGTGTAGGTTAATAAAATACACCAGAATCAATTAAAACACCGATTTTGGATTACGCAGCTCAACATGAAAATGCGTATTGGATTCTGGTGATTTAGGTAGTGTTTGTTGCGCTGATTCCAAATCTGCGACCCAAATATGTCTATCATATCGGGATTTTGAGTTATTCGCGGTTAAAGTGCCGAAAAATTTAATTTTTTACCCTTTTTGTAATAGTACGTTTACATTGGTTTTCTAATCTAGTAAATTGCGATTTTAATCTACTTTGCAATCTGTACTGTTTACATTGGCATTTTTTACATTTGAGAAGATTAGGATTGGCATTTATAACAACAAGTTGGTAATAAATGTGTGTGACTGCGTCAAAAGACAGCGACGGTAATTAGTCGTCGTATGATTAACAAGGACAGCGACGGCGTTTACAAATAACAATGACGGCGGCATACACATACTTGGCGGCGTCATCAAAACGGCAGGCTTTGTGTCGGTGTTTTTCAGTGTTGGAAAATGCAAATAATAGAAATACAGAGTTGTATCTAACTTTACCAGATTGCGTTTGCCGATTAGAGTCTAAACTACTAGATTGAAAAAAATAAATTTGTATGGGCAATCTAATAGATTGAAACTGGTTTGGAGCCACAATCTACTTTAAGCTAGCTTAGAGGACCAGTGTAAACGCACTATAAGCTTTTAATATAAGATCCTGACATGCGATTGACTTGGTATCCAGCTCATTCAGAAGTATTGTATTTTCTCTAAAACACAAGATAAAATGTTCTTGGAATTTAATTTTCCAAAATGGTAAAAAAAATCATTAACAAAAAACTTTGCATTTTTTAAATATTTAGTTTATTTACACAGTGTTTTTTAACAAATTCCTAAACAAATACGTAAATATTAGAATTAAAGCACTTGTGGCTAATGATTTTTTCACCATTATAAAAAATTAAATTCCAAGAAAATTTTATTTTGTCTTAAAGAGAAAATTACGCACTTTCGAATGAGCTTGATATCAAGTAATTCGCATGTCAGGATCTCATTTTATAGGCGCTCGAAAATGGCCAAAATGGGCCTTTTTTGACACTTTAACCGCGATTTTTTTAAAATTGAAACGTGATAGAAAAATTTGAGTGACCGTTTTGGAATTGGGAAACCAAAACCTATAAACTTTTTTTGGTTTCATTCAAAACGCAGCGACAAACCTCAGATTTGTAGAGCGGTGTTATCTATTAGTTAGGGCGTTTTGCATTTTAGCTAACGATATACTGTTCTATTATGTGTTCGAGTCGCTGCATAGAAGAATATAAGTTTTTATTTTTTCATAAATAAAAAAAACTTTTAAATAACTTTATCGTTAAGTTAACTTTGAAACTGAAGCCGCTGTTCCAAAAAAGTTATGCGCATAAAAAATGCGAAAATGAAAATTTTTTGTTTTTTTTTGGTGTTCTATATTTCACTTCTGAATTTTTTCTTTTTCGTTTTGTTTCACATAAATTAAGTTTGGTGAGGGGCCCCAGTAAGCTAGTTGGTAGCGTGCTACCCTATGAGTCTGGGGGTCATGGGTTCGATTCGCACCAGAGGCCTTGGTCTGGTGCTACAACGAGACGAAGGTTACCAGGGCCGCTGTTCCAAAAAAAGTATTTCACATAAAAAATGTGAAAATGAAAATTTTCGAATTTTTTTGGTGTTCTACATTTCACATTCGAAATATTTTTTCGTTTTGTTTCACATAAATAAAATTTGGTGAAGTTAAACGAATGCACTTTTTTCTTGTAATTTTTTTAAATTTTAATTATTTGATTTCAACTTCGAATGAAAACGTGATCAACAAAACACTAAACTTGATTTCATGTGATTCGGAAATTTTCATGTGAATTGAAAAGTTGTGAAAGACAGAACAGAGGCACTGTTCTCGGTTAGGTTAAATTAGTATATGATTTGTAATTATATGGTAACCCGAGTAAAAATAAACATATATAACAATATATAACTTGATGCAAACATAATAAATCATATATGATTATACATCGCGTGAGATATTTTCAAAATTTTTTAAATGCAGTCATATGTAGTTATAAATAATTGAATCATGATTCGGATTAAAAGGTGTACGGTTGATATAATTATATAAAATTATATGAGGGTCAATACAAAATTTGTTTTTCTGTATAATTTAATATAAAATTATATATATCCTATTCTGTTCCATATATAACACATGTTTCCATTTAACCAACAATTTTCTAAGTTTTTAAGGCAAAGTATAAGAAACTTTTAAAATGTTCCTAAACATTTCCTTGTTAGGGTTATGTATATCACCTATATGGTTCGAAGCGTACCCGAACATTTTTTTGTTTAAGAAAATTATATGTTTGGTGAATGTATCGTCGACCTGTGGTGTAACTCAACCCAAACCAAAAAACACCAGGATTTTACATGTTTTTATGCAATTAGATCTAATTAGATCCACTAATATATGGCAATGTCTGGTCAAAACTCGGATGAAATCAAATCATATTTTATACAAGTTGATCTTTTTTAATGCAAAAACATCTACCATTATTCGGATCAAATTGCGTATAAATATATATTGTGTTACATATCATTATATATTGTATCATATAAAAATTTTTACTCGGGAATTCGTAATAAAATAAAAAAAATTTAGTGAAAGTTAAACGAATGCACTTTTAGTTATTCGATTTAAACTTCGAATGAAGTGATTCGGAAAATTTCATGTAAATTCAAAAATTGCGAAAGACAGAACAAAGGCCTACATTTTCTTTAGTAAACAGTTTAAATTTTATTTTGTGATGTTTAAAAAATTTCTTAAAATTTTTTTTTTTTTTTTTTTTGATTTGACCGACATTCAGATTCGATTTTGAAAACAAAAAACTTGCTTACGAAACATGTTATAAAAACAGGATTTCTGACGTCTTTATTATTTGACAGTTATATAGATATTAAATAAAAACTGCTGTCAAATATGTTTAAAAAAAAACATTTAGCACAAAAAAAATTGTCTCATTATAAAAAAAAAAAAAAAAAAATGTGAAGAAAAATCACCCTGTACTCCAATAATAAACTACACTGTGGATAAATAGAGCGAATAGAGTAGAGTGCGAGTGAGTGAATGTAAAAAAAACTGTTTCAATGGGTTTTTGCCGGATTTTTTTTTGTAACTTCTGTCGTTCAATACGATTTTTTTATTCGCTCTTTTTCAGCAGCTTATTTCTTTTTTTTTTTGTTGTTTTCCGAGATATTATATAATATTCTTTTTATTGTTATTTTTGGATCCTTTAAAATTTCTATCTATGAAAATTTTTTAATATAATTATTTTTTTATATATTAATTTACAATTTAAACTGTTACAATTGTTATTTTTAGACAATAAATTTTGCTAATGGATTGGCATGTGATTTTGCCTGCCTGCCGTTTTTGTTCCCACTAATAAAATTGATTTTTTTGTTTGCGTTGAAAAAATTTAAAAATTTTGCAAAAAAAACACATTTGTATAAATAAAATATAAATTTTTGTTAAATTTTCGTGTGAAAAAATTTGCAAAAGAAAAAAAATTGTTTTATTTAATACACAAGTAACATTAAAAAAATCAAATTCACTTTTAATTATAACAATTCAGCTAATTTTTTCTATACACTTTTTTTTTTTTAATTTCGATTTTTTTTTCTTTTACACTGAAATTGGCAAATTTTGTTTTTTTTTATTGTCGTTTTCAATTGAATTCTATTATGTTTTTTTTTTTTTTCAAAAAAATATGTATGGATACCAAGTGAAAGAAATATTAAAAAAAAATCTTCATACATATATTTAGCTTAAAAAATATATATGTATGTCGAGATATGTACCACATATATATATACCTTAAACAGTTTTTTTTTTTTTATTTTTTCTGTTTAATTTTTCAACTTTATTTTACACTCTGTAGTTTAGTAGAACATATCTATCACACACAACACAAGAAGGAAGAATGAATAATCACACGTCGCCCGTTCAACGTTGAACGACAACTGACAACTAGAACGTTAATAAACCGACTAAGGAACCAAATCGCCGCATCTACCTTCTAACCAAAATAATTACGAAAAGCTAAAACGAAACGATTATAATGATGATTATTGTCTCGTGTGAGAATTAACTTATACTCTACATTGTTGTCACTCGTATACTTGTATAAGACATCAGGGATGATTGAAAAGAATTACTTTAGAAGTACTTTTTCAAGTCAAAATGTTCTTTCATTGAATTTGGGCTTTAATTTAAAATATTTTATAATTTGTAATTGTGTATTAGGGTGTCCAAAAAAAAAAGTTGTCCGGGCTCAAGCATAATTTGAAAGCGTATAGGGTAAAGTATTTTTGAGATTTTTTTCAGATTTTTCGGAAAAGGTTTTAAGGTCGCGCAAATCGATTTTTTGCTGAAAAACCGCTTTGCCGACCATTTTTTTAACTTTGTTTTTAAAATCGTCAATAACAACAAGTTTCTTCACTACTGAGGTAATATTTAAAAAAAAAAAAAAATTCCAAACTTTATTTTTGTGTGCATAAACCATAGATGGGACTAATTAATTAAAGGGACCAATTAATTTATGGTTTAATTACCATTTAATTGATGTCAATGGTAATGAAATTTTTTTCATTACCATTGGTTGTATCAATTGTACCAATTAAATTACTTATCAATTTAATTACTAATGAAAATTAAAAAAAAAAATAATTACCATTGGTATGGCATCACTTAAAAAAAATAATTACCATTAGTAAAAGTCTTCACAATATTGTCAAAATCGTTAATATTTGGAAAATTTTGTTGTTTTTTGTTATATGGTGTTTTAGTTTTTCACATTTTATAAACCAAACACACATTGGTTGCCTTTGTATACACACAAAAAACTTTTTTTTTCCATTAACGATTTTCATAGTATTTATGAACAAATTCTTACAATTTATTAACTTTTTCATAATATTTATAAACTTTTTCATAGTATTTATGAAAAATGTTAAAAATTCTTAAATATCACATATTATGATTTATTCATAAATACTATGAAAAAATTTATAAATATTATGAAAAAGTTAATAAATTGTATGAATTTGTTCATAAATACTATAAAAATCGTTCATGGAAAAAATTTTTTTTTGTGTGTAACACAATATTTGAAATTTTTATTTGCGTTTTGTGTTTGATGTTTAAATTTTTAACTTTTCAAAAAAACAAAAATGTGCAAACCAATGGTTTTGAAACCAATTATAATTGGTGTTTTTTTAACAATTGGTGCATTTCATTACCATTAGTAATTATGTTTTCAATTAAAAAAATTTAATTACCATTAAATGGTAATGAAAATTTTTTCATTACCATTGATATCAACCAATGGTAATTAAATTTCAATGGTAATAAAAAATTCCCATCTATGGCATAAACTATAAGTTTTGGCCATTGTAAAACTATAACGGTACTATCATTAGAAAAAGTAATCAAAAATATGTAAACAAACATAAAACCCATTGACTTCAACAAATCCAAATAATAAAGCAACCCAACAAACAAAGAAATAAAAAGAACATTTCCAATCGCTTTTCTTGGAGAAAAATGGCTATTGTTGCAAAAACTGTGTTCGTATTTTGAATATTAACCGATTTGTTTAAAACCGTGGTTTAAAGTTTTGTATATGGGCATAAACATAACCACTTTTTGGAATATATTTTCAAATTGTCTGCTGGGATTTCTTGTTTATTTTGTTGTTTATAATTTTTTTTGTTTTGGTTTTTTTATTTATTTGAATTTTTATTTTTAAAATTAGAAATTAATAGGTGGACGTTATTGACAACAAATTCTAATAATACTACCTGGTATTATTGTGCCATGAGTTTTGGCAACACTTTTGCTCATTTGGGTACCCTACATTAGATTTTTTCGTAAATTTTCCATAAATTTTGAAAATAACGCTTTGTAACTTTTAAAATTTCTATGAAAGTCAAAAAAGTAATAATGGAGTTTGAAATATAAATTAATTCTTTATAATTTAGAAACAATAATTTTTGAATTCGCTCTTACCGTTCCAGAGCAATGCCATTTTAAAGCTTTCTACCCATTGCAATGCATTGTATAAAACTAATAAAAAAATAAAATATTGAATTTAAAAAAGATATTATCTTCCACTATTTAATATCTTAGGATAAAAACTTGTACATAGACTATATATGATGGGTTTAAAAGCTGAATATCGGGAATATGAGATGCAGCTTTCAGAAACAACAAACAAGAGTGTTAAATTCTGTTGTGCAGAATATTTTATGCCCTACAATATGTAAAAAAATATATTTAAAAAGATTTTTTGAAAAGGCCGTCTTGGAGGCCCCATGCGGCGGCCGTAAGGGGAGACCTTCCCCATCGCGATAAATATTACCAATACATTCATTGTGCTTTTTCCACTGAAGTAATAAAATTTTATCATTATTTAAATAAATCCGCGCCCACAAAATGGGGCGGACCAAAATAAGCATTTTCTGATTCCCTGGGCGCAGATATAGGACTTTACAAATCTTCTTATATAAAAAAGTTCTATTTTTTAACAAAAATACAAAATCTAATGTAAAAAATTACTTTATTTGTTGATTCTTCAAGGGGCAACTTTTTTCCCCCCTTGACCGATTTTTCCCATTTGTGAAGTTAACGTTCCTATGACCATAAGACATATTCGTGCCTAATTTCTGGACTCTATCTCTTTTATTTTTGACTGCATGGTAGGGTTGGCAGAAATTTATTTCCAAAATGCGAGACAAATTCAAAAATATTACGAAAATGGCGGGATTTTAAAAATTTTGACGGGACAAAAATAATGCATATATTGCAGATTGAAAATTCAGGAGAGTTTTTCGAGTATTTTTGAGAAAAAAACATTAATTTTTACTACCTCCGTCCCAAAATAATCTTAACATTTCTATATTTTGGCTGGGATTATGGAGGATTTTTTGAAAAAGCTTTGTTTTTTTTGTTAATACATATCGGGACATATCAACAATTTAAAAATTCCTAATAGCTTTGCAATTTTTCAATTCACGTGCAAAATGGATGCAATAAACTGCATCCAGATAAATGAGACAACTTGTTTTCGACGTTACAAACAGGCATGGTGTCCACTATGGTCGAAAAGATGAAAATTATTACAAAATGCGGCGTATGAAATAAGAAATTTTACGATAGAGGCCCTTTTAACGGTTTTTAATAAATGCATTATGGATGCAATAGGGACATCTTGAAAATATTTTTAATTAATTTTGTTACAGTTTTGGTACACGAGATTAGTATAAGATTATTTTTTTAACTTTATCTTGTATTATTTCAACTAAAACACTGCTTAATAAAATGTTAAGTTTATTTTGGGACAAAAAAATCTATAGAAATGTTAAAAATATTTCGGGACGGAGGTAGTATTTTTTTCTTTAAAGCAGTAACATATTTTTACATATTATCTGATATCAGATCAAAAATTTGGTCACTATTTTCTGGAAATATTATTTACGGAAGTAAGAAATTTTAAAATTTTCGGGACTTTAAAATGAACCCTATCTAGTTTCCGGAAAGGCCTTAATTTATTCTACATTTTTCCCGAAATGGATAAGTTTTTGAGATATTGGTATAATTTCTAATATTTTACTTTATCAACATGTTTTGCCAACCCGCCGCATTATTTCGTAAATCGCCAGACATGTAAGCCTTTATTATTTAGTCCACTTTACTTTTTCCCAATAGATGTATTTGCCTTTTTTGTTAACGTACGAAAAGATTGAACTCTATTCCACTCGCTTCAGATGCGCGAAACAATCAAACATATGATTGTCAAATTGTCGCTACAAATTATTTAATGTTTCGGAACATTTTTTTTTTTTACTGGTGAACAGTAAATTGCTACTTCTAATTTTCTGACTCTTAAAAAAAGCGGGAATTTGGAATCCCGCGCGGGACGCGGGAAACGTTCACACAAAGCGGGACAATCCCGCCAAATGCGGGACGTCTGGCAACCCTACTGCATGGTGTCTTTTACAGCCGGACGGACGGACATTTTGACTTACTGACCTTAATTACTATCAAACGTGACTTGTTAGGGAGTTGCTGAAAGCAGTTTTGTGTTCAGCATCAAAAAATCTTAAGTATCCACCTTCTCACATTTCTGTTACTGACCAAAGCTTGAATTTTGCAGCACTTTGTAAGAAGTATATTATTTTTTTACTATTAGTTTTTATAATGGATATAAGGCTTTAAAATAGTATTACTCCGGAACGGTAAGAGCAAATTCAAAAATTATTTTTTTCAAATAACTTAGAATTATTTTATCTTTCAAACTGCATTGTTACTTTTTTGACTTTCGTAGAAATTTTAAAAGTTACAAGACGTTATTTTCAAAATTTGTGGAAAATTTACGAAAAAACTTAATGTACACTCAAAAAAATAAACTGGTAAAACGCCTGGTAAAATGCCTTGTAATCCCGTTCTACCAATATTTAACAATTTTCCTTGTTCTTTAACAAAAAATCTTGTACTTTGCTCAAACGAGAACTACAGTTTTATTGGTAATTTTACAAGTTTATTTTCGTAATTGTATTCTACCATTTTGAAAGGTTATTTTACAAAAAAAAAAAACTGTAATTTTACAACAAAGTTTTTATTACGAGGATTCTAGTTGAATTACAAAAAAAAACTTTATTTTACAAAAATTATGTTATACGACGATTTATGTTGTTTAACAAAAAAACTTTTTTTTTTGTATTTTTTTTTTATTGAAAAATATTTAAAAAAAAATTGACAAAATTTTGAAAAATTTATTACGAGGATTAATTTAAGGAGGAGTAGTTAATTTACAAAAAAAAACAGTTATTTTACAAAAAATGATTTTATTACGAGGATTTATGTTGTTAACAAAATTTTTTTTTTTGTAAATTTACTATTTTGGTTTGTAAATTTACAATTTTTTTAAACATATTTACCATTTTTTCTTGTAAGTTTACCATTTTTTTTTTTGTATTTTTCCGGTTTTAAAACAATATTTTTACCAATAAAATTGGTTATTTTACCAATTTTTGGTTCATTCAAAATTACGAGGAAATCCTCGTAATTTTACGAGAATTTTGCCTACGTCATATTTTACGAGAATAGCCTCGTAAAATCACGAGATTTATTGGTAACTTTACAAGTTTTTTTGTTTGAGTGTAGGGTACCCAAATGAGCAAAAGCATAGCCAAAACATTTAATTTATGCACACAAGCACACAAAGTTTGGACATTTTTCTTTAAAAATATTACCTCAATAGTAAAGAATCTCGTGTTTATTTGCGAACTTATAAAGAAAGTTCAAAAAACGGTCGTCAAAGCCGATTTTTAGCGAAAAATCGATTTGCGCGACCTTAAAAACTTTTCCGAAAAATCTGAAAAAAATCTCAAAAATACTTTACCCTAAAAGCTTTCAGATTATGCTTTTGGGACGCCCTATTGTGTATATATATTGTTGGACTGTATATTTTATAACTGAATTTTTATTTAGTTCAGTTTGAGTCCATATTAATTATTTCTAAGAAATAATAATTGTTGTACAATGAAAAAATCGGAAAAAAATCAAGTGACAACACAGGCTAAGTAGATATGTCGACAGCTTTCGGGCTCCTTCGATTGCCACACACTTGGTGTAGTTTTTAACTACACAAAATTTCTGTTGTTTAAAACAGTTTGAATTATTAACTGTATTTTTATTTATTTAGTTCGGTTTGAGTCCATATTAATTATTTCTGAGAAATAATAATTGTTGTACAATGAGAAAATCAGAAAAAAATCAAGTGACAACACAGGCTAAGTGGAGATGTCGACAGCTTTCGAAAGATGCCACCCTTCCATCATCAGCACTCCTTCGATTGTCACACACTTAATGTTTGTCAGATTAAAATTAGCCATTTAAATGAAACTTTTGAACAAATTTAATATATATGAACAAATTTAATATGTGTTGAATAACCCTTATTATGAAACGAAGAAAATTACGTTTTTAGTTTTTCAATTTTTCAAAAACTGGGCTAAGGAGGCGTGGATAAATGTTGGAAAAATGGTGAAATTTGTGTCAAGTTCCCTTAATTAAATATTTATCAAATTAAAACAAAATGCACCACAATCTTAAAAATTTACATTCTTGTATATTTTCTTATGCGCTATCGATTAAAATATTTTATTTTTGGAAAATTGTCAGAACCCGTTATGAAATTTTTAATTTTTTAAAAAAGTCAATTTATCAAAAATCCGCCCAATATTTTTTTTTATTTTAAAAAAATCTAGAGTGAATTTTTCGTATTTTTCGAGAAAATTGCATTTGAACATTGGATTTCATAAAAATTCTGTAATTCTCTTGTATTAAATTGGGTCAACACCGCGTATGAGTAACGAATATTTGCGAAACCAATTAACTTTCGTTACTCATACGCGGTGTTGACTCAATAGCATACAAGAAAATTACAGAATTTTAATGAAATCCAATGTTCAAATGCAATTTTCTCGAAAAATACGAAAAATTCACTCTAGATTTTTTTTTAATAAAAAAAAATTGGGCGGATTTTTGATAAATTGACTTTTTTAAAAAATTAAAAATTTCATAACGGGTTCTGACAATTTTCCAAAATAAAATATTTTAATCGATAGCGCATAAGAAAATATACAAGAATGAAAGTTTTTAAGATTGTGGTGCATTTTGTTTTAATTTGATAAATATTTAATCAAGGGAACTTGACACAAATTTCACCATTTTTCCAATATTTATCCACGCCTCCTTAGCCCAGTTTTTAAAAAATTGAATAACTAAAAACGTAATTTTCTTAGTTCCATATAGTGCTGTCCATACCACCTATTCAGACATTCATGGGACACATGTTTTTTTCGCATATCGGTATATGAAACTATGTTTTCTTTAGATCTAAGCATAGAAAAAAATAGAATTGAAACAGAGTCGTATTTCGCTTGAATATGTATTAGTGACAGCACATTATGTAACTTTTGACGTTTAATAAAAACAATGCAACATAAAGAAGAACAACAACAAAGAAAACAACAAAAGAGAAAAAAAGTTTTTAAACTATCAATAGTGCGTATTATCTTTAAAAAAACGTTGAATAAAGCAAAATAAATAATAAATTTAATTAAATGAACGACAAATACCATTTTTTATAAACAAAGAATCTAATTTGTTATTAAATACGTGTGAGATGAGGAAGAACAAGCATTTTGCCACCATATTGGAAAATACATCAAATACAACACTGCGTACCTTCTAATCTTTTCTATGGATCTAAGTGTAGAGTATATTCAGTAACTTTGTAGAATTTATTAACAGGGGTAACTCATAAATTTTAGTGTAAGTAATAATCAACAGATGGCAATCTTTTTTTGGAGAGTATTTGTCACGAATGACAGATATAAAGGATGAAGAAGAACGACAAAAACCGTTGTGTTCTAAAAAAATAAAATGTCGAACCAAAAAGGAATTGTATAAATTGTCAATTTAATTTTTTTTTTGGAAATTTGTTTAAAATATTAGAAAATTGTGTGATTTTTTGTAACTTTTTTGAAACTTATTAATTTTTGTTAACTAATCTTTAAAAATTAAAGAATTAAAAAGAAAATTAAAAATTAAAGAATTATTTCTGCTAAAAGTGTGTGAAATTGCAAATAATAAAAATTAAAACACTGAAACTTGTCAAAAAATTAACATGGCCGACCAGTTGTCCAATCTTACTTAACCTAATGTATCTAAACCGTGGTATTTGTGAACGATTTGGGAATAACGAAAAATTAACATTAAAAAAATTTAAAATTATGAATGAAAATTATTGTTGGGTCACTTGAAAATAATAAAAAATACATAAGAGGTATTCAGAGTCTTGTTGCCAGCCCTAGTAATGTAGCAAAAGAGTACTTCTTTCAAAAAATACATGTATTTTGAAAAGTAATTTTGAAAAGTGCTCTTTTACCACCAGTGCCAGGGCTGGCAAGCAAGACTCTGAATACCACTATAATAAAAAAAAGAAATGAATATAAGTAAATCAAAACAACCAGCAAAACTTCCAGCTTTCCCAGATACCTTTAAACGTCAAAAAGAACTGACTCTTGCACAGTCTTTATATATTTAATTTTTTGTTCACAATAAATATAAATTTTACTTAAAATTAAAAAAAAAATTGTATGCAATACCGAAATCGAAATTGACTAAAAATCGGTATTTTGAATTTAAAAAAAGGCCTCGAATTTCGACGAATTCAGTATTACCGAATTCGGTTTTGGCAGCCCTAAGAGGATGGGAGGAGATTTTTCGTATGTGTTCCCAGGCGCGGATCCACTGGGGGGGAAGGAAATATCCCCCACAAACCAAATTCGAAACAAAAAAAAGCAAAAGAAAAAAAGAAAAAAGGAAAGGAGAGGGGAACAAGTAAAAAAGTTAAATTCGACCTTGCCGAATGTATTGATGACAATGTAAAAAATTTACTTGCAACAAAAAAAAATTTAAAAATGCCCAAAAAAAATTTTTTTGTGAAAAACAAAATCAGCGAAAATTTTGTTTTTGTAAAAAAATATGTTTTTTACTTGTTTAAATACCAATTGATGATCAATTCTGTTCACATGTGTCAACCAGCAGCCGAATTAAAGCATTTTGTATTTTTAGGTTATGTTGAATGTACCAAAAATTTCGAGGTGTCCTTAAATTTTCTTTCATAACTTTTGAACCGCTGTATACAATACCAAACTACTTAGAGCAACAACAAGTAAATATGCTAAGTTTTAGTAATATCTGTTTAATACTTTGGCCGTGATCACCATTTCCGCAGACTGACAGACAGACGGACATCGGTAGAATGTCTTAAAATCGATCACTGATCAATAATATATACACATTATGGGGTCCTAGACCGATATTTCGATGAGTAACAAACGGAATGACAAACTTATATATGTATACCCTCTATCACTAACAATAAGTGGAGGGTATAAAAAGAAAGTGAAAAAGAAAGTTAAAGAATCTGAGAATTTTTTCTATGAAAAATGTCTAAGAATCTTAGAATTTTTCTGAAGGCAAAATATCTCCGAATGATAGAATTTGAAATTTAAAATTTGGAAGAAATCCATTACGATGTGGTTGAACAAGTTTAATTAAAAGTTCTTTGCATATGAAATTTTATTGCAGGTTATGTTAGTTGGCACTGGTAAAAACAGTTTAAAGTCCAATTTAAAAAAAAAACAACACTCAAAAAATTATGTTAGTAAAATCAACTGAAAATGTCAGTTAAAATGACTACTTTGTAAGTTGTTTTGGGGTCAACTACTTTTTCAGTTAAATCAACTAACAATGTAAGTTATTTTAACTGACAAAAAACAACTGTCTTATGTAGTAAAAACTACTAACATTTGTAGTCAAAACAACTAAAATGTAGTAAAAATAAAATAATCAATATATGTACATATAATTTTTTTTTTCAAAAAATTTTTCAAAAAAAAAATTGAGGACCAAATTTTTTTTTTTCAAAAAGTTGTGAAAAATAAAAAAAAAAAACGAAAATTTATTTTTATTTTTTGGAAAAAAACTTTGAAAATTTTTCAGATATAAAAAAAATAAAATTAACTACTTTAAATAACTGTTACTACATCACAGTACTTTTTTGTTAGTTGCTCAAAAAAACGACTTAAAGTAACTAACAGAAATAGTTGTTTGATATTTTTCATACAAAAACAACTGACTTTGTAGTTGAAAACAACTAACTACTGTAAAATATACAAATAACTAACATGCAGTAACTTACATAATTTTCTGAGTGAACTTGTGTTAAAGTTTAACATATGATAAATAAAGGTTGATGTCCTGAATCTAAATCCTTTACCAAAAGTTTCTATGACGTCTCAATTTTGCGAAAATCGCAAAAAATCACAGAATTTTCTTGTATTTTTAACAAATTAAAAAAAATTAAATTGACAACTTTCACAATTCGTTTTTGGTTCGACATTTTATTTTTTTAGTACACACCGATTTCTGTTGTTCTTCTTCATCCTTTATATCTGTCATTTGTGTTAAAAAATAATATATTTGAAAATAATGAGACAAAAAAAATATTTTATAAAAAATTCTACATATTTTATATTCACTCAAAAAATTATGTTAGTAAAATCAACTGAAAATGTCAGTTAAAATAACTACTTTGTAAGTTATTTTGGGGTCAACTACTTTTTCAGTTAAATCAACTAACAATGTTAGTTATTTTAACTGACAAAAAACAACTGACTTATGTAGTAAAAATTACTAACATTTGTAGTCAAAACAACTAATATGTAGTAAAAATAAAATAAACAAAAAATTTTTCAGAAAAAAAATTGAAGACCAAATTTTTTCCAATTTTTTTTTTAAAAAAGTTGTGAAAAATAAGAAAAATAAATTTTTTTTTTTGGAAAAAACTTTGAAAATTTTTCAGAGATAATAAAAATAAAATTAACTACTTTTAATAACTGTTACTACTTTACAGTACTTTTTTGTTAGTTATTCAAAAAAACGACTTTAAATAACTAACAGAAATAGTTGTTTTATATTTTTCATACAAAAATAACTGACTTTGTAGTTGAAAACAACTAACTACACTCAAAAAATTATGTTAGTAAAATCAAGTGAAAATGTCAGTTAAAATAACTGCTTTGTAAGTTGTTTTGGGGTCAACTACTTTTTCAGTTAATCAACTAACAATGTTAGTTATTTTAACTGACAAAAAACAACTGACTTATGTAGTAAAAATTACTAACATTTGTAGTCAAAACAACTAATTTGTAGTAAAAATAAACAATATATAATTTTTTTTTTTCAAAAAATTTTTCAGAAAAAAAAATTGAAGACCAAATTTTTTCCAAGTTTTTTTTAAAAAAAAGTTGTGAAAAATAAAAAAACGAAATTTTTTTTTTTTTTGAAAAATCTTTGAAAACTTTTCAGAGATCAAAAAATAAAATTAACTACTTTAAATAACTGTTACTACATTACAGTACTTTTTTGTTAGTTATTCAAAAAAAAAGACTTAAAATAACTAACAGAAATAGTTGTTTGATATTTTTCATACAAAAATAACTGACTTTGTAGTTGAAAACAACTAACTACTGTAAAATATACAAACAACTAACATGTAGTAACTTACATAATTTTCTAAGTGTACTGTAAAATATACAAACAACTAACATGTAGTAACTTACATAATTTTCTGAGTGTTATTATATAAAATTACATACAATTTTATTTAATAAACCCAATATTCAGATCAAAAATTATCATGTTATCATAATCTAAAACAACAATTTGATTTTTATTCACCAATTTCTAATTCTATCAAAATACCTACATGTTGGGCCATATTAAAAAATATATAGCCCAATTTCAAATTATATATGGACCTTTATATTTTTTTTTTTTTGTTGGGTAACATCAAATTAAGAACAACATTTTATCATCTCTCATAAAATTTAAACAAAATATTTTTGAAAAAAGAAACGTTTTTAATTTTTTTAGCTTTCGCCTTTTTACGTAGGTCGGTTTTTTTATTAGAGAAGATGATTTTCGCTTATTTATAAGAGGCATGTATCTTATACAATACAATATTAAAATCAAGGGTAAAAGGGGCTCGTTCGTTTATACTCTCCCATTGTTGAACACATTTCCATACATACATATGATTTATTTCGCTGTTGTTATTGTTGCCTTTTATATGAAGTTTTGTGTATAAGAGCTTTAGTGTCTTCATTTTAGCTAAATTAAACATAAATATAATACCAGAACGCATGTCTCTAGATATTCCGGCGAATTTTGTGGTTAAACAAGTTTTTATTGCCATTCACTGTGTCAAGCACCAAAAAAAAACACACACAATACAATCAATTACAGTACAATATAGGTTATCTGAAATTTATTTCATCTGGAATAAAGGCAGTTTTATTAATTAGCATTTTCAATTGGATTTCCTAGTAATGAGTACTTATTACTACCAGCATTACTTAATATCCCAAAAAATAACTAACTTTTCTCTTGCACACAAAAATAAAAACTTTGTCAAATTACTAGGAAAGTCTCGTAATCCCATTTTACCAATATTTGACAGTTTTCCTTGTTTTTTAACAAATCGAATTTTACATTTTGTTTGTAAGTTTACAATTTTTTTTTGTAATTTTACAAATTTTCAACATAATTTTACCAAAAAAATCTAGTAAATTCACAAGAATTCCTTGTAATTTTAATTGCGCCAAAAAAATGTAAGTTTACACTTTTATTGGTAAAAAGCTTGTAAAATTACAAAATCATTGGTAAAAAGCTTGTAAAATTACTAGGAATTCTCGTAAAATAGGAGGTAGCAAAAAAGTTAGTAAAATTACGAAACCTCTTTGTAAATTTTATCGTGTCAAAAAATTTGTAAATTTACAATTTTATTGGTAAAAACCTTGTAAAATTACAAAATTATTGGTAAAAATCTTGTAAAATTACTAGGAATTTTTGTCAAATAGAAGGTAGTAAACAAAAAAAAGTTACAAGTTTTTCTTTTAATTTTACAAGGTTTTTTTTTGAGTGTGCTACCTAGCCAGAAATTCCAAACGGTACAAAAAAAATGTACTTTATCGAAAATTCTGATTACAAAAAAAAAAGAAGATATGTACATACGGTTTTTTTAATAAATTTATATTCGAAAAAATAATATTAAGTTTCCTTCAATAAAAGTGGCCGGGCCTTTATAAGTCACGTGACATATCATGGGACCCAAATGACTTATAAAAACACAAATCACTTTCGCTAGGAAATGTCACACCCCGAATATAGCACTTGTGACATGTCACTAGACCTGTTCCTTATTACACTTGTGTGGTCTAGCTTTAGTGGAAAGTTGCTGGATCCCCTTCTAAACACGCAATTCTATGACGCCGTTTTAGGCTTTGGAACGTTCTGAGGCCCAAGCATCTGAAGTTGCTGTGGAAATAATAAAAATGCCAACATTAATCTGGGCGATTAACCCTCGGATGGGTGACTTGGTCTGGCCATACCAAATTTGACTTTGGTGTGTAATATCTTTTTTTTTAGGACAAAAAATCAAAAAAAGAGGACCATGAATAATATAACTGACATTTTCTAAATCGTATAAAACCATTCTCGAGTCGATTGGAGTATTTCAACCGGCGAGAATTCTCGCTTAAAAAAAATATGCTAAACTGACCACTTGGTCGGGCTGGGCCACCAGTGGCTATTCTGTCTAAAAACACGATTTTGTTTGTTTTTTACATGCGCCATCGTGCTCTAAACATTTATGTAGGCGGGGGGAAACTTCCCCTCTCGTGATAAATGTTGAAAAATTAATTGTTTGTGTTATTTTCGGTTAAATAACACTGTGCAACAAATTTTGGGCCATCGCATTGAGCCTCAATGCCTTCAACGCCATATGAAAGTAGACCATCAAGTGTACAAAATCACCAAAGGGTTTTGCAAAGTCAGTTCGGATTTCTTTTTTATTTTGAGCGATCCCATTGTTGTCCCAACTTAAAAATTTTAGAATATATTCTTTAGGACTTTCTCTATAAGATTGTCAAGTAAAAAAAAATCGGGGGATACCATCCTCCCCATTTTCTCCTCCGTATATCTCGACCTTAAAATAAGGGAGGTAACCCTTATTTTTTTCGAAAATTTTTTGGTTGTGGTAGGTCTTGTAGAGCATATTGTGAGCTTCAAAACAAACCAAAAATGGGCTTTCTAGCTATAATAGAACCAACGATATTAAGTTTTTACGGTGCAAAGTGTCGCGACTGGGAGATTTTGGGGGAAATTTTGACCCTCCGTGTTTTCGCCCACTGTTTACTTAGAGGGCTGAAAATAAGTGTGCATTAGTTTATCACTTAGTGTTACAACTAAACCAAATTTCATCAAAATCGGAGGGGGTCACGAAAATTTTTAGCTATTTTTGATTGATTTCACTAAGACTGACCCTTCTACAAATATTTTCCTCATAAAATTTCACTAGGGGTTGTCAAATGTTTAAAGTTTGTTCACTTGATGGTCTACTTTCATATGGCGTTGAAGCCATTGAGGCTCATTTTTCTTGAGGCACACTGTAATATAACTTTATCATTATTTTTAATAATCACGCCCCCAATAGTGGGCGGTCAAAAAAAATACATTTCCTTATCCTTTTTGGACCAAGTGCAGGTCCGGGAAATTTTTGATTTGTTGAACAAATATACAAAAAAACCTTGAAAATTTGTTTTTTTTTCAGGGGTAGATTTAGTTCTTCAGCGGGAAACTTTTTCCCTTCTTGTCTAATTTTCATGACCATAAAAGATAATCGTGCCAAACTTTATCTTTTGGTTCGGACTCCACCGTGAAGTAATGTACAAAATTCTTCTAAAATTAACAAAAAATTTCTTTTAATTGAAAAAAAAAACAACAAAATATTGTATTTTTGTCTCTTCTTTGTCTGCTTTTTGTCAGCTATTTTTGCATGTGTACCGATCATGTTTCACTTTACAGTTTTAGGACGTCTAATCACCGATTTTCGTTATGTGGTCTCGCTAGACCAAGTAATTGACTTAGTGGTACTAATGACCCGAGGTTGATTTCGAGGAGGCAAAATGTACATTAGAGTGTCCCTTATTTTGGAAATGTTGGAAATCTTGAGACGGTACCCGCTCATTTTTTTCCTTTTGACTTAAAAATAACTCAGGAAAAATTTTACGCCCCTAGGACCACGCCTTCCCTACGCGACGGGGCCTTAAAGAGCGGGGCCTAAAAAATCATTTTTCCATACAAACCAAAAAAATATTTTTTTATTTTTAATTTTTTTGTTATTAATTATTATATTACTTGGTTTGCTTATTCACGACAAAAAATTTGATTTTGGAGGGATAAGTCTTTCAGCGCTAAAAAATTTTTCGCAAAAAAAAAATTTGGGCGGCCGGGGTCCTACAGTAAAAAATTTTTAAAAAATATTTTTTTTTAGTTTTGACCAGCAACGGTTTTAGTTGCTATGTTGCTTTAAATGATATATATTCCAAAAAAAAAATTATTCATATCTGTGACATCTTTATCTTTTTCGAAAAAAAAATTTTGAGCCGTAGGAATCCTACGGTAAAAAATTTTTAAAAAATATTTTTTTTTAGTTTTGAAAAGCAATGGTTTTAGTTTTTATGTTGTTTTTAATGATATATATTCCAAAAAAAATATTATTCATATTTGTGACATTTTTATCGTGTATCGAAAAAAATCATCAATGCATTTTTTACCCTTTTTTAGAACACGATTAAGATGTCACAGATACAAAAAATATTTTTTTATGAATATATATCATTTAAAGCAACATAGCAGCTAAAACCGTTGCTGGTCAAAACTAAAAAAAAATATTTTTTAAAAATTTTTTACTGTAGGACCCCGGCGGCTCAAAATTTTTTTTTGCGAAAAATTTTTTAGCGCTGAAAGACTTATCCCACCAAAATCAAATTTTTTGTTGTGAATAAGCAAACCAAGTAATATAATAAATAATAACAAAAAAATTAAAAATCAAAAAAAAAATTTTTTGGTTTGTATGGAAAAATGATTTTTTAGGCCCCGCTCTTTAAGGGCCCGTCGCGTAGGGAAGGCGTGGTCCTAGGGGCGTAAAATTTTTCCTGAGTTATTTTTAAGTCAAAAGGAAAAAAATGAGCGGGTACCGTCTCAAGATTTCCAACATTTCCAAAATAAGGGACACTCTAATGTACATATACAACAAGGGTAGGTTAGGCTATGAAGGATGACACTGGTAGAAACCAGCGCCCATAGAGGCCGTGATGTCACCCATTATGATTCTTTTGAAACTTTGATCCTCTCTCTTCTTCTACTGTGTAGCCAAAAGTGGTTCTTTTTATGCGTTCCATTTTGATGTCTTAGTAAATTCTAGTAGGGTCTTAGGATTCGTGCCTCGTAATTCGGATAAATTCTAAAAAATATAAGAACCAAAAATTTGTTATCTTCTAAATGATAGTGCAGGGCATTCGCATAATAAATGATAGGTATCTTCTATGGATTCTCTGCACAATCTACATGTATTATCATTTCTAATTCCAATTGTTACACTCAGAAAATTATGTAAGTTACTACATGTTAGTTATTTGTATATTTTACAGTAGTTAGTTGTTTTCAACTACAAAGTCAGTTGTTTTTGTATGAAAAATATCAAACAACTATTTATGTTAGTTATTTTAAGTCGTTTTTTTGAATAACTAACAAAAAAGTACTGTGTTGTAGTAACAGTTATTTAAAGTAGTTAATTTTATTTTTTTTATATCTGAAAAATTTTCAAAGTTTTTTTCCAAAAAATAAATTTTCGTTTTTTTTATTTTTCACAACTTTTAAAAAAAAAAAAAATTCGTCTTCAATTTTTTTTTTAATTTTTTGAAAAAAAAAAAGAAATTATATATTGATTATATTATTTTTACTACATTTTAGTTGTTTTGACTACAAATGTTAGTAGTTTTTACTACATAAGTCAGTTGTTTTTTGTCAGTTAAAATAACTAACAATGTTAGTTGATTTAACTGAAAAAGTAGTTGACCCCAAAACAACTTACAAAGTAGTTATTTTAACTGACATTTTCAGTTGATTTTACTAACATAATTTTTTGAGTGTACCATGTGTTTACCCAATGTGTTGTGACCAATAATGAGGTTAATTGTAGCTCTAAGTTGCTTCCTGCCCATATCTAGAAGAATTTTACAGTGTTTTGCCAAGCTTTCTTCCCATAATAATTTTGTCTGTATACACCTGTCAGAGTTGGACCATTTATCCAACCAACTCGCCCTTGTGTCCAATCATATTCTCTGACAAATAATAGACAGTGGAGGGAACACTTTAGATTCCGCTGTCTCCTGTGCGAGTTCCGCTCCCCGTCGTGCAAGCTCATCGGCTTTCTCGTTTCCCAAAATATCTTTGTGTACAGGTATCCAGCACAGAGTAATAATATGCTGCTCGCTGAGAACCTTAAGCTCTCTGTGGCAGCGGCTGACCACCTTAGATCTGATATTATCATTTTCTAAAGCCATTAAAGCAGGTTGACTATCAATGAAGAATCCAATATCACACCTGTAGGCGGAAATACTTATTCAGGTTTAGTTCCATGCAAGGGTAGATCAACGGAAACTGCTTTTCATAAGCTCGTTGGTACAATCAAGAGATTGCTTTCGGTAAAAGAGTACACTATAA
Source organism: Pegoplata infirma (assembly GCA_963921195.1). Lineage (NCBI taxonomy): Eukaryota > Metazoa > Arthropoda > Insecta > Diptera > Anthomyiidae > Pegoplata > Pegoplata infirma. The sequence goes on from OY992540.1 coordinate 184,709,114, forward strand.
TGGCCTTTCTTGATATAAATAGGGTTTTTTAATAATGTCATCCCAGACTCGATAATTGTAGCATTGTCTGGTCTGGGAGTGAAGCGTTAGATCTAGGGTGATATAGTCGCAACAAAAAGTCGACTTTTCGACTTTTTTCAATTTCTAAAAAGTAGATTTTTCGACTTTTCTACTTTTTTCAAATTTTAAAAAGTCGACTTTTCGACCTTTTGACTTTTTAAAAAGTCGTTTTTTTCGACTTTCGACTTTCGTTTTTTTCCGACTTTTCGACTATTTAACTTTTTTCGTCCTTTTCCAACTTTTAAAAAGTCGATTTTTTTGTAAATAAAAGTTTAGTTTTGACTTTTTATAAGCATTTAGGTGCTTTTTAAGAACAAAAAAGTCGACTTCGACTTTTCGACTTTTTCATACAAAAAGTCGATTAATCGACTTTTCGACTATAGAACCCTAGTTGGATCGTTTCAATGGTGGACAATTTAGAGGAGCGTATGTCATATCTCGATTTGTCAATAGTGGGCCACCACTGGGAGGTGTTCTTTCGCCGCTTCTTTGGAACCTGGCACTGAATAATGTCTCATCTGCTGACGATGTCGCGATAGCGGTAAAGGAAAAGCACCTGTCAACATTGAGCGACATTCTTTAGGGTTTTCTGAAAGAGCAGTCTAAATGGGCAAAAGACTGTGGTCTGGGACTTAGTCAAACAGAGCTTGTCTTGTTTGCAAGAAAAAATAAGATTCCTGAACTTAAATCACCTTCTCAAATGGAGCCAAGTATCTTGGAGTATTTCTAGATAGAAAGTTGAATTTCAGGCGCAATATTGAGGAACGGATAAGAAACACTTTATATTCCTGTGAAAGGGCAATTGGAAAATGATGGGGTTTTAGACCTAAAGTCATTCATTGGATTTATACAACAGTGGTGCGTCCAGTTCTGATGTATGGAATCATTTTCTGGTGGCCTGCTTTAGAGACAAAAGGGAACTGTGTCTTTATCACGAAGGCACAGAGAATGGCTTCGATGTGCAACACTGGTGCTTTTTGTACAACACCTTCAGCGTATTAGGTAGGCAGTATGCGGTTACGTCGGCAATTCGACTGAATAGCACACTGCAATGGAAGAGCTGCGATTGTGACCATAGTGAGCTTTGGGATCTATTGGGAAGATCTTGGGTTGATCCTAGCTCGAAGATTGACAGATCATGGCAGTGTTTACCAGACATAGATGCTGGCAATAAAGAAGTTGGCTGACTGGTCGAGTTGAAATATCTTGTCTACAACCGCAGCAAAAATCTATTCTGACAGTCAAGCCGCGGTCAAGTCCCTGGAGTCAATGTTTTTGAAAACATTTCCATTTCTAAGACAGTATAGTTATATACATCCGTCCATCTGTCTGTGGAAAGCAAGATGCAGTCTAAACCAAAAGTGCAAAAAATGTTTTTTGCACTCAAAAAATTATGTTAGTAAAATCAACTGAAAATGTCAGTTAAAATAACTACTTTGTAAGTTGTTTTGGGGTCAACTACTTTTTCAGTTAAATCAACTGACAATGTTAGTTATTTTAACTGACAAAAAACAACTGACTTATGTAGTAAAACCTACTTACATTTGTAGTCAAAACAACTAAAATGTAGTAAAAATAAAATAATCAATAAATAATTTTTTTGTTCAAAAAAATTTTCAGAAAAAAAATTGAACACTAAATTTTTTCAAAGTTTTTTTTTTAAAAAAAAAAAGTTGTGAAAAATAAAAAAAAACAAATTTTATTTTTATTTTTTGGCAAAAAACTTTTAAAATTTTTCAGAGATAAAAAAATAAAACTAACTACTTTAAATAACTGTTACTACATTACAGTACTTTTTTGTCAGTTATTCAATAAAACGACTTAAAATAACTAACAGAAATAGTTGTTTGATATTTTTCATACAAAAACAACTGACTTTGTAGTTGAAAACAACTAACTACTGTAAAATATACAAACAACTAACATGTAGTAACTTACATAATTTTCTGAGTGTGACATTTTGGAGAGTATAAATGATTCGGCACAGAAGAATTTAAGGGTGACATGACATAATCCCCATGCCCACAATCTTCTACTGATCGCACTTGTTGTTAGCTCTCTCCACTTTCTATTAGCCATTGCAGTTCGGTCATATTCCCCATTCATTTGGTCATAATCCCCATAGCGGAAATGGGGATTATGACCGAACTGCAATGGCTAATAGAAAGTGGAGAGCGCTAACAACAAGTGCGATCAGTAGAAGATTGTGGGCATGCTACAATCTAAGAAAAACTGAATACTTACTCTCACTCACTAGATGGAACTGCCGTGTACTTACTGGAGTGATCACCGGGCACTGCCTAATAGGTTATCATAGAAAGAAGATGGGACTTATTTCTGATGCAAGCTGTAGAAGGTGCGATGAACCTAACACTGAAGAAACGGTCGAACAAATTCTTTGCCAATGTCCTGCTTTGGCCAGAACCCGACTGCACATTTTAGGCAGATATGACTTCGAGAGCTTGGAAACGGTTTCGAATGTAGACGTAAGGCAAATAGTACAACTCGCGATGAGGACAAACGCGTTCTATCAGCGTCGCTGATGAATTATTGTGGTTTCGCTATGGAACATCCGGTCTATGTGAGGAGTCTTTGACTCCGCCAACTCTAACCTAACCCACCAGGGAACGGTCATAATCCCCATTGGGATTGTGCCCGTTTTGAAAACGGTCTTAGTCCCCACAACTATTATGGGGATTATAACCGTGATGAATTCGGTCATAATCCCCATTTCCGTTATGGGGGTAATGTTCGTGGGGATTATGTCCTGTCACCGAATTTAACACTCTCACTTGTTTATTGTACATTTGTTAAACAAATGGAACATTTTTATGTCAGAATTTTAGACTTTTGCAAAAAAACGTTGATGAAAAAACGTTTTTTTGGGAACCGATACCTACCTAGAATAACGGTATTCGGCTATTGTACCCCAACCAAGAAAGATATGGGCATTTTCAAAAGCGATTATTAAAGCTGATTAAATTTCTAGTATTTTAAATGTGTCACTTCGTGTTTCTACCGGTTCGTTTTCAAAATATAGGTCAATACCTTTATAAAACCGTTTGAAACGGTATTATAACGGTATTGACTTATATAACTAAAACGAACCGGCAGAAACACGAAGTAACACATTTAAAATACTAGAAATTTCATCAGCTTTCGTAATCGCTTTTGAAAATATCCATATCTTTATTGGTTGCGGTACAATAGCCAAATAACGTTGTTCTAGGTGTGTATCGGTTGCCAACTCTGATATTTATGAAAAAAAAATTTCATGAAAAAAAATATGAAAAAGGTTTTAATTTGAAAAAAAGTTTGACGAATAAAAAATTTTGAGGAAAAACAAAATTAAAAAAAAAAAAAAAAAATATGAAAAAAAATTCTTTGTTGAAAATCAATAATGTTACGTTTTATTCACGATCTGGTAAAAAAAAAACTTTATTCATCATCTGGTGAAAAACGCTTTTAATTCACCAGCAGGTGAGTTATTATCGAAACTGCAAACCTTTTTGGTTGTAAGAAAATGAAAACAGTAATTCTTATTTTCTTTTTTGTTATTCGTTAGCTTATATAGTCAAACCCAGGTGGTGTCCTGCGTCATTTTTAAAATTAGACACCAGCCTAAAAACAACATCATGTTAAAAATCCCACTCTAATGGGATATTCTAAAGAAGAAACAATTTCCATGAAAAATATGCAGGATTGTTTTTTGAGGGCCCAACAACAACAACAAAATCTTTTTTGTTTTCGTGAGATTTGTGTTTTCCAATACATCTTCTATATTCCTCTGAATACTCCGTTGCAAGCATGTACGAATGTGCAATTATGAGGAACCCAATGGAATCCAACGGACACCATTTTCAAAATAGAATAAACTGGCATATGCAAATTTATATTTTCAAATCTTTATTGAGAAATATTTTATTTTTAAAAGTGTTAAGTCGGGTCCTTGCTGAAAGAACAACTGGAGAGTATGAAATTAAAACGAAATAACTTGAATTTTAGAATATTTTTTTATTATTTTTTTTATTATTATTCATTAGTTGATACTTCCGATTTGTATGTGTTGCACATTAAATTAATTTGTTTTTATTAATACTTAAAATTTATATTACAATACATATATTTTGTTGTAATATTTTTTGTTTGTTTGCCAATATATGTATATATTTCTATTATGTTTAATGCTAATTTCATTTGTATTTTAAACTTAAAAACTTAATTTACAATTAAACTACAATATAATTATTAATTTATTTTTAATGTTTTACTATAGTAGTTAATATGCATTTAAGAATATGTTAATATTAATTAGATTTAGAATTTAATATTTAATAGTGATAGTTTTGGTGGAAATAGAAAAAATTAAACAAGATTTCATAACAAGAAATAAAATATATAAAATAAATTTCAACATTATTTGATTATTGCTACATATTTGTTTTATTGTTTTTTATTTATATTTTAAACTTTCTATGTGTAAATTTTTTTAATTTCTATTTAACGAGTGAAATATTTTATGGAGAAAAATGTAAAAAAGAATGATTGAAGGATATTTTAAACTTCGTTACACAATTGTATGTTGACATTAGCAAAACAATTCTTACGAAGCGTGAATTAAAAAAAAAAACTTAAATTGTTCTGTACAAAAAACTTTTATTAAAATAAAATAAATTTTCTTCAAATTGAAAAGTTTTAGGCCGCTGTTCCAAAAAAAGTAATTCACATAAAAAATGTGAAAATGGAAATTTCCGAATTTTTTTGGTGTTCTACATTTCACATTCGAATTTCTTTTTCGTTTTGTTTCACATAAATAAAATTTGGTGAAAGTAAAACGAATGCACTTTTTTCCTTATAATTTTTTAAATTTAAATTATTCGATTTCAACTTCGAATGAAAACGTGATCAACAAAACACTAAACTTGATTTCATGTGATTCGGAAATTTTCATGTGAATTGAAAAGTTGTGAAAGATAGAACAGAGGCCTTAGTAAATATTTTTAAGGGTGCTTGCGTAATTGTGAGTGTAAATGTATGTTATTTTGGTTAGTAAGAAGTAGTGCCAACCATTTCCCGGTTCTCGGTATTCCCGGGAATGCCGGTATTCCCGGTTCTGGTACCGGTATTCCCGGTTCTGGTACCGGTTTCCCGGTTCCGGATATATTCCCGGGAATACCGGTATTCCCGGTTCTGATGCTGGTACCGGTTCTCAAAAAATAAAAAAATACTATGCCATAAAATATTTAAATTACACCATTTAATCAGTATTTCAGAAATATTTAGTTGTGTTTGTAAAATTATTTAAAAATTGTGTAACTATATTTTTCTAAAATTCATAAAAAAAATGGAAATGGTGTTTTCAATATGTTTTGTATTTTTTTTTTTGGTAAAAGCGAAGAAAAAATTTTAATTCTTCACAATTTTACAAAATATACATACCGGTAGTCCCGGAAATACCGGTAATACCGTCAGAACCGGAACCGGGAATACCGTCAGAACCGGAACCGGGAATACCGGGAATAATTCAAGAACCGGAAAACTGGTACCATTCCCCGGGAATACCGAGAACCGGGAATACCGGTATTCCCGGTACTACGGTACTGACCGTAGGCACTAGTAACAAGTAAACAAATTACACTGTGCAACAAGATCTTTTGTCTTGAATAGATACACAAAAAATTAAACCACACCTCTCTAGGGTTTTAAAAACTTAGCTCAATTTTTTTGGGCCCATTGTAGTTTTTTTTTTAATTTGTTCGGAATAAGTCAAAAGATGTATTAAATTTACTTCTTAGCTTAAGAACCACGGCTACCAGACTTGGGGATTTATCCCCAAAGTTGGGGATTTCATGCGAGCAAAAAGGACAAGAAATTTCATTTGGGGATTGGGGATCTTTATGGGGATTTCAAAAATTATTTTGGGGATATTCAAAATTGTGCCTATTTAATACCACAAGTTAAATTTAATGTAATCAACGGTTTTTAAAAAAAGTTTTAGTAAAACTCCACTCTTTGGTTCGAGATTATGAAGGATATTCAGTAAAACATGCAATTATCGACTGTTAAATGTATATTAACATAGCAAAAAACGGTTTAATTATGCGTTTGGGGATTTTTGGGGATTTTTTTATTCCTAAATCTATAAAAGAAAACTAATAAATTACCATCTATAGAATTTTTTTTTTAACTGAAGAAATTTTTTGTGTGATTGAAAAACAACTTATTTGTTAAATTTTGGGGATTCTTGGGGATTTTTTGTTATATTTTTGGGGACAACGGAAAAAACTACCTGGCAGCGCTGTTAAGAACTGTTTTTTTAATGGGCTTTTTCTACTTTCAAAATTTTTTTACAAAATCCTAAAAATTTTCTTTACCTTGACCCTTTTTATGGAGCTTAAGACGAACTTTAATTGAAACTGAATTTGAGTCAAATTTATAGTTATAAACTATAGCTTCTTTACTTTATTTTGTCTTGACTTAATATATTGTTATTGCAATCATTTTATATTTTAATTACTGTTTTATTTTTATTGCTATTTTACTGCTTTTTTTAATTATTTATTGTACTAATTAATTATGTCAATCTTTATGTAATACCCGTTGAACTATAAAAGAATTTATTCTTATTGTTCTAATAATGAAAAAACTAAATAAATCTAAATCTAAATCTAAATCCAATCATTTTAACCCTTCGATTAAAGTTATAAAAAATTTTCATAAAAATTTTAATTTTTTAAAAATTTAAAATAAAAAATATGTACATATCTTGCAATACATTATTTTAATTAATATTGGCATTCTGAATACGAATATGAATCTTTAACCCTTCGAACGGTTTTCAGAGATCGCCATTTCTTTAAAAAATTCCAAAAATAGCGGTTTTTTACATTCAAGATTTTTTTTTTAAATCTTAAACTTATTTTTCTATGACCCTTGCAAAGAGCTCGGGACAAACTTTCATTTAAACTTAATTGGAGCCAGATCAGATCATTTTAATCTGGTTTTAAAGTTTTACAACTTTCAAAAGTTTTCCAAAAATCTAAAATTTTTATTGAAGGGAACCTCGTTTTAAAATGGTCAGATTTAACTCATATTAAGTTTAAATTAAATTTTGTCTCAAGCTCTGTAAAAGACTCAACGAAAAGAAATTTTGAGAATTTTTTAAAAAAAATTTTTGAACGTAAGAAAAAATCGTTAATTTCCGGAAATTGTAAATAGCAATATCTTGAAAACCGTTCGACCGATCTAAAAACATATATATGGGCTATTTCACGTCAACGGGAGACCCCCCGCCCCCAAAATTCTATTGGTCGTATTTTAAGCCTATTGGTCGTAGGCTTAAAATTTAGCCAATGATCTCTACTTTTGAAAGCTGAGTGGCGGAAGTTGAACCCAATGGTAAGTGAACCAATATGGCGGCGCGAATCGGGATACCCCGATCGGGATATGCTGGAAACTAATGAAGGAGTTATCGGATTTTTCTAAAATTAGTTATCAGGGGGTTTATTGGGACGCTAATTTCGAATTTTCATTCAGATTTCAAAAATTCAAAATGGCGGATCCAATATGGCGGATGATTTTTTCGAGGTTTTCGCATTCAAATAAAACACGGTTCCCGGTCACTAAACACGATTCTGAATATAGATTTCCAAAACTCAAAATGACGGATCCAATCTGGCGTTTATTTTTTTTTGTAATTTCGATTTCCTTGAAACTTGTTATCCGGGGACGCTGATTTCGAATTTTTATTCAGATTTGAAAAATTCAAAATGGCGGACTCAATATGGCGGATGGTTTTTTTTTAAGTTGTCGCATTCAAATAAAACTTGGTTCCCGGGTGTATTATGGGTCACTAAACACGATTCTGAATTTAGATTTCCAAAATTCAAAATGGCGGATCCAATATGACGTTTATTTTTTTTTTAATTTCGATTTCCTTGAAATTTGTTATCCGGGGGTTATTTGGAACGCTGATTCCGAATTTTTTTTTCAGATTTCAAAAACGCACGTTTTAGTGGTGTTCCATGAGGATATTCGAAAAAGGCCGCTAAAATGACCGCTAAAAATGGGAGATAGAGGGTTAATATGGTCCCTCCATGAAGTTTCACTGAATACATCTATAAAAACTATTTAGCTCAGCAGTAGATTTAATACATTTTTTTTGACTTTTTACAAACGCCTTTGAAAAAAATAATTAAAAACTACAGTGGGCCATAAAAAAACAATTTAAACCAAGTTTTAAAACAACTTCGGGAATTTTGGTGCACTAATGGTAAACTTTTATTTGTTTAATCTATTTTACACTTGGTGACCTGGAATTTGTTGCACAGTGTTATAAAAGCTGTGCTCTTCGCTACCGGTTAAATGTTAACATGAAAAATAAGAAAAAAAAAAGAATTAAAATTGGCAGCATTTTTTTATATTTTGTATACAATTTGATCGTGAAACTCACTATAAATTAATAACACCCATACAATTATGGGGGAAAAAATCGCGGGAGCAAAAAACACAGTTAATTGTGAGTACAACGAAAAATCTCAAAAAAATGTAAAATATTTTTTCCCAATTTTAGTCAATTGAGAAAAAGTTTAAACATTTTGTATATATAATTCCAGTTGATGCGGACATTTTGATACCTTTTTTTTGCCTTCTAAAATCCAAACATAACCTAAAAAAAGATCTAGTAAAATTAAACGTGATAGTAGTGTCTGACCGATTGAATATTCGGCTTTGTCCGAATACCAAATAATTACTTAATTTGTACACACGTGATTTAAAACACGATTTAAATAACATTGGTAAGCCAAAAAATTTTTTTACAAAATTTTTTTTTCACTAAAATTGTTACACTCAAAAAAAAAAATTTTTACGAAAATTACTTAAAAAGTTTTTTATTCAAACTAAATTTATCTGGACAAAATTTTCATACTTTTTTTTTTGCTTTTACTACATAAATAAATTTTTTTGATCTCAAACAAAAAAAATCAGTTCGGCCGAAAATTTAAATTTAGCCGAATATTATTCGACTTCGATCAAAAACGATTTATTTGGTCGAACACTACATTATAATCTTATGTTTGTTCCCTTTCACATATGAAAATCTTTTTTGCATTATGCTCTTTAGCATTTGCATTTGCAAAAATGCTAGATTAATTTTTTTTTTTTAGTAAGACTGTTAAATAATAGTAAATTTTTGTTATTTATTTTTTAATTTTTAAATTAATTTGCCAAAAAATAATGTAATATATTCGCACATAAACGTTGTACCAAAGGCCAAATATATTGTGAAACATATTGAAAAACTGGACGTAGAGACGGAAACAGCAAACATATTTGATGCTGTACTGCCTCAAGCAGTACTATAAGTAAATGTCAGTTATTTGTATCATTTAAATTTAATTGTATATAAAAACTATTTTGTTGTTGCTCCTGCTGTCTTAAACTATCACTATCATCTGTATCATCATCATCGTCGCTATTATTATTCATGTTTTTATGTTGTCGATGATGATCGTCATCATCATCATATGACCATTTCATATCTTCACCAAATTTATGACGATGTGCTAAATTTTTATAAACATGCAATTTACTATTATCAATATAGGATTCGCAGGGATAACACCAAACGGATAAATCACTAAAACTTAAAGCTAATGGATGTGTTGTTTCCAAATTATGAAACATCATGTGTTCCATAACATAACGACCACACAATACTCGATGACAGCAGAGACACATCCAATTCTCTGCGGTTGAGGAGCATTCATTACAAGGCATTGATGTATTTATTGCTAAATGAATGAAGGACGATAAGGAAAAATAAAAAAACAAAAAAATATTATATTAATAAAAAAATACATTATTAATTTTAATTTAAATAAGGCAAAAAATTATAAACTTATAACAGAATTAAGCACATTTTACAGAGCACTAAAATAATAAATAAAAAAAATAATATACACAATAGTACAACAAAATAACCAACAATCAAAATGAAACATGAATTATGTACATACAAATGAAAATGTTAAAAATATAATGACGGTGACACTAAACATGAAAACAGAAAAATATTTATGTGTAATAAAAGATCAGAATCAGTGAAGCAAGCCGGTCGGCGCGGCTGACGGCTGAGTCGCTAAGCCGATATTTTTCCACGAGCCGCGCCGCCGCCGATATCATCGGCTGATCGGCGGCTCAAACTCCAGCCGATTTTGGCGGTTTTGAAATTAAAAAGAGCATATTCCTCAATTTTGTTCCATTTGGATATTAAAATTTCTAAAAGTCATACTGGAATTCAAAAAAGTCCAATTAAAATATAGAAATCACAACTGCAATTGAAAAGTTCGCATTCTCAGAAAAACTAATTGAGAATACAATTTCTGAATGACTATTGGCCTTTTCCAAATTTCAAATGAAATTTCTAGGTTTCAATACTTTTTTTTCTAGATTTCATTTGAATTTCAACTAAACTTTTCTCAAATTTAATCGCAATTGCTGAATTTTAATTGTCTGTTTTATTTGTGTTTTATATTGTTGGGCTTTATATTTTATAATTTAATAGGTTCATTAGTTCGGTTTGAGTCCTTATTATTTCTGAGAAATAATACACTCAAAGAATTATGTAGGTAAATTCCAGTGAATATTCACTTAAAACAAATGAAATTTTATTTAAAAACCATTCCACTGTTTTTTCATTTAAAATAAAAACACATTACAGTCAATTTTAAATGTTAATTTAATGACTAACCAAAACATTAAAAAACTAGTGAATATTCAGTTATTTTGTATTGAAAAACAGTAAAACTATAGAAAAAAATTTTTATTGCCGAAATTAAATGTAACAGAAAATTCGTTTTTAATACAGTAAATTATTTTTTTTAAACTACAGAAACAGTGAAAAAATTGAATCCTTTATAAAATAAGTGATTTTTCTTTTAAAATTACTTTACTGATTACTTTTTAAAATAACCTACAAACAGTTAAGGACATAATTTTCTTAGTGTAACTTTTGCAAGAAATCCGGAATCGGTACGATCAAGGAAACCATCAGGATATTATAAGGAAGTTCAAAATATCCTTTTTATGGTTATATCCTTATAAGTATCCGAAGTTTGCAAGAAATTTCCTTTTCAAAACAGATGTGTTAAGTAGACACTCCAATAAAAAGAAAATCTAAAATCCATTAAGTATATCCTGAAATATTTGCAAAAGAAGTCAAAATATTGAACCAAATTTGAATATTCTTTTCATACATTTGTTCGAACCAATTTTTATGATTTTTTTGGTAAAATTAAAAAAAAAAAAATTAAATCACATTTCCTAAAAATTTTTGCCTCCTAAAACGAATCTGACACCAAAAAATTGTATCAAATCGCCTTCTCGAGATATAGCCATTTTTAATTTTTGTGGACCAAGTTCAAATAAATAAAAATATGAATGACTTTAACATACACGCAATTCAATATTAAAAAAATTTTCGTTTTGAGAGCTTAGTCCACAAAAAATGAAAATGCCTTTATCTTGAGAAGGTGATTCGATACAACTTTTCTGATGACAGATTCGTGTTTAGGAGGCCAAAATACTTTAGAAAATGTATCCAACATGTCTGTGCAAAAACCGTGTAGAGTAGTGTTAATGTTTATATATTTTTAACGAAAATAGTAGTTAACTTTAATTTGTTTAAATACTTTTTTTGTGATTTCGTGTTATATGTATGTTTTTTAGCTTTGTTTTAATTTTTTATTGTTCGGAAGGGGGGGAGGGCTTTTGCCCACCCCAGAATAATGGCCTAGATACGCTTATGCCTACACCACTCTATCGTACAGGGTACAGATGGTCGCGTGAGTGACTTTTGACTCACACTCACGAGTACTCATACAAACTTTACTCACACTCACGAAACTTTTTTTTATAAAAAAAATGCTTTTTTTGGAATGAAAGAAAATATAAAAAGAAAATAAAGCACGCAAAAAAAATGACTCACGAAAACTCACTCACGCAATTATTTTCCCACTCACTCACAACCACTTGAGTAAAATTGAGTTTCAGCCACACTCAAGCGTGAATCACTCACAAATCTGCTCATGTGCTCATCTCAAGTACAGGGTGTTGTAAGTTTGTCTTAATGTTTGTAACTATCCGAAATATTGGTCCTAAACCAAACTTCAAGTATAGCGATCGATTTAGAATCACTTTCTGTGTCGATTTAGCGATGTCCGTCCATGTAAACATAGTGAGCACGATACAGGTCGCAACAATCAATTGATTTGACTGAAATTAAATTTATGCTTCCTTTTTCCCAAGGAAGAAGCCTCTTGAAATTAAAAAAAATAATCGGTCCATGTTTTGACCTAGCCCCCACACAAACGCCCCCCAAATTTGGCCAACATTACTTTAATATATTAATATATTATTACGGGTATACCCGTAATTTAACAGGTATCCTTTCGAAATTTGGCATGTGAATAAATAAATACCCCAAAAAAACATATTTTGTTATCATATATTTGAAATGTTTCCAAATTATAAAGAAAGTTGAGCATTTCTACTTGTTGTCCCCACACTAACAAAAGAGCTAACTTAATTTTGGGATACAATTTTCTTCAAAATAGTTCATAAATTTTACCACAATTTAGTAAAATTTAACTAATAGTTTAAAAATTTAGAAAAGTTTCGAAATTTTCTACCCATTCCCAGCAAAAACTTGGTAATGACACATCATTACCATTCTAATTACTTAGTAATGACAGAAAATTACCTTTAGCATTATTTTGTAATGCAAAATAAGGACTTATTAATAATGACTAACATAAGTCATTATAATAAAATAAAAAAATTTTAGAACTAGATTTTCACTTTTTGACTCACTGTACATTATTTTGAATAAAAACAAAATAAAATTAAATATTTTTTTATTTTTTAAAATTTTTTTTTTAAACAATTTTTTCATTACCTATAAGTATATATGTAATTAGTTATTAATATTGGTTTGATACTCATTACATTTGGCACATTTGCTTGTAAATGTAATGGGAAAGGTAATTCGAATCAGAAGTAGTTATAACTTTTGAATTTCCCATTACACATTTCATTACTTGGTAATGCAAGTTTTTGCTGGGTTAGTTTATCATATTTATCTTCTTAGATTTAAGAAAGTTTTTTTTTCACTACTTTAGTAAATTTTTTAAAAGTTGAGAATTTTTTTTTTAAAAACATAAAATGGCGATATTTAAACTAAAAACTAAGATTTCAAACCGAAAAAAGCTTGTTGAGCGGTGTAATTAGATCATTCTTGGACTCAAAATAAGTTTGTGCACTAATTAAAGATGTCACAAAATATAGATCCAATCGGTTCATGTTTGGACTTCGGACACATTTTCCGAAAAACACTGGTGTAGGGTATAAGGTCGGTCTTGACCCACTATAATTTTCTTACTTGTTACCATAAAATGGTAATTAAACCATTAATTGGTCCCTAAAGTTCTCATCTATGCTGAATGTTATATCGACCACTTGTTCGGTAGGGTATCGTGATTAATATGCCTACACGCAAAAAAAAAATCTGTGTAAGATTGAGCAATCCTACTTGGTAAAACTTTTTTCATACCAAAAAAAAAATTTTTACCAAATTTTTGCTAAAATTCTGCTTGTCGATGTTAAAGTAACATAATTAGTTTTTTATGTAAAATTACCAAGTAGCTTGCACAATAACGCAAATTACTTGCACAAAAATTTATCGAAAGAAAACAACAAAAAAAAAAACACAAATACAGACCGCCATATTCGTTTTGTATTTTTGTGTGCGTGCTTCGTTTATTTTTTGTGTTATAAAAACTTAAAAAGGAAATTGATAAATAAAATTAAAATAAATTAATAAATAAAAATTAATAATTAGTTTTTTTAAAAGATAAATAAATGTAAGATAAAAAAATGCTAAAGTTAATTTTGCTGTCATAACTTAAAACACCATTCATTTAGCAAACCCAATGGAGTCCCAGACGTATGTTTCGATGAATTACAAATGAAATGATAAACTGAGTATACCCCCATTTCGAAGACACCAATAAGGTTTAATAGAGTTTTAGTTAAAAATTAGTGTTTGGTAATAATTTTATATTTTTACAGGGTACTGGTAAATAAATGTTTGAAGCCATGGCGAATCCTTCACTACAATAAGGAGTATTGGCACCAGTCCTGCCTTTAGTTATAAAATTAAAATCCAAAAACTTATTTATATAGCAAAGCCAATGGAGTCCAGACCTGTTGTGATGAGTTACAAATGGAATCACAAAGTAAGTGTTCCTCCATACTGGGTTTACCAGTTTTTTAAATTAAAATTTATGTTTTGTAATAATTTTCTATTTTTACAGGATGCTTTTAAATAAATTCGTGAAGCTATAGCGGATCCTTCACTTCAAGAAAAAGCGTAGGCAGCAGTCACTGGAGAAAATTGAATAAAAAGGGTCAGTTGGTCGGTGGTAAATTAAATTCTACACAACATTTATTATATTAATATGGATTTATTCTGTGAAAATTTTAAATTCAACAAATATACAAATTTTTACAAAAATTTTATAGAAAAATTATTTTAGCATAAATGTTGTAATTTTTAGCATTATTTTTAGTCACCTTTTCTAATAATTTTGGTATATTTCACCATATTTCTTTTGGTATATTTTACCAAGTTTTTGCTTAAATAGCATTAGCATTTTCTTCAAAATTTTTTACATAAGTGTTTTGGCTAAATTACGAAAACTACTTCGTCGGTTGTAGTTTTAGCATATTTTTGGTAAAATTATGTCAGATTTTTGCTCATTCCGACACAAGTTTTTTTTTGCGTGTAGATTTAAACCGTTTTTTACTATACAATAGCGGCGCAGCCGAATTTTTTTTTCAGCCGCGCTGTTCTAAAAAAAACGCGGCGCGCAGCCGAAACGCCGCCGCCGCCGAAAATTTTTGCTCTTCAGCCGCCGCCGAAAATTTTGCATCGGCTTGCTTCACTGATCAGAATATGAGACTTTTTCTTTAGGAAAAATACTCCAAAATGATTCTTTAGGAATCAGGAAAATGACGCGCAGGAATGCAGACATATCCGAAGTAGGGGGATTTTGTTACTGACATTCGGATGCAAACACTGTCACTGATTTGCAAAAAAAAAAAAATATATATATTTTTGTCAGAAAGCAATCAACCACTTTTCGCGTTCTTAAAGAAGTGTCGTGTAACCATAGAATAGAGTAAAAGCCAGGCATTGTTGTATTTCAATTATTTCCCAAAATGGCAGCAAAATGCTTCATCTTCCTTAGCTCACATACATTTACTATCAAATTAGATACTTTGTTGGTATTTGACATTTGTTTAATTAAATTAATGGTTTATTTAGCTTTTTTTTACGTTTTTTTCCCTCTTTATATTGTGCTGTTTTTATAAAACGTCAAAAGTTACATTATGTTCTGTCACTAATATTTATTCAAGCGAAATACAACTCTATTTCACTTCTACTTTTTTCTATGGGTTCTCGCAAAGCTCAAAAGGGTTCTCAAAAGGGTTCTCGCAAAGCTCAACGAAATTAAGCACTGGTGCAGGGATAGAAAATTCCATGTTGTCTGATGCAAATAAATTCCATGTTGTCTGATGCAAATAAAAAACGCTAAGTTTTGTTGGAAAATTGCCAAATTGCTAATATTTTTTTTTTTAATTTTTTCTATCGAAATTAATGGATTTTTTGGGTTTAATTAAACGTCTTGTTCGATATCGGACTTAACAAGGGGAATTTAAGAGAGGGTTTAACAGAAGAAGAGCGTATTCATTACTATTTAACATTAATACTCCTTGCCATTACCAAATTTTAAATTTTTCGAATGTATTTTCAAAATTGTTAAAATGTAATTTAACTGAATATCGGGCGAAATTTTCAAACTTTTTCATTTTCAAAAATAATGGTCCAATTGTAATCAGACAGATTTGATTAGGTTATTAAAATATGCCTTAAACACACACAAACAAAATATTAATAAAATATTTTCTATTTTCATGAAATTTGAGAGATTTATGTGAATATCGGGAAGGTGGTTTGTATGGGGGCTACAAGAAAAACTGGTCCGATTCCTTTAAAATTCGGAATGGTGATTACTGAATACAAAACATGTTTAATACGGTTTTTAGAGTAATTTCAAATTACTAATTTGTGCCAAAAAACAGCTGACATGAACAGATTTTTTTTTTCAAATTTCAATAGGCTACGTCCTTAGGCCAAACGAAGCTTAAGTTTTAAATTTCAGCCAAATCGATTGATAATTGCAACCTGTATCGTGTTTACGTTTAGATGGACGGGCTTCGCTAGAATGACTTCAAAAGTTGTTCTTAGTTGATCGGTATACTTGAAAGTAGATCTAGGACCAATATTTCGGGGAGTTACAAACATCAGCACAAAGTCATTATACCTAAGGAAAATTTTTTGAAACAGATTCCTAATACAACAGATTCTTAAATATACATATTCTACGGTAATCACAACAAAATTTTCTGTGAAAAATTATTTTTCAAAAAAACTACTTGTTTTAAAAAACGATTGCTTTCGGGACAATTTAAAACAAAAATCATTGATTCTGGAATGTTAAGTAGAATCGGTTGTAGGGTAATATGATGCGTTCTGGCACCGATTATTTGGAACAGATTTTTTTTTTTTTTTAAATAATTTTACATAGAAAATTTTGTTGTGATTACCATAGAATTTATTCAAGAATCTATTGTAGTAGGAAAAGGTTCCAAAAAATTTTCCTGGGTATCTAAAGAAAAATTTGGTGGTTCAATAGATTCTTGAATATATTCTACGGTAATCACAACAAAATTTTCTATGTAAAATTATTTTTTAAAAAAACTACTTGCTCTTAAAAACGATTGCATTCGGGACAATTTCAAACAAAAATCATTGATTCCGGAATGTTAAGTAGAACCGGTTGCAGGTAGAGTTTTTCCCGGGAATTCCCGTAAATTTTTCGATCCCGAAATCCCGGGAAATAGAGCGGAAATTGCCGGGATTTTTTTTTTTTTTTGAAATTGTTGTTTTCAAATTCTTTTGATTATTTTGTATGCGATTGTATTAAAATTCTTGATAATTGATGGCTGAAACGTACGCAGGAACCAGGAGGACCCAAAAAGTATTCCATGAGAGACCTTCTATCTAAAAATGTCATAAAATCTGAGACTTACGGAATGGAAAAAGTCTCACAACATTTAAATCTTCGATAGGACATAATTATCAGAACCTGATACCTTTTTTCAGAAGCTGAGAAATTTTCTTTCTGAGACCTGCATTAGAAAAATTTGCAGTATGATTTTTTGTTTCTATATATTTTCTATAGAAAATATTTATGTCTCTGGACATGATTCTTTTAAAATCGATAAATTGATATAAAATCTGTGTAAGGAATGACTCTAAAACTAACGGCTTTCTCTTTTAGAAAACAGGATTTTTTAATTTTTTTACTAATTTTTTGGGGTAAATTTTCTTATAATTTTATTTCTCTGAAACAGTTACATTTAGTTTCAGAGACACAAAAGAGAAATTCTTCTGAATCAGTTTCATTGTGTTTTAGAGGCAAAGTGTTGAGAGCCAATTGTAAAAATGAACTAAGATAATTTATAATAAATTATGAATTTTCATTATTAAAACAGAAGCGATGTGAAATAACATATTCCCTTAAAAATACTTTTAAAAGACTTTGACATATTTGGGCCGCTTTTTTATAAAAACTGTGTAACAAAAATTGTTCTTTTGCTCTCAAAACTTATATTTTTTTGTTTTAAAGGTACTAATTAAGATTTTTATGGTGTTAATAAACATTAGGCGTATTTTGTTGGCATAATTATCAATGTTCTACCACACAAAGTTCAAGTCAGTGTTAACGCACAAAATTTTAGAAGTTAAATATTAACTTTCATACATTGTGAATGATTCTCTTATTGTTAATGGCTCTCTTTGGTATTAATAAAAAAGATAAATGTTTTTGTGTTTCTTTCACGTTAAATTGCATTTAATAAACCAATTTTATACATATTTCATCGAAAATGTGTAATATTTTAAAAAACTATTCCAAACGATGCTAAATTAAATTGAGAAATTTATGGAAGTTAACGTGTCGTTTTTTTTCGTTTTGACGCATGCTAACAATCAAAGTTTGCCAACAAAAAAGGCCTATTATAAATAGTGAAATCACATTCATAAGGTTTTTATATATTTTTTTGACCAAAAATTTGGGTTTTTTTAGTTGTTGCGGGAATTCCAGGGATCCCGGGGAATTTAAAAATGAAACCCGCTTTCCCGGGGAATGAAATGTTGAATTCACTACTTTATTTGAACTTAACAATCAATAATACAAAGTTAAATTCTTTAACAACTAGATTATCAAATATATAAATATACAACAAGTATTAACTTATAAAACACAACTTCAACACTTTCCCTTGTTTTATACGTTAAAAACATTTACAAATTTATTAAAATATCACAAGCTTTCCCTATTTGAAAACGTCTTCCTTTTTTTATCAACTGCTTCAAAAAATAAAATTTCAGCCGGTAACATTAATACAAAGTTAAATTCTTTAACAACTAGATTATCAAATATATAAATATACAACAAGTATTAACTTATAAAACACAACTTCAACATGAAAAAGTCCGGAAAAAGAAAAACTCTAGTTGCAGGGTAATATAATGCGTTCTGACACTGATTATTTGGAACAGATAATTTTGCTGGGATTGTATGAGTGAGTCTGACTAGTTCTACTAGATACGAGATTTATCCGTAATTTTGATATATAATTCGTTCTTATCAGTATTTTGCAATTGATAAAATCTCGAAATTGAAAAAAGGTGATCCGATGCAATTCTTTTAATAAGGCCTATATGCATCAAATTTTACCTAATTAATATTTACACGGCAAGGTATAAATTTATAATATAGCATCCATAGTTCCTGAAATACAAAAGAGTTCAAGGTAAATATTTTCCTTGAAGCCACAGTTTTCAAGGAACAAAATTTGGCAGTGTTAACCGGGGCCTGCAAAATGTATTTATTTATTGATCCGCACTTTGTTTATGCAAGTGAAGAAATTATTTATAAGATTTGTGCAATTACTAGGAAATTTGTAAGATTTCCAATTTAATTTATAATTTTTGAAAGCGCAAATGAATAACATTAACAATAATAAAATACATTAAACAAATAATTAAAAAAGCCAAAAACAATTGAATATTTTTAAAAAGCAAACATATAAAAATGATGATCAAAATTCGTACAAAAAAAAGAAGAAGAAAAAACAAACAAAAACCAACCAAAAACACAATACAAATTGCTTTGCTTACTCTTTGGTGCATCTCCTGGACGCAACTGGGACAAATGAGGACAATTTTTTAATGGTACAACAGCAAACATTTCATTATTTTCAAAAGCCTAAAATACGATGAATATGTCAGGTGGTGGTGGTTGTCATGTCGGGGGTTTTTTTTTTTTGATTTATCGTGCAAAAGAACAGTAGTAGATCAGACATGAAATAATTTAAGAATGGAGAATTGTGGTTAATTTCAAACATTTCATTTTTTTGTTTGTTTTGCATAAACGTTAGACATGTTTCATATACAACAATCAATTACCTGCATGTGCTCTGTGAGAAATTCTGTAAGAGTTTTTACTTTTACCTTCGGTTTACTGCCACTTGCCTCCAGTGATACATTGGTGTCCGAGTCCAGAGAGCCACCAACTGCACCTTGGGCATCATCCCTTGTAATATCTAAATTTTGTAAAGTAGCAGAAAGAAAATCCTCATTGTTGTTTTCACCCGATGCCTGTGGCAGCCTTTTTGCGAAGGCTAAACTTTTCCAATAGCTTTGCTGTACACCAATGCAGTTCTGTAAGGTTTCTATGCAGCTGAGGTAAGCCGCAGTTGGTGGTCGCGCAACACTGCCATTTAGATTTATCGGTGGTATGGGATCACCCAATAGTGATTTGGTACACATTGTCATTGCATACGATATGGAGTTAACATTGTAACCGCCTTCTAGGCAAACTATAATGCGACCATTTGCTAATGCAGACAGCCAGTGTGTGAAGAGACCATATGCTTCTGGTGTTACTTTACATCCACCCAGAGGATCACCAATGGCAGCATCGAAACCAGCAGATACCAAAACTAATTGTGGATCAAATTCATAGGCAATTGGCATAATGATATGCTGGAAGGCCATTATATATTCCAAATCACCCATGCCTTTCTGTGAAATAAATATGTTGAAGAACAAATAAAAGTGATTATTTTTTATTAATTGTATCTAAGAAAATATTTGTTGATACTTATGTAAATAAAAAAAATAACCTCCATAATATAAATTTTATCTTAATTTTTCAAAAATTTTTCTAGCATCTTCTGAATTTGTAAATTTTTTTTTTTTAATTTTCTTAAATTTATCTGATTTCTTATTTTTTTTTTTAATATTTTTAAATTTATCTGAAAAATATTTTGTTGCTTAAAACTTATAATGGCCATATCTCGAAAACTAAGCCAGATAGAGCAAAATGGAGGGCATTTTTGCTTTTTAGGAACTCAATAATTTTGTCGGCCCTCTTTAGGGCTT
This sequence comes from Pegoplata infirma, assembly GCA_963921195.1. NCBI lineage: Eukaryota > Metazoa > Arthropoda > Insecta > Diptera > Anthomyiidae > Pegoplata > Pegoplata infirma. The sequence goes on from OY992540.1 coordinate 184,729,812, forward strand.
TCGAGTATTTGGCGGACGAGTTCTAGAAACCAAAAAGCTTTTAGACTGATTTGTTGTATCTGCAATATTTACCGAGATATGAGCATTTTTAAATTTTCGGGAATGCCAAAATTTTGGATTCAAAGTTAGAACCCATTGGGGTCCACACATGTAAAAAGGACGGGCGAAACGTTGGCGCTTTTAAGAACTAAAAATGCCGTCCGTTTTGCTCCATCTGGCTTAGTTTTCGAGATATCGCCATTTTAAGTTTAAAAAAATATTTATTGTAAAGAAAGGTTTATTTTAACATTTTTTAGGCATTTGTGCGGTTTCATTGGCATTTGTACAAACAATGCCAAAAAATTTCATTGGTAATAAATGCTGTTATTTTTTTTTTGCATTGGCATTAGTTCCCATGTATGTCTGATTTTTTTAATTTTCCTGATCTTTTTAATCGATGTCTTTGAATCAAAAATTATGAATTTCATTTTACAAATATTTTCTGATGTTACTTTTACAAAATTTCAATTAAGTATGTTTACTTACCTTGTTCCAAGGAATGTTAACATTAAATCCTACCCCAGCACCTTTGCCAACAGCATCAAAATCACCATCTTTACTTTTCGGAAAGAATGTTGCATTATCATAACGATGCACACTTATATACAGAACTTGAGGATTTGATTCGAAAATGTGTTGAGTACCATTACCATGATGTACATCCCAATCGACTATGAGTACTCTCTTTAGTCCATGATCCCTAATTGCATACTGGGCAGCAATGGCCACATTATTAAATATACAAAAACCATGTGGAAGATCGGACTCTGCATGGTGGCCGGGCGGCCTAACAATACATACACCACTGCGAGCTTCACCCTTTACAACTTTATCAACTACTTGCAGTACTGAACCAGCGGCTAAAGTAGCACAATCAAATGTTTTTGGATGAAAATAGACAGAATTGTATTTAGCACCCATGTTTTGAAGTTCATCCTTTTCACCAATACGACGTATGGCATTCACATGAGCTCTGGTATGAGCTAGACAAATTTCATCGGTTGTAGCTGAACGTGATTGTAGTTGTTGCATACGATTCAATAGTTGATATTCGTCATGCATTTCATAAATTTTACTAATTCGTTCTGGTTGTTCGGGATGGCCTTCTTCGTAAGTATTTGAATGTTGTAACATTAATTCATCGTAAACATAACAAACGCGTATTTTTGGTGAAAATAGTTTTGTTTCTAAAACAAAAAAAAAATGAATTTAAAGAAGAAATAAATAAAGCCAACATTTGCTTCCAAATTTACTTACCGTCTTTAAGTCTCTTAAGGCGTTTGGCATTTTGTTCAACAATATCAATTGGTATTTTCGGTGCTGTATCGCGTGTCGGAAAACGTTCAGGCAATGGTGAACCACCGACAAATATACGACTCACTTTATGTAGGTTCGGTTGAGGATTAACATTATTAAAATCTTCCATAGTGTAGGTGTCTTGAACTTGTAAACATTTCCAATAGGGACGATGAGCATAAATGCAATTCAATATAGATTCTTGAATTGAAGAACAAGGCGGTTCCAATTTCTCCACTAACATGGGACAGGGATCACCTAATAAAGCCCTTAATGTTAAGGCAGCACCTTCAGCTAAAGAATCCAAACAATAACCACCTTCTAAGACCACCGCCAAACGAGAGTTGGCCAATTTCAGTAAAGGATTAATAAGATGTGGATAAAAAGCAGGCGTAACTTCCATTTGACCCTCTGGACAACCCAAGGCAGCATCATAACCGGCAGAAATTATTATTAATTCAGGTTGAAATTCAATGGCAACCGGTATTAATAATTGTTGAAATATCGCCAAAAAATCACCATTACCCATGCCAGTTTTATTTAGGGGTAAATTAAAATTATAACCAACCCCAGGTCCATAGCCGATAGCATCAAAATCTGATTCTTTTAAATTTGGCCAAAAGGTGCCATGTTCAAAACGATGAATGGAAAAAAATAATACTCTAAAATATAAAAATTTTAATGTAAATATCATTGGTTTTTAGTTTTGTAATTTTGAATTCAAAATTATATCAATTGAAATTCAATAATTTAGATGTTTTTTTCAGAAATCTCAAAAGATATGCTTTTGAATAAACAAAACCAGGTTAAGGGGCCCACTGGAATGTAAAAAAAAAATCTGAGACATGACGAGACTTTTCCTAAAAAGAAAATGTCTCAAAATCTGAGACATTCTATACGAATAATTTCTCAGAATCTTAGGCTTTTTCTATACGAACAATTTCTAAGAATCTGAGACTACGAAAAATGACTCAGAATCTTTTTCTATACGAAAATATCTCCAATTTTTTTTAACGTTAAATGTCGGAGACTTTTTTTATACGAAAAATGTCTCAGAATCTGTGACTTTTTCTATACGAAAAATGTCTCAAAATCTTAGACTTTTTCTCTACGAAAAATGTTTCAGAATCTGAGATATTTTCTATGTGAAAAATGTCCGAATCTGAAACTTTTTTTATACAAAAAATGCCTTTTTAATACAAAAAAATGCCTCAGATTCTAATATTTTCTATACGAAAAATGTCTCAGAGTCTGAAACTTTTTTAAACGAAAAATGTCTCATAATCTGAGACTTTTTCTATACGAAAAATGTCTCAGAATCTGATACTTTTTCTATACGAAAAATGTCTCAGAATCTGATAATTTTTCTATACGAAAAATATCTCAGAATCTGATACTTTTTCTATCCGAAAAATGTCTCAGAATATGATACTTTTTCTATACGAAAAATGACTCAGAATCTAATACTTTTTCTATACGAAAAATGTCTCAGAATCTAAGATTTTTTCTATAAGAAAAATGTCTCAAAATCTTAGTCTACACAAAAAATGTCTCAGAATCTTTTTCTATACGAAAATGTCTCCAATTTTTTTATACGTAAAATGTTTCATAATCTTAGACTTTTTCTATACAAAAAATGTCTCAGAATCTGAGATATTTTCTATACGAAAAATGTCTTAGAATCTGAAACTTTTTCTATACGAAAAATGTGTCGGAATCTGAGACTTTTTTTATACGAAAAATGTCTTCTATACGAAAAATGTCTTATCTATACAAAAATGTCTCAGATTCTGATACTTTCTATACGAAAAATGTCTCAAAATCTGAAACTTTTTTTATACAAAAAATGTCTCATAATCTGAGAATCTATCAATTTTTTTTTTAGAATCTGCGATTTTTTCTATACGAGAAATCTTTCAGAATCTGCATCTTTTTCCATATGAAAAATGTCTCAGAATTTGAGACTTTTTATGTGGGGAAAATTTATAAAAATTTTCCCATAGAAAAAGACTAGACTTAAAACTTTTCTATTTGAAAAATGTGGTAGAATGTGGTTTTTGGGGGGCCGTAATGCCCGGGCCTGGCCACGTGTCCCGTTTGCCCTAATGTTTAAAACGGTACTGAAAAAAACGATACCATAAATTTAAAAATCACAATTTAAATTGAATCGAAATCACTTGAATTTCAAAAAGAATATAAATGACTTACAATCAAAAAAATCATACGCCATTTTGGATCAGCAATTCCACTTTTATAAAAATAATGTCAGATTCTTATTTATTGCTTGAATCGTATTTAACGACCCCGACATGGCCGGATAACAACTTTTAAGTGAATGCTATCAATTATTGAAAAATGCTCAATTTTAAATCTACCATTTTGATATTTTTTTTCTGTTCGAAAATTTGTATTCAGCGACGAAATTGATCGCTGCTCTCACAATCAGTTTTCCAGTTTTTTTTTACTTTATCTTCTAAATTTTAAATAGTTCTGAATAATTTCTAAATTACAATTGATAAATAACTGTCTGTCAACTACTTACCTAGGATCATGATAGAAAAATCTTTGTGTACCCTGACCATGATGTACATCCCAATCTATAATCATGATTTTACTCAATTTCAGTATATCTAATGCATACTGTGTAGCAATTGCTACATTATTAAAGAAACAATAACTACAAGGGTAGAGGAGAAAAAAATCAATGTTTTATATCTTCCCACATGATGTGCGGTTTAAATTACCCATTGAATTCTGCTTTCATAGCATGATGTCCTGGTGGCCGTATTATGGCCATACCATTTTGTACTGAACCATTTACAACACCCTCAACTAAATCAATTGTTGAACCCGTTGCCAGTAATGATAAATCAAATGTTGTCTATATATTTGGATTGAAAATATAATTATTAGTACACAAGCCATAAAATATTTAGTACACAAGCCATAAAATATTTAGTACAAAAAAAATTATTTAAAAACTCACCGGATGTATATAAACTGAGTCATAATGTGAACTTAAATCCTCCATTTTTTCGTCATCATTAATGCCAGCAGTCTTTTCAAGCAATTTATAATGTTCGTCACTGTGGAGGAGCATTATTTCATCTTTAGTAGCTCGCCTTGATGGTAAAGTTTGACAGCGTTCAACTAAATTTAATTCTCGGCAACTAAAAAATATTTAAAACAAAATACATAATAAAATTATTAGGTATAATATTTTAATGTTGAGACAAACATCCCAGCAAAACTTTTCGGAGTCATTCAAAAATAACTAGTTCTAGAAGTACTTCAAAACTTGTCATGATAGGTTCTCAAAGAGCATCTTGGAACTAGTGATGTCACAACTAGTTCTAGAAGTGATCCAAAAGGGTAATATTTTGATTCCAAAGAGCTTTTTTGGGGTAGTTTGGGAACTAGTGATTTGGAAGTAGTCGTACATGACTTCTGCACCACTTCCATGAAACAAATACTGGTTCTCGAATAACATCTTAGAAGCTGTTTCAAAAACTTATAATTTTTTTCAAAAAAGAAAAAATATATATTTGATTGCGTATTTCTCTGTTGCATCGTCTATTTGGAAAAAGTCAAACCTTTTGAAATATGTAAAGAGGGGCTAAAAATATTATTAAGTATTGGGTAATTTGTTTGGTATTATTAAGTATTGGGTAGGGTATTCAATCGATTAACCGTTAATCGGTTAACCGATTAATTTTGGTCGATTAACTGTTCGAATAATTTAAAATTGTCAATTTTCAAATAACAAATAAACCGATTAATTTGTGTCGATTAACCGATTAACCGAAATTTCTTTTTTTTTAGTACTTTTACCTATTTTTTTTTTGCTTTATTTTGATGTTTCATTTTCAATTTAAATTACGGTTCTGCTGCACACAAAAAATTATTGGCTAAAAATTTTCAATTAAATGTATTGATCAACAAAACTTAAATGAGTCAATCAATGTTTTGATTAAAATTTTTGCTATTTTTTGTTACAAATTTTCAACATACCAGATTTTTTTTCGCTTTAATTTATTTGAATAGATTAATTCAAAAATATACAAAATAATCGGGCTTTACTTTTTTTTATTGTTGGCAACATATTGGAAAGCAAAAAAGATGAATTTTTGATCATTTTTTCATAAGCTTACAATTCATTTGTTAAATCAATCATTAATTTGATTGACTTTAAACAAAAAATTGATCAAATTTTTGATCAAAATCGAAAAAATGTTTGATTGAAAAAAATTTCAATCAATCACCTACAATTTGATGATTGGTATAACAATTTTTTTAATTGGAGGAATTTCAATCAAAAAATTGATTGAATCCGCGTTTTTGTTGATTGAAATTCGTTTCAAATTTTTTCTGTGTGAAAGAAGTTTAGGTATAAAAAAAATTATCAAACTCTCGTTTAGCAATGTGTAAAAACTTCGTCAAGAAAATATTTTATCGAAGTCCTAAAAAGATATTTCGGTTAACCCTAGCCAATTTTTTATACATTGCTTACAGTATATATTTTTCTAAAAGTTTTTCATACGCCTAATCCGAATCTGACCTTAGAACTGATCTATCTAATCTTGAGATATATAGATTTTCGATTGACAATACTGCATAAAATCAGTTTTTCGCAATGTTCGGGACCCTATAAAACCGCGACTTATTTTATGATGTATAACACCGTCCGACAGCCAATATTAAACATGAACCGGATAATATACATATTTCTGAAAGTCGAGATGAAATGAAGTAAAACTGCATTTACAGTTTTTCATTTCGTGATTCTAATTCCTTTTAAAAGGGCTTTAAAGTTTAAAAGGATTACATTTTAAAAAAATTTATTTCGACCAATAAAATTATTGCTATTAGGGCACTAAAAAATAAAAGAAAACAAATTTGGAAACCAAACAATTTTTTTGTTGATATTTTTAGTATCAAATTCAAAACTCTTTTAGGGGTGCAATTTGGGTTAATTTTACCATTTTATAAAAATTTGGGTTAATTTTTCCTTTTTATAAAAATTGCTTTATTTTCTTTACATTTTTTCACATTGAATCAATTTGGATTAGGATAATTTTTCAGGGTGCCATACAAAAATTCTTTATTTGGGCTAACATTATAGAGGATATTTAAAGCTTCGTCATAGTGGATATAGATTTCTTATTAAAAATTTTTTTAAAAATATATACAATTCGTGGTTTTATATCCACTTTAAATTTAAAATTGATATTATTCGGTTAACCGAATAATTCAAATTTAACCGATTATTAACCGATTAAATCTCAACCCCGATTAATTATTTGCTCGATTAACCGATTAAACCAGAACCTCGATTAATTGAATACCCTAGTATTGGGGCATTAGTGCAAATAGGTTTTTATAGATCCATTCAATTACCTTATTACAATCTGGAATAAACTTCTTTATTAACTACAGCTGGAATTTTTTATTACAAAAAGTAAACAAAACTTTCCAATTGTAGCAAAAATAGTAAGCAATTTGAGTAATCCAACTAACAATAAGTATATAATCGTATATTTTTTGGTCCCTACAATATTTTTTTTTTTTTTAAATCCCTTATTCTCGTTCTAGATAATTTCTAATTGCATTAATGACTAAAAAAAAACAAAAAAAATACTGCTAATTTTGTTCAGTAAAGTGCTGATATTGCGTTATATTTTCAACAAAAAATAATTCAAAAATGTTTTTTTTTTTGCAAAAAAAAATGTATAAAATGTTCCTAGACTGCTTCCCTAGAACTAGTTCTGATGGTGACAATTTCAAACGAAAATCATGGGTTAAAGAAAGGGATAAAGAATTGGTTCTAGAATGACTTAAAGAACCGTTCCATACATGGGTTCCTAGACTACTTTCCTGGAACTAGTTCTGATGGTGACAATTTCAAACAAAAATCATGACTCTGAGAACGAGATAGAGAACTAGTGCCACAATAGCTTCTTGGAAGTAGTTCCTGTCGTGACAATTTCAAAGAAAAATCATGGGTTAAAGAATGGGATAAAGAACTGGTTCTAGAAGTAGTGATGGAACCGTTCCATAGGAGGAGTGATTGTTCCTAGACTACTTCCCTAGAACTAGTTCTGAGGGTGACAATTTCAAACAAAAATCATGACTCTGAGAACGAGATAGAGAACTAGTCGAGCAAAAAAGAAGTACTCCAGCACTAGTTCTGGAAGTCATGCAAGTTTTGCTGGGATATCACTTAAATATAACAAAAATACAATTTGTCTAGGTTAGCTAGCTCTTGTTTTTGAAATATTTTTTATTGAAATTTTTAATTTCAAGGGACGATTTTCAAACATATGGTGCGTATTATTAATTATATCATGTATTCTACTCATCAATTATACGCACCGTAGACCGAAATAATTATAATTAGGGAATTCACATGGGTGTCGTATTTGTTGTATAGTTGTTATTGTCCTACCTTTAAACAGAGTTGGTGAAAATTATTTATCGCTTATTCAATAATTTTCTCATAAATTCTCTTTTTGTTAAGTCCCTATGACACTACATTTTTTTTGTATTTTATTTTTTATTAATTGATAGAATGAAACAGCAAAAGAAGAAATGAAAAAGAAACATAAAATAAACAAACAAATAGTGATGATTACTTTTATTTAAATAAAAACCCGCTTAATAAATACCAAAAACCGTCAAAAAAACAAAAAAATCGCTTCATTTAATGAAAAACAGAAAAGTTGGCAACACTTAATATCATTCATGCGTAAATGTCAAAAAAATGTAATATTTTTACATTTTTTTTGGCATTCAATCATTTGATAACCAAATTTATCGATAACACAAGAATAAAATTTGACGTTTACTGTTTTTTTTTAGTATGCTTTTACTATTCACACTTATTCAGATTTCCTATGGTGATATATTTGCACTGTTCACATAAATTCCATCAATACAAAAAAAAATGTAGTGTCATAGGGGCTTTAGCATGCTTGAAAAAAGGAAACAATGTTGTATCGTCATATCGTGTAAGTGTCGTATTTCTTAATTTAAAGTTTTACCAACCCTGTTTTAAGATAGGACATCCATGTGAATTCCCTAAATAATATCAATTAAAAATCAAAATATGTAGCTCCTGTTCGATTTTTATTTGTGATAAGATTAGTGAGGAGCGTGACACGAAATGTTTGTGAGCGAAATTTAAATTTACTTACGTGAGCGTGCGTGACCGTTTTTAGAAAAAAAAACTTCAATCGTTTAATTTTTAAAATTATTACTTAAGCGTTATGAGTCAAAAATCACTCGCCCGATTTTTTTTACATGGAACTAAGAAAATTACGTTTTGGATTTTTCAATTTTTCAAAAACTGGGCTTAGGAGATGTGGTCAAATATTGGAAAAATGGTCAGATTTGTGTCGAGTTGCCTTGATTAAATATTTATCAAATTGAAACGGAATGCACCGCAATCTCAAAAATTTACATTCTTGTATAGTTTTGTATGGGCTATCGATTACATTTTTTTTTTTTTTTTTTGAAAATTTTCAGAACCCGTTCTGAAATTTTCCATTTTTTAAAAAAGTCAATTTATCAAACCTATGCAGAAATTTACGGTACACATGTTTTTTTTTGCTGGACATTTGGTGTGGAATGCCTCATACATAAAAAAATTATCCGTTCGTCCATGTAAACGATGTAAACACGACAGACGCCGCAATTACCAATCGATGAAAATTAAAATTTCACTTAATTTGGTTTGTGTGTGTTTTTTACACAAGTTTAAGATTTAACAAAAGAAATTTCCAATGGGTAAATGTTTCGACTGCAGTCCATTTTCCAGAAAGCACTGGTGTAGGGTATTATATGGTCGGTCTTGGCCGACTATTACTTTCTTACTTGTAATATATAAAATACATGAGTTACAGGGTAAAACCAAAAAAATCCGTTATTCTCGCCATCTTATTGTGACCTAAATCAGAGATTAGAGCACTAAAAACATACGAATCTTATAATTGTTAATCGACTACAACAATGTTAAGTTTCATGACAATCGAAGATTTTGAGTTGGAAGCACTTTCTTGTAAAAAAGAAATATTCCAAAAATAATCTTTAAACTATTACACAGATATTATAATGTTTACTCAGAACCGCGTTATTTTATGAATCTAAATAATTTTTTTTTTCTGAAATTATGTAAAAAAAATGAGTTACGTGTTGTCAATGTTTGGCCATCGATATGCATTTAGAACATCTTAATCTTTATTATAAGCTGATAAGATTTTTAATTTCGAAACATTTTTTTATAAAAAAAAACACAAAACAAGTGAGTCTTATATTCAGCTGCCGAATCTTATCATATTTTTTTGTAAAACAAGAGGCTATAGTCGGCTGAATAATCTTTCTAAGATTAAAGCCGCATTCACATTGTTGGAGTACTCCAATCTGTGAAAAATGTTGCTTTCGTCTTTGCACTTTCATATTTTTGAATTTGACCATTTAACGGAGTTTCCAATCTGCGTTAACAGAGCCTATGTTAACCGTAAACAGAGAAAAAAATACACCTCTGTAAAAGTGCCATCTCTTATAATGCCATTAAAAACATATAAGAACAAAACAAATATAAATAATTTATTTGAAGTTTTGATAAAAAAATATAGCTTTTAAAAAAATAATTAATTGCTTTTATTTTGGGTTTTAGAATTTTTACCCAGCAAAACTTGCATGACTTCCAGAACTAGTGCTGGAGTACTTCTTTTTTGCTCGACTAGTTCTCCATCTCGTTCTCAGAGTCATGATTTTTGTTTGAAATTGTCACCCTCAGAACTAGTTCCAGGGAAGTAGTCTAGGAACAATCACCCCTCCTATGGAACGGTTCCATCACTACTTCTAGAACCAGTTCTTTATCCCATTCTTTAACCCATGATTTTTCTTTGAAATTGTCACGACAGGAACTACTTCCAAGAAGCTATTGTGGCACTAGTTCTCTATCTCGTTCTCAGACTCATGATTTTTGTTTGAAATTGTCACCATCAGAACTAGTTCTAGGGAAGCAGTCTAGGAACATTTTGTACATTTTTTTTTTTTGCAAAAAAAAGGCATTTTTGAATTATTTTTTGTTGAAAATATAACGCAATATCAGCACTTTACTGAACAAAATTAGTAGTATTTTTTGTTTTTTTAGTCATTAATGCAATTAGAAATTATCTAGAAGGATAATAAGGGATTTTTGAAAAAAAAAAAATATTATAGGGACCAAAAAATATACGATTATATAATTAGTTGGACTACTTAAATTGCTTACTTTTTTTGCTACAATTGGAAAGCTTTGTTTACTTTTTGTAATAAAAATTCCAGCTGTAGTAAATAAAGAAGTTTATTCCAGATTGTAGTAAGGCAATTGAATTGATCTATAAAAACCTATTTTCACTAATGCCCCAATACTTAATAATACCAAACAAATTACCCAATACCCGAGTAAAAATTTTCTGGTCTAATCATATATAATTTGATACAATCTTATATGAGTTAATATGCTTCCGTATAAATTTATATAAAATTTTATCTATCACTTTGATACGGTTGATCCACTTTATATGGTTAGATATTGCTCCATATATGATTAGATTCGTATTTTGGTTTTGCTCATCAAATTATATAAAAATAGATATTTTAAGATCAATTTGATCTAATTAGATTTGACCAAATTCAGGATCAAATTGTATCAATTTTTATATTTTTTGATCTAAAGTAATACAATTAGATATTATTTGATACAACCATTTTACGGATCAAATTAGATCTATTTAGTAAAATTAGCATAATATTTTTACTAGGGTACTTAATAATATTTTTAGCCCCTCTGTACATATTTCAAAAGCTTTGACTTTTTCCAAATAGACGATGCAACAGAGAAATACGTAATCAAATATATATTTTTTTCTTTTTTGAAAAAAATTATAAGTTTTTGAAATAGCTTCTAAGATGTTATTTGAGAACCAGTATTTGTTTCATGGAAGTGGTGCAGAAGTCATGTACGACTACTTCCAAATCACTAGTTCCCAAACTACCCCATAAAAGCTCTTTGGAATCAAAATAAAACCCTTTTGGATCACTTCTAGAACTAGTTGTGACATCACTAGTTCCAGGATGCTCTTTGAGAACCTATCATGACAAGCTTTGAAGTACTTCTAGAACTAGTTATTTTTGAATGACTCCGAAAAGTTTTGCTGGGTATATTTTAAAATATTTTTCGTGATAAAAATAAAACCAAAAAAAAATAAATAAAAAGTTTTTTGTGTTTTCAATTAGTGCCTACGGTCAGTACCGTAGTACCGGGAATACCGGTATTCCCAGTTCTCGGTATTCCCGGGAATTGGTACCGGTTTTCCGGTTCTTAATTCATTCCCGGTATTCCCGGTTCCGGTTCTGACAGTGTTCCCGGGGCTACCGGTATGTATATTTTGTACAATTAAAATTTTTTCTTTGCTTTTACCAAAAAATACAAAACTTGTGGAAAATACCATTTCCATTTTATTTTTTGAATTTAAGAAAAAATAGTTACATGTTTTTTAAATAATTTTACAAACACAACAAAATATTTCTGAAATAATTTAAATATTTTATGGTATAGTAATTTTTTGGTTTTTGAGAACCCTGATTCCCGGGAATAACGGTACTGGTTATTCCCGGGAATCAGGGTTGGCAACCGATACCCACCTAGAATAACGGTATTTGGCTATTGTACCGCAACCAATAAAGATATGGACATTTTCAAAAGCGATTATGAAAGCTGATGAAATTTCTAGTATTTTAAATGTGTCACTTCGTGTTTCTACCGGTTCGTTTTAGTTATACATATATGACAATACCCTTATAATACCGTTTCAAACGGTATTATAAAGGTATTGACCTATATTTCAAAAACGAACCGGTAGAAACACGAAGTGACACATTAAAAAAAATTGACATTTCATCAGCTTTCGTAATCGCTTTTGAAAATGTCCATATCTTTATTGGTTGCGTTGCAATAGCCAAATACCGCGATACCCAGACAGAAAAATGCAATCGGAATAACGTCAGAATAGAGTTGGCGAAGGGCATTCCAACACCAAAATGAGATCCTATTTACAAAATTTGTGGTGTTACTATAACATTGAAATGATAACGCCAAAAAACAATCGCCTGACTTTTGTTTCCGACGTCGTCACAACACCAAAAAATGAAATTTACTGGATTAAAATTACATTGTAATAATAAGTTTATGACCTTAGGATGGCGTTGAAAGACAACACTGGTAACGTTATTTCGACATATTTTTGGCGCTATTTTGGGTTGTTTTATATTAGAAATACAGTATATAAAAATAATTTTAAATAAATAGAATATTTTCAAAATATTTTTTTTAATATCCGGGTTCGCAACAAAAATTCGACTTTTCTAAAAATTCGACTGGCAATTTTCGAAAATTCGACTTTTTTAAAAAACCGACTTTTTCCAACCTGTAAAATCCGATATTTTTGTAAGTTAAAATTTTAATATTTTTATCAAGGTTGTGTACCGAAAATAAGTAAAAATAAATCGAAAATTTTTGATTTATAAAACCGAATTAACAGTAACAGGAAACCGAATTAACAGTAACAATGCATTGCAATGCAGGACTTTGAACTTCTTGTAGCATAAAAATGTTGCATTTGTTAAATAAAAAAATTAGTAAAATTAGTAAAAAAAATTTACTAAACACTTTCTGCTTCATGGTAACAACGAACCGCCAAATATTAAAGGGGTTCACACTTAAGAATGCGATATTTTTTTTATAATATTTCGATTTCTACCAAAATTTAATATAAAAATTGTCAGAAACAAAAAAGTTGCAGCTTTTTAAACAAAATCAAAATACAGATCAAACGGGTGGACCGATTTGGGATCTGTTTTTTTTCATGCTCAAAATTTAAGAATCTACGTCAGGAACTAGATTTTTTAACATAATAATAAGAAGATTTTTTTTCATCTGCCACCAAGTGAAAAAACTAAAAAGTCGAAAGTAAAAGTCCATTTAGATTTTTTATACAAAAATCAATTAATCGACTTTCCGACTATAGAACCCTTATTCTCCTTGCACATTTCATAATGAAAAAAAAATATGCAGTGGCATTTTTACATAAAAAAAATATTTATAATTAAATAAAATAAAGTCAGAAATTTTGTAAAAGTTTACCATAGTAAAACTTTTCGGATTATAATTTTAAACTCTTATGTACCGTTGGTTCTTTTAAAATCCAATGTTGTAATGGTATTGAATTTTTTGTTTTCAAGGTATTGAATTTTTAAAGTCGTATTTTTGTATTTCCAATGTTATAATGGTATTGTATTTTTAGAAGAGTCGTAATTTCTGCCTGGGCGTTATTCTAGGTGGGTATCGGTTGCCAACCCTGCCGGGAATATGTCTAAAACCGGGAAACCGGTACCAGAACCGGGAATACCGGTATTACCGGGAATAACGAGAACCGGGAAATGGGGGGCACTAATAAAAATTAAATTTTTTGTAAAATTTATGCAATAAAACACATTGAAATTATGATATTTTATTATATTAGGCGCCCCAGTAGGCTAGTTGGTAGCGTGCTAGCCTATAAGTAAGGGGTCGTGGGTTCGATTCCACCAGAGGCCTTTATAAATACATATTTGTTTATTTATTTTTTAAAAAGTAAAAACTGCCAGTTGACAAATAATAAAAAGACAACAATTTTTGTATTTTTTAAAGTTTTGCTGACTTTTCTCTGTTTTTAGAAACTTGAAATTATGACATGAAATAACTGTTTTTGTTTCTATAGTGTTTATTTTTTACTCATTATAAAACCTATTGGAATATTGACGCACTTTTTCATTACTTCTTTATCAAGACGAAAAATTGACGACAAAAAATGTACATCATATTACCTTTAGAAGACAGTAGGAATAACTTAAAAAAAATTAAATTTAAAAATAAGTTTTTTCATACAGATTTATCTGCTGATTTCACCTAGATAATCAAAACAGATATTTAGCAAACCGAGTCTGCTAAAATCGGCAGATTTCTTATATGGATCATAACCCAGCAAAATTTTCCGTTTCAAATAATCGGTTCCAGAACGCATCATATTACCCTGTAAACGATTCTACTTCACGTTCCAGAATCAATGATTTTTGTTTGAAATTGTCCCAAAAGCAATCGTTTTTTAGAGCAAGTAGTTTTTTTGAAAAATAATTTTACATAGAAAATTTTGTTTTGATTACCGTAGAATATATTCAAGAATCTATTGTTATAGGAATTTGTTCCAAAAAATTTTCCTGGGAATGGGTGTATTTTCAGCAAATTTTTCTGCTGATTGGACAGAGAATTTATTTTGAGTGTAGATAATGCGAAAAAATTGAAGAAAACAGGGTTCAAAAAAAAAATAATAATGAGGTAATAGCTGAAATTTAAACCCCAAATAGAGCAAAATTGTTTAAGATTGATTTTACTCTCAAGATAATAAGTTTTACCAATTAAAAAAGTGCTTAAATAGCACAGAATTTAAATCAAATAGTGCTTTTTATTGTAAAATTCACATTTTGAGTTTATCTATTTTAAATTTTGTGTATTAACTATAAAAAGTATTACATCACATTGTTCTACTTTTTAAATATACTTATGTAGATGTTGATATAAAATGTAAGTTTTTCTTAAACAACATTTTATTAACGTCATACAGTAAATAAAATAAATCTCCAGAGAATACACTAAATTAGCTGTCGTTACAAAATATAATAAAACGGTAAAAATAAAATTTACATAATAAAGTTACACATATTTATTTTAAAGGCCGATTATTTAAAGAAAGAATATTACAAAGTAGCTGTTTCATTGTAAGCAAAAATAAAATTAACACAAATGACTGCTCAAGCACAGCTTAGTATATTAAATATAAATATGAATCAGAAATTTTAAGGAATTTATTCGCAATATCGTTCCAGGCTCAATGGGTACGTTCAGCAGAGAAAGCTGGTACTCAGCTGCTCCTCAACATTCTGCTGAACGGTTTAATTTTTGACATTTCAGTCAACATGTTGAGTGAGCGCTTCTCATCGCTGCACAGTGCCACATTTGGCCAATCTAGCACGACAAAAATCAAAAAAAAAAAAAATCCCCGATTTTCATGATATGTTTGTATGTATTGTAGAACATTCCTAATAGCACGGAAATAATCATATAAGATCGATAATTCTGTTCGTTACTAACAGGTGGGTGCATAAAGTTGCATCTTGTAAAATCCTGCAACTAGTGTACATTATTTCGTATAAATTAAGTCGAGTTTAAACTGTTGTAACTTTTGAACAAAAAGAGATATTTATCCACTCTTTTTTGGTAATTTTAAAGGATATTTAAATGCTTAAAGTCATAACTTTTCTTATTTTTTAAACAAATTTTTCTATTTTTTATTAAATTTTAAACAAAATACAAATTTTTGAAAAGAAAATTATATATTTATTTTGTTTGATGGAATAGAACTTTTGTGTTTGGTCCGTATTGGTCGCCGGACTTTTTCAGATATATTGACCAATATCCATAGTACTTATTTCAACGGCTCACTTTTGCGACCGTCTGCGACGCCGACTACAGTGGGGCGATATGTAAACCTTGTTTTTACATATTTTTTAAACATATTTAAAAAAAGTGGGCGTGGCGGTTGTCTGACCGCCCCTTTTTTTTGTGATATTATTTCTACAGTCATTGAGAGTATATATACCAAATTTAAAGAAATTTTAACCAAAATTACAAATTTTAAAAAAAGTGGGCGTGGCCCTTAACAGGCCTCCCACATTTTTCATAATGTTATTCTTGAAGTCAAAACGAACATTTATACCGAATTTCAAGTCAATATAATTAAAATTGGATTTTTGTCTTCCTAGATTTGCCAAATGTGGCACTGTGAGCTGGTAGCGTTAAAAAATTATGCTACACTCATAGAAATATCTTAGTAGAAAAATTAGTAAACCCATTGTAGATCAAGTTTTACAGAATTTAACAAAAATCAATGTTGATATTACAAAATTCAATAGTTGAAAAATACATAGTTGGAAAAAATTGTATAAAATATAAGTACATGAAATGTGCAACACTGTTTTTGCTGATCGCCATTTGTAAATTTTTGTTGTCTTGTACAGAAGGGATGTTTCTCAAAAAAAATCTTTTTTATTAGAAAATATTTGGTGAGTAATTAAATATATTTGTTATTTAATTCATTAATAAAGCAATTTTTATTTTTTTTAGCAATTTGTGATTTGGAATCTTTCTAAAAACTCTAGAAGCTAATCACGTAAAATGATTGCCGACAGCAAAACAACAGCGAAATACATCACAGTCCAAGGAAACAAAAAAATATCATCTAAAAACAAAATAAGTTTATGTGAAAATAATGAGTTAATGAAAACCACGAAAAAATATTGTGAAAATATCCAATTAAATAAAATAACATTTACAACACAAATAATAATTTCATTTTAATAAATAAAATTCCATGAATATACAAAACAAAACGAGTATGATTAACAAAAATACGAATAGAACCAACAAAAATACGAGTTAATCAACTTTTACAAAAACTGACAACAATTAATGTTGAAATCAACATAAATATTTGTAGGGTCAAAATCAACATTGATTTCTGTTGAATTTACTACGATTTTCTTTGGGAATACAATGATTTTTGGTTGAGTGTACATTTGATCACAGACTTGATACACAAGCTGTTTTATAGAAATTATTTATTTTTTTGACGTTATTCAAGGAAATAAACAAAAAAATCATAAAAAAGTATTTTCCACAGAAAAAATAAATGAAAATATAAAAAAACAATCATTTATTCCAATATTTTAAAACATTCATAAAAAAATGCGTTCAGCAGAGCAGTGAAGCAAGCCGGTCGGCGCGGCTGACGGCTGAGTCGCTAAGCCGATATTTTTCCACCAGCCGCGCCGCCGCCGATATCATCGGCTGATCGGCGGCTCAAACTCCAGCCGATTTTGGCGGTTTTGAAATTAAAAAGAGCATATTCCTCAATTTTGTTCTATTTGGATATTAAAATTTCTAAAAGTCATATTGGAATTCAAAAAAGTCCAATTAAAATATTGAAATCACAACTGCAATTAAAAAGTTCGCATTTTCAGAAAAACTAATTGAGAATACAATTTCTGAATGACTATTGGTCTTTTCTAAATTTCAAATGAAATTTCACGGTTTCAATACTTTTTTTCTAGATTTCATTTGAATTTCAACTAAAATTTAATTGCAATTGCTGAATTTTAATTGTCTGTTTTATTTGTGTTTTATATTGTTTGGCTTTATATTTTATAATTTAATAGGTATATTAGTTCGGTTTGAGTCCCTATTATTTCTGAGAAATAATAACTCTTGTTTACAAATTAAAAAAAATTTTGCGATCCACGGCACTTTGCATTTATTTTCAATGTAAAATCTTAATAGATTTTCTTATATAGATTTTCGGAGTTTGTGTAAAGGTGCATACAGACGACGCAATATTATGTACAATATTCAATTATATTGATGGTGTGTGGGTTAGATTGACCATTGTACAATCGTCAATATTGCCCACACACCATCAATATAATTGAATATTGTACATAATATTGCGTCGTCTGTAGGTACCTTTACACAAAATCCGAAAATCTATATAAATAAAAATCAATTGTCGTTCGTTGGTAACAGCATCAGTTGAGAACGGCTGGACCGATTTGGACAATTTTTTTTTTTGAAATGTTCGTCATAGCCCAACTTAGGTTTTTACGTAAAGAAAAATTGACCACGCCCACTTTTACGCCCACTTTTTTTGATTTATCTAAAATCGGAAAACGGCTGCACCGATTTGGGTAATTTTTTATTTAAATGATCGTAGTAGTCAAATTTAAGTTTGTACTGAAAGGAAAATCGACCATGCCCACTTTTACGCCCACTTTTTCAATTTATCTAAAATCTGAGAGTGGCTGGACCAATTTATTTTATTTTTTTTTATTTTTATTTCAAATTTAAGAACCAAGCCTTTAAGGCCAAATATGGTTCAAATACTACTCCATTATCAATAATTACAAAATATGACAATTTTTTTTTAAATGCATTTTCATCATATTCCAACTTTGTTTTTATACGGAAAAAAAATTACTACTCCCACATTGGCTATTTTTTGTTGAAAATATTCGTCATAATTCAACTAAGGTTTTTATCGGTAGTAGAATTTCACACGCCCACTTTTTGCTATGTATCGAAAGAACTAAGACGGCAAGACCGATTTGGTTATAGTCCGCAAAAGATTTTTAAGGAAAGAAAAATTGTGCACACCGCTCACTTTTCCCGATATATATCATGGAATGGGTGGATCAATTTATCAAATTTTGTTTTTAATGTTCGTCAGAGTCCAGCAAAGGTTTTTCGGAAAGAAAAATTTTGCACTTCTATGCCCACTTTTGAATGGATGGACCGAGTTGGTTAAATTCAAATAAGGTTTTACGGTAATAAGTTGTCCACCTTCTCCTTTTTTTCGATATATATAAAATTTACTCCATAGAAAAATAAAATATAGAATAATAAAATATAAATAAAAATCATATGTAGTTCGTTGGTAATCGCATCACTTGAGAAATGACCGATTTGGATAATATTTTTCTTTAAGTTCGTCTTATTTTTTAATGTTTTTCTTTGGTTTTTTTCGGAAAACAAATTAATCACGCGCACTTTTACGCCTCCTTTTTTCGATATATCTGAATTAGGAGAACGGCTGGACTTAACTTTTTTTTTAAATTTTCGTCATAGTCCAATTTAGGTTAAAACGGAAATAAAATTTGTTCACGCCACTTTTATTTCGATATATCTAAAATAGCAGAACGGCAGGGCCGATTTGGCTATTAGTAGTATTTGTAGACGTTCGTGATAGTACAACTAAGGTTTTTACGGAAAGATAAATTGTCCACTCCCACATCGAAGAAAGACTGGCGTGATTTGTTAAATTTTTTCTTTAATGATCATTATAGTCCAGGTAAGGATTTTGAAATAATTATTGGCCTCCCCCACTTAAAAGCCCACATTTTTCAACATCCTTAAAATTTGCAACACTTGAGAACGCCTGGGCCGATGTGGTTAATTGTTTTAAATGTTTGTAACGTTCCATATAATTGTTTGGAAAGAAAAATTGTCCTCGGCCACTTTTTTTCGATATATCTAAAATTCGTTTTTACTCTAATTCGATCTATTAAAAAAAATATTTCTTAATATATTCCGCTTAAACTTGGTAAAAATTATTTTAAATCATTTGAGATTTTTACCATATGTACAATTTTAACTTACCACACAAATTTTAACGCCCACTTTTGTCTAAATATGTCGACTACTAATGACCGGACTGATTTTTTATATTGATTATAGTTTTAATTTAAGGAAATTTAAATGAGAAAAGTGTCGCGAAAAAAAGAAAAATTTGGGAAAACTATAAAGGTTTGTTTGAACTCAAGACAATAGCTCACGATAAGAACGAGGAATATGCGTAATTTATTTTTGTGTTGTTCGTAATGATACTAAAGAAGTTTTAAACAGTATTGTACAGTACGCAAAGTCGAAGACATGGTTATTTTTTTTAGTTCCTAAAATATAATTTGAAGATGATTATCTGCCTAATCAGGCCCTTTTATGCAGGGCTATATATTTAAAGCGATACGAAATATAACACTGATCTTATATTTGGGCCAGCAACGCGGACCGGGCCAGCTAGTGTTTTAATATTTAAAAAGTTTATGTATGTAAAAGTTATTCATATCTTTTTTATTCAAATTCCTAATAAAATTACCTAACTTTTGCAAGAAATCCGGAATCGGTACGATCAAGGAAACCATCAGGATATTATAAGGAAGTTCAAAATATCCTTTTTATGGTTATATCCTTATAAGTAGGGCAAGTACTTTCATGCATCTAAAAAACGAAAATATGTGCCTATAATATGCGTCTAAAAATCCAAAATATGCACTAAAAACTTCAAAAATATGCATCTAAAAATTATTTTTTTTACTAAAAAAATAATTTGTCAACATAAATTAGGATCTGTCAAATACTTTGAAACCCTCGACAATTCTTAAACATTTTTTATTGAGTGGAACAATTTTTAAAATATTTTTTTGCTTAAGAAGTTTTTTCTTTGTGTCACCAAATATTTCTGAAGAAAAAAATTTTATAAAAGAAAAAGAATATTTATTTTTCAATACTTTTTGTTCTTTATTCTAAAAAAAAATATTTTTAAAATATTTTTTTTTTCACTTTTTTCGGAGTTTTACGATTTTTAAGTCTAAAAATTAACTCAAAATCAAAATACCTCACCCTAACTCTAATCAAAATAAAAACGCAATTTTCCTGCAAAAAAATCTTAAATTCGAAAACATTTTTTTCCTACGAATTAGTAAAATGTCTCAGAATAGAGACATTTTTAATAGGAAACATTTCTCAGAATCTAAAAATTATACTTTTAGAATCCATTTTCTTAAAAAAATGCGTTAGAATATGATTTTTATAAATAAATACATTTTTGTATAAGAAATAGGCGATTGGTTTTGAATTTTCCTAAGGACGTTTTGAAAAAATATTGATGAAATTAAAAAAAAAGTCCAAATTATAAGAAAATATGCAAAAATATGCATTTATACCAAAATATGCAAAAATATGCAACTACAAATCAATGCCATTTTATTGCAAATTCATTGATTCGGATAGATATTTAATTTATGTTATGTTTACAATGCTGAGTAAAAATATGCATTTTCATGAAAGTACTTGCCCTACTTATAATTATCCGAAGTTTGCAAGAAATTTCCTGTTCAAAACAGATGTGTTAAGTAGACACTCCAATAAAAAGAAAATCTAAAATCCATTAAGTATATCCCGAAATATTTGCAAAAGAAGTCAAAATATTGAACCAAATTTGAATATTTTTTTCATACATTTGTTCGAACCAATTTTTATGATTTTTTTGCTAAAATTAAAAAAAAAAGATTAAATCACATTTCCTAAAAATGTTTGCCTCCTAAAAACGAATCTGACACCAAAAAATTGTATCAAATCGCCTTCTCGAGATATAGCCATTTTTAATTTTTGTGGACCAAGTTCAAATAAATAAAAATATGAATAACTTTAACATACACTTTTTCAATATTAAAAAAAATTTCGTTTTGAGGGCTTAGTCCAGTGGGTATCAGACTATATGGGGCCAAAAAAATGCACTCTTTTTTTACAAAGGAAAAAATGGTTCTCTTAATGTATGAACATTTTTAAAAAAATGCTGCAAAATCAGGGGAAAAAGTCGAAAGAGTAGGCAAAATGCTCCAAAATCAGGGGAAAAAGTAGGGAAATTAGTTAAGAGAGAATTTTTATAATGGAAATAGTGGTAATCCTCTCAATATAGATAGGTAATCCTCTCAATAATAGTGGTAAAATTTACTCAATTTCTAATTCTCTTTGATCTTTTTACAAAATTTTTAAATTTCTGCAATACATTAAGTTTACCAATTTTCATAAACTTGCAGATTGATTTTGGGTCCTTTCAAACTCTCTTACTTTCCTTACTCTATGGCTTAGTCCACAAAAAATGAAAATGCCTTTATCTCGAGAAGGTGATTCGATACAACTTTTCTGATGACAGATTCGTGTTTAGGAGGCCAAAATACTTTAGAAAATGTATCCAACATGTCTGTGCAAAAACCGTGTAGAGTATGTTTATATATTTTTAACGAAAATAGTAGTTAACTTTAATTTTTTTAAATACTTTTTTTGTGATTTCGTGTTATATGTATGTTTTTTAGATTTGTTTTGATTTTTTATTGTTCGGAAGGGGGGGGGGCTTTTACCCACCCCAGAATAATGGCCTAGATACGCTTATGCCTACACCACAGGCATAAGCTGTACAGGGTACAGATGGTCGCGTGAGTGACTTTTGACTCACACTCACGAGTACTCACACCAACTTCACTCACACTCACGAAACTTTTTTTTTTTTAAAAAAATTTTTTTTGGAATGAAAGAAAATATAAAGAGAAAATAAAGCACGCAAAAAAATTACTCACGCAAACTCACTCACGCAATTATTTTTCCACTCACTCACAACCACTTGAGTAAAATTGAGTTTCAGCCACACTCAAGCATGAATCACGCACAAATCTGCTCATGTGCCCATCTCAAGTACAGGATATTGTGAGTTTGTCTTAATGTTTGTAACTATCCGAAATATTGGTCCTAAACCAAACTTCAAGTATAGCGATCGATTTAGAATCACTTTCTGGGTCGATTTAGCGATGTCCGTCCATGTAAACAGTAATTAAACCATTAATTGATCCCTAACGTTCTCATCTATGCTGAATGTTATATCGACCACTTGTTCGGTAGGGTATGTGATTAATATGCCTAGATTTAAACCGTTTTTTACTATACAATAGCGGCGCAGCCGAATTTTTTTTTCAGCCACGCTGTTCTAAAAAAAACGCGGCGCGCAGCCGAAACGCCGCCGCCGCCGAAAATTTTTGCTCTTTAGCCGCCGCCGAAAATTTTGCATCGGCTTGCTTCACTGCAGCAGAGTCAACTAATCAAAACATGCTACATCTCAACTGTTGAGTAGCAGGTTTCTCTGCTAAACACGCTCAATGACTCATATAAATATGAATCAGAAATTTTAAGGAATTAATTCACAATATCGTTCCAGACTCAATGTTGTTTCACCAGACCTTCGAAATTTTAATTCACCATTCAATTTCTCAAATCAAAAATTTTAATTAATGAATTAATTCATGCTTGAATTAATTCTTTGAATTAAATTTGAATTATATAAAAAAAGAATTAATTCATTTTGTGAATAATTCAATTTCAATTCAAAGAATTAATTCAAGCATGAATTAATTCTTTTTGAATTAATTCTTTTTATATTTTTTGAATTAATTCTTTTTTGAATTAATTCTTTTTTAATTCATTTTTCACGGTCTATTTCGATTTTTTAAAACTATGAAACATTGTTATAAGCCAAAATGTTTGCAAAAGAAAACAAAAGTATTGTTCTTTTTTCGCGAAATCCCTCTTTTATATTTATTTATTTTGCAATTTAAAAGCCCAATTTATATTGGATGTTATTTAATATTCGGAACTGGCGAATTTAACACTCACTTGTTTTTTTCCTATTGTCTAGAAAGGGGTTCGGGGAAAAAAGAAAAAAAAACTTTTGTTTTCTCATGCAAACATTTTGGTTTATAACAGCTTTTATAATTGCCCATACAGCACAAGATTATATATGTATGCTATGCCCATAAGATAAAAAATGCTGCCTTTACGACGTTGAATCATGTACAAAAAAAATGTTGTTGTTTGGTTGATTTTTTTCTTGCTACTTTCGCTCAAGCATACATTTTATAGTATGTGTGTGCTTTCCAAAAAATGAATTAAAAAGAATTAAATCAAAAAAAGAATTAATTCAAAACAAGAATTAATTTAAAACAAGAATTAATTCAAAAAAAGAATTAATTCAAAAGATTAATTAATTCAAAAAATGAATTGAAAATAAATTAATTCAAAATAAATTAATTCAAAATTAATTAATTCAAAAAGAATTAATTTATGCTTGAAATAATTCTTTGAATTAAAATTGAATTATTCACAACATTAATTAATTCTTTTTTAAATAATTCAAATTTAATTCAAAGAATTAATTCAAGCATGAATTAATTCATTAATTAAAAAAATAATGCGAACTCGGTTTTTGCGATTTGCGAAAAATATTTGCACAACGCAAATATCTTTTTTCACGTTTCTGATATCTAGATCATAGATGGGAATTTTTCATTACCATTGAAATTTAATTACCATTGGTTGATATCAATGGTATTGAAAAAAATTTCATTACCATTTAATGGTAATTAAATTTTTTTAATTGAAAAAATAATTACCAATTGTAATGAAATGCACCAATTGTTGAAAAACACCAATTATAATTGGTTTCAAAACCATTTGTTTACACATTTTTGTTTTTTTGAAAAGTTATAAATTTAAACATCAAAGCATGTTTTTTTTTTTAAATATGAATAAAGACAAAAATCTAAACGCAAAGAAAAAAACTTCAAATATTGTGTTATACAAAAGGCAAACGTGCGTTTGGTTTACAAAATGTGAAAAATTTAAATACAAAATAACAAAAATCAACAGATATTTTCAAATACTAGGTTAGGTTAGGTTAGGTTGTAAGTGGCTGCTGACGTTTTACGTCAACACACGTAGACTCTGAGGTCCATTGTGATACCACGGGATCGTAATAGGTTTCCCTACTAGTCCCTGTCGTTAAACCAGTTTGAGCTTCTTATGAAACTCCTTAGATGTTGAATTTTGACATCCGACAAATCTGAAAGATCGTACAGCTCCCTAGATCCCAGTGAAGCAAGTCGCTGACCAGAAAGTGCCGGGCAATGGCAAATAAAGTGTTCGATAGTTTCCAACTCCTCTTCATCCATGCAACTTCGGCAAAAGTCATTCGACGGCACATTTAACCGCTCTGCGTGCTTCCCTATAAGACAGTGTCCGGTAATTATAGAAACCACCGTTGAAATCTCTCCTCTTGGAAGCGATATCAGCTCACTTGTGCGCCCCTGATTAAGAGAAGGCCAAATCAGTCGTGTTGTCTCACACGTCCATCCATTTGCCCATCTTTGATTAGTCTCCGTCGCAGAACAAAGCCGTAGGTTTTGCTTGCAAGTTTCTAGAGGCATACCAACACATTCCAATTCTGTTGGAACCTGTAAGGTAGTTCCTAGTCTTGCAAGCTCATCGGCTTTGCAATTCCCTGGAATGTCTCTGTGCCCTGGGACCCATATGAGTCGTATGTTAAACTGCTTGGCCATCTCATTTAAAGACGTGCGGCAGTTAAGGGCAGATCTTGTTTTCAGAAACATTGAATCCAGGGACTTGACCGCGGCTTGACTGTCAGTATAGATGTTGACTGCGGTTGTAGACAAGACATTGCAGCTCAACCAGTCAGCCACTTCCTTTATTGCCAGCATCTCTGCCTGGTAGACACTGCAATGATCTGGCAATCTACGAGCCAGGCTCAATCCAAGCTCTTCCGAATAGACCCCAAAGCCCACTTGTTCGTGCAGCCTCGATCCATCTGTGTAAAAATTTATGGTAGCTCCACTTCCCGGAGTATCCCCCATCCAAGACTCCCTGGATGGTATCATAGTGGTAAAGTGGCGCTCAAAGAGGCTCAAAGAGGGAGCACAATCCACATTTTGTGGTATTGTTATCTTTTTCAAGATCGCGCTATGGCCACAATCGCTGCTCCTCCATTGCAGCGTGCTATTAAGTCGAATTGCCGACGCAGCTGCATACTGCCTACCCAATATGTCCAAGGGTATCAGGTGAAGGAGGATTTCTAATGCAGCCGTAGGTGTAGTACGAAGAGCACCAGTGATGCACATTGACGCCATTCTCTGTACCTTCGTGATAAAGACACAGTTCGCTTTTGTTTCTAAAGCAGGCCACCAGACAATGATTCCATACAGCAAAATTGGACGCACCACTGCTGTATAGATCCAATGAACGACTTGAGGGCTAAAACCCCATCGTTTTCCAATGGCCCTTTTACAGGAATACAAAGCAATCGTTGCTTTTCTCACCCGTTCCTCAATATTACGCCTGAAATTCAGCTTCCTATCTAGAAATACTCCAAGATACTTGGCTCCATCTGAGAAGGTGATTTCAGTACCGTCCAGAGAAATAGGATCAAAAGCAGGAATCTTATTTTTCCTTGTAAATAAAACAAGCTCTGTTTTACTAGGATTAACTCCTAGACCACAGTCTCTTGCCCATTTAGACAGATCTTTCAGAGAACCCTGAAGAATGTCCCGCAATGTTGGCAGATGCTTCCCCTTTATCGCTATCGCGACATCGTCAGCATATGCGACAACATGACAACCACGTGCTTCTAGAGATAGTAGCATTGAATTCAGTGCCAGGTTCCAAAGAAGCGGCGAAAGAACACCTCCTTGTGGTGTGCCCCTATTGACAAATCGAGATATGACGGACGCTCCCAATTCAGACGTTATACGTCTACTGGCAAGTAGGCTTTCCACCATTAAAACGATTTCACGCTTTACTCCCAGACCAGACAATGCCAATATTATCGATTCTGGGATGACATTATTAAAAGCCCCCTCAATATCAAGAAAGGCCACCATAGTGTACTCCTTTACCGAAAGCGATCTCTCGATGGTACCAACGAGCTCATGAAGAGCTGTTTCCGTTGATCGTCCCTTGCTGTATGCATGTTGCTTTGTCGAAAGCAACCTCGGGTCAATCACTCTACGCAAATATGAGTCTATCATTCGTTCCATTGTCTTTAACAAAAAAGAAGACAGACTAATTGGTCTGAAATCCTTCGGAGCTGTGTGGGAACTTTTCCCAGCCTTCGGGATAAATACGACTCTGGTATCCCTCCATTTTAAGGGAATGTACGACCAGTTGATGCATGCTGTGTATAGATTATACAGCAACGGGGCTATATAGTCCGACACTTGCTGCAACTCAGCCGGGATTATACCATCAGGTCCCGGGGATTTATAGGGCCTGAAGCTTTTTATCGCCCAGATTAATGTTGGCATATTTATTATTTCCGAAGCAATTTCAGATGCTTGGGCGTCAGAACGTTCCAAAGCTTGAAACGGCGTCATGGAATTGCCCGGAAAATGCGTGTTTAAAAGGAGATCCAGCGACTCTCCACTGGAGGAAGACCACACCCCATTAGGATCTTTCAGGTATCCCAGGGTGCAAGGAGAAGAAGCCAGAACCTTGCGCAGCCTGGATGCCTCAGAAACGTCTTCTATGTTTCCACAGAAGTTTTTCCAAGAATCACATTTTGCATTTCTGATCATCTTTTTATAACTCTTAAGTTGCAGCCTGTATGCAGACCAGTCCTCGTCCGCTCTTGAAAATTTAGCCTTATTAAAGAGCTTTCTGCAGGAATCTCTGCTCGTCTGCAACTCATTTGACCACCAAGGTGGCTTTTTTTTCCCTCTAGGCTTTGCAGAAGGGCAAGACGCATCCAGGCACCTATTACAAACATTTGTTATATGGTCAACCAGACAGTCAATTTGCGCCAAACTATGTGGTTTAGATAAGGGTACTTCATCCAAAAGCAAAGAAAAAGTCTCCCTATATTTCACCCAGTTTGTTCTCCTCAGATTTCTAGAGACTGTCTCAACCGGGGCACGCTCCCTGAGTAAAAACTCAATGTAGCGATGATCTGAGAAAGAATGATCTTCCAAAACTCTCCAGTCATCAATTCTATCAGACAATGTATCTGATACAAGTGTTACGTCAAGAACCTCTTGCCGCGTACTTGTAACGAAAGTTGGTTCACCACCCTTGTTACAAATATAGAGGTTAGTGCTTAACAAAAACTCCAAAAGTGATTCGCCTCTATCATTTGTGTCTGTACTTCCCCATATCGAATGATGTGCATTAGCATCACAACACACTACTAACTGGTGTCCCCTAGATTCAGACTCCCGAATTAGACCGACAACCTTCTCCGGGGGTATTGACCCCGGATTAGGAAAATAGGCAGAGGCGAGCCAAATAGACTTCCCATGAAGCTCTAAGCTAGCCGCTGTAACATCCATATCACTAAAAGTTGATAAAAAGAAAATATTTAAGCCATTTTTTGCCAAGATGCAGGCTCTTGGTGAGCCCTCACCTTTGGCAACCACCAACTTAAACCCAGGGGTCTTCAATCCGCAAACCCTGCCACCCCGCACCCAGGGCTCTTGGATAAAAACCAAGTCAACTGCTCCTGTCGTCAGGCGCAGCAAGAGTGCAGCTGAGGCTGCCTTACAGTGATGGAGGTTTATTTGTAGGAACCGCAACATCTTGCTTTTTTTCCACCATCCTTTCCACCACCGTGTTATTGGCTTCATCCTCCGTGTTATCATAGAGGTCGCATTCGTCTCCAGATTCGGTTTCGAATAAGCCAGATATATATCCCATCTGTTCTGAATCGGAGGCAACAGAACTCTCCGAATTCCTCACTGCATGGGCCTCGTCCTGAATGTCACCCATCGTGGCATCGGCTTTATCCTCCATGCCATCACAGAGGTCGCATTCGTTACCAGATTCGGTTTCAAAAATGCCAGATGCATCTTCCATCAGCCTAGAATCGGCCAGCTGAATATCAGCCTTTTCCAGATTATCCTCCCCAGCCGACTCTGCCACTGGCTTGTCTGCGTCCAAAATAGTCTTCTGGTCGCCCTTGTAGACATTGACTCTTATATGAAAAAATCTAAATCTAATAATGCCGTCAGTCCTGGCTAAAAGCGGAAGCGATTCCTCATTAACCAAGACCACTGCTTGACGACGAGCGCCCTCAATCTCACCCAATCTGGCAATTTGCCAATTCTGAGTTGGAAGGTCAGGATTGCAGACTTTTATCATCTTAAGAATCACCGCAGTGTCATTTGTAGCCATTGGGATCCATGCATGAGCTCTGGGTTGCGAGGGGATATCATGTTTTTCCACAACGTCCAGTCTGGCTCCAGGCCATAACTCTCCCACTTGGCTAATGGCAACCTTAAACACGGCTGCGGATCTTTCGTTCCCAAAAGCAACGAGTTTTACTCGCCCCTGATACCAACCTGCGTTGACAGTAGTAGGTAGAAAATCAGGCATACTCTCAAGGAGCCTATAGTAGATTTCATTTAGTTTAGTTTCAACTAAACTCCACTTGTCCCTTGGAATACTACAATCCCCATTTTGCCTGTTTATCACAGCCCTAACGAAGTTACCTTTAACCACTTCACTAAAAGACTGAGTCCAGACGTTGCCGGTCACCTTAGATCTCTTAGGTAAAGGTTTCTCGTCGGGCGAGCGCAACCTTTTACCAGACTTCGATGACGAGGCCGAAACAGCGCTCTGTTTGTCAGATGCGCGCATTGCCGAAAGTTTGTCCTGTTCTTCAATGACTCCTTTCGCCCATGATAGCGACGCCCTCTCACGTTCGGAGAGCTTCGTTCCATCAAGTTGGCTTAGTCTGTTAATTATTTTCAAACAAAGCCGTCTCTGGTTGTGCCTGACTTTTGATGGTTTAAGTTTCTTTTTCTTTTTACCACCAATATTAGGCTGAGCACCCCTACCAGAATCAAGGTCGGACTTCAAGGTCGCAACCCTAAGACCAGTGCTAGGACCAGCACCAGTCGGTGAGGCAGAGCCTCGAATTAAATCGGTATCATTTGTGTCCATATTTTCATTTTCCTGGATGTGGTCATGAAAATATTACAAAAATACCTATTACGAACAATTTCAAAAATTCAATTAATAGCACGGAGATAAATTAAAACACGTCCACACTTGTCAACAGTTGAACGAAAAAACCTTTCAAATACTAACGATTTTGACAATATTGTGACGACTTTTACTAATGGTAATTATTTTTTTAATTGATGCCATACCAATGGTAATTATTTTTTTTTTAATTTTCATTAGTAATTAAATTGATTAGTAATTTAATTGGTGCAATTGATACAACCAATTGTAATGAAAAAAATTTCATTACCATTGACATCAATTTAATGGTAATTAAACCATCAATTAATTGGTGCCATTAATTAATTAGTCCCATCTATGATCTAGATGAAATCCTCTTTTGAACCATGTACATAACTTATAAAAATACTTAGCTGTTTAGTTGATGCCGGAAAATGTACTAGGCCCACCCCACCACATTGGATCGTCGGCACGCATTAGGTTACCAAAAATATTTTACCAAATTTTTTATTTAAGCACAAAGTTTCACAGTAAGTATCCTAGAGATAAGAAAACTGTAAATAAAGCGTATTTATGCCATGTAGTTTAGGTATGACAGTAGTCCAAACTCAGGACTTTTAGGGATATTTTTAATTTTTTATTTTTTTTGGAAGACCTGTTTTAAAAACGTAATACAATTGAGTTTTAGTTAAGATATTTTATCGCGATAAGCGCCAAATCACAGCTAAGAGACACATCTTTTATACTTATTTAACACATAGCTTTCCTTGAAGATAGCATATTGAAAAACTCGTGATGATATGCGGAATTTTTGCCATTTTTCAAAAAAATTGATTTACGTAATAGACTGCATCTTTTTGGGCTAATGATGGCTAATGGCAAACTCAACACATGCGTATACTAGACGTATTTCCCTACATTTTGGTACCAAGAGCTTAGAAACTGCAAATTTATTGGTTTAATTATAAAATATTTTTAGGTCAGCTTTCAGAAAAAGCATTAGAAAGAACCCATAAGCTTTTTAGAACTTACCGAGATAACTTCAAGAAAAAGTTTCTCGAAAAAAATTCTTGGAAGACATTTTTAAAAGAATCATGCTTGAATCTGACGTCAAGGTATCAACAGCACGCAAAAAACGCTTTTGTCGAAAAAACAAACATCACACAGAAAATAATATCGTATATTTTATTTTAATTAAAATTTTAATTGTTTTTTTATTTAATATTAATTAAACTTTTAATTTATATAATTAATTGTTTAATTAAATGTTTAACTTTATTTTAATTAATATTTTAATTGTTTTCAAATTTAATATTAATTAAGTATTTAATTTATATAATTAAATGTTTAATTAAATTTCTAGCTATACTTATTTTTTTTTTTTTGTTTTGTTTTCCGTGTTTGCATTGTATTACATACAAAAAAAATACATAAGTATAAAAAGTTTGTTGAAAGTTTTTTTTATTTTTAACATAGGTTTTTGAATTCTCATTTTGTTTATAGTTTTATGTGTATGTATATGAAAGGTTTATAATCAACTTTATAAAATCATCTCACTGACTATGTCTTTACGGCATAAATAAATTTGGTAAAGTTTGAAGAAATATTTTTTTTTTAAACTATTTTATTCAAAAAGAATGTTTTTACAAATTATTTTTTTTTAATATAATATTTTTAATTAATTTTTTTAATTTATACAATTAAAATTTTAATAATTTTTTTTAAAAATTTTAATTAAATTTTTTAATTTATAGTATTAAGTTTTTAATTAAACAAATGTCCATTTATTTTTAATTAACGACATACAAATATTTTTAATTTATTTGCGCATTTTAGTGATTGGTCCGGATTTAATTAATTTTTTAATTAAATATTTTTTTTATTTTTTTCTGTGCATCTTGAAGACGTGCTATATTAACTGCAACGAAACAACTATTTTTTTTTTTTGTATTTCTAAAATGTTTACCGATTTAAGGATAAACTATGTTTTAATTTATAATTTCTTAACTTATTATTTTTTTGCCTACATTAGGGTTAAACCAAACCAAATTTTATAAATTTCTTTTATAATTTAGTAATTTGTGTGCAAAAATTACAAAATAGATAAAAATATATGTTTTTGCATATCAATTAATTAACCAACTTTGCCTTTCATTTAAATGTAGGGTGCCAGCGATTAACCATCCAAATAAAAATAGGCCATTAGCCTAAGGTTTCTTCCTTCTATTTCTTTTTATTTCGTTAAAAAATACGAACTGTTTCCAAAGTTATACCCAAAAAACTACAATGCGCACAGAAATAATAGAAAACAAAATGTAATCGCCAAAAACGCAGTTTCAATTAATTTTTTAGTTGAAACTCCTCCGATGAAAAAAATTGTTATATCAATCATCAAATTGTAGGTGACTAATTGATATTTTTTTCAATCAATCACTTTTTCGTATTTGATCAAAAATTTTATCAATTTTTTAAGTTTTAAGTTAAAATGTAAAAAAAAATCTGGTATGTTGAAAATTTGTAATTTTATAGTTAAAGAAAATAACAAAAATGTTGATCAAAACAATGAGATGATTTTTGTTGATCAATAGACTTAATTAAAAATTTTTAGCCAATAATTTTTTGTGTGCGCGCGTTTTACTTTGACTCAGCCCGATGTGCTCACTGTGCATTGTTTATACAAAAACAATTTTTTTTTTTCAACGCATTTTTAAAATACATTTGGGGTTTTCACAGTGATGATTAAATTTGCCTTTTTTAGTGTGGTATTTGGCAAGTGTGCCAAACATCAAAAAATGCCAATTTGAGTGTGGCATATTTTTCTTAAATTGCTCAACTCAAACCCAGTGAAGCAAGCCGATGCAAAATTTTCGGCGGCGGCTGAAGAGCAAAAATTTTCGGCGGCGGCTGCGTTTCGGCTGCGCGCCGCGTTTTTTTTAGAACAGCGCGGCTGAAAAAAAAATTCGGCTGCGCCGCTATTGTATAGTAAAAAACGCTTTAAATCTAGGCATATTAATCACGATACCCTACCGAACAAGTGGTCGATCAATTAATGGTTTAATTTTTTTTTTTTTTTTTTTACTTAAACCAATACTCAGGGGATGCCCCCTACTGATGCTGTGCATTGTATTGATCAGGAAAATAAGGTATGGGAAGGAGGAAAGAGGGAGTAGTGTTTGTGGATATTTGATTTAAATTTTTGTAAGTTATAAGTGACAGGAAAGACCTC
This sequence comes from Pegoplata infirma, assembly GCA_963921195.1. Taxonomy (NCBI): domain Eukaryota; kingdom Metazoa; phylum Arthropoda; class Insecta; order Diptera; family Anthomyiidae; genus Pegoplata; species Pegoplata infirma. The sequence continues at coordinate 184,762,700 of OY992540.1, forward strand.
TGAAGGGAGTTTATTCCACATACGAATTGTTCGACTGAAAAACGAATTTTCTCTGTAATGCGTTGTGCGAAACACAGGACAATCAACAACATACGGGTGTGCTCTACGAGACAAGCGAGTATTCCGAACAAACACTCGGGCCTGGGGAATTATTTCGCTTATCTCAGATGAACACCTCCCATGATAATATCGATAGAAGAGTGTCACACAACCCACATTCCGACGATGCTCCAATGAATCAATAGAGTTGGATACACTACTGTCATTGATAAGCTTCACCGCCCTCCCCTGGACACGGTCCAGAAGCTTCAGAATAGACTCTGCAGCCCCTGCCCATATGTGAGAGTTGTATTCCATTTTCGGCCGGATATAGCTGGTATAAATAGTAAGGAGATCGGATGGAGTGAAGTAAGTCTTGCACCGTTTCAGAAAACCAAGACACTTGAATGCTTCTTTCGACACTTGAAATACGTGTTTATTCCAGCGGACATCACACTGTATTCTCATGCCCAGAACATCAAGAGTATCCGATTCCTCAATACCTATACCATCCATAGCTACAGATGACAATGCTGACTCTGCAGCCCGTCGGTGGGTTAACATACAACATTGGGTCTTGCGTGCATTAAAATCGACCTTATGCGCTCGACCCCACTCGGAGATTGTGGAAAGGTCCTGGTTGAGTGTGTCATTCATGTTCTGCCGCATGCCCTCTATCTCCAAAGAGCTTGGCCTGTGATCGAATGAAAATGAATGTCAAATGTTGCTGTCATCTGCAAAAGAGTAGATAGGATTGAAGGTCTGACCAAGAAGGTCATTAATAAAAATAAGGAATAGAGTAGGAGAAAGAACAGAACCTTGCGGTACCCCTGAATTTAGCTGAAACTCGTCTGATGAGACCCCATCTAAAACAACACGTATAGTGCGGTCTCTGAGAAAACTCGTTATAAAGCGAGAGAAGTCATTACCGACACCAAACGCAACAAGCTTAGTCACGAGTGCTCGGTGCCACACACGATCGAACGCCTTAGAAATATCTAGAGCAACCACTTTACTCTCACCAAAATGGTGGAGGGACCGACTCCAACGTTCCGATAGAAACGCTAACAGGTCTCCCGTAGATCGACCGCTACGGAAGCCATACTGTCGATCATTTAAAAGTGAATTGGTCTCTAAATATTTCACAAGATGGAAGTTAACCATGCTCTCCATAACTTTGGAAAGCGCAGAGCAAATTGCGATTGGGCGGTAATTTTCAGGGTTGTTAGCCGCACCCTTTTTAGGGATTGGCTGGACATTGGCCACCTTCCAACATGAGGGGAAGACTCCCGCACGGTACGAAGAGCTGAAAAGGTTTGCCAATGGACGTCTAACGTAGACGAGCACTGTTTCAGCACCAGTGCTGATATGCCATCCGGCCCCGGTGACTTGTTTACGTTGAGATCCGCAAGAACCCTTTTGACTGCTCGGGCCCGAAAGAAAATCGAAGGCATAGTATAGGATACCCTTTCGAGAACGGGCAGTGGTTGATCGCTTTCCGGCAAGAAAGGATTTCTTGCAAAAAGTTCGGCGAAGAGGTTGGCCTTATCAACCGGGTCAGTGAATGATTGATCATCCTTTAAAAGAGTTGGAATAGAAGAACTAGCATTATCCTTTACTCTTTTAACGAACGACCAAAAAGTTTTACTGCCCCGAGGAGCAGAAAGAACTTTAGCACGTAGACGCCGTTCGTATAGAACCTTTTCGCGTCTAAGTACTTTGGCACACTCGGATCTCGCCTTTTTGCGATGCAGATCAGTAACGACGTTCTTATTTGAACGCCAATTACTAAACGCTTCCTCTCTGGATCTGACTGCATTTCTACACGTCTGGTTAAACCAACACTTGTGTTTTGATTTATCCGAAATATGCTTCGTTGGAATAAATAATTTCATTCCAAGCATAATTATATTTACTACCATTTCTGCAGCGGCATCGACGTTATCGTCGAGAAAACAGAGTTTCCAGTTGAAATGCCGATAGAAATCATTGAGCTCGGCCCAACGAGCTTTTTCATAGAGGAAAACAGAGCGTTTCGGCGCCAAGTTAGAAACACTACGAAGAGTAGAATATGAAAAAGACGCAGAAATAGTACTATGATCCGAATTTCCAAGAGGTGCAAGTATTTTCACTTCGTACTTTTCAGGGTGCGAAGTGAGGAAGAGGTCGAGAGTGTTGCGCGACTGCCCTTCAACACACGCATTATGTGTTGGTTCATTCACCAGTTGCGCGAGATCGTTATGCGCGGCGAAAAGCTCAGCGTATTGGCCCTCGGGAGTTGTATGGCTCGAATGGCGAATCCAGGATGAGTTGTGGATATTAAAATCACCAGCAACTACGATTTCACTATTCGGACAACTCTCCAAGATTCTTGAAATTGAATCGGAAAGGGCATCGAAGCCATCAAGTGATTTAGCCCATTCCGTGTTTGGACTTCTATAAAGAAATCCGAAGTGCAATATGTGTGACCTGATCTGGAATTTAACCCAAAGAGAGCTAAATTCCTTATCATTACAGTTCAACTGTTGCTGATACTGGTACACAACATCATCGCGAATGTACATTGCAAGGCCCCTATGTAGAGAAAAAAGGGATAGGAGGTGATACCCAGGTATGTGAAAATCCTGTGGATCAGCATCCTCACACACCTGAGTTTCACATAAGGCGAAGATATCCGGCCGATAAAAGCGAATGTGAGCAAATACAGAAAAGTGATTCGCTCTCAGTCCGCGTATGTTACAAAAGTCTATGCGAAATCTGTCTGTCATTATAAAATACGAAAAGTTTAAAATCAATGTTCCTTACGAGTATATATGAGACGAAGTAATCAAACCGTTGCACATTGGTTCCAAATCAAAATCTAGCTGGACAAAAGTCCAAAAATTAGTGTCCTTAAAATTGGGAATTAATAGCGCTAGGGGCAAGCTAAGGGTGTGTTGTGATCAAACTAATAACCATTTTTTGGAATTAGGTCTTTAACTTTGTTAAATATGCGAATGAAATAACATTTTTGGTATCCAATATTTAAAAAAAAAATAATATATACATAAGTGTTCAACTAATAACATCATATTATCTATGTTACATCAATGGTTTCAAAACGGTTTATGTACAAGAAAGCTACAGATTTATACTTATTCTGGACATTAATAAGAAATTTATTATTGATCTTCTTCTTACATTTTTTGTACTTTGAAGTATGGTCAATAATAACAATATTTTTGAGGATTTATGAAACTTCCGCAGCTTGCCAAAACCGAATCCAGGCATATCATGTCGAATTACTACATACAACTTTTAGGTAATTTATTACTGAACGTTGTCATGCAGACATTTCTTGCAGGTTTTTGCAAGTTTTAAATTAATCACAGTTTATATGAAAATAGATTTTCGCCTAAAATTTTTTTTCTAAATAAAGTATCGAATTTTTGTAAGTTTTTGATAACTTTTAAGTATTATAATTATGCTTAGCTTAAATAAAGCATTAAATGTGATGTTTCCTATTAAACCGCGGCCAATAACACACTTCGACTAAAGTCAAAAATGTCCGTCCGTCTGTCCGTCTGTAGAGGACACGATACAGTCCAAAATAAAAGAGCTAGACTGCCGAAGTTTGGCACGAATATGTCTTATATTCCTAGGCAGGTTAAGTTCGGAAATGGATAAAATCGGACCTAGGGGAAAAAAGTTCCCCCTTGAAGAACTAAACCAACCTAATAAAAATCGAATTTTTTGCAGGGTTTTTTGTACTTTTACTAAGCAAATGCAACATTCTCCTCTCAGATGAAGTTCGAAATCGCAAGGGGAAGGTGCTCCCTAACGTCTCCCACCAACCCCCCAGCAAAAAAAAAAAACGTCCCTGTATTTTTTTTATATTGTTGTTTTTTTTACATTTTGTAGGGTATAAAAGATTCCGCACAGCCGAATGTAACACTCTCACTGTTTTTTTTATTTTTTTTTACATTTTGGAGGGTATAAAAGATTCGGCATAGCCGAATTTAACACACTCACTTGTTTTTTTCAATTACACTTCTCGACAAAAAAAATTTTTTTTTTTTAGAGATTACAAAACTTTTAAAAAATAAGTTTTTGCATTTCATATTTCTGTTCTGCATATAGACCATTTTTGTCATTAATGAATTACTGAAATTAGAAAAAAAATTAAAAGTTGTCGATTAGTGTAATCGACTTAGAAAAATTTAAACATGTTTTTTGAACTCAGCGACCCCAAAAACATATAAAACGGTGATAAAATAATTTTGTCCAGCTAGATTTGGACTTGGAACCACTGTGCGTTGCTGTAATTGGCTATTCAATGACCAGTGCTATACCTTTGTCATTAAACAACCCAACAACAATTTGGCACTCCGCCCATTAGACACCGTAGAAAAGGAAGGGAATGGACAATTACAATGACAATTATTAAGGAGGCATAAAAGCCCCTTGTCTGGTCATTGTAAAAAAATGAAGCCGTATATCGAGGATCAGGTGTATTTTAAAATATTGATGTATGATGGTTGGTTTAAGATTTTTGGCTGCAGCAAATATTTTGTTGTTTAATGTAGTTTTAGTGGTTTTAGATTGTTGTTTAATGTAGTTTTAGATTGGATCTATATTTTGTCACATTTTTAATTAGTGCACAAACTTAATTTGAGTCCAAGAATGGTCTAATTACACCGCTCAACAAGCTTTTTTCGGTTTGAAATCTTAGTTTTTAGTTTAGATATCGCCATTTTATGTTTTTAAAAAAAAAATTCACAACTTTAAAAAAATTTACTAAAGTAGTGAAAAAAAACTTTCTTAAATCTTAGACGATAAATATGATAAACTAATGGGTAGAAAGTTTCCAAACTTTTCTAAATTTCTAAACTTTTAGTTAAATTTTACTAAATTGTGGTAAAATTTATGAACTATTTTGAAGAAAATAGTATCCCAAAATTAAGTTAGCTCTTTTGTTAGTGTAAGGACAACAAGTAGAAATGGTCAGATTTCTTTATAATTTGGAAACATTCCAAATATATGATTACAAAATATGTTATTTTTGGGGTATTTATTTATTCACATGCTAAATTTCGAAAGGATACCTGTTAAATTACGGGTATAAAAGTAATGTTAGCCAAATTTGGGGGGCGTTTGCATGGGGGCTAGGTCAAAACATGGACCGATTATTTTTTTTAATTTCAAGAGGCTTCTTCCTTGGGAAAAAGTAAGCATAAATTTAATTTCAGTCAAATCAATTGATTGTTGCGACCTGTATCGTGCTCACTATGTTTACATGGACGGACATCGCAAAATCGACCCAGAAAGTGATTCTAAATCGATCGCTATACTTGAAGTTTGGTTTAGGACCAATATTTCGGATAGTTACAAACATTAAGACAAACTCATAATACCCTGTACTTGAGATGGGCACATGAGCAGATTTGTGCGTGATTCACGCTTGAGTGTGACTGAAACTCAATTTTACTCAAGTGGTTGTGAGTGAGTGAAAAAAAAATTGCGTGAGTGAGTTTGCGTGAGTCGTTTTTTTTGCGTGCTTTATTTTCTCTTTATATTTTCTTTCATTCCAAAAAAAGCAAATTTTTTTTTTATAAAAAAAAGTTTCGTGAGTGTGAGTAAAGTTTGTGTGAGTACTTGTGAGTGCGAGTCAAAAGTCACTTACGCGACCATCTGTACCCTGTACCATAGAGTGGTGTAGGCATAAGCGTATCTAGGCCATTATTCTGGGGTGGGTAAAAGCCCCCCCCCCTTCCGAACAAAAAAAATTAAAACAAAACTAAAAAACATACATATAACACGAAATCACAAAAAAAGCATTTAAAAAAATTAAAGTTAACTGCTATTTTCGTTAAAAATATATAAACATTAACACTACTCTACACGGTTTTTGCACAGACATGTTGGATACATTTTCTAAAATATTTTGGCCTCCTAAACACGAATCTGTCATCAGAAAAGTTGTATCGAATCGCCTTCTCGATATATAGGCATTTTAATTTTTTGTGGACTAAGCGCTCAAAACGAAATTTTTTTTAATATTGAAAAAGTGTATGTTAAAGTTATTCATATTTTTATTTATTTGAACTTGGTCCACAAAAATTAAAAATGGCTATATCTCGAGAAGGCGATTTGATACAATTTTTTGGTGTCAGATTCGTTTTTAGGAGGCAAACATTTTTAGGAAATGTGATTTAATCTTCTTTTTTTAATTTTAACAAAAAAATCATAAAAATTGGTACGAACAAATGTATGAAAAAAAATATTCAAATTTGGTTCAATATTTTGACTTCTTTTGCAAATATTTCAGGATATACTTAATGGATTTTCGATTTTCTTTTTATTGGAGTGTCTACTTAACACATTTGTTTTGAACAGGAAATTTCTTGCAAACTTCGGATACTTATAAGGATATAACCATAAAAAGGATATTTTGAACTTCCTTATAATATCCTGATGGTTTCCTTGATCGTACCGATTCCGGATTTCTTGCAAAAGTTAGTTAATTTTATTGGGAATTTGAATAAAAAAGATATGAATAACTTTTACATAAACTTTTCAAATATTAAAACATTTTCGGATTTTGCGTAAGATTTTACATTGAAAATAAATGCAAAGTGCCGTGGATCGCAAATTTTTTTTTAATTTGTAAACAAGAGTTATTATTTCTCAGAAATAATAAGGACTCAAACCGAACTAATATACCTATTAAATTATAAAATATAAAGCCCAATAATATAAAACACAAATAAAACAGACAATTAAAATTCAGCAATGGCAATTAAATTTGGGAAAAGTTTAGTTGAAATTCAAATGAAATCTAGAAAAAAGTATTGAAACCTAGAAATTTCATTTGAAATTTGGAAAAGGCCAATAGTCATTCAGAAATTGTAATTCTCTATTAGTTTTTCTGAGAATGCGAACTTTTTAATTTCAGTTGTGATTTCTATATTTTAATTGGACTTTTTGAATTCCAATATGACTTTTAGAAATTTTAATATCCAAATGGAACAAAATTGAGGAATATGCTCTTTTTAATTTCAAAACCGCCAAAATCGGCTGGAGTTTGAGCCGCCGATCAGCCGATGATATCGGCGGCGGCGCGGCTCGTGGAAAAATATCGGCTTAGCGACTCAGCCGTCAGCCGCGCCGACCGGCTTGCTTCACTGCTCAAACCTTGCCTAAAAAAAATGCCAGAGTGCAAATAAAGAAAACATAAAAGTAAAAACAACTGCGATTGTTTATGCCGAAATTTCGGACTCAGCAACAAAAACATTTTTACAAAAAGAAAAAAAAAATACATATTTTTTTGTGTTTATTTTAAAATTATGAATGTAAAAAGTTATTAAAGTTAATTACAGTTATTTTGTGCAAAACAAAAAGCGCGCTTACGAAAAAAGAAAAAAATGGTGGCAAATACTTGAAGTTTAGTAAAATGGCAAATTTGCCAAATACCACAATAAAAAAGGCAAATTTAATCGTCGCTGTGAAAATCCCAATTGTTGATCAATAGACTTAATTGAAAATTTTTAGCCAATAATTTTTTATGTGCGCGCGCTTTAACTCAAAATCAGCCCAATGTGCCCACTGTTCATTGTTTATAGAAATACAATTTTTTTGAAAGCATTTTTAAAATACATACCGGTCTAAAACTCTAATAAAACGTTCTGGACATTCTGGATGTTTGTCATCCCAAAGGCAACGATGTTGAGACATTGATTCATCATATATTAGACCTGTGGGACGTGGCGTCATATATTTCGCATTAACAGCCTAAAAACAAACAAAAATGTATATTAAATTAAAAATAGCACGAACATTTTAAATCAAAAATTAATCAATTTTCAAAATTACGGTTAAAAATAAAATAAAGTCTAGAAACTTATGCTGTGTTTTTTAATAAGTGGATTTATTTTCGGATTAATCTTATTTAGTTTAAAATAAATATTTTAACATGCCAAAACAAATTTGGAATATTTTTTCCGTAATCTATGATAAATTAGCAATTATAATCCGAAAAAATAATAAAAAAAATGAAAATGAAAAAAAGTTATAAATAAATCAAAATTAATCCAATTAAATATTAGGATTCAATAAGTCCACTTTGGAATAATTTTGATTTAATTATAACTTTTTTAATTTTCCAGATTTTTTTATTATTTTTTTAGATTATAATATCTAATTTATCGTAAATAACGGAAAAAAATATTCCAAATTTGTGTTGGCATGTTAAAAAATTTATTTTAAACTAAATAAGATTAATCCGAAAATAAATCCACTTATTGAAAAACACAGTCTGAGTTTAAATTCTGACAAAGACATTTAAAATAAAGAAAAGACCAATTTAATTCAGAACATTAAAGAAATGAATTGAATTAATTCCTTTGAATGGAACTGATTTAAAATACCAATGAAAATAGAATGAATTTATTTTCTTAGTAGTTCATCAAAAAAAAATGAAGCAACGAATTAATTGTCTGAAAGCTCTGGTGCAATTATTTTTTTTATGTAAACTCTTCGTCCCCAGTTTTTAGATTTGACTACTTCAAAATATGTTCCATCGTCACAACTATATGCTTGTCAATTTTCAGCTTCCTAACTCAACATAGAGCTTTTAAAAAGGCTAAAGTGGTTAAAAACTAAATTTTGTTGCCCATTTTTAAACAAACGTCTCCGTCTACAGACAAAAAGAAAAAAACCCGTTTACCTTGGAACTTGTAGAACTAAACCAAACTCTAAAAATCGTAATTTTTTATATGTATTTTTGTATTTTTGTTAAACAAATGAAACATTTTTATATCAGAAAAAGTTCAAAGTACTGCGATTCGATCTAGGGGACTAGAAAATGCCAATACTCAATACTTTCTAGCTCTTCATACTTCAACTGTAATTTACATGAAGACTATACATTAGGGTGAGGCGTATTCCAATAAAGTGCTCAGATCAACTATTATTAGTGCGGAAAAGTTAATTTAAGTAAATACAAGCATTTTAAAACCCAAATGATCAAAATCGGTCCACGTCTTCTGTTCGCGCATCGCGGGTCAAAATTGGGAGGTTTTGAAAAAAGGGGCATAATTAAAAAAAATAAAAATTTTTTGTTTAACATTAATTCGTAAATATTTAGATATTTTTTTTTCGGTTATCAAACAAAACAAAATATATTAGTTTATCCATTTGATGTCATTGAATACATCTTAGGAATTCTAAAAAAAAAAATTCTTGGTTAAATTCCTTCATCCAGTTAGTCTGTGGAGCAATTTAAATTTACCAGATTTCAAGAAAATGTGTTTGTATCAAAATTTTTGATGTTGTCGCAAAATTAACCAACATTCATTTTCAAATGGTTGTTTTGGACCATAGTTACTGTGATATAAAATAATAGGCTTTTTGGACAACGTTAACCCTTGCCGGCTCGCGGTTAAAAGTATTCCCCAATGAAATTTCAGAAAAAAATTCTAAAAATTTTTAAAATTCCTTACTCTAAAATTGTGTATTTATGCAAAGTTTTCTTGAAAGACATCTTTAACCCTTGTTGAACCAGGGCCCAAAAAATTCCAAACAGCCGTTTTTTTGCTCATAGGCAAATTGGACAGTTTTTTTGACTTATGAATTAATTATTTTTTCACTTTCAGCTTAACCTAGGAACAACGACAAGGACGTGGTGAAATGTCTGATCCCATTTTTTTTAATTTTTATTTTTAAACTCTATATATATAATTTCCCTATTTGTGTGTTCCTCTTTTTTTGTCTATCCAGAGCTTTTTGAAGCCCACTGATGAGCTACAAAGCTGAAAATTGACATGCTTATAGTACAACACCTGGGGCAGATCCTAACGTAGCCGGATTTTCGATTTTTTGCCTGTGGGCGGAGAAATAAGCGGGAAAGTGGGCGTGGCAAAATGCAATTTTTTGACGTTTTTGCTTAATTTAAAGCCCCCAAATGACTTAGGAATCTGAAAATTTCCTAGAATATAGTCCTAACGATGCCGCATATCCCCAAGTAGTCGGATTTAAAATTTTCGCATTATGGGCGGAGAATTGAGGGGAAAAGTGGAGTGGTAAAATTGAGATTTTTTAAATTTTTACTTCTTTTGAAGCCCCCAAATCACTTAGGAAGCTGAAAATTTCCTAGAATATAGTCCTAACGATGGCGCATATCCCCAAGTAGTCGGATTTAAAATTTTCGCAATGTGGGCGGAGAATTGAGGGAAAAGTGGCGTGGCAAAATTGGGATTTTTTAAAATTTTTACTTCTTTTGAAGCTCCCAAATGACTTAGGAAGCGGAAAATTGCATAGCATTTAGTTCTAACAATGAAGCATATCCTGAAGTAATTGGATTTAAATTTTGTAAACTGTGGAAGGAGAATTAAGAGAAAAATGGGGCGTGGCAAAATTGTGTTTTTTAATATTTAATTTGAAGACCCCCAATGATATATGAAAATGAAAATTGGCATTTTTGCTTATTTTAAAGTCCTCTAATGACTTAAGAATCTGAAAATTTTCTAGCGTATAGTCCTATCGATGAAGCATATCCTGAAGTAGTCAAATTTTTGGACTGTGGGCGGAGAATTGAAAGGAAAATGGGGAGTGACAAAATTGAGATTTTTAACATTTTAACTTCTTTTGAAGCCCCCAAAGGAAGCGGAAAATGCACAGAATTGGGATGTATATAGAAGGTTTCATGAGAAAGATCAACACGAGCCTGGATTTTTGATATCCAGTGTATGGGTGGAGAATAAGAAAGGCAAAGGGCGTGGTAAATTTATTTCCATCTATTTTTTGAATACATATTTTATTTTTTTGTGTTTCTCTTATTTTTTGTGTATTCAGCGCCCTTTGAATCTCATTGATGGACTTAAAAGCTTAAAATTGGCATGTATATAATAAAATACCAAGGACAGATTCTTACGAAGTCGGATTTTTTACCTGTGGGCGGCGAATTACGAGAAAAAATTATTTGGCAAAATTATTTTTTTTAACATTTTAGAGTATTTTTAAGCTCCGCCCCAATGAATACGGAAGCTGAAAATCCCTAACATGTAGTCCTAACTATGAAGTATATTCTAAAGTAGTCCGATTTAACATTTTTGGAATGTAGATGGAGAGTTGAGAGGAAAAAGAGGACAAGGCAATATTGTGTTTTATTTTTTTTTATTTGACTAACTTTAAAGCCCTAATGGCCTACGCAGCCAAAAATTGCAAGCCTATTGTCCTGACACTGTAGCATAGCCTTAAGTAGTCAGACTTAAAATTTTTGGACTGTGGACGGAGAATTGAGAGGGAAAAGGGGCGTGGATACGAGTATAGTACTAACGATGGAGCTTATCATAAAGTAGTTAGATTTAAAAATTTTGGAATACACAGAAAAAACAGTTTAATTGTGCCAGCCGAATTAAGAGCCAACTGCATGGTTTAATTACAACAACTAAAATTTTCGGTTGCGATTACTGAAATTTATTTGGACCAACAGAAGTTAAATTTTCAAAACAAATTTTGGTTATGGCAACCGAAAATTTCGGTTGTTGTTATTAAACTATGCAGTTTGCTCTAAATTCGGCTGGCACAACTAAACTGTTCTCTCTCTGTAGGGACAGAGAATTAAGAGAAGAAATGGGCGTGGAAAAATTATGTTTTTACATCTTACCTAATTTTGAAGACACCTTATGACCTTGAAAAATGAAAATTAGAATACATATGGTACGGCCTATGGCAAAGATCAACTCTGACCTGGATATCCAGTGAAAGGGCGGAAATACAAAAAATCCGTTGTAACGTAGCCGGATTTTCGGCCTTTAAGTCAGGGGGAGCGGCGGAAGACGGCGAAATTTAGTTTTTAAATATTTAAAATATTTCTGAAACCCCTAATGACTAAGGAAGCTGAAAATTGTAAAGATAAAGTATTGACAAAGGATCATATCCTTATGAAGTCAGATTTAATATTTAAACTGTGTACGGAGAATTATAAGGAAAAATTTAAGTGGAAAAATGTTTGTGTTTTTTAACATTTTAACTAATTTTAAAACCCTTCATGATAAAAAGAAAGATAAAAATTGCCATGTATATAGGAGTGACCATGGGACAGATCCACACGATGGTTTTTTGATATCCGGTTTATGGACGGAGAGACGAAATGGGCGTGCTAAATTTAGTTCTGAAATTTTATCAATAAAACCTTTTATACTCATTAAATGTTTTTCCAGTTTGGGATATATATCGATGTAACTCAATCTAGCAATATTAAATTTTTGAAGCACAAACATAATTTTTTATAATGTTTGGTAAAATATTAGAACTATTGAGAAAAGTGATTTGGTGTTCCGCCTGGCAGGGACAGGCTATTCGACTAGTAAAATATATTTTTAAAATAAAAAAAAAATGGAATCAGACGTTTCACCACGTCCTCGTCGTTGTTTCCGGTTTAAGCTGAGAGTGAAAAAATTATAATTTCATAACAGGTGTTTAAATTTTTTTTGGGCCATATGGCCATATATACTTGTCGTCCCCCTGGCCTGGTATTGAATTTCAGCCAAATCGGTTCAGTGGTCAGAAGTTAAAATATTTCTAATCGAAAATGATATTTTTTCATGTAAGAAAAATCACTTAAAAATGGTAATGTGGAGTGTAATCATAGATTCGGCCAAGTCGAATTTAACTTTTCTACTTGTTATTTTTTAATCGATAGCCCATACAAAAATCTATAAAAAACTTTTATTTTTAAGATTTTACTGTGTTTAATTTAATTTGCAGAAATATTAAAGAAAAGATACTCAGGCAAAAAAGTTTGATAATTTCAACATTTGACCACGCCTTTTTGAAAAAACGTAAATTTTATTTTTGTTATTTAATAGCACCCTAAAAGCGAATACTTTGCAAATGATATTCCATTAAAACCACTATGGTTTTTCTGTAGTGGAACAGTTGGTGTGGAATGCTTTATATGTATGAATTTTTAAAATTGTATAAAACAACTTACATTTTGAAATATATCTTTGACAGCAGTATCTTGTTGATTTTGTTGTTGTTGCATTTTCAATAATTTCGCCTTGCGTTTTGCTTCCAGTAGTGCTACATTCGGTTTGCGATTCTCTACTGAATTCACAGTAGCTGCTGCTGACACGGCTGATTTCACCATTGCACGAGTTTGTATTTTAGCTTTTTGCGCTCCTCGTCGTGTTACAATTGGTGAACTCTACAAAGAAAACAAAAATTGATTAGATATGAACTTGAGTCAATTTAAAATAACAAAAAAAAAGAAAACAAAATCTATTTGTTTAAAGTTTAAACTCAGTTGTGTGCAGCAATACAAACATTTTTAATACGATTTACAAAACACTCAAGATTGCTTTTTAATTTTTCCTTAAAAAATTTTTAAATTATGCTTTATTTAGCATATAAGAAAATTAATTAAAAGCCATGTTTATTAAGCTTAAAAGACAAAATTATACTGACTGATTCATGATAATTTGTTCATTCATTGACTAAAGTCGTTCGATCAAGTTTTTTGTTTGTTCGCAAAAGTACGCTACCACCACCTACTATGGATGGGCAACTATGGACAATAGGGTGGCACGAATAATAACTTTTTTCGAACTTGTTCGATCGCCGTGCATATTGCGGTTCGTTTTGGTATAAAAACTCTAAATTGAAGTTTTTGAGTTAAATAGTAGGGTATTCAATCGATTAACCGTTAATCGGTAAACCGATTGATTTTTGTCGATTAACTGTTCGAATAATTTAAAATTGTCAATTTTCAAATAACAAATAAACCGATTAATTTGTGTCGATTAACCGATTAACCGAAACTTCTTTTTTGAGTACTTTTGGTTATTTTTTGCTTTTTAAGGTTCTGCAAATTACGGTTCTGCTTAAAGAAGTTTAGGTATAAAAAACATAATCAAACTATCATTGGCGTAGGAAGCCAACATTTCTGGGGGGGGCTAAGCCCCCCTAGATTTTTTTTAATTTTTTGGTATTTTTTTTTTTAATAGAAAAATCCAGACCTATTCCTAAAGCGTTCCCCTTAACATGCGTATAATTGTCCTAGAAACGAATGCCCCTCGAAAGCGGTTAAAAATTCATATTTTATTTTTTTTAATTTTGATTCTGTAGATTTTTCGGAAATTCAGAACTCCTAGATATGTTTTGAGAATGAAAGATTTTTAATGTTTTTCCTATAGTAAACTTATTAGATTACTATGATTTTTTTTTAAGAAAAAGTTCTAATGATTGCAAAAGTTGATGATTATTAGTCAAAATTCTCAGATTCTTTCTTTCAATAACTTTTGTCTATAAAAAACACCTTAGAATTTAGAAACTTTTTTAATTCAAAGAAGTTAAAATATTTTCCTGAAGGTAAAACCCTAAGATTCGGTAAAGTTTTTATTACTGACAAAAACATCAGATTCATATAAAAACTTTTTTCAATAATTCAGACTATTTTTCAATGGGAAAAACTATTAGATCTTATATAATAATCATTACGAGTCCTTAAGACTCATTGAATAATCATAACGAGTCCTAAAGAATCATTACATATTATTATTATTTAGTGTTGCAAAAATTAATGAAATCATTAAATTATTAAAAAAAAAAAATTGTGAATGATTAAAATTCTGGGGGGGGCTAAAATTATTCTGGGGGGGGCTAAGCCCCCCCCAGACAGGGCTATCTACGCCTATGCAAACTATCTTTATCAATGTGTAAAATTGTCGCCAATAAAATATTTTATCGAGGCCCTAAAAATTTTATTTCGGCTTAAAAAAAAAATTAACTCGTTGACCCTAGCCAATTTTTTATACATTTCCAGCGCGAATCTGGAATTCAAATAATTTACTACTATAAATTGTGTAAATTTTCAATAATTTTAAATAGAATTAAGCAATTTGTGTAAATTAACACAATTTATAGTAGGAAACTGAAGCACCCTATAAAACCGCGAAATATTTTTGATGTGAAAATAGTTTAGCACATCTGAAAAAAAAACACTTTTGGAATCCTTCAGATATCTTTTTTAATCACGGAGATATTGACCGATGAAATTATTGCAAATTTTAGCATTAACAAATGAAAGAAAACAAATTTGGAAACCAAAAAATTTTTTTAAATATTTTTAGGGCAATTTTTATTTTTTATAAAAATTGGGGCCAAATTTGACATTTAATTATCAGGTGATATTTTTCACTTTGGTGTCATTTTGGATTGGGGTAATTTTTCAGGATGCCATACAAAAATTCTTTACTTAGGCTGAGATTGTTGGGGGTATTTAAAGCTTTAAAATAAGATTTTAAAAGCACTACAATTTGCGGTTTTATATTCAATTTTAATTTTAAAATTGATATTATTCGGTTAATCGAATAATTCAAATTTAACCGATTATTAACCGATTAAATCCCAACCCCGATTAATTATTTGCTCGATTACCCGATTAAACAAGAACCTCGATTAATTAAATGCCCTATTAAATAGGCAAAAATAGGTTCACACAATAGGACCCAATAGGTTCAACACATTTGAAACGTAAATTACTCAAAAGTCTTGATCTACGACTCAAGAGCTACAAAATTGCTTCGAAACTTTTTGTTGTTTCGCCGGTACTTACCGAGATATTAGTATTTTAAAATTTCCCGGAATTCGATTTTTTTATTCAAAGTTAGGCAAAAACTTAAATATATAAAGACTATGCAAGAGTCAATTCGTTTTGACGTTTAACGGTGGTGTTAGTTTTACAAATGGTATCTGGGAAAGCTGGAAATGATTTAATTATATTCATTTCTTTTTTTTATTATGTATTTTTTTATTTTCAAGTGGCACAACAATAATTTTCATTCATAATTTTAAAATTTTTTAATGCTTATTTTTCGTTATTCCCAAATCGTTCCCAAATACTTTCCAAAAAAAGATTGCCATCTGTAGATAACGACTTCGTTATTACTGACACTACTATTCATGAGTTACCCCTGAAGTTAGGGTCCACACATGTGTAAATGTCAACTTTTCCTACAGGGTCGCCATCGATTTTGATCCGAAATTTTGTTCGGTTTTGTTCTATCTTGCTTAGTTTTCGAGATATTGGCGTTTTAGTGTTAAGACCTTATTTTTAGGACCCAATACGTTTAACACATTTGGAACGTAAATAACTCAAAAACCAAGAGCTATGATATAGATGTCAACTTTCCCTACAGGGTTGCCATCGATTTTGATCCGAAATTTTGCTCTGTTTTGCTCTATCTTGCTTAGTTTTCGAGATATTAGCATATTAAATTTTAATATTTTAAATTTTCATTATGCCGTGAGTGAACGAAAATTGTTTTGAAAATGAATACATTCGTTAAATAAAACACCATTGATCAAAGAAAAACTTTGTAAATTTACATATATTTGTAAAATGCTCTTGATGCAAACAAAATTTTACAGAAAAAATTCTGTAAATTAACAGAGTTTAATAAAAAACATGTTATTTTGTAAAATTGTTATAAGATTTTTGAAAATATTTTTTTGGTACTTTTTCATTTAAAAAAAAATACAAATAAAATGTTGGTGTTCTTACAGAAAACTCTGTTCTCTAACTATGAAATTAAGATTACATAGAAACTAGTAAAAATACAGATAAAAATTAGTTTTTTGGTTATACAAATACAGAGTATTTCGCTTAAATCTGTATTTTAGCAGAAAACTCCGTTAATTATCTGTAAAATTAAGATTACAAAGTTAAAAGTAATAAAACAGATGAAACTTTGTTTTTTTGTCACAACAAAATACAAAGTACTTTCTTTATATCTGTATTTTGACAGAAAACTCTGTCAAATATCTGTTGAATTGAGATTACAGTCATTTTACAGAGTATTTTACAGAGTTATTATTTTGGATGTACTACAAAAAAAGTTGTTTGAGATTTTTTCATACAAAAACGACCGAAATTGTAGCTAAAAACAACAACTACTACTTACTACACAAACGACTGTCATGTAGTAACTGCAATAATTTTCTGAGTGTAGAAAGACCCCTCGGCAATTTTTTTTTCGAAGACAATTTTAAAGCTGAAAGCTTTATCCTACCAAAGTGTAAAAATAAAAAAACAAATTTCTTCAAGACCCAATTTTAACCTCCCAGCGGCACAGGTTAAAATTGTCCATTTCGGCTAAAAATTTTTAGACCCTAATTTGCCCTGCAATTGACGAAATTCGACAAGCCATTTTTCGTGCCACCCTAACGGACATAAGTGGTAAGTGTAGCTGTTGTGGTTGGTACTACCGCTAACCATGCACAACAAGTATGTTTAGGTGTAGAGTGTTATTGTAGGAGAGTACAAGCTTGAGTTATTAGTGAGTTTTTGCATTATGAATTAAATAAGTTGTTCTATACATAAAGGTGTTAATTTTGACGTCATTATATCTGTGGTAAAAACCTATTACTACATACACAGAAAAAACAGCCTGTTTTTTGTTGTCTTGTCCAATAAAAAAATATTTTACAACATAAAAGAAAAAAAGTTTGGTCAATATGTAAAGTGATTATGTGAAAAACGAACTAGTTTTAATTTTTTTCATTTTGGTTCAAAATTACGCCCTCTATTGGAAAAAAATTTAAAAAAAAGAAAAAAAAATCAATTACTAAATACACCGATTCAATTACTTTAGTATTTGAATTTCCTCCGAGCACGAAAATTGTAATATAGATTACTCAAGTAATTGGGCCAATTACTAAAATAATTGAACCAATTACTTAAGTAATTGCACCAATTACTTAAGTAATCAATATTACAATTTTCGTGCTCGGAGGAAATTCAAATACTAAAGTATGTAATTGAATCGGTGTATTTCGTAATTGATTTTTTTAATTATTTTTTTATTTTTCCAATAGAGGGCGTAATTTTGAACCAAAATTAAAAAAAAAAATGAAAGTAGTTCGTTACTTACATAATCACCTTTCATATTGACCAAATTTTTTTTCTTTTATGTTTTAAAATATTTTTTTATTGGACAAAACAACAAAAAACGGGTTGTTTTTTCTGTGTAAGTCGAGTTATGTCCAAAACGTATTTTTGCATTTTCGAAATCTCCATATCCATTTTCGTATTGTATCATTCCACTACAAAAGAGCTAAAACTACTACATTTTTTGTTGTTTAGGCGTCCACTACATTTTACGGTAAAATCAACCAAAAATTGTTGTAGTTTTTAACTATTGATTAACAACTACAAAAAACGATAAAAACTACTTCAAATTACAGTTGTTTTTACTGTAACTCAAATTGTCTGAATTTTCTTCTAAACGTCAAAAACGGTTAAAATTATTTGGAAATAATTCCTGCTACATCTGACACTTCTCGTTCAACAACCAGCAAAAACTAGGTAATGAGTACTCATTCCCAATTGGATTACTTGCTAATAAGTACTAATTACTCGCTGCGTTACTTTATAACCCAAAAAAAGGCCTTACTTTTAACTTACAATGTAAATAGATTTGCCATCTGAATTTTAAAAAACAGTTAAGTTTCATAAAAATATATTAAAAACCATTTAACTGTTAATTTTTTTCTCTCATTTAATAACAGCAACTAAACAAACAATTCAGTTACTTTTTCAACTTTTCGTAAGCGAGCTAGCAATTATTTGTTAGCTTTTTCGTAATCGAACAAAGAAGGCCTTGCCTCCAATGACATCGCCTTGTTAAAGTAATTAACAATGAAATTGGGACGTAACTAGTTACTCATTTTCGTTATAAACCCCAAAGTTAATTACTTGGTAATGGAAGTTTTTGCTGGGCACATCCGTTTTTCTAAAAATGTCTAGAAAATTATAAGCTTTTTATAGACTCAAAACCACTACATAAAACAACTGTTACTACAATGTAGTAATTTTTTGTATTCATTTTTTAAAAACAACTAAAATTGTAGTTGAAAACAACAACTACTACTTACTAGAGATAGGCACATGAGCAGATTAGAGCGTGATTCACGTTATTCACACGTGAGTATGACTGAATTCAATTTTACTCACGTAATTGTGAGTAAGTGTGAGTGGAGAAAAAAAATTGCGTGAGTGAGTGTGCGTGAGTAAGATTTTTGCGTGAGTCGATTCTTTTGCGTGAGTTTGCGTGATTTATTTTCTCTTCCTTTCATACCAAAAAACGCAACAAAAAAATTGTAACAAAAAAATTGTAAAATTTTGCTTAACTTAAGATTTTGTCCCGAAAAAAACAAAAAAAAAATTAAAATTTCGCTGAACTTTTAATTTTGCTGAAAATTTTGAAAGATTTTTGAAATTTTAGTTTTTGAAAATTTTTTTTGTATAAATAAGAGTTTTGTGAGTGTGAGTCAACGTGTTGTTGTATTAAATTTACTCAAGTGATTGTGAGTGAGTGTGAGTAAAAAAAATATGGTCGTGAGTGAGTGTGCGTGAGTCCAAAATTCCTGTCGTGAGCGTGAGTGAGTGTGAATCAAAAATCACTCACGCGCCCATCTCTACTACTTACTACCCAAATGCCCGTCATGTAGTAACTGCAATAATTTTCTAAGTGTTACTTTCGAAGATATTGATTTCAGAACTCCACAACTCATCGAGAAGTGCATTTCCATGGCGAACATTAAATGGAGAGGGTTAAGTACAGTGTTCGATAGTTTCCAACTCCTCTTCATCCATGCAACTCCGACAAAAGTCATTCGACGGCACATTTAACCGCTCTGCGTGCTTCCCTATAAGACAGTGTCCGGCAAATATAGCAACCACCGTCGAAATCTCTCCTTTTGGAAGCGATATCAGCTCACTTGTGCCCCCTGATTAAGAGAAGGCCAAATCAGTCGTGTTGTCTCACACGTCCATCCATTTGCCCATCTTTGATTAGTATCCGTCGCGGAACAAAGCCGTAGGTTTTGCTTGAAAGTTTCTAGAGGCATACCAACAAATTCCAATTCTGTTGGAACCTGTAAGGTAGTTCCTAGTATTGCAAGCTCATCGGCTCGGCAGATGTTGTTTTCAGAAACATTGAATCCAGGGACTTGACCGCGTCAGAATAGATGTTGACTGCGGTTGTAGACAAGACATTGCAGCTCAACCAGTCAACCACTTCCTTTAATTCCAGCATCTCTTCCTGGTAAACACTGCAATGATCTGGCAGTCTTCAAGCCAGGCTCAATCCAAGCTCTTCCGAATAGACTCCAAAGCTCACTTGTTTGAGCAGCATCGATCCATCGGTGTAAAAATTTATGGTGGCTCAACTTCCCGGAGGATATCTTTGCGATCGCCAAGGCAGCGGAGCTAATCTCGATGAGGCCAATATTCTACAGCGATATTGCTTTCTTCATCGACAGCCAAGCGGCTTTAAAGGCGTTAACTACGGATAATATCAACTCCAAGGTAGTCAGCCGCTGCCACAGAGAACTACAAGTTCTCAGGGAGCAGCATAATATACGACTGTGTTGGGTACCTGGTCACAAGGATATTAGAGGTAATGAGAAAACGGATGTGCTTGCGAAGGCAGGCGCAAGCCTTCCACATGAGCTCGCCGTTGAGGGAGTGTTTCCACCACTCTCCCTTACTTTTCATAATATTAAGCTGGACACTAGAAACAAGTGGATAAATAGATGGACGATATCAAATGATAGCATACAAACGAAAATGCTATTGGACGAAAAATCGCTGGATAACAGCAAAATTCTTCTGGATATGGACAGAAGACAGATAAGATCAGTAATAAACCTTATCACAGGGCATAATAAACTCGCGAAACACATGGTAAGAATCGGGGTTATGTCAGACGATACTTGCAGATGGTGCAATGAATCTGTCGAGGACAGCTTCCATTTCTTATGTGAATGCCCTGCATTAGCATTTAGAAGATTTAAATGTTTAGGTTCTTATGTCTTTCAGGATATTCAGGACCTTCGAGGTATAAACCCTTGGCTACTCATGTCATTCATACAAGCGTCAAAGTGGGAAACGTAAAAATGCGTTTTCTTGGGTAAGAACAAAATTGAATGGAGAGAAGGAAGGAAACAATAGCAGGAATCATAATGGGCCAAAAATGGGCTCTATGGATGTCATTCCAAACAAAATTTTTATTTTTTTTTTTGGGATTGGCGTCATCCTCATTAACCTAACCTAACTTCCCGGAATGTCCCCCATCCAAGACTCCCTGGATGGTATCATAGTGGTAAAGTGGCGCTCATAGAGGGAGCACAGTCCACATTTTGTGGTATTGTTGTCTTCTTGAAGATCGCGCTATAGCCACAATCGCTGTTCCTCTATTGCAGCGTGCTATTAAGTCGAATTTCCGACGTAGCCGCATACTACCTACCCAATACGTTTCCACGACAGTCGGATCTTCGAAAAGCCGAAACGACTCGGAGAGTCATCTCCGACCAAGGGCTGTCAACCCAGCAACCCCAGCTTATGTATGTATTTTTGTATTTTGTTTTTTCCCTCCTGGAGCAGATATATCCGGCTAACCTGCTCCGTATTTTACTGGTCCGCGCCGGAATCGAAAAAAATCCCGGACCATGGTTCTGTTCCGTTTGCCAGAACCAGTTACACAGGAACTCTGTTCTGTGTAATGGCTGTAATGGGTGGGTTCACCTCCGGCAGCAAAACAACTGCTCTGGCCTTAACCATCATAGGGAGTGGGATAGTAGCTATATGGCCTCATGCTGCTTAAATAGGCAACATAGCCTCTCGGTGTCATCGGTGGCGTCGCCATCGGCATCATCAGTGACGTCGATATCATCGGCTTCATCATTGTCGCCGATATCATCGACATCGACAGTGACGTCGATGTCATCGTCATCCTATGCTACACCGCCTTCCCCTCCCCAACAGCAACAACAACCGCAGCAACAACAACACCAGCAGCAGCAACAACATCAGCCGCCGCAATTAACACCCCAAATTGCTGTCGCCAGGCCAGAGGTGATATCCATAATGCAGCTAAACTGCAACGGTCTCCAAGGTAAGATCATGGAGATTACCAGCTTTATGCATCAACACAAAATCGTGGTCGCGGCGGTCCAAGAAACAAAGCTGAACAACAACTCCAGCCTCCAGAATTGTAATGGTTACAATATTCTGCGCTTGGACCGCACAAGAAGCGGTGGAGGGGGTATCGCGTTCATCATCCACCACACAGTGCAGTACAGGATGATCTCGTCTGACCGAATCGCCAACGACCAATACCTGGAACACCAAGGTATTGCTGTCCGGTCAGGAGCTGCAGAGATCGAACTGTACAACGTCTACATCCCGCCAGTGAATAGTTGTCCGCCCGGTTATCGCCCTGATATTAGCTGTTTGCTTGAGGGTGATAACCGCATGGTTATGGGAGACTTCAATGCCCATCATGATCTCTGGCACTCGATTCTCGGGGAAGACCAGAGAGGAGCGGCACTGGCGGAACAAATTGATGATTCGACGTTTTGCACTCTGAACGAGGATGCCCCCACCAGGATTGTGGGAACATGCGCTAGCTCGCCAGACATCACAATCGCAAGCGCAGGTCTGATAAACATTGCGACATGGCGAGCAGTGGTATCACTTGGATCAGACCACCTTCCCATAATCATTACGCTTGACCGACCCAACGATTTTATACTCTCTGAACGCCGAACCTATGTAAATCATAAAAAGGCAGACTGGGTCGGCTTCAAAGAGTATACCAACCGCCACTTCAGTGGTCTACCCACCCCCTCCGACGTACGATCCGCGGAGAAGTTGTTCCGAAAAATCTTCACTGCAGCAGCCGCTCGCTTTATCCCTGCTGGTCGATTACGCATAGTCAGACCAAACTTCCCAGCAGAGGCGGCGGGACTCGCAGATGAGCGTGACGATATTCGTAGGACCAACCCCAGCGATCCCAGACTCGGCCAACTAAATCTGGAGATCAGCAAATTGGTCAACGAGTATAAACGGAACAAGTGGATAGATCACCTGAAGAACTGCAACCTCAGCTCCGGAGCTAGTAAACTGTGGTCGACAGTCAAAGCTCTCTCGCATCCCACGAAGGTAGATGACCGGGTCGCAATAACCTTCGGCAACAACATGTTATTGGACCCTAAGCGGTGCGCGGCATGTTTCGCCCGACAATTCATAGAGCACCCCGAGAGAGACAAGGCGAAACGAAGTGTTGTCAGGAAAGTACACAACCTTCCAGTCATTGACGGACCACCAGTTTTTCTGTCGAGTGAAGTTGCAGAAGCCATCAAAAACGCAAAACCATCCAAAGCGTTAGGCCCCGACGGAATTTCGATGGTGATGCTTAAGCACTTGGACGTGCCGGGAGTCGAGTATATGACCAAAGTACTCAACTTGTCGTTATCCACTCTAATAGTGCCCGAAGTCTGGAAAATGGGTAGAGTGGTCCCGATTTTAAAACCCGGGAAAATCGCGAGCCAAGGTGAATCGTACAGACCGATCTCCTTGCTGTCACCAGTCGCGAAGACACTTGAGGTACTTCTCCTCCCCAGCCTCACAACGCACCTCCAAGCGGCAACACATCAGCACGGATTCCGAAAGCACCATAGTACAACAACAGCTTTAACTGCCATTACCACACATATAAGCCATGGTCTGAACCAAAGTAAGCCATGTGAGCGCACAGTGATGGTTGCGCTAGACCTGTCAAAAGCCTTTGACACGGTCAGTCATGCCACCCTCTTCGGAGACATCGCCAACTCCAGTCTCCCCAACACCATCAAGAGGTGGGTGGTAAATTATATGTGTGGCCGTCAGTCGTTTGTGGAGTTTAGAAACAAGAAGTCAAAACCCCGTAGAGTTAAACAAGGAGTCCCACAGGGTGGAGTTCTCTCTCCGATCTTGTTTAACTTCTACCTTTCTAAACTCCCGGCACCACCCCAATGGGTGGAATTGATCACCTATGCCGACGACTGTACACTAATGGCACGGGGTCATAACATTGATGAGCTATGCGGTAGGTTAAATGCATATATCCATGATCTTACAAATTTCTTCACTGCAAGGAACATGCAGCTTTCCCCCGCCAAATCATCGGCGACGCTCTTTACCACATGGACGAAAGAGGTACAACTGGAACTGAATGTTATAGTCGATGGCGTAAAAATTCCGACAGTGAACCACCCCAAAATATTGGGGGTAACATTCGACAGTTTGTATTCGTCCTCGGCGCATGCCACTGCAACGTGCAACAAATTGCGCAGTAGAAACAAGGTCCTCAAGTCGCTAGCCGGCAGCACTTGGGGCAAGGACAAAGAAACCTTGTTGGCTACCTATAAAACGATTGGCCGGTCAGTGGCAAACTACGCAGCGCCGGTGTGGTCACCCAGTGTGAGCGAAACGCAGTGGAAGAAACTTCAGAGTTGTCAAAATGCAGCCCTAAGAACCGTAACGGGCTGCCTTCAGATGTCCTCAGAACACCATCTACATGAGGAGACGAAGATACTTCCGGTTAAGGAACACAGTCACATGTTGGCGAAACAGTTCCTTCTGGCGTGTCATCGGACGGATCATCCGAACCATCACCTACGGAAATTGATCCTCCCCCGAGACATGTCAGAAAAGATCTTCGGTGTTATGAGATGGATATCCAGCAATACGACATCCAACAGCTGGATTCCATCTCATATCGGGCAACTCTGAATGACATTCACAGGGATACGGTAGAATCGACAACAAACAACTACCGAGTGAATGTCCTACTTGGAGGCCGTCCCCCACCCATCGCAGAAGAAGAGAGAAGTCTGCCAAGAAGAACAAGAGTGGTACTAGCACAATTAAGATCCGGGTATTGTAGTCGGCTCAATTCTTATTGGTCGAGAATTAACCCGACTATACCCAACACGTGCCCTGCATGCGGAGATTCTCCACATGACGTACCACACCTCTTCAACTGCACGGCAAACCCGACTCGTTTGAATCCAACATCTTTATGGACCCAGCCCATAGAGGTGGCACGCTTTTTGGAGCTCGATTTGGACGAGTCAATTGAACTGGGAGAGGAAACATAACAAAATACTAACCATAAACTTACATGCATTTACAGGTCGAGCTGTTACAACAACAACAACAACAACCTACCCAATATGTCCAATGGTATCAGCTGAAGGAGGATTTCTAATGCAGCCGTAGGTGCAGTACGAAGAGCACCAGTGATGCACATCGACGCCCTGTACCTTCGTGATTAAGACACAGTTCGCTTTTGTTTTTAAAGCATCTATACCAATGCTTCCCAATTTTTTTTGGGCCATGCCCACTTTTAAGTTAAAAAAACTAAAATGTCCCCCCTATACTTAAAAAAAAATGTGTAAATTTTTCAAATTTGTTTTAAAATTCAAAATTTACTTCTAGTTAAGCAAATTTTTTGTTAAAATCATCTTTTAAACAAAGTTTTCAGCAAAAGTTTTCAACAACCAACTTAATTATTTAACTAATATAATTATTTTTTTAGTTTTTAACAAAAAAAAACTTAAAAAATTGCTCGCTGCCCCCCTGAAGCATTCAAATTGCCCCCAGTGGGGCGAGAATCAAAGGTTGGGAACCATTGATCTATACCGTTTACAAATGCTTTTTTGACATTTAGCGGGATTTTGTTTGTACCGATTCTGCATTTGCTTCTGATTTGTGTTAGTTGTTGTTAGTTGAAAAATTACCCATTTTTATAAATATTTCTAAAAATAATGATTTTCCCTTGACGGAGCCAATCTTTTCAATAGATCTATGACCACAATATCAAAAAACGTCTTTTTATATAGAGCTGCTTCTTTAAATGCAAGAAAATTAACATTTTTGCCAAGTTTGGGGCGGCCACCATTTAGGGTTTTTCTTTGTTAGGAACAGGGTTGTCCGAATTGTTGGGTATATAATCATCAAAAATGTAAGATTTTTATGAAAAAAATCATCAAAATCGTCACCCATTTGTAAAATTCGTCAAAATAAAAAAGTAATTTTTTAGTTTCTTAGAACTTCCAAACACAGTATAGGAGCATACTCGCTTTGTCATTCCATGTTTAACGCACCGAAATATCGGTCTATGACCCAATAAAGTATGTAATTTCTTGATTAAAGATTTATGTGGTTATTCATAAAACCTAAAATATATTTAATGTAGGTTTATTTGACAGATATTGCAGGAACAATTGTCAAATAAACCTACAATAAGTCTGTTATAAGTATTATGAATAAGAGCCTTATTCTAAGACATTCAAGCGATGTCCGCCAGACTGTGGATGACATGATGCATTCCAAACCAAAAGAGCTAAATCCATACAGTTTGGCACAAATATTTCTTATGGCCATTGGCTAGTTCAGTTCGTAATTTGGGCAAACCAGAGTTGTACAATTAAGTAGTAGAAATTTTTTGGGATTTTAAATCGGGATTTTACGATTTTGCCAAGATCCAAGTTTTATTTTGTATGGGATTTGACACTTGAAATCCAAAAAGTACTTGGATTTTCATTGAAATGCGATTTTTTCTGGATTTCGAGGTATATATATTAGATTAAAATGTAATTTTGCAAAACGCAAAAACAACATCAATGGCTTTCACCCTATATCTCCGTTGCCCTAATATAAATAAATTTTAAAGTAGCGAAGATTGTTTTGACAATAATGCTTGAGATATTTACATGCACAAAATGTTCAAATCTTTAAACCAAGATTTGGTATTTGAATTTAAAGCTTAAAAATGGTCTCCTGAAAAGTAGTATAAAAATACTTATGCACTTATTCCTTTTTGTCATACACCCAAAAAATTTCCCAGTTACTGGCTACTAATATTTTAACTGAATCCCAGTTAAAATACACCTAACTGAGGCCCAGTTATTCAAATTAGTTGGTGGTAACTAATATTTTTTAAATATATAAAGTTAATTATTGGGACGGGTACTGGTAACGATTTTCCCAGTTACTTTGAGAAATAATTTGAACTTAGTTAAAAATAACGAACTACATATATGGATTGGTTGTGTGGAACCTAAATTTAAATCCATTTTCTTTTTGCAATAAAAGTCTCCAAACCATTTATTTTTTATAATTTTATTCACAAACCAAATATACACAAAGTTAATTGTTTTGTTCTTTGAAAAATGTATCTTTTTAAATTTGTCCATATTATCATCAGATATTAAATCTGAAAAGTTCTGCCGTTGGCGAAATTTCCTCTTCCTTCGTCTCCTTTAAAATAATAATAAAAAATATGTTTTAATTTTTTTAAATAGCATTCTAAATAAATTGTTCTCACCATGGACCAAACCATTTCTTGATTACCGACATTAAAATGTCTTTATTTCCATATATTTTTCTTTAATTTGTTTTACCACTTCTGACGTTTAAAAAAATATTCAAAATACGATGTTGATTTTAAAAATTTGTAAACAAATAAATAAAATATTATTAACAGGGTAACTGATAGATAGTTTTAATCAAAGATTAACAAGATCTCTAACGCCAAAATATACAACAACAAAAACATCAAAATGCACCTCTGATTACAACATAAAACATAAACAAATCCGCCATCTTGGTACAGCTGTGCGAGAGGGACAACTATATGAAGACGTCAAATTCTTTTCATTCACTCAATTCTGCCAAATAGAGGAATAAAGAAGAATAAACAAAAAACAAAAGAAAATGCATAGCAAGCAGCATCATAAAAAAATAAATCGACACAAAAAACAAAATAATTTGTTTGTAATAATAAATACATTTTATTTAGTTTATATTTAAAGATATACAATAAATATGTACATCTTTTCTATTGAAAAATTCTCAGACATTTTTTCTGCACAAAATACTTTTGGGCAAATTTCCAAATATAATGTGTTCACCAGATTCATCAAAGTACAATAGAATCAAAATTTGGCCAAACGTTTTAGGCCTTCTATCAATTTGGACAAATT
This sequence comes from Pegoplata infirma, assembly GCA_963921195.1. Lineage (NCBI taxonomy): Eukaryota > Metazoa > Arthropoda > Insecta > Diptera > Anthomyiidae > Pegoplata > Pegoplata infirma. The sequence goes on from OY992540.1 coordinate 184,790,597, forward strand.
AGCAAGCAGGATTCTTGGGTTCCACAGCAACACGCACAGATGAGATAGACAATTTCATGACCTAAAAAAATTAACAAAAAACATTAAAAACATACAAACCCAGGTACAAACTCCAACTGTGTTGTAGAAGCTTGCAAAGTACAATTTATGATCGCTTATGTGCTGGGAAAGCATCACATTACCTAAGCCATATCTCTACTCCCTAAAGGAAATCCCATTTAGAAGTACATTAAAAAAAAAAAAATTACTTCTACCGCTCCAACTGTCCTAAAAGAGCTTATAGAAAATTCAAATGTATGACCGACCCCATTAACTTTTTCCGTTTAACATTTTTTGCAACCATATCTAAGCCCTATCTCCACTTTTTAAAGGAACTCCTACTCAGAAGTATTTTTTTCTTTAAATTTACTTCCACCGCTCCAACTGTCCTAAAAGTGTTTCTAAGGGATCCAAATGTATGACCGACCCCCATTAACTTTTACAGCTCAATATTTTTTCCAACCATACCTAGCTCCTATCTCCACTTCCTAAGGAAACGAAAGGAGTCATTGAAGAACAGGACAAACTTTCGGCAATGCGCGCATCTGACAAACAGAGCGCTGTTTCGGCCTCGTCATCGAAGTCTGGTAAAAGGTTGCGCTCGCCCGACGAGAAACCTTTACCTAAAAGATCTAAGGTGACCGGCAACGTCTGGACTCAGTCTTTTAGTGAAGTGGTGAAAGGTAACTTCGTTAGGGCTGTGATAAACAGGCAAAATGGGGATTGTAGTATTCCAAGGGACAAGTGGAGTTTAGTTGAAACTAAACTAAATGAAATCTACTATAGGCTTCTTGAGAGTATGCCTGATTTTCTCCCTACTACTGTCAACGCAGGTTGGTATCAGGGGCGAGTAAAACTCGTTGCTTTTGGAAACGAAAGATCCGCAGCCGTGTTTAAGGTTGCCATTAGCCAAGTGGGAGAGTTATGGCCTGGAGCCAGACTGGACGTTGTGGAAAAACATGATATCCCCTCGCAACCCAGAGCTCATGCATGGATCCCAATGGCTACAAGTGACACTGCGGTGATTCTAAAGATGATAAAAGTCTGCAATCCTGACCTTCCAACTCAGAATTGGCAAATTGCCAGATTGGGTGAGATGGAGGGCGCTCGTCGTCAAGCAGTGGTCTTGGTTAATGAGGAATCGCTTCCGCTTTTAGCCAGGACTGACGGCATTATTAGATTTGGCTTTTTTCATATAAGAGTCAATGTCTACAAGGGCGACCAGAAGCCTATTTTGGAAGCAGACAAGCCAGTGGCAGAGTCGGCTGGGGAGGAGAATCTGGAAAAGGTTGATATTCAGCTGACCGATTCTAGGCTGATGGGAGATGCATCTGGCATTTTCGAAACCGAATCTGGCAACGAATGCGACCTCTGTGATGGCACGGAGGATAAAGCTGATGCCACTATGGGTGACATTCAGGACGAGGCCCATGCAGTGAGGAATTCGGAGAGTTCTGTTGCCTCCGATTCAGAACAGATGGGACACATATCTGGCTTATTCGAAACCGAATCTGGGGACGAATGCGACCTCTATGATAACACGGAGGATGAAGCCAATAACACGGTGGTGGAAAGGATGGTGGAAAAAAAGCAAGATGTTGCGGTTCCTACAAATAAACCTCCATCACTGTAAGGCAGCCTCAGCTGCACTATTGCTGCGCCTGACGACAGGAGCAGTTGACTTGGTTTTTATCCAAGAGCCCTGGGTGCGGGGTGGCAGGGTTTGCGGATTGAAGACCCCTGGGTTTAAGTTGATGGTTGCCAAAGGTGAGGGCTCACCAAGAGCCTGCATCTTGGCGAAAAATGGCTTAAATATATTCTTTTTATCAACTTTTAGTGATATGGATGTTACAGCGGCTAGCTTAGAGCTTCATGGGAAATCTATTTGGCTCGCCTCTGCGTATTTTCCTAATCCGGGGCCAATACCCCCGGAGAAGGTTGGCGGTCTGATTCGGGAGTCTGAATCTAGGGGACACCAGTTACTAGTGTGCTGTGATGCTAATGCACATCATTCGATATGGGGTAGTACAGACACAAATGATAGAGGCGAATCACTTTTGGAGTTTTTGTTAAGCACTAACCTGTATATTTGTAACAAGGGTAGTGAACCAACTTTCGTTACAAGTACGCGGCAAGAGGTTCTTGACGTAACACTTGTATCAGATACATTGTCTGATAGAATTGATGACTGGAGAGTTTTGGAAGAGCATTCTTTCTCAGATCATCGGTACATTGAGTTTTTACTCAGGGAGCGTGCCCCGGTTGAGACAGTCTCTAGAAATCTGAGAAGAACAAACTGGGTGAAATATAGGGAGACTTTTTCTTTGCTTTTGGATGAAGTACCCCTATCTGAACCGCATAGTTTAGCGGAAATTGACTGTCTGGTTGACCATATAACAAATGTTTGTAATAGGTGCCTGGATGCGTCTTGCCCTTCTGCAAAGCCTAGAGGGAAAAAAAAGCCACCTTGGTGGTCAAATGAGTTGCAGACGAGCAGAGATTCCTGCAGAAAGCTCTTTAATAAGGCTAAATTTTCAAGAGCGGACGAGGACTGGTCTGCATACAGGCTGCAACTTAAGAGTTATAAAAAGATGATCAGAAATGCCAAATGTGATTCTTGGAAAAACTTCTGTGGAAACATAGAAGACGTTTCTGAGGCATCCAGGCTGCGCAAGGTTCTGGCTTCTTCTCCTTGCACCCTAGGATACCTGAAAGATCCTAATGGGGTGTGGTCTTCCTCCAGTGGAGAGTCGCTGGATCTCCTTTTAAACACGCATTTTCCGGGCAATTCCATGACGCCGTTTCAAGCTTTGGAACGTTCTGACGCCCAAGCATCTGAAATTGCTTCGGAAATAATAAATATGCCAACATTAATCTGGGCGATAAAAAGCTTCAGGCCCTATAAATCTCCGGGACCTGATGGTATAATCCCGGCTGAGTTGCAGCAAGTGTTGGACTATATAGCCCCGTTGCTGTATAATCTATACACAGCATGCATCAACTGGTCGTATATTCCTTTAAAATGGAGGGATACCAGAGTCGTATTTATCCCGAAGGCTGGGAAAAGTTCCCACACAGCTCCGAAGGATTTCAGACCAATTAGTCTGTCTTCTTTTTTGTTAAAGACAATGGAACGAATGATAGACTCATATTTGCGTAGAGTGATTGACCCGAGGTTGCTTTCGACAAAGCAACATGCATACAGCAAGGGACGATCAACGGAAACAGCTCTTCATGAGCTCGTTGGTACCATCGAGAGATCGCTTTCGGTAAAGGAGTACACTATGGTGGCCTTTCTTGATATTGAGGGGGCTTTTAATAATGTCATTCCAGAATCGATAATATTGGCATTGTCTGGTCTGGGAGTAAAGCGTGAAATCGTTTTAATGGTGGAAAACCTACTTGCCAATAGACGTATAACGTCTGAATTGGGAGCGTCCGTCATATCTCGATTTGTCAATAGGGGCACACCACAAGGAGGTGTTCTTTCGCCGCTTCTTTGGAACCTGGCACTGAATTCAATGCTACTATCTCTAGAAGCACGTGGTTGTCATGTTATCGCATATGCTGACGATGTCGCGATAGCGGTAAAGGGGAAGCATCTGCCAACATTGCGGGACATTCTTCAGGGTTCTCTGAAAGATCTGTCTAAATGGGCAAGAGACTGTGGCCTAGGAGTTAATCCTAGTAAAACAGAGCTTGTCTTGTTTACAAGGAAAAATAAGATTCCTGCTTTTGATCCTATTTCTCTGGACGGTACTGAAATCACCTTCTCAGATGGAGCCAAGTATCTTGGAGTATTTCTAGATAGGAAGCTGAATTTCAGGCGTAATATTGAGGAACGGGTGAGAAAAGCAACGATTGCTTTGTATTCCTGTAAAAGGGCCATTGGAAAACGATGGGGTTTTAGCCCTCAAGTCGTTCATTGGATCTATACAGCAGTGGTGCGTCCAATTTTGCTGTATGGAATCATTGTCTGGTGGCCTGCTTTGGAAACAAAAGCGAACTTTGTCTTTATCACGAAGGTACAGAGAATGGCGTCAATGTGCATCACTGGTGCTCTTCGTACTACACCTACGGCTGCATTAGAAATCCTCCTTCACCTGATACCCTTGGACATATTGGGTAGGCAGTATGCGGCTGCATCGGCAATTCGACTTAATAGCACGCTGCAATGGAGGAGCAGTGATTGTGGCCATAGCGCAATCTTGAAAAAGATAACAATACCACAAAATGTGGACTGTGCTCCCTCTTTGAGCCTCTTTGAGCGCCACTTTACCACTATGATACCATCCAGGGAGTCTTGGATGGGGGATACTCCGGGTAGTGGAGCTACCATAAATTTTTACACAGATGGATCGAGGCTGCACGAACAAGTGGGCTTTGGAGTCTATTCGGAAGAGCTTGGATTGAGCCTGGCTCGTAGATTGCCAGATCATTGCAGTGTTTACCAGGCAGAGATGCTGGCAATAAAAGAAGTGGCTGACTGGTTGAGCTGCAATGTCTTGTCTACAACCGCAGTCAACATCTATACTGACAGTCAAGCCGCGGTCAAGTCCCTGGATTCAATGTTTCTGAAAACAAGATCTGCCCTTAACTGCCGCACGTCTTTAAATGAGATGGCCAAGCAGTTTAACATACGACTCATATGGGTCCCAGGGCACAGAGACATTCCAGGGAATTGCAAAGCCGATGAGCTTGCAAGACTAGGAACTACCTTACAGGTTCCAACAGAATTGGAATGTGTTGGTACGCCTCTAGAAACTTGCAAGCAAAACCTACGGCTTTGTTCTGCGACGGAGACTAATCAAAGATGGGCAAATGGATGGACGTGTGAGACAACACGACTGATTTGGCCTTCTCTTAATCAGGGGCGCACAAGTGAGCTGATATCGCTTCCAAGAGGAGAGATTTCAACGGTGGTTTCTATAATTACCGGACACTGTCTTATAGGGAAGCACGCAGAGCGGTTAAATGTGCCGTCGAATGACTTTTGCCGAAGTTGCATGGATGAAGAGGAGTTGGAAACTATCGAACACTTTATTTGCCATTGCCCGGCACTTTCTGGTCAGCGACTTGCTTCACTGGGATCTAGGGAGCTGTACGATCTTTCAGATTTGTCGGATGTCAAAATTCAACATCTAAGGAGTTTCATAAGAAGCTCAAACTGGTTTAACGACAGGGACTAGTAGGGAAACCTATTACGATCCCGTGGTATCACAATGGACCTCAGAGTCTACGTGTGTTGACGTAAAACGTCAGCAGCCACTTACAACCTAACCTAACCTAAGGAAACTCCCACTCAGAAGTACATTTTTTTAAAAAATTTACTTCAACCGCCCCAACTGTCCTAAAAGTGCTTCTATAGGATCCAAATGTATGACCGACCCCCATTAACTTTTACTGCTTAATATTTTTTCCAACCATACCTAACCCCTATCTCCACTTCCTAAGGGAACTCCCACTCAGAAGTAAATTTTTTTTAAAAATGTTTAAAAAAAAATTTACTTCCACCGCTCCAACTGTCCTAAAAGTGCTTCTATAGGATCCAAATGTATGACCGACCCCCATTAACTTTTACTGCTTAATATTTTTTCCAACCATACCTAACCCCTATCTCCACTTCCTAAGGGAACTCCCACTCAGAAGTAAATTTTGTTTTAAAATGTTTAAAGAAAATTTACTTCCACCGCTCCAACTGTCCTAAAAGTGCTTCTAGAGGATCCAAATGTATGACCGACCCCCATTTACTTTTACAGCTCAATATTTTTTCCAACCATACCTAATCCCTATCTGCACTTCCTAAAGGAACTCCCACTCAGAAGTGATTTTTTTTTACAATTTACTTTTACCGCTCCAACTGTCCCAAAAGTGCTTCTAGAGGATCCAAATGTATGACCGACCCCCACTAACTTTTACTGCTTAATATTTTTTCCAACAATACCTAAGCCCTATCTGCACTTCCTAAAGGAACTCCCACTCAGAAGTAAATTTTTTTTTTTAAATTTACTTTCACCGCTCCAACTGTCCCAAAAGTGTTTTTAGAGGATCCAAATGTATGACCGACCCCCATTAACTTTTACTGCTTAATATTTTTTCCAACCATACCTAACCCCTATCTCCACTTCCTAAGGGAACTCCCACTCAGAAGTAAATTTTGTTTTAAAATGTTTAAAGAAAATTTACTTCCACCGCTCCAACTGTCCTAAAAGTGCTTCTAGAGGATCCAAATGTATGACCGACCCCCATTTACTTTTACAGCTCAATATTTTTTCCAACCATACCTAAGCCCTATCTGCACTTCCTAAAGGAACTCCCACTCAGAAGTGATTTTTTTTTTACAATTTACTTTTACCGCTCCAACTGTCCCAAAAGTGCTTCTAGAGGATCCAAATGTATGACCGACCCCCACTAACTTTTACTGCTTAATATTTTTTCCAACCATACCTAAGCCCTATCTGCACTTCCTAAAGGAACTCCCACTCAGAAGTAAATTTTTTTTTTAAATTTACTTTTACCGCTCCAACTGTCCCAAAAGTGCTTTTAGAGGATCCAAATGTATGACCGACCCCCATTAACTTTTACTGCTTAATATTTTTTCCAACCATACCTAACTCCTATCTCCATTTCCTAAGGGAACTCCCACTCAAAATTACATTTTTTTTTTTAAATTTACTTCCACCGCCCAACTGTCCTAAAAGTGCTTTTAGAGGATCCAAATGTATGACCGACCCCCATTAACTTTTCCCGCTCAAAATTTTTTTCAACGATACCTAAGCCCTATCTCCACTTTCTAAAGGAACTCCCATTCAGAAGTATTTTTTTTTTTTTTAAATTTACTTCCACCGCTCCAACTGTCCTAAAAGTGCTTCTAGAGGATCCAAAGGTATGACCGACCCCCACTAACTTTTACCGCTCAACATTTTTTCCAACCATACCTGAGCGCTATCTCCACTTCCTAAAGGAACTCCCACTCGGAAGCAGTTTTTGTTTAAATATTTACTTCTACCGCTCCAACTGTCCTAAAAGTGCTTCTAGAGCAATGGTTCCCAACCTTTGATTCTCGCCCCACTGGGGGGCAATTTGAAGGTTCCAGGGGGGCAACGAGCAAATTTTCAAGATTTTTTTTAGTCAAATTAACTACAAAAACTATTTTTTTAGCAAAATTTACTGCAAAAATTTTGTTAATTGTTAAAAATTTTTACTAAAAACTTAGTTTAAATGCTTATTTTACAAAAACCTTGCTGAACCTGTAGTAATTTTTCATTAGAAACAAAAATTAAAAAAAAAATTTTAAAGTGTAGGGGGGACAAAGCAATTTTTTTAACTTAAAAGTGGGGCGTGGCGTAAAAAAGGTTGGGAACCATTGTTCTAGAGGATCCAAATGTATGACCGACCACCACTAACTGTTACCGCTCAACATTTTTTCCAACCATACCTGAGCCTTATCTCCACTTCCTAAAGGAACTCCCACTCGGAAGCAATTTTTTTTAAATATTTTTCTATTTAGAGGATAGAGTGGGAGTTCCTTTAGGAAGTGGAGATAGGGCTTAGGTATGGTTGGAAAAAATGTTGAGCGGTAAAAGTTAGTGGGGGTCGGTCATACATTTGGATCCTCTGGAAGCACTTTTAGGACAGTTGGAGCGGTAGAAGTAAATATTTAAACAAAAATTGCTTCCGAGTGGGAGTTCCTTTAGGAAGTGGAGATAGGGCTCAGGTATTGTTGGAAAAAATGTTGAGCGGTAAAAGTTAATGGGGGTCGGTCTTACATTTGGATCCCCTAGAAACACTTTTAAGACAGTTGGAGCGGTGGAAGTAAATTTTTTTTAAAAATTTACTTCTGAGTGGGAGTTCCTTTAGGAAGTGGAGATAGGGCTTAGGTATGGTTGGAAAAAATGTTAAGCGGTAAAATTTTAGTGGGGTCGGTCATACATTTGGATCCCCTAGAAACACTTTTAAGACAGTTGGAGCGGTGGAAGTAAATTTTTTAAAAAAAATTACTTCTGAGTGGGAGTTCCTTTAGGAAGTGGAGATAGGACTTAGGTATGGTTGGAAAAAATGTTGAGCGGTAAAAGTTAGTGGGGGTGGGTCATACATTTGGATCCTCTAGAAGCACTTTTAGGACAGTTGGAGCGGTAGAAGTAAATATTTAAACAAAAATTGCTTCCGAGTGGGAGTTCCTTTAGGAAGTGGAGATAGGGCTCAGGTATGGTTGGAAAAAATGTTGAGCGGCAAAAGTTAATGGGTGTCGGTCTTACATTTGGATCCCCTAGAAACATTTTTAAGACAGTTGGAGCGGTGGAAGTAAATTTTTTTTAAAAATTTACTTCTGAGTGGGAGTTCCTTTAGGAAGTGGAGATAGGGCTTAGGTATGGTTAGAAAAAATGTTGAGCTGTAAAAGTTAATTGGGTCGGTCTTACAATTGGATCCCCTAGAAACACTTTTAAGACAGTTGGAGCGGTGGAAGTAAATTTTTTAAAAAAATTTACTTCTGAGTGGGAGTTCCTTTAGGAAGTGGAGATAGGACTTAGGTATGGTTGGAAAAAATGTTGAGCGGTAAAAGTTAGTGGGGGTGGGTCATACATTTGGGTCCTCTAGAAGCACTTTTAGGACAGTTGGAGCGGTAGAAGTAAATATTTAAACAAAAATTGCTTCCGAGTGGGAGTTCCTTTAGGAAGTGCAGATAGGGCTCAGGTATGGTTGGAAAAAATGTTGAGCGGTAAAAGTTAATGGGGGTCGGTCTTACATTTGGATCCCCTAGAAACACTTTTAAGACAGTTGGAGCGGTGGAAGTAAATTTTTTTTAAAAATTTACTTCTGAGTGGGAGTTCCTTTAGGAAGTGGAGATAGGGCTTAGGTATGGTTGGAAAAAATGTTGAGCTGTAAAAGTTAATTGGGCCGGTCTTACAATTGGATCCCCTAGAAACACTTTTAAGACAGTTGGAGCGGTGGAAGTAAATTTTTTTTAAAAATTTACTTCTGAGTGGGAGTTCCTTTAGGAAGTGGAGATAGGGTTTAGGTATGGTTGGAAAAAATGTTGAGCGGTAAAAGTTAGTAGGGGTCGGTCATACATTTGGATCCCCTAGAAACACTTTTAAGACAGTTGGAGCGGTGGAAGTAAATTTTTTAAAAAAATTTACTTCTGAGTGGGAGTTCCTTTAGGAAGTGGAGATAGGGCTTAGGTATGGTTGGAAAAAATGTTGAGCGGTAAAAGTTAGTGGGGGTCGGTCATACATTTGGATCCCCTAGAAACACTTTTAAGACAGTTGGAGCGGTGGAAGTAATTTTTTAAAAAAAATTACTTCTGAGTGGGAGTTCCTTTAGGAAGTGGAGATAGGACTTAGGTATGGTTGGAAAAAATGTTGAGCGGTAAAAGTTAGTGGGGGTCGGTCATACATTTGGATCCCCTAGAAACACTTTTAAGACAGTTGGAGCGGTGGAAGTAAATTTTTTAAAAAAATTTACTTCTGAGTGGGAGTTCCTTTAGGAAGTGGAGATAGGACTTAGGTATGGTTGGAAAAAATGTTGAGCGGTAAAAGTTAGTGGGGGTCGGTCATACATTTGGATCTTCTAGAAGCACTTTTAGGACAGTTGGAGCGGTAAAGGTAAATATTTAAACAAAAATTGCTTCCGAGTGGGAGTTCCTTTAGGAAGTGGAGATAGGGCTTAGGTAGGGTTGGAAAAAATGTTGAGCGGTAAAAGTTAATGGGGGTCGGTCTAACATTTGGATCTCCTAGAAACACTTTTAAAACAGTTGGAGCAGTGGAAGTACATTTTTTAAAAAAGTTTGCTTCTGAGTGGGAGTTCCTTTAGGAAGTGGAGATAGGGCTTAGGTAAGGTTGGAAAAAATATTGAGCAGCAAAAGTTTATGGGGGTCGGTCATACATTTGGATCCACTAAAAGCACTTTTAAACCGGCACCCATTTAACACAATCGGCGAAATCTTTAATAATAGTAGTGGGTGGAGGAGGATGGACCTTTTCATTACTGGTAAAGTAGGAAGTTACAGGACACTGAAAAGAGAATAATACAATTAATATATTCCAAAAACATGCATTAAAAATTTAACTTACCACTTGATATCTATATTTTTTTTATAATCATCAAAGGCCACAAAAGACTCTTCTCCATCAGCTAATACGGGTTCTATCCAATATTAATTCAGTTCTATGTAATCTGGTTCACCGGCAAATTAAAATCAGAAGTTTGGTGAATTGTGATTGTAGGTAAATTGGCCACCAATTATAAACAATAATTCGGTATCGTCATCACTAATTTTTAAAGTTTTATGGGGATGTTTTGTTGTGGCCTTTAGAGCATATCTAGCAAAAAAAAATAATAAAAACTCTTTTTTGTTTCAAAACAAACTTTTACTTACCTCTATTCTAAAAATGCACATAATTATGTGGCGATATACAAAATTTGCAAAACACGTTTTATTATTTTTTGTTGATAAAAGCTTTGTTTGTTTTTTTGCCTATTTTCTTTTAAATACATTCGCTCAAATAAATTGTTGTATAGCTGACTCTTTTTAACAGTTGTGCCGAATGAGGAAATGTAAACAAAAACATATGGTTTTTATTTACATTATTTTGATATAGCATTGCTTATATATCTTATTAATTTTTGGTTTTAATTAACTGAAAATCCAGTTGTTCGTTACTAACCCAGTTATTTTAAAATTATTTCAAATCAACTAAGAATTTTCGTAACTATCTAACTGTGGAATTTTTTCGGTGTAGATATATTCATGATTCTGGATCGATTTTAAGTCGATCTAGCTATGTCTGTCTGTTGAAAACACGGTAGGTAGGTTAGGTTAGGTTGTAAGTGTCTGCTGACGTTTTTACGTCCACACACGTAGACTCTGAGGTCCATTGTGATACCACGGGACCGTAATAGGTTTTCCTACTAGTCCCTGTCGTTAAACCAGTTTGAGCTTCTTATGAAACTCCTTAGATGTTGAATTTTGACATCCGACAAATCAGCAAGATCGTACAGCTCCCTAGATCCCAGTGAAGCAAGTCTCTGACCAGAAAGTGGCGGGCAATGGCAAATAAAGTGTTCGATAGTTTCCAACTCCTCTTCATCCATGCAACTTCGACAAAAGTCATTCGACGGCACATTTAACCGCTCTGCGTGATTCCCTATAAGACAGTGTCCGGTAATTATAGAAACCACCGTCAAAATCTCTCCTCTTTGAAGCTATATCAGCTCACTTGTGCGCCCCTGATTAAGAGAAGGCCAAATCATTCGTGTTGTATCACACGTCCATCATTGCATAGAAACTTGTTTGCAAGTTTCTAGAGCAGTGGTCGGCAGAAAGAGGGAACATTTTTACATTTTTCTAAAACATAGCTTCATCTACCCGCTTTTTTAAATGCTACCATAACACTAAATAAAATATTTGTATTTTTAATGCTCTCAGTTGCGAGTTTCGTTGACGTTCGGGTTGTCTACGTGCAAATAGCCAATTTCATTATGCACCTGGGTGCAATGGGTGCCGACCACTGTTCTAGAGGCATACCAAAATATTCCAATTCTGTTGGAACCTGTAAGGTAGTTCCTAGTCTTGCAAGCTCATCGGCTTTGCAATTCCCTGGAATGTCTTCGTGCCCTGGGACTAGGGTTGCCATTCGTACTGTTTTAAACAGTACATGTACTGTTTTATGCACAGCACCTAAAATAGTATGCAAAAGTACTGTTTTTTTAAGCGTGTACTGTTTTTTTATACTCATCACCAAAATGTAACATTTTTCGAAAAAATGTTTCATGTTTGACAAAATTTTAATTCAATTTTTAAAAAGGAGCTAAATGCAATTAAATTTTATACCACACTCAAAAAGAAAAATTATTTAAAAAGTGGAAGACTTAACTAAATTCAATAATGATTTAGCTCCATTGCCATGTTTTCCTTCTTTTTAGCTGAATTTTTCTGAAAAATAAGAAAAAGAAAAAAACTAGAAAATGGGAAAAAATTTATTTTATTGAGTACATCTCATTTAAAGTTCAGATTGCGGGCAGACCCCATTAGGTTCGGAACCCAGACCACCTTAGGCCCAGTCCCATTGGGTCTATTAAGGATCGTCATAGATTTTGATTCAAATCCTTGCCCTTTTCGCTCTACCTTGCTTAGTTTTTAGGATACAGGAATTTAAGGGCCCAAAAGGGTCTTTAGAATCTTAACGGGATAACTAAAAAACTATTACACGGATAACTAAAAAGAACTACAAAAATGTATTTGGCATTTTTTTTTGTTTCGGAAATATTTTCTGAGAAATGAGGAACGCCCAAATTTTTAGACTCAAATTGAGGAGTCCATACATTGAAAGAGGACCGGAGATTCTTTAGAGATTTTTAGAATCGAAAATGAATACTTTTTTGTTCTTTCTGGCTTAGTTTTTGAAATTTTTGAAACATTTTTTGAAAAAAAAAATTTCCTTAAATTGCATAAAATTTACTAAACCTGAAGAAAAAACTTTATCAATTCTAAGAAGATAAATATGATGAACTAATTGGTTGCAAATTATGTCAAAGAAATTTCAAAATTTTTATTAAATTTTGCTAAATTGTGAAAAAAAAAACATTTTCCCAAAATTTAGTTAGGCCTTGTTTGAGTGCAATAATACCGTTTTCGCGTTTGCTTTTTAAAGTCGTGTTTTAATTAAAACACTGTTTTATGGATTTTTTCATATGTTTTTGATACAAAGATCGGTATATTAGTTAAGCGAAAGCATAGACTACAAAAGCTTTTCAAGTAAGATATTGCGGCAACTAAGACAAATTGCTCCAAAAAGTCAATCGCAATTTTTTCAACACTGATAAAAAAATAGAATACATTTGAGACGGTTTACCCAAAGCATAACAATCTTTTATGCTCGTTTTGACTGAGATCTGTTTGAAATCAGGGTAAAAGGGCTAAGTTTTTGTAGTTTGATATAAAATAAGACTTTTAAAAAAGTACTGTTTTTATTTGCAATGTACTGTTTTTTGAGACCAAATGTACTGTTATTCCATATTTCAAATTTGGTAACCCTACCTGGGACCCATATGAGTCGTATTTTAAACTGCTTGGCCATCTCATTTAAAGACGTTCGGCTGTTAAGGGCAGATCTTGTTTTCAGAAACATTGAATCCAGGGACTTTACCGCGTCTTGACTGTCAGTATAGATGTTGACTGCGGTTGTAGACAAGACATTGCAACTCAACCAGTCAGCCACTTCCTTTATTGCCAGCATCTCTGCCTGGTAAACACTGCAATGATCTGGCAATCTTCGAGCCAGGCTCAATCCAAGCTCTTTCGAATAGACTCCAAAGCCCACTTGTTCGTGCAGCCTCGATCCTTCTGTGTAAAAATTTATGGTGGCTCCACTACCCGGAATGTTCCCCATCCAAGACTCCCTGGATGGTATCATAGTGGTAAAGTGGCGCTCAAAGAGGCTCAAAGAGGGCGCACAGTCCACATTTTGTGGTATTGTTATCTTCTTCAAGATCGCGCTATGGCCACAATCGCTGCTCCTCCATTGCAGCGCATTGGAGACGGCTACGTGATTTTCTATTTGATTTTGATTGATAAGCTACGTTAGGGAACAGTTACGGGTAGCTAACCCAGCCTTTAGCTACCCGTTACTTTTCTCTAACGTAGCGTAGCGATCAAAAACAAATAGAAAATCACTTAGACGTCTGCAAAGATGAAAAATTGCTCTCATTTGTTTTCATATAATTAAAAACTCTCCACGATACGCTAGTTTACGGTTACGGGTGTATAAATCAGCATGCAAGGGTGAGTTATACACCCTTGCAGGCTATACACGCCCTGGGCCTTTAAGGGTAGCTAACCCAGCCTTAAAGGCAGGGTTAGCTACCCGTAACTGTCCCCTAACGTAGCGACCAAAATCAAATAGAAAATCACGTAGCCGTCTGCAAACAAGAATAATTGCTCTCATTTGTTCTAATGTAACGGAAACCTCTCTACGCTACGGTTACGGGTGCCTAACTCAGCCTTAAGACTCGGTTAAATCGGTAGGTAGCAGCTAATAGGTTATTAAGTGATCCAGCCGATTACAAAGTTTCATCAAGTTTGGAGTCATTTTGGTAATCCGTATTTATGCCATAAAATCTCTTTATCTGGCAACACTGATTACAGCAACCTATTTGGTGACATCAAAATATGAAAGAAAAATAAAAAAAACTTACCATAGTGGTATTTTTGTGCGTAAATTTCTATGGGCAGCGGTAGCTGGTAGAAAGGCAGGTAGTTGAACTAATTAATACACGGCCAAATAATATTCTGTACGCACTTTAACACACGTTTTTTCAAGGAGGATTTATAATCACAAAACTTAAGAGACAGGAGAATACTGCGTGTCAAGAATGAATTATTTATTAACTACTGAAAATGACAAATTCGATTGATTTTTTAAATTTGTAATTTAATTACAAACTCTTCATTTAAATTATATTTAAGATTTCTCACATAGTCATAAACACACAGCTAAAAATACACCCTGTATTTATTTTTTTTCTGTAAAATTTATTCACGTTGGTTGATGTGCAAATTACAAATTATTACACACAAGATTTATTTTTTAATATTTTTTTATTATTCAATAAGATTTATATTTTTTAATCTATGAAATAAATTAAAAAATGTGTACATATGTTGTAAATTATTTTTTTTTTATTTTTTTAGCAAATTTTTAGTTGTATTTAGCCTTACACTCGCGGAAAATTCTTTTACACCTCGCGAATGAAAAAAAGAAATTCTTGAACATAAAAACGATGTGAAAGAAAAACAAAACACATTTAGAGATGCCAGAATTATCTAAAAAAAATATTTTTATAAAAGCAATTAGCAAAGAAATGTTTTTACATTTATACCAGCAATAGAAGTGTTATTATTTATTAAATTATAAAGAAAACTGTATAAATCATTACAAATTTTAATTCGCAAACAATAATGTTTAAATTTGTTTACATGTGGCATCACTTGTTTGATAACAAAAGGAAATTGTAAAAACATATGTTTAAATTCATTCACAATAAGGTGGGAAGTATTGCCATAATCATGTTTTATTGTCAGGTTTTGGCACGTATATTAAAAAAATAGTCCAAGCATACACGCAAAAAAATCTGTGTCGGAGTGAGTTAAAATCTCATAAATCTAACCAAAAATATGCTAAAACTACACTCAACCAAAAATCATTGTATTCCCAAAGAAAATCGTAAATTCAACTGAAATCATTGTTGATTTTGACCCTACAAATATTTATGTTGATTTCAACATTAATTGTTGTCAGTTTTTGTAAAAGCTGATTAACTCGCATTTTTATTGGTTCTATTCGTATTTTGGTTAATCATACTCGTTTTGTTTTGTATATCCATGCAATTTTATTTATTAAAATGAAGTTCTTATTTGTGTTGTAAATGTTATTTTATTTAATTCATCCGAGGTTTGCCAAAGGGGTTGAAAGATTTGGTTGCAGTTGTTGTGGCCTTGGGTGCTTTTTATGGCATACCTATTGCTGGTTATGAAATTAATCATGTGTGCTATATAAATGGGAAAAGACTTATATTAGCGAAATTTAATAATGTTTTACTTCGGGATAAAATTATGAATGAGTACTTTAAAACCCGAACTTTAAGAAAATGTGATGTCATTGGTGATGATGATGACGTTGATGATGTTGATGGTGCTGATGCTGTTGGTGAACAAGTTGAAGCTGCTGCGGGTAATGCTGTGAAGAAACGGATTGAAAGTAGAGTTTTTCTAAATGACCATTTCTCTCCGTCTGCTGCTAAGCTAAATGCTGCTTGTAGAGACCTGCTTATTGATCAGATAATTAAGAAGTATAAAATCTTTAATGCTGATAAACTCAAAGCTAAGCTTACTTTGCCTAATGGAAATGAATTGGAAGTTCATGATGCGGCTGGGTGTGCAGCCCTTCGAGCTGGTGGTGGTGCTGTATTGGTGTAAATTTGTTTTTTTTTATGTTTTTTTGAAGCTAGATATAATGTTATTTTGAAATTTTATATTCCCTTGTATTCAAGGTTTGACTTGAGTTTTGGCGTTATATCTTGGTTCTTATATATTTCTTTTTGCTCATATTGAGTCTGTGTTAACTAATATAATTGTTTTTTTTTTTTTTTCTAAAATTTTTTATGCTGCTTTTATTGGCTGTCTAATATTTATTAGGAGTAGTATTATAATGTATAGATTGACTGATATTTTTGCTCAATCATTTTATTTCTTTAGGTTCCCCATTGTAGCCGTAATTTTTAACTTTGATGTCTTTTAATGAAAATCTTGGTCCGGTAGTTAGTGACAACTCATATCTTAAGGCAGAATTGCGACCATATATGGGACACTTTAATGTTGCTCATATTAACTGTAACAGTTTGAAACCTGCATATAGAACTTCTAAATTTGATGAAGTTAAGAGTGTGATTGGTGGTTCTGTTTTTGATGTGATTGGTATTTCTGAGACCTGGTTGACTAGGAATGTTTCGAGTCGTTCTGTTGAGATACCCGGGTACAAATTCTGTCGTAATGACCGTGTGGGTGCAAGGGCTGGTGGTGTTGGTATTTACATTTCTAGCAAACTTAAATTTAAAATTGTGTCTAAAATTTCGATTTTTGATAAATGTGAGTCACTTTTTTTAGAACTGTATTTTGGGAGTTGTAAAGTTTTATTTGGTGTAGTTTACTTGCCGCCGCCTGCTGATTTTGGAAAGTTTGAGGATCTTCATTATGAGCTTTTTCTGAATTATTCGAATATAATTGTTGTTGGCGATTTTAATTGCAACCTGTTTAATGCAGCTAAGTCTAATTTAGTACATTCTTTTTGTACTAGGGCAAACTTGTCCATTTGCCACAATTCTAGGCCTTCTCACTTTGATGTGCAATATCAATCTACCTCATTGATTGATTTTATGTTAGTGAGTGACCGCTCTTTGGTTAATATTTCTGGACAGGTGCAGTGTCCCTCTATTTCTCATCATGCCCTTATTTTTTCATCTTTTAAATTGAATTTAGAACATGTAGATTCATCTGTGGAGTACCGTGATTTTAACAACATTGATTGGAATGGCCTATTAGCTTTTTTGGTGAATTTTGATTTTTCACAAATTTTTGAGGTGGTTGATGTTAATAATAAATGCATTTTATTCGGTTCTCTTATTGAGAATCTTTATTCTTTTGTGCCTGTTAGGCGGTTTTTTCGTTCAACCGGTGATGATGTTTGGATGAAGGCTAGAACTATCGTTTTGGCGAGATCTCTTCGAGATTTGGCTTTTTCTGCCTATCAAACTGATCCTACTAGTCATAAATGGAGTGTATTTTGTAAATTTCGAAACAAGGTGAAATCTACCATTAGAAGGGAAAAGAGGAAGCATTACGCTAAACTGTTTGGTGGGTTAGATACTTCTGGTATGTGGAAGGTATTAAAGAGAGCTGGATGTGTTAATTCTAGTGATATCGTTTGTGATGGTGATGTGAATGTAATGAATGAGTACTTTGTTCGTGGTATAGGCCCTTCTCAGGACTTTGAAGTTGATTTTGACCTTTTTGACGATATTGATGGTGCATTTTCTTTTCATTGTGTTACTGAATATGAAGTTTTTGAAGCCTTAAATAAGGTAAAGTCCAAGTCGATTGGTGTTGATAATGTTTCCATTCAGTTTTTGAAGCTTGTTTATCCTCAAATTTCTGGTCTTATTTTGCATTTAGTTAATGCTATTTTGACTACTTCCGTGTTTCCTGCGGCTTGGAAGATTGCACGGGTTGTTCCAATTCCGAAATCTGGCACTGTTCGTGGTCCCGATGATTTGAGACCAATCTCTATTCTCCCTGCGCTATCTAAGGTGGTAGAACATATTATTAAGGATCAAATGCTTATCTTTACTAGGAATGAAATTTTTGATTCTCAGTATGCCTTTCGCCGAGGATTTAATACTACATCGCTTTTGCTAAACCTAACTGATTCTGTTAGGAGTTGTGAGAATGATAGAAAGTTAAGTGTGCTAGTTTCTCTGGATTTAACCAAAGCTTTTAATTCTATATGTTACTCTACTATGATTACAAAACTTAAGGAATTCTTCAACTTTTCAAAGTCAGCTTGTAAGCTCATATTGTCTTATTTATGTGATAGATCACAGTTTGTAGATTTGGATAATAGGCTTTCTGGTATTCTTTCACTTACATCTGGAGTTCCTCAGGGGTCGGTTTTGGGCCCCCTCTTATTTATACTTTATATTAATGATTTGCCGACAGTTTTAAGTTCTAGCATGTGTAAGCCGTTTTTATTTGCAGATGATATTTTGCTTTTGTTTAGTACTGGTCGAGATTTTGCCGATGTATTAGAGTCCAATATTAACTACTGCCTTAATAGAATCTACCTGTGGTCTTCTAATAATTCGTTGGCTGTTAACCCTTCTAAATCTAAGGCTATTTTGTTTGGATCGTCCGAGAACTTTGTGACTGATTTGGAGATTTTTATTCAAAACTCCAAGATCGATTTTGTAAGCCAACATAGATGTTTGGGTATTATCATTGATAACAGGCTCAGTTATGAGTCTTATTTTGAATCTGTCCATCGTAAGATTTCTTGTACTTTACGTAGAATATATTCCACAAATATTTTTATCCCTTTTCATGTTAAATGTAGACTAGCTCATGCACTTCTTATGCCGCAGATCTTATATGGACTTGAGCTGGTATCAGGGACCATTGCCACGAACTTAAAGATATTGGAACGAGTTGTTAATGCTGTGGCTCGGTATGTGTTTAATATCCGTAGGCGTGAACACGTTTCTGAATTTGTGAAGAAATTCTTAGGGTGTCACTTTGATAAATTCGTTAAGTACCGTAATATTCTCCTATTTCATCGCATTATTAAAAGTGGCATACCTGCCCAGTTATGTAATAAATTTACTTTTTCGCGGTCTAATAGGAAGAAGCAAATTATAATACCTAGAATTAGGTGTTCCGTGTTTGAGAGGTCTTTTGTTGTAAGGGTTGCTCGCTGCTGGAATCGTTTACCACATCATTTGCGTATCTTTTCGCATTCTAATAATGTGTTTCGCCTTAAGCTTATGAAGCATTTCTCAAGTTTATTGCGATAGGTTTTTATGTTTTCGGTATAGTAGCTTTAAATTATCTTGAGGCTTGCTTCTATGATTCTTATTGTTTGATATGAGTTTTAATAATTACCGGATTATAATTGCTTTACTTAATATCTTTTTAATAGTACTTTTTATAATTTGTTACGGCTGGGGAGCCAATAAGTGAAATTGATTGATGGGTGCAGTTATTTATGCATGATTTATATTTACATAAGTTATTTGTATTGATTAGGTTAAGTACTATACTCAGGATTGTATTGCTATGTAATACGTTTTTTGGCTTTAATGGCTTTGTATTACAATATGGATTAATAAATAAATAAATAAATAATTTAATATTTTCACAATATATTTTCGTGGTTTTCATTAACTCATTATTTTCACATAAACTTATTTTGTTTTTACATGATATTTTTTTGTTTCCTTGGACTTTTATGTATTTCGCTGTTGTTTTGCTGTCGGCAATCATTTTACGTGATTAGCTTCTAAAGTTTTTGGAAAGATTAGTTAAAGTTGTTGTTTGTTGAAAGAAATATTTTATTGAACTAAATGAAAATATTTGACAAAACAACAAATACAAAAGTATTTATATAAAAAGGAAAATTGAAATCAATAGTAAACAAAGTGTTTACAAAGTATTTACAGTAGAACCATTACTTTCATCAACACTCCCCCTTAATGTTACAATTCATAGTATAAAAATAAAAGTTAATTTAACATTACAAAAGATTTTTAATAAGTTTGATTGTACTTTGATTGTCTAGGAACAAATAATTACAACATGCTTGTTTAGAAACTTCTTTAAGAAAACGTTTTATCCAAACTATATCTTTTACAGCATCAGATGCAGCAATATACTCTGCTTCTGTAGTTGACAATGCAACGGTGCGTTGTTGTTGTGATCTCCATGCTACGGTACACTTTCCTAATACTGTTACCATCCCAGACGTTGATCTTCGATTTTCTATATCTCCAGCATAATCAGAATCTGAATAAGTTTTTAAAACAAATTCATCTTGATTTGAATACATTAGACCATATTTCATTGTTCCTTTTAGATATCTTAATATTCTTTTTGCTGCATTTATATGAATTTGACACGGATTTTCTACATATCTGCTTAATACACCCACAGCATAAGATATATCAGGTCGACTTATTATAGATAAATATATCAAGGAACCAATCAACTCTTTGTAAGGAAATTTCTCATTGGACTTCTCACTTGGATTATTATTATTCAACCAACCAGGTTCCAGTGGAGTAGAAACACTATTACAGTCATACATATTAAAACGATTAAGAACTTTTTCAGTATATTGATACTGATGAAGTATTATTGAACCTGATTGTAAAATTTTCATTTGAAAACCAAGAAATTTATCAATTTTACATTCTTTCATTTCAAAATTTTTCTTTAAATGTAAAAGTAATTCATTAGCTAATTTATTATCATTGTATACCAGCAAACCATCATCCACATAAATTGCTAATATAAGTTTAGAACCTTTTTCATTTTTAATAAAAACACATGCATCAGACTGACTTATTTTCATCTCAAATTTCTCAAGAATTTCGGAAAATTTTCTGTTAAAACACCTTGGGGCCTGCTTTAACCCATAAAGACTCTTTTTGAGCTACAAACTTTTTGTGAATTTCCAGAATATCCTAATGGCTGACTCATAAAAATTTCTTCTTGTAATTCACCATACAAGAACGCAGTCTTAATATCAAATTGTGTTATAGACATACCTTCAGTTACTGCTACTGCTAAAATTAATCTTATGGAATCATACTTCACAACTGGACTAAAAGTCTCTTCATAATCAAGGCCATATTCTTGAGTAAAACCACGAGCCACTAAGCGAGCTTTAAACCTTTCAATAGAACCGTCTGAATTTGATTTTATTTTAAATATCCATCTGCAATCAACTAGTTTTCTTCCTTTAGGTAAATCACAAAGCACCCATGTTTTATTTTTGATAAGAGAGTTATATTCTTCATCCATAGCTTCTTTCCATTTCTTAGAATTTTTTGATTTCAAAGCTTCTTCATATGTTTTTGGCTCATCTTCTTCCATTACAGATAAAAATAAATCATCAATATTTACTTTTGGTTTTGGATTTGGTCTAAGATTATATCTGGTCTTAACATTTCTTGTATTGTCATCTTGTTGACCTTCCATTGATGACGAATCTGATATATGTATAACATTAGTAGTATCTTGATTATTATCTTCTATAAGTTGAATATCTTCTACTTCAGGCTGGTAAAAATTATCACTACCACCTGTAGCATTATTCTCTGAACTTCTTGATTTTTCCTTACTAAGCGTCTTGATTTTTCCTCTCTAAGCTTCTTGATTTTTCCCTCGCTAAGCGTCTTCACTAAGCGTCTAGATTTTTCCTTACCAGGTTTCCTGCTCAATATCCTTTATCTAGGCGTCTTGAAATCTTGATTAATCCTTTTAATATTTGGCTTCTTGAAAAAACCCTTTTAATATCTGGCTAATCCTTTATTTCTCCTGATAAATTCCTTAATTATTTCTCAGTAAGAGTGTCCTGGGCCCATAACCAGTTAAAGTTGTTGTTTGTTGAAAGAAATATTTTATTGAACTAAATGAAAATATTTGACAAAACAACAAATACAAAAGTATTTATATAAAAAGGAAAATTGAAATCAATAGTAAAGAAAATGTTTACAAAGTATTTACAGTAGAACCATTACTTTCATCAACAAGATTCCAAATCACAAATTGCTAAAAAAAATAAAAAATTGCTTTATTAATGAATTAAATAACAAATATATTTAATTACTCACCAAATATTTTCTAATAAAAAAGATTTTTTTTTGAGAAACATCGCTTCTGTACAAGACAACAAAAATTTACAAATGGCGATCAGCAAAAGCAGTGTTGCACATTTCATGTACTTATATTTAATACAATTTTTTCCAACTATGTATTTTTCAACTATTGAATTTTGTAATATCAACATTGATTTTTGTTAAATTCTGTAAAACTTTTTTCTACTAAGATATTTCTATGAGTGTATAAATGAGTTTTTAGATTTTAATTTTATAACTACACTCATAGAAATATCTTAGTAGAAAAATTAGTAAACCCATTGTAGATCAAGTTTTACAGAATAATGCCGTATTCAACAAAAATTAATGTTGATATCGTTGAATAATCAGTAAAGTTGAATCAACTATTTACAACGCTTATACAGAATTCAATTGATAAATCAAAATAGAAAAAACAACCCTGTTCGTTCATTTTTTTTTATTATTAACGAGTGACGAGTGAGTTGATAGCAATGTGAAACGTGTTTGGTTCTTATAAAATTATTTGATGTGTTTGTTTTTTATAAAAATATTTAATATTATAAAAATAAATATAAATAGGATCTGATTTGTAAATATTTGGTAAGTAAAAAAATACATTGATTACTTTATGTATTCATACTATATTAAAACTTTTTTGTTTTTTTTAAGGATTTTGTTTGGTATCATCAGAAAACTGGAGAATGGCTAATGAGTGCATAACATGAATAAACAAAGTGTGTGTGAAAATCTTTGTGAACATCTTCAAATATTGCAGCTTAAAAAGCCGGCGATAATACAAAAATATTGTGTTTTATGCTTAATAAAAGAATATTTACAAATAACAACAAGTTTTTTTTTTATTAATAAAATTTCTTATATTAACAAAAATATGAGTTGAATTTACAAGAAATAAGAGTTGATTTACAAAAAAACGAGTTGATCAACTTTTACAAAAACTGACAATAATTTTTATTGAAACCAACATAAATTTTTGTAGGGCCAAAATCAACAATGATTTCTGTTGAATTTACAACGATTTTCTTTGGGAATACAATGATTTTTGGTTGAGTGTAGTGAAGGATTCGCCATAGCTTCAAAAATTGAAGCTATGGCGAAAATAGAAAATTATTACCAAACACAAATTTTTAACTAAAAATCTATTAAACCTTATTGGTATCTTCGAAATAGGAGTATACTCACTTAATCATTCCATTTGTAATTCATCGAAACATACGTCTGTCTGGGACTCCATTGGTTTTGCTATATGAATGGTGCTTTAAGTTATGACAGCAAAATTAACTTTAGCATTTTTTTTATCTTACATTTATTTATCTTTTAAAAAACTTATTATTTATTTATTTATTTTTATTTCTTAATTTATTTTAATTTTATTTATCAATTCCTTTTTACGTTTTTATCACAAAAAAATAAACGAACCACGCACACTAAAATACAAAATGAAAATGGCAGACTGTATTTGTTTTTTTTTTTTTTTGTTTTCGTTCGATAAATTTTTTGTGCAGGTTATTTGCATTATTGTGCAAGTTACTTGGTTATTTTACATAAAAAATGAATTATGTTACTTTAACATCGACAAGCATTATTTTAGTAAAAATTTGGTAAAAATTTTTTTTGGTATGAAAAAAGTTTTATTTTATTGCTCAATCTTATACCCAATTCACACCTGAGGTGAAATCTCGTTTGAACGAGATTTCGATCATATGGTTGTGTACAAAATGATACAGAACATATGATCGAAATCTCGTTCGAACGAGATTTCACCTCAGGTGTGAATAGGCCTTTACACAGATTTTTTTTTTGCGTGTAACTATTGAATCTCAAAATTGAAAGGCAGATTTTATATAAAAATAACGAACAAAAAAGATTTTATTGATCACAATAAAATATAAAGAAAATTAATTTAAATAAATTTTCTAACAAAAAAAACAATACGACCAATTGCTCAAAAATAATTAAGTTGAAGTGAAAATTTCTGACAAAATTTTCCAAACAATATTTTCCAAATATTCTACTGATTGCTTTGTTTCTCAACACCCCCTCTCAATCAGATAGTCCCAGATCTTCTCTTAAGTTCTGAAAACGAGTCACATCTGTTGCTTTTGTAAATACATCTGCTAACTGATCACTTGTTCCAATAGCCTCAATCTTGATTTTTCTGTTAGCCACACTATCACGCACAAAATGATGTTTGATATAAACATGTTTGGCTCGTTTGCTTTCCATGTTTGTAGCCATTTCAATACAACCACGGTTGTCTTCATAAATTGTTACTGGTTGTTCCTCCTCCATAGCATTCAGATCTTGTAATATACCTTTCAACCATATTGCTTCTGTGGTTGCTAAGCTTAATGCAATATACTCAGCTTCACTGGATGACGTCGCAACAGTTTGTTGTTTCTTGCTACCCCAGGAAACTGTACAACCATAAATTTTACGGATTTACGATCAGCAACATCCGATGCCCAGTCAGCATCTACATAACCAACGATTACCTCATTTGTAGCTTTAAACTTTAATTTGAATGACGATGTTCCTTTCATGTATCTCACAATACGCTTCAAGTGCTGCCAATGAATTTCGGCAGGGTTTTCTTGATACCTTCCCATATATCCGACAGGATAACATATGTCGGGCCTCGAGCATAACAATAAATACATTAAACTACCAAGTAGTTCTCTACATGATTCTTGATTTCGATTTAATTGTAAACCTTTTTCCATTGGACTTTTGACTGCATTACACTCGACCATACCAAACTTGGCTAATAACTTCTCGACACTGGCTTCTTGCATTATAAAAAGCTCATCATTATCAAATTGAATCTTCATACCAAGGAAAAATTTAAGGACACCACAGTCAGACATCTCAAAACGTTTAGATAAATCTTGCTTTAATTTTTCAATACTAGAAATTTTATTTCCAGCTATAAGTAGATCATCAAAATACATTATTAGGACTAGGTCATCTTCTTGATTTGAACTAAACTTTGTGTAGAGGCAGTAATCGTGTCTTGATCTTACGAAACCCAGCGATACCAGAAAATTATTAAATTTGATGTTCCAACACCTTGGCGCTTGCTTAAGACCATAGAGCGATTTCTTCAGTTTGCATGCAGTACCACTCTTCGCTTTTACACCCTTAGGTATTGCCATATACACATCTTCTTCTAAGTCACCATGTCTTCACATCTAGCTGATGAAATATGTACTTACGATAAAGACCAACACGAATTGTTGTTAACTTGGCAACCGGAGCATATGTTTCAAAGAAATCAACACCTTGCTTTTGTACACGCAAAAAAAAACTTGTGTCGGAGTGAGCAAAAATCTGGCATAATTTTACCAAAAATATGCTAAAACTACAACCGACGAAGTAGTTTTCGTAATTTAGCCAAAACGCTTATGTAAAAAATTTTGAAGAAAATGCTAATGCTGTTTAAGCAAAAACTTGGTAAAACATACCAAATGAAATATGGTGAAATATACCAAAACGATTAAAAAAGGTGACTAGAAATAATGCTAAAAATTACCACATTTATGCTAAAATAAATTTTCTAGTAAATTTTTGTAAAAAATTGTATATTTATTGAATTTAAAATTTTCACAGAATAAATCTATATTAATATAATAAATGTTGTGTAGGATTTAATTTACCACCGACCAACTGACCCTTTATGTACAATTTTCTCCAGTGACTGCCTTTTCTGGAAGTGAAGGTGACGCTTTTTCTGGAAGTGAAGGATCCGCTATAACTTCACGAATTTATTTAAAAGCATTCTGTAAAAATAGAAAATTATTACAAAACATAAATTTTTAGTTTAAAAAACTGGTAAGCCCCATTGGTCTCTTGTTATGGAGGAACACTTACTTGGTCATTCCATTTGTAACTCATCAAAACAGGTCTGGACTCCCTTGGCTTTGCGTTTTTAATTTTATAACTAAAGGCAGGACTGCTGCCCACGCTCTTTAATGTAGTGAAGGATTCGCCATGGCTTCAAAAATTTATTTACCAGTACCCTGTAAAAATAGAAAATTATTACCAAGCACTAATTTTAAACTAAAAATCTATTAAACTTTATTGGTATCTTCGGAATGGGGGTATACTCACTTTATCATTCCATTTGTAATTCATCGAAACATACGTCTGGGAATCCATTGGTTTTGCTGAATGGATGGTGTTTTAAGTTATGACAGCAAAATTAACTTTAGCATTTTTTTACATTTATTTATCTTTTAAAAACTAATTCTTTATTTTAATTTATTAATTTATTTTAATTTTATTTATCAATTTCCATTTCACGTTTTTATAACACAACAAATAAACGAACGACGCACACTAAAATACAAAATGAAAATGGCGGTCTGTAGTGGCGTATACAGGGCCCCCCCCGAAATGATTTCACAAATTTCAGGATTTGGTATCAAATAACAAGTACAATATTAAAAAACTTCTTAAAAAATCTAAAAACATTAAGAATCTAAAATTTTTTGAAGAAAAATATTTTGAAAATGAATATATTTCTGTTAAAAAAATCTCAAAATCTGAAAATTTTTTCTTAGAATTTGAAACTTTTCAACTTAAGTTTCTAATGAAACTGAAGTTTTATGTACACAATAAATGGACATAATTGTAAGTAAAATGTGGTCAAATGCGACTTTGTCTTTCAGAAAAATGTCTTATGCTATGTTCAGATTGGCCTCGAAACCCCGTTGAAAGCTCGTATTTTCAATTTAAAAACTCACCTGTTCACACACAACAATTTTGACACTTATTTAGGTTTCGGAAAATATCACACAAAAAATATATTTTTTTAACTAATTTAATTATGCAAAAATTATTTTTTGCACGTTTTAATTTTATTTTTATTTCAAATTAATAAATATTTTAAAGAAATTTTGTAAATAAATTGATTTATTTATTTTTTTATTTATGTCATTTTCCCATTTTCTCTATTTCTCATTGTCGCACAGTGGTAAAAATATGAAATTTATAAGGTTTCGATCGTACTTTCGTTGAAACCTCACTACAAAAAGGTTTAAATTTGTGAGGGAAAATACGTATTTTCAAATGAGGTTTGGCTCGAAACCTCGTTAAACGGGGTTTCGAGGTCAATCTGAACGTACTATTAGAACGAGACTATTTCTTAAAAAAAAATGTCTCAGAATCTTACACTTTTCTAAAAAAAAAATGTCTCAGAATCTAAAACTTTCTATAAGAAAAATGTCTGAGAATCTAAGACTTTTTCTATAGGAAAAATGTCTTAGTATCAGAAAATTTTTTTCTATAAAAAACTCTCAGAATCTAAGGCTTTTCTATATGAAAAATGTTTCAGAATCTGAGAACTTTCTATAGGAATAATGTCTCTGAATCTGAAAAATGTCTCAAAATCTAAGATTTTTTCTATAAAAAAAAAATCTTAGAATCTGAGGCTTTTCTATAAGAAAATGTCTCAGAATCTTATACTTTTTTTCGGAAAATGTCTCAAAATGAACGAATTAAAATTTTGAAAATTATCTCAAAATCTAAAGTTTTGTGTATAGGAAAAATGTCTCAGAGACACAAGCTGAGACTTTTTGTATAGAAAAATGCTCAAAATCTGAGACTTTTTCTATTGTAAAAATATATTTTTCTATAAGAATAATGACTAAGAATCTGAGTATTTTTCTGTGGGAAAAGTATTTTAGAATCTGAGACTTTTTCTTTAGGAAAAATATCTCAGAATCTGAGACTTTTTCTGTATGAAGAATGTTTCAGAATCTGACATTTTCCTATAGGTAAAATGTCTCAGAATCTGAGACTTTTTCTGTAATAAAATTTCTAAGAATTTGAGACTTTTTCTATAGAAAAAGTGTTTAAGCATCTGAGACTTTTTCGATAGGAAAAATGTCTCAGAATCTAAGAAATTTTCTGTAGAAAAAATGTCTGATAATCTGAGACATTTTCTATAGGAAAACTGTCGAAGAATCTGAGACTTTTTCTATAGGAAAAATGTCTCAGAATTTGAAACTTTTCAAAAGGAAATATGTCTAAGAATCTAAGACTTTCTATAAGAAAAATGTCTAAGAATTTTCTATAGGAAAATTTTCTTAGAATCCGAGAATTTTTTTCTTTTTAAAAAGGTCTCAGAATCTGAATTATTTTTCTTATAGAAAAAGCGAAGATTTTCTCAGAATCTAAGAAAATGTATTAGAATAGAAATATCTTAGATTCCGGGAAAATGTCTTACAATCGGAGTCTTTTCTTTTGGAAAAGTATTTTATGAATATGTTTATAGAATTATTTTCTAAAGTGACTCCCAAGAAACGTTTTCCATTGGAAATAGGATTTAGAGTCTTTGACTTTTTCTATAACAAAAACTGTCTTCACTGGAAATTGTCATAGTGTAAGATTACTTTTCTTTGAAAAAAAAATCAGATTCCGATAATTTTCTTTGTAAAAATGTATCAGCATCTGATACAATTCACACTTTAAAAAAAGGCAAAGTTTCTCAAAAAATTTTAAAATATAAAAAAATTAAAAATTTTTTCCCCCAACAGTTTTAAACTTACACAAAAATGAAGAATCTGATTGTGTTACATTCAGTTCAAGGAAAAGATCGAGAAAAATTTCTAAAACATGTGCTGTTATGTAAATTTTTTGTAAAAAAAAAAATGTTGGGCCCCCACCGAAATAAAATCCTGGATACGCCCCTGGCGGTCTGTATTTGTTTTTTCTGTTTTTTTTTGATAATTTTTTTTTGCAAGTAATTTGCGTTATTGTGCATGTTACTTGGTAATTTTACATAAAAAATGAATTATGTTACTTTAACATCGACAAGCATAATTTTAACAAAAATTTGGTAAAAATTTTTTTTTGGTATGAAAAAAGTTTTACCAAGTAGGCTTGCTCAATCTGAGACAGATTGTAGCACCCAATCCAGTAATATAATTCAAAAGTTTACCTGGCAAACGTCTTTCTCTACTACTACGACGAACTGGAACAGTGGGTTCAGGTGCGGCCACCTCAGAAGTATTTTCATCATCTGTCAAACTTACGATTTCATTATTTGAATCTTCGATATTTGAGGCATCAACGTTATCATCAGACAGATTTAGAATATCATTGTTGTTGTTATTAATTTCAATAGTAGGCACAGCACCTTCACATTCATTTTCCCCCTCTTGCTCGTGTCTTATTTGTAGGGCAAGTACTTTCATGCATTTAAAAATCGAAAATATGTGCCTATAATATGCTCCTAAAAATCAAAAATATGCACTTAAAATTTTAAAAATATGCATTTAAAAATGATTGGTTTAACAACAAAAATAGGTTTGTTACCATAAAATAGGGGTTTTCGAATACTTGACGCACTCTTCAATTTTTCAAAGTGTTACTAGACCCATTTTTAATTAGTAAAATATTTCATAGACACATTTTGTTCTTATCACAAAATGTGTCTATAAAATAAGTTAATACTTCTGGAGTACAAAAAAAAATTGACAAGAAAATTTTTATTTTGATTAAAAATGTTTGTTTATTAATTTTTGTAAAAAAAAACATGTTTTTTTTTGAGTTTATAAAAAAGGAATGACAAACTTATTTACCTATGTATGTATACTAGGGTGCTCCAAAAAAATGAAGTTGTTAAATATTGGCCGTAACTCCCCCTTGAAATATGCATTTGGGTGTAAAAATATGTTTTGCAAAATTATAGGGTAATCGGATGTGGGTAAGGCGTGCCGCATCGGCCCTGAAGTTTGAAAAACGGATTACAAGGGGAAAATATGACTTTTTTGTCATTTTCTCAATTTTTTTGATATTTTGAGTAAAGTTTGAATTCAAATGGTCACTGAATTTTGATTAAGAGTTAATTGTCTATCAAATAAGTTATTAAAAATTAAAATCGGTTGAAAATCAGCCAAGTTATTGCAACTTCCCCAGGCAACTAACGTGGGTCAGGCCACTTAATCAAGGAATTCTAGCCCCATTTTTGAAATTTATTGAAATTATCTACTGTAAAAACATTTTTTTATTCTTCAAGTCCCAATGTACTATGAAGATAAATATTTTTCATTTTGCGTTTTGCTAACTTGTTTTAAATAAATGCTAAATTGGTCTGAATTTTTCAACACTATTTTCAAATCTCCAATTTTAAATTTTTATTTTTTTTGTTAAAGAAATTTTAAAAATTCGACTATTGGAGTTTAAGGATTTGTTAAGCACATACAAAGGAATAAAAACCCCAAAAATTGTAGGGTTTGCTGTTTTCATTTGGGATTTACAGTGATTTAATTTTGGCGGATTTCGGGAAAGTAGTGATTTTTGGCCCTTTTTTAGCTTTTATTTATTTTTTTTGGTTTTTTTTACAAACTTCATATGTTTTGGACCGAATTATATCAACACGAGATGGAATACTTCAATTCGCAAAATTAGGGCGAAATTGAGATATAAAAAATTGACCCTGTTAAGGGTCAAAGGTCAAATTTTAGAAATTTTGAATTTTTAAACATTAACAAATTTGCTGGGTGGATTTTGCTGAATCTACTTGATGTTATTTTAATTGGTCTAAACTAAATGGCAAATAATTAAAATTTAGATATTTAACCCTTAAGTGCTGTTGGGGCCTATAATTTTATTAATTTAATTGAGATAATGTAAGTGTATTTTGATCAAAGGGTCGGCACTAAAGGGTTAATATTCTGAATTTAAACAAAAAGACATATGTTAAGACCTTTTACAATGACATCAAGTAGTTTCATATATTTCCACTCAGAAAATCTGTTAATGTTTAAAAATTCAAAATTTTTCTAAAATTTGACCTTTGACCCTTAACAGGGGCAATTTTTTATATCTCCATTTCGCCCTAATTTTGCGATTTGAAGTATTCTATCTCGTGTTGATATAATTCGGTCCAAAACATATGAAGTTTGTAAAAAAAACCAAAAAAAAAAAATAAAAGCTAAAAAATAGCCAAAAATCTCTACTTTCCCGAAATCCGCCAAAATTAAATCACTGTAAATCCCAAATGAAAACAGCAAACCCTACAATTTTTGGGGTTTTTATTCCTTTATATGTGCTTAACAAATCCTTAAACTCTAATAGTCGAATTTTTAAAATTTCTTTAACAAAAAAAATAAAAATTTTAAATTGGAGATTTGAAAATAGTGTTGAAAAATTCAGACCACTTTAGCATTAATTTAAAACAAGTTAGCAACACGCAAAATGAAAAATATTTATCTTCATAGTACATTGGGACTTGAAGAATAAAAAAATGTTTTTACAGTAGATAATTTCAATAAATTTCAAAAATGGGGCTAGAATTCCTTGATTAAGTGGCCTGACACACGTTAGTTGCCTGGGGAAGTTGTAATAACTTGGCTGATTTTCAACCGATTTTAATTTTTAATACCTTATTTGATAGACAATTAACTCTTAATCAAAATTCAGTGACCATTTGAATTCAAATTTTATTCAAAATATCAAAAAAATTGAGAAAATTACAAAAAAGTCATATTTTCCCCTTGTAATCCGTTTTTCAAACTTCAGGGCCGATGCGGCACGCCTTACCCACATCCGATTACCCTATAATTTTGCAAAACATATTTTTATACCCAAATGCATATTTCTAGGGGGAGTTACGGCCAATATTTAACAACTTCATTTTTTTGGAGCACCCTAATGTATACCCTCCTAGCTAAATTTTCCGTTTTAAAAAATAGGTTCCAGAACCCATTATATTATCTTGTAATTGGTTCTTCTTAACGTTCCAGACTCAATGATTCTTGTTTGAAATTTTCCCAAAAGCAAGTAGTTTTTCGAAAAATTATTTTACATTAAAAATTTTGTTGTGTACCGTAAAACATTTTCTAGAATCCATTGCAATAGGAATCTGTTCCAAAAAAATCCTGGGTCCTATCACTTACAAATAGAGGAGGGTATAAAAATTGTAAAAAAATTAAAAAAGAACAGCATTTCAAGGAAAATTTTCGCATAAAGAGTTCTAAAATCCGAAGACATTTTTTTGTTAATTTGTAAAATGTCTCAAAATAGAAAAATTTTAACATGGAAAACATTTCTGAGAATCTAAAAACTTTGCTATCTGAATGAAATTTCTTTAAGAAATGCCCTAGAATATCATTTTTATAAGAAAAAATAATTTTTCTTCAAAAAAAGTTGATAGAAGTCATAAGGTTCAACTAGAATTTTGAAAAAATGTTGATAAAAATTAATAAAAGTGCAATTTTTATGAAAATATGCAAAAATATGCACATTGTTCTTACCTTTTCAGTTAATCTGCGGTTGAACCTTTCAGTCACTCCATTTTGTTGAGAGGAATATGCAACTGTAGGCTCCACTTGTATACCCTTGCTTTTGTACCATTGATGTTGCTCTTTAGATAAGTACTCTCTTCCCTGATCAATTGTTAACTTCGAGATAGAGGTACCATTAAACATACTAGTGACCACAGCTTCGTATTCTTGAAAGGCTTTAAAAACATCACTCTTCTTCGTTATCAAATAGATCATGGCAAAATGAGTGTAGTCATCTATGAAGCTTACAAAATATTTGGATCCATCCCAAGCAATTGGATCCATAGGGCCACAAACATCCGAGTGTATTCGCTCAAGCACTCTTTTCGCTCTTATACGACTATCATCAAATGGTTCTCTACAATGCTTACCTTCAACACACACGTCACAAAAACCAATAGGATTTGACTTCAGATTAAGACCTTCAATTAAATTTGCCTTAGATAATTTCTGTAGACCACTTTCACCAATATGGCCAAGACGACGATGCCACAACACAGCATCATTTGATTCACACGACAGAGCAGCTAAATTGTTGACACTTACGTTGAGTTCATAAAGATTTCCACATAACTTTGCAGTTGCAATTAATTCATTGTTTTTCAAC
The DNA here is from genome assembly GCA_963921195.1 of Pegoplata infirma. NCBI lineage: Eukaryota > Metazoa > Arthropoda > Insecta > Diptera > Anthomyiidae > Pegoplata > Pegoplata infirma. Next base: position 184,823,501 of record OY992540.1, read on the forward strand.
ATAATAGCTTTATCACGAACAAATTTAACTTCTACACCAGCATTAGTAAGTTTTCTGACTGACAACAGATTGTCACGTAAGTCAGGAACATAGAGCACATCCTTCATAAACAGTGGAACACCTTTATTACTTACGCCATTTATTTCACCATAATGTTTAGCAATAATGGACTCATCATTCTTGGCAACATTAATTTCGACTGGCTGTTTAAATTCTTTTAAATTTTTGAAACATCACTTTTCATTACATAAATGGTCACTTGCACCAGAGTCCAGCTTTGAATATCACATTCTTATTTTTATCACAGCTTTGGTTTTGTTTTCTTCCTACCATAAAGCACACACCATTTTTACCAGCAACACGATCCTCGCCTTGTTTGCATTCACGAGCGTGGTGACCAAATTTGTTGCATTTGAAGCACTTACCGTTGAACTTTTTGAATTTACGGTGCTTCTTACCAGCAAAGGCCATTTTTTCATCTACAACCTCTTTATGACGATCTGATATTTTGGCTTCTTCAGACATAATTCTTTCCTTCACTAAATTAAACGTCAGCTTACCATCTTCAACATTTTGTAAGGCTGTTACCAATGGGTCATATTTTTCCGGAAGGGTTAAAAAGAATTGAGCCAACAAATCAGTATCTTCTATTGTAAAACCGGCCATTTTCAATTGACGAATTAAATTTTCAAATGCCATTATGTGGGCATTCACATTGTCACCATCATTCATGCGCATTCTTGACAGCTTCTTGCGCAACAGCAATTGGTTTACCACGGATTTCTTTGCAAAAACAGATTGTAAACTGTCCCACATTTCTTTTGACGTATTCTTGTCACGGACATAGCACAAATAATCTGAATGCAAAAATCCAACCAAAAGATCTTTTGCTTTATTGTCGTTCTTACCGAAAATAGCATTAGCAGCAGCTTCTACAGGAGCAACGCCGGTTTGAACGTCTAATAGCCCCAATGAGTCTAAATGCAATTTTACGCGAAACTGCCAATCATCGAAACCCGAGCCGTTAAACTGCGGAATACCGTGAGATTCTTTCGAGTCGCCCATAACCTATTGAATCTCAAAATTGAAATGCAGATTTTATATAAAAATAACGAACAAAAAAGATTTTATTGATCACAATAAAATATAAAGAAAATTGATTTAAATAAATTTTCTAGCACAAAAAACAATACGACCAATTGCTCAAAAATAATTAAGTTGAAGTGAAAATTTCTGACAAAATTTTCCAAACAATATTTTCCAAATATTCTACTGATTGCTTTGTTTCTCAACAGTAACAATCAACGTTTGCCGACAAAAAAGGCCTATTGTAAAATAAAACTTGATCTACAATGGGTTTACTAATTTTTCTAAGATATTTCTATGAGTGTACTCTGTGTATTGGCCAAGAATAATTCATTCACAATAGACCACTGTATTTCTTATCATATTTTGGCGCAATCAGCTGTTTTAAATTTAGTTATGTATCCCAGTGTTAAGCGTGAAATACCGGAATTTATTGAAGATTATTTGGTATTTTGTGATTGTTTTGTTAACATAAATAAAGAAAAAACATGCTTGGTACTTACAAAAAATTTAAAATTTTTTGAATTTCATCAAAAAACACTTGTGGCCAGTGTTGATCTTCATGATACATGCTTAAATAAACTTAAACAGAACTTGCAAAATTATAAGGGACCCAGAGGTAAATGGTACGAAACATCATTAGAAGTCGCTGACAACAAAAATGATGCAAGATGTATGGAATCATCGATGAATATCTCGTTTGGTAAATACGTATTTAACGCCATAAATATCCTTAAAATCTACATAATAATCCAATGTTGGGATAAATGTGTAATCCTAAGACGTTTGCCGAATTTTGAAGGTTTTGAAATCAAAGCCGAATATGAAAAAGTACACAGCTATAAAATAATACATGGCTTAATTAAATACTGTCCGGTAGTAGAATTCAAATTTCTGAACAGTGAAATTTTCAAAACAGATTTTGAAGATGAAATCCACGAAAATACGTCACAGATAGATTTCGATAGTAAAAAGTCGGAATTCAAACAATTATTGGAACGTGTGCGAATAGCTAAAACTGAATTACAACTTCACAAATCTATAACGGCTCATTCCTTTGAACGTTTACAAAATAAACTCACCCTTGGATTACCTTACCTACGCAGCCTTAAAGTGGATGAAAAACAAATTTTAAGCCGCTGTGGAGATATTTGGAAACGTTTTACTCCCCATGATGAATTAGTTATTGGAATACCTTTAGTAAATCAATGTGCTTCTCCAAATCTTACTATAATACGTAATATTAAATCCTTGTTGCAACCAAACCATTCCCCCGGAAATTCTGTTCAAACCCAATGTCGTTTATTTCAGTTAAAACAAAAATTTGATCAACTGGATACATTAGAAACTTTTCTCCAAACTGAAGATGAACAATTACAAGCCAACATTTGGAAATCTAATGATGACCTACAAATTCTGCCGGAAACTTTTGTTGTTTTACTAATAAAATTTCAAATATCTCAAATAATATTTTTAAAACAATGTCCTCTTATTTTAACATATGAAGTTGTAAAAGATTTGCATATCTCTGATGCAGATACGTCATTAACCATGCCATTGCAGTTATTTTTACAAACATTAGATTTTCATAAAATTTTATATGAACAGCGTTCAAAGTATGAATTAAAATTTCAACCGTTTACCTTGCACCAAGATTTTTTAACAATTGCCATGACATCACATGAAACAAATTTAAAAATTTTATTTCAATCACACAACGATTTGGAAATATTCGAACATTTTTTACAGAAAAAATTCGATTTTGAAAAGCCAAAAATTAACGAAGGTGAAACAGATGATAGCCGCCAACACTTGGTGTTTTATAACCAGAAACCTAATTCATTATGGTTTGGTTGCTTATTGTTACGATTGAATGATTTATTAGATGATGAAGGCGATAGTGATCCATATGCCACAACATGGAACATTTATTGTCTAAATATAGATAAAACTTTACTTTTAATTAAAATACTATTTAATGATCTTCTAACATTACAATGTAATATTTTATCTATAGATAAATACACGAAAAAACAAAAAAATGCTACATCTATTGGAGAATTTGAAAATGCATTGCGCCAAGAATTGCATAGACTGCAAAAGTTGATGGAGGAACAAACAAATGAAAAATGTTCCAAGAAATTTTGTGAAAAATATAAAAAACTTTGTAAATACCAAATGAATTCTGATATGTTAGCAAAAGAATTAATGGAAAAGAAAATAAATTTGTAAAAAAAGTACAAACAAAATTTTGTTTTAATTGATCAGAACACTATAAACAAAAATCAAAAAAAAATTATATAAGCCCAAAATATATAATTACATTTCTAACGAAGAATTAAAATACTTATTTGTGCTCTGGCAAATTCATTTTATTAAGGCAAATTTATTTGCGTACTTCAAAAATTGGACGTTTAGTAAATTTTAATTGACGGTTGTGAATTTTAATTGACGTTTGTCAATTTTGCGAATTTCCGCACTGAAAACAAGCACGTTATCGTAAAACCCCTATTTAATAAAGGGGTTTCGTAGCGGTTTTTAATAAAACGTCAAGCTATATAGAAATGGGCGCGTGAGTGGGTTTTAACTCACACTCGCTCATTCAAAAAATTATCGTATCACTCACGCAAACTTTTTACTCACGCTCACTCACTATTCACGTGAGTAATAAAAAATGTAATCACGCCAAAGTTCAATCACGCTCACGCGTGTGTCACGCAAAATCTACTCACGCAATACAATTTTCTTACCAAAAAAACTCCTAAAGAATATTTTTTCAAGAAATGAAAAAAAAAAAGTAATTCAAATCCAAAATCCAATCACGCAAAAAATAAATGACTAACTCACGCAGATTTGTTTTCAGCTCACTCACAATCACGTGATTGAAATGAAAATCACTCACACTCACGCGTGATTTACGTAAATCACGTGACCAGCGCCCAAAAGCCATACCAAATAATCCCATTTTTTGCAAATGAACTGAATTTTAACAATCTGGCAGCACTCTGTTTTAATTTCTATTGTGAATTACTAAAACTTTCATCAACAAAAAAAAAAAAAAAAAAAGTTTTTTTTTTTAAATATGGATAAAACTGAGACTATACAACCCACTGGCAATGCTAGACGAAAAATATTAAGTGTGACCGTTTCACAAATTCTTATGGAAAAGGGATTTGATAGTGTTGATAAAGAATGCTTGGAAACGTTAACAGAAATGCTACAAAGTTGTAAGATTTCTAAAATCCTTTATGATCTAAAGTTAAAATAATAAAAAAAAATATACTTTTTAGTACTGGTGGAAGTAGGTGAATCAGCCAGAAGCTATTGTGAACTCTCCGGACGTACAATACCAGTAATAGGTGATGTTGTTGTTTCCTTGGTAAATATGGGCATATCGCTGCAAGGTATTGAATCCTTTGCGAAAAGAGATGGAAGACAACTTGTTACAATGCCAGCACAACAACAACAGCAAAAACAATTGAATCTATTGCAGGCTGGCACAAAATCTCAACACCCTCCACATATTTTACCATACTTGCCACTTTTTCCCGATCCACACGCCTATGTCCGAACACCAGTGAGTTTTGTTACTTAATAAAAAACAGTTCAATATTCTATTTAACACATTTATTATTATTATTTTGTAGACTCACAAACAACCAGTTACTGAATATGAAGCTATACGCGAAAAAGCTGCAACCCAAAAGCGGGACATTGAAAAAGCCCTTACTAAATTTTTGGCCAAAACTTCAGAGACCCATAGTCTTTTTGATACGGAAGATAATATGTTTCCATGTAGGCAATTTAATAGTGGAATTAATAAAACAAAAAATAAATAATCGCTATATTTTCTTCTTTATAGTAATTGCCTGTAAGCCCGCATTTCCTCCATATTTAGCTGCTTTAAATCCTACTGACCAAGTTTTTGATTTTGAAGAGTTAGAATACCATTATTTGGTAGCCAATCGTACTGAAGATTGTAAAGGTAAAACTACATATAAGTTGTGTAATTTATTAGACAAATTATCAATTGTATTCCAATTCTGTAGATGACGAGGAAAATGAAAGTGGTAATGAAGAAGAGGGGGCTGGAAATGATGGCGGAGGAGGTGGAAATGGTAGTGGAGCTTTAAGTGCTGAGGAGTCTGAAAAGAAATCGGACAAGGCGGAAAAGGAACCAAAGCCTGAAAATGATATTAAACCAAATTCCAGCACAAATAAGGCCATCTTGGAAAATCCCAATATAGATAATCCCTATCTAAGGGCTGCTACGCTACCTAAACGCGTTAAACCTGATCCAGTTTTATTGGTAGCCGCAGCTAATGCCACAAGTAGTTCCAACAATGGGTAAAAATTATTTGATCGACAAAGACATTTTTAGCTACATATATTTTACACAAATCTTTTTTAAGAGGTCAATAATATAAATTCCTCATTTTTATGTTATTGATGTAAACAAAAATAAAAAAACTTGATAAGCAACATTTAAAAAGTTTTAAGAAAATGCGCCTTTTGTAGGAATTCATATTCTACACTAGATATGGGCGCTGGTTGCGTAGTGTTTTTAAGTGTTTTTTTTTGGTAAGAAAATTGATTGAATTTTGCGTGAATCACGCGTGAACGTGATAAAAAATTTTATTACTCACGTGAAAAGTGAGTGAGCGTGAGTAAAAAAGTTTGCGTGAGTGATTTGATAATTTTTTGCGTGAGCGTGAGTGAGTGTCAAAATCCACTCACGCGCCCATCTCTATTCTACACCATTTACAGATGTTATTCGCAAAAGATTAATTGTATATCGAAGACCTTACTTTACCATAGGGATAATTAAATAAATGAAGAAAATTTTAAATTTTGTTTTGTATTTTTTGTTAAAATTTTTTTTTGCATTAAATAACCTAAAATTATAATAAAATATGTATGCAAAAATCGGAAATTATTTTCATTGTTTTTTTTTTTGCTGAAAATATTCAGGGTATTCACTTCAGAAATTTTTGACCCTTGCAACTAGAGATGGGCGCGTGAGTGAATTTTGACTCACGCACGCTCACGAAATAAAAATATTGCTCATGCACGATTACGCACGAAATAGTTTTTTTCTGCTCACGTTCACGTACGCTCACGTGAGTAACTAAAATTTTTCTCACGCTCACGAAATAATCATGCTCAAGAAGACTCACGAAATTAAAATTAACAAATTTTTATTTTACTTTTTTCGATTTCTTGCACAAAAAGTATTTACTTTTCTTGCAACAATAATAAACATTTATTTAAATCACAATTTTGTATTAATTACCCTCTAAATTTAATAAAATGACAATTTTTTTACCTGTTTTCTTTTTCAAACAGCACAAAACAATCATGCAAACTCACGAAACAAAAATTACTCACGCACGAATTTTTTTTTCTAATCACGCGCACTCACGATCACGTGAGTAAAAATAAATTTCACTCACGATCACGCGTGAGTCACGTGAATCACGAAAAATTCGTGTCACGCGCGCATCTCTACTTGCAACAGTGCAATAGTGGAACTTTTTTTTTTTTTTAAATTTTAATAAAATTTTTATTTTTGTAGTACCTTTTATACGACCCGTCGCACAGTGCTTCGTTCCCATATAACGAAGGGACAAAAATAGAAGGAGTTGTCACATATTTTTGAAATTTGGTACACGTGCATAAAACGTCTTAGTTAAGAAAAATATGAATTTTTGGAAAAATCGGTGCAAGGACACGCCTACCGCCCATGTGTCCTGAAATTGAAAAAATTAATTTTAGCTTCAATAATGCCCACAAAATTACAAAAAGTGGTCATGCTGATACACATTCAACTAGCAACTTGTGTATAAATTTTCATTTAAATCGGAGCAAGGACTCAAGGTCCTGCCATATATCCTTTTTCTTTAAAACGCTATAACACCTACGAAAATTGTCCGATCGTAAAAAAACTTTGTAAGCAAATTAATATTCCTTAGATATAAATTAATACCAAATTTGGGCCAAATTGGATTAGTAGTGTGGAAAATATAAAAACATCATTTTTTAAAAAATTAGTTATTTTTATTTTTTATGTCGTCTAAAAAAGGTCAAAGAGATGTATTAAATCAACTTCTGAGCTACATAATGTTTATACATGTCTATAGTAAAATTTGATGGCGGCTCTTTTTTTAGAATACATCAACCCCCTATCTTCCATTTTTAGGGGTCATTTTTGTCCTTATTTTACATATCCTCGTAGAACAACACTAAAACGTGCGTTTAAATAGTTAATATCTTCTACAAAAATGTTAAGCATCAAATTTAACTAGGGGTTGTCAAATGCCAAAAGATCGTGCGATACAATAAAAATGCTTTAAAAAGTAAAATTGTTAAGTATCACATATTGTTAAATAGCGTTTACCAAAGTAGATGGAAATAAGTCGAAAAATGTACTAAAAAACTATTGAGATAAAAAATATTTATACTTCTCTACAGTGAAATTTAATGACGGTTCTTTTGTTAGAATATATGAACCCTCTATCTTCCATTTTAATGGGTCATTTTAGTCCTTATTTCAAATATTCTTATAAAATTCAATAAAACGAGCGTTCAAAGGTTAAAGCGTAATACTGAATTCCTTTTTTAATGTTTCTTATAATTTATAATTTTTCAGTAGAATACACTGTGCAACAAATTTGGGGTCACTTTCACGGAGTGTATCTTATATTGAACAAAACAAAAAATGAAAGTATGCCATTTGTAAACCAAAACCCATGAATTGTTTAGAAGTCTTTAAATAAGGCAATTGGAATGATTAAAAAAATCTACTAAATGTTTGTAGAACATTTTAACACTTTAAACATACGTTTAAGTGGTTTTCATAAGAATATTTTAAAAATGGACTGAAATGACCCCTGACAATGGGAGATAGAGGGTTAATATGTTCTAAGAAAAAAGAAACATCGAATTTTACTGAATACATCTATTAACAGTAAGCTTAGAAGTACATTTGTTACATTATTTTAAATTATTTCACACGATTTTGGTGAAATACAATTTAACAATTTAAAATATATTTTTTTTTTTAGGCATTTTGCTTTTATCCCATGAACTTTTGTTATTTTATAACTACTAATGAAATTCTGTGCAGAAAATTTTTGTATAACTTGTTAACCCTTTAATCGAAAGTGTAAGTGTTATTCTACGAGGGTATTTGGAAAAGAGACTAAAATGACCCCAAAAATGGGAGGTAGAGGGTTAATATATTCTTAGAAAAGAACCGTCATCCAATTTTACCAAAGACATCAATTAACCTCATTTAGCACACAATTAAATTTAATATTTTTTTTTACTTATTCTGAATGACTTCTTCTGAGCGCCTTTGAAAAAACAAAAATTAAAAACTTCAGTGGGCCATAAAAAAAACTCGAGTTAAATTTTCGAAATTCTTCAAGGGTTTTGGTCTACTAATAATATATTTTCATTTTGCTTTTTTACCCATTTAAAACATAAAATCGTGTTGCACAATGATATTAAATACTCTCAAATGCCTGAATTTTGAGTAAAAATCATGAATTTAGGCATTTAAAAAATCGATTTTTTTTTAATTTGTGGTCAAAAGTGGGCCCTAATTTTTGAATACGCTGTTAGACAAGAGTATAAACTAAAAAAATATCCACGAAAAAAATATATAATTTTATATAATTTTTTTTAAAACTCCATCAAACTTTAGTAATTTTTGGATTTTTAATTGAAAAATTTGCTTTTCTGCGCAATAAAAAATATTTTTTTTTGCAAATATATGCAAAATTCTATATTTTAATTTAATTACAAATATATCAAAGTACTTGAAAACAAAATTTCGAAACATTTTATAAAAAAATGGATTTTTGAGAATTATTTTTGTGAAACAACTAAAACACATTTTCCTGTTAAGTCATTTTTCATTAAAATTCTCTGAGTTTAGCGCCCTCTCGTGGTGGCAAAAGCAATCAGAAAAAATATTTTTGTTAATATTTTTTTGAGATACCTTATTATCTTTCAAAAAATCTGTATTTAAACACAATTTGAGACAAAATTTTTTTTTTTGATTTTTGTCCATGGGTCGAAGCATAGTGCGTCGTTGCAAAAAAAAAGATTCGCAATTTATTTTAATAGTAATACATTTGCTTCTATTAACAAAGAAACAAGCAAAAAAGTTGCAAGACTAAAATTTCTGACGTGAATTATCAAAATATAGCTCCAGCTGATTTTTTGTGGAAAAAAAAATATTTTATTTTAACAATAACCCGATTCGAGGTGTGGGGTTGCACTGGTAATGTTCCTTTATTTTAAGACGATAAAAAACAAAAAAATACAAAAGTTCGGTATTCGGTAAAGTTAGGCCAAAATTTGGCCGAACACCGAAAAGTGGCCGAACATCACTTTTGCCGAACTCCGTAACCGAACCCAAACGATCGGTCGAACACTACTGATCTTTTTTGAATTACGGGATATTATTTACAAATAACAATTGGAATCTTCGAATTACAAATGGAGTTTTTAAATTAAAAATTGAACATTACCAGTAGAATTTCTGAATTACAAGTAGAATATTCAAATTACAATTGATATTTTTCGAATTACATCTGTAAATAGTGTAGAATCTTCAATTTACAATTAATCTTTTTAGAATAATAATGGATCTTTTTTCGAATTTCATCTGTAAATGGTGTAGAATCTTCAAATTACAAATGAGGGGCTTCAAGTGACATGTTTAATAATGAGAAATAGGAGATTAAAGTTGTAATAACTTGTCTGATTTTCAACCGATTTTAGTTTTTATTACCTTATTAGAGAACAAATTTAGTAATCATTTGAATTCAAACATAACTAAAAATATCAAAGAAATTTAGAAAATTAAAAGAAAGCCAACTTTCGACAAAAAAGAAACTTGAACCCCTTGTGCTCTAAGGAATGTTTGAATTACAATTGATCTTTTCCAAATCACATCTGTAAATAGTGTAGTAAAAGAAGTCGAAATCAATCATAAAAATAAATGTTGCTTATTAAGTTTTTACAATAGGTCCTTCAAATTATTTTAGATATTTTATAATAACAGGTCCTCTGTTATAATGTTCATTAGGAACATTGAACAGAGTTTGAATTAGATTAATGGATCTTGGCACAAAAGACCCATAAGGGTCGCAGTGCCGGCCGTTAGGGCTAGATCACCCCTTGAATAATAAAAATAATAATAACAGGTTGACAAAAGTTGAACTTTTTCAATTTGCCTGACCTTTGACAACTGATTTATATGGACTTTAGTGTGCTGATTCCGAATCTGTTATCCAATTTTTTTCATCAGCTCGCATTCGCGACCAAATTGCTGTTAAAGAGTCGATAAAGTGCGTTTTTTACCAACTTTGCTTGGCTATAATCTCCAAAACTAATTTTAGAGCCTCAGTTTTAAACATGAACTTAACTATATTGGATGCGAGGATTCCAAAACTGCTATTAGTTTTTTTCTGACAGCTTTAGTTTTCGAGTTATTAAAAAGGGCATAAATATTCAGACAAAATTAAAGAGGGCATAAATTTAAAAAATTTTTTTAGCGATATCTCAAAAACTAAATATGACTCAACAAAAGTAAGAGCATTTTTGGAATCAGCATATCCAACATACCTAAAATCGTCATTTACTTTTTGGATGTAAGACTAGTGTTGGTAAATATGGACTCACAAACATGCCAAAAATAACCTATTTTCAAAGTTTCCTTAGGCTATATCTCGAAAACTAGAGCTGATCCAAAAAAACGATAGCCAGATTTAAAATCAGCGTACCCCAATTACCCAAAACTAGCTATCAGAACCCGAGCAAAAAAAAAGTGTTGCCCTGTGTAATTATTTTTAACCTGCCCCAATTTCAAATAAAAATAAAAAAAAAATTCAATTTTAAAATAAAATTTTATTTTATGATTTTTAAACTAAAATTTTTATATTTGGAATTCATTAAATGTTTATTACTAAGAAATAATAACATAAATAAAAAAAAATCCTTTTACAAAAAAAAAAAAATATATATTAAACGGAAACTTATATTTACACAAACAATAAATATGCAATTTATTATACTATTTTTAAATTGAATTTTATATTTGGAATTCATCAAATGTTTATTAGTAAGAAATAATATCATAAATACGAAGAAAGAAACAAGTTCTTTTACAAAAAAATAAATAACATAAAACGAATACTTATTTTTACACAAACAATAAATATGCAAATCCAGTTGCGTTCGGTTTTAATTCTTTTGATTATAAATATTTTTCATGAAACGATTGCTAAAAATTATATATTTTAGCGTCGATCAGGTTCAGCAAGTCTAAAGTTAAAAAAAAACATGTTAATTATTTTATGTACATATAAAACTTAATAAACTACATAAAATTGTTGGATTTTTTTTAAATGAGACAACAAATATCATTGTCTTTTCGCTTTTTACATACCGGTGAATTTTTATAAAAGGTTCTGGTGTTAATGTCATATCCTGAGGGGTTAAAAACGAATATTGACGAAGTGGACGTTTGCGGCCTTCATCAACAAGTAAACGAGTCATGTATTCACGATTGACCTCATCCTTAAAAAAAAGTAATTTATAAAACATGTTATTTCACCGTAGGACAAATTTAAACTTTTATTTTAACACACGAATAAGATTTAATATACGTGAAACTACATACCCCCTGGATGTAGTTTTTATTATCAATCATTTTTAATATCAATCAAACTGACTTTATTGGATAGATAATTTTATGACATTAATGTTTAAAATTGATTTAGAGCTACATCGATACCAAAAATGGCTCGTACATGGAGTAATCTGAACCTCAATTTTCACACAATTTTCACAGAATTTGCGTCCGTTTTTCGAATTTCACCAATAACTCGTCGAAGGTTTATTTCCAGGTGTTTAATTGTCTCCAATTTATCGGAAAAGACAAGTTACTTTACATACATAGCCCCACATAAAATAATCCAATGGGGTTAAATCAAACGATATTTGTAACCAATTAATAGGATCTTTGAATAAAATTTAAGTTCGACGAAAAGAATCATATTTTTGATAAAAAATTTCTACAATTTGGAAGCGTTGCTCTTATGTAAGTTTTGCATGATAAAATGTCAAACCATACTTAACAAAACACAACTATCAGCAGTTAGATCGGTTGTCAAATAAAGCAGTATTACCAATTCAAAGTTGTGAACCTCTAAAAAAAACACCCTATAGTTGTAATAATTTCTTTGAATTTGAATGAATTTTTAAAAATGCAGTACAAAACTGCAGTAAAAATGCACTTTTGTGTTACAAATTGTTTTCCATTTTGTTAAATACAAAAATACAATTACGTACCATTATTTGGCGAATTATATCATTACGATAAGTACTTAGGAAAATACAGGTGTTTAAAAAGTCGATACTACCATAAATAAATTATTTTTTGCAACAAAACAGTATGCAACTGCAATTCGACTCATATAAATATGAAAACTATTATAGGTTAGGTTGTATGGGCGTCCGCCAATTTGGCAAATTCAATCGGAGGCCATAAGGCCCATTGTGATTCCCCTCAAGTTGTCTCCCTACTCCCCTCTGATATATTATTATAAATACCTTTAGTTTAAGCCAAACAACATTTTTACCGTTAAATTTTGCGTGTTTTACAGTTAAAAAACTAAAAAGTATAAATTTTTGGACTTTAGCAATAAAATTTAAACAAATAAAAAAAATTAAATTAAAAAATCGGACTGCATAAGACGATGCGAAATTTTATTAGCTATAAGCAGAACAAAAATAATTAAAATCGGTTGACAATTGAAGGCTTCTAAGTAATACTGACAAAAAAAGTGCATTTCGCTCCACTGTGCGTTGGAACGATTTCGCTGTAATTTAAAAATCGGGAGAACAACAAATATATGTACATATACCCCAAGCTTTAACAGTCTCAGAGTTGTCTTTCATTTGGTATCCATCTTAGCATCATAGGTCAAACACAAGCATTTAAAAAACTAACATGTCCTTTATCTATATATGGGTGAAATCAAAATGTCAGTGTTTTTGAGCCAAAGTTGTACAGACAAAAAAATTTAATTTTTGGTGAATTTTTTTATTAAAATCGATATGTTACATCACTACTAATATAACTATAAAAAATCTCTTCTACAAATTGTTTCAAACAAATTTTATCGACAATTTTATGATTTTTTTGGTGACGGAGTTTACATTCACCTTAGAAAAATACATTAAATTTTTTAAATTTTTTTTGAAAACATTTCGTTGTAATTTAAAAAACTTATTAATGTAATAACAAACAATTTTTGTTATTAGGATTTTTTTTTCCTGTTTTTGTTATTAAAGATTTTACAATTATTTTTTTTTAACAGGATTTTTCTTAGGAAATGTAAAATAAATTTATTATTATATCTGTTTAAATGAGTTTTTTTATTTTTTGAATGACTAGTGTTAATATTTGCATCGGCTTTAACAACGACATAAAGTTTTTTATTGCTATCTGCTAAAAAAAAAAAAAAGTTGACGGAGTTTACAGAGACGGAGTTTACAGAGACGGAGTTTACATTTCGTCACTTTTTGCCCTTTTTTTCAAAAACTATTTGTCGAAAATTGGTTTCCGAAAAAAAATCATAAGATTTCAACTAGATACGTCAAAATATGACGATATTTCAGATACACGCTAAGTAGTTTTGTTGTAAACGTGGAGACGGAGTTTACAGCATTTTTCGATTTTTCATTTATGATTTAGCTTTTCATACCGGGAAATTAATATGCAATGAAAAAACTTGAAACCAATGATGCACAATGATACTTTATAGCCTCGCGTTTAATAAATGGGGCAATAACATATTATTTTTCTAAACATAATACGTCAAAAACAACAAAATTGTCGGGTTCCACAATGTCTAAAAAAAGTGTCGGAAAATCGTTACACAATTGAAGCCGTGTTTGCATGGGTAAACGAGATAGTTATGACTATATAAAAAAATTTTTTAAGAACGTCAACATTCCCTCTTTAAAAATGTAGTCAATTATTAAGCTCTTGGTTTATTGGTTTTTAAGATATAACCGGATAAAGTTTAAAAACTGAAATGGTTATTGGCGACGGAGTTTACATTTGGCCTACAAAAATGAAAATAACTTGTTTAAAATAGCTTATTAATATCCAGAATGATGTTAGTTATGTATGATGGCAATGTATATGACGTTGTACAAAAGAAAATATGCGAATACTTTAACCAATGTATGAGATATTACACGATTACATGGATTGGTTGACATTTTTTGATTTCACCCATATATAAAAGAGTTGGGTGAGTGAGTGACTGACTGATTCATCATCGCCCAGCCCAAACCGCTGAAGCTAGAGACTTGAAATTTGGACTGTAGGTTCACCTCCCGGAATATAGATCCACTAAGGCTGGGCTTTTGCCAATGTTGATTCCAAGGGGGTAAAAAGGGTAAAAAACTGTACTTTTGGTACTTTTTAAATCTCCTGAAATAATGGTCATAGAGGCTTGAAATTTGAACTGTATGTTCACATCCTGGAATATAGATCCAGTAAGGCTGGATTTTTGCCAGTGTTGATTCTAAGGGGGTAAAAAGGGTAAAAAACTGTACTTTTGGTACCTTTTATATTTCCTTAAGTAATGGTCCTACAAACTTGAAATTTGGAATGCAGATTCACCTCTTGAAAAACAGGTTTACTAGGGCTGGGTTTTTGCCAATGTTGATTCTAAGGGGGTAAAATTGGTAAAAAAGTGTACTTTTGGTACCTTTTATATTTCCTTAAATAATGGTATTAGAGACTTGAAATTTGGACTGTATGTTCACCTCACGGAATAAAATCCCCTAAGGCTGGATTTTTGCCAATGTTGATTCTAAGAGGGTAAAAAGGGTTAAAAACTGTACTTTTGGTACCTTTTTTATTTAAGCTTAAATAATAGTCCTAGAAACTTGAAATTTGCAATGTAGGTTCATCTCCCGAGAAAAAGATCCACTAAGGCTGGGGTTTTTGGCCAATGTTGATTTTACGGGGGTAAAATGGGTAAAAAAATGTACTTTTGGTACTTTTTTTATTTACGGAAATAATGGTCACACAAACTTGAAATTTGGAATGTAGGATCCTTTGCTAAAAAAACAATATGGAAAAGAGGTAAAATGTGTACTGTTGGTACCTTTTTTTTATTTTTTAAAATTATGGTCATAGAAACTTGAAATTTGGAATGTAGGATCCTTCGGTGAAAAGACATTATAAAAAGTACCTTTTATAAAAAGTACATTTTATAAAAAGTACCTTTTATAAAAAGTACCTTTTATAAAAAGTACCTTTTATAAAAAGTACCTTTTATAAAAAGTACCTTTTATAAAAAGTACCTTTTATAAAAAGTACCTTTTATAAAAAGTACCTTTTATAAAAAGTACCTTTTATAAAAAGTACCTTTTATAAAAAGTACCTTTTATAAAAAGTACCTTTTATAAAAAGTACCTTTTATAAAAAGTACCTTTTATAAAAAGTACCTTTTATAAAAAGTACCTTTTATAAAAAGTACCTTTTATAAAAAGTACCTTTTATAAAAAGTACCTTTTATAAAAAGTACCTTTTATAAAAAGTACCTTTTATAAAAAGTACCTTTTATAAAAAGTACCTTTTATAAAAAGTACCTTTTATAAAAAGTACCTTTTATAAGAAGTACCTTTTATAAAAAGTACCTTTTATACAAAGTACCTTATTAATCCGTATGTATTTACGATTCAAAATCTATTTTATTTATGACAAATATTTCAAGTTTTATACAATGATATGAAAATATTTTCTGAAAAGCTACTTGACAAAAATTACAAATTAAATAGAAACGTTTGTTTTAAGTAAAGTACAAATGCATATGTATCAATTCCTCCGCGGTAATTTCTTAAAAACTTCCGGCGAGTAAATTTCACGTCTTCTTTTGATTCTTGCTGATCTTCGTATAATTCTTGGCGATGGCACATTTATTGGAAATGGATTAGGAGAACCTGTTGAAGGTGGCAGCGCAAGCTGTTGATCCGCCGTTACTGGTGAATGCGGGTTTGGTGTTGCTGGTGAACGCGATTGAGGTGTTCCTGGAGGAAGTAGAGCACGATGATGATTAGAAGTTGCTGGTGAAATTGGGTTAGATGTCTCGGGCAGGTAATTGGTTTCTGGACTACTGTAAGCTGGAACGATCGATGTTTCTGTATGAGTAAATTCGGGAATAAAACCTTGGCCTTCATTAAGCCTGTTGTCTGTAGCAGGACTATGTGAAATATCCTTTGAACTTTTACGCAACTGATTCTGATGTCGTTTAATTTTCCCGTAATCCCTTGTGTCAAGCAAATACAACATGTTCCCCAAAACCTTTACAATTTTTGCATTTACCCATTTTTTTGATTTGCCATACATTCGAGCTATCACCAAATCGTTGACCATATATTTGGAATGGTCAGGATAATTAACTGTTACCTTTGGAGTTAATAAACTCAGCATTGTCCTTGGCTGGCGTCTATGGAGCAATTCTGCTGGCGAACTACCAGTTTCTAAAGGCGTACTACGATATGTCGATAGGAAACTTAACAATGAATCCTCAACGTTCATGCCTGAATGCAGATGCTTTTTCAATGAAGTTTTAAATGAACGGACAAAGCGTTCAGCTTGACCATTTGAGGCTGGATGAAAAGGTGCCGTTGTAAGATGTTTTACCCCATTTGAGGCACAAAATTCTTTAAACTCCTCCGCGGTAAATTGAGGCCCGTTATCCGACACGATAACCTCCGGCAGACCTTCCGTTGCAAAAATTGTTCTTAATGTTTTTATTGTTGCTGATGCTGTTGTTGATCCCATTTTTATAACATAGGGGTAATGAGAAAAAGAATCCACGCAGATGAACCATGAAGCATTTTGAAACGGCCCAGCAAAATCGATGTGAATCCGTTGCCATGGCCCCGAAGGTGGCTGCCACGAATTAAACTCCTTGGGAGGCATTGAACTCTCCAAAGCACAAGATGAACATTTAGCTACTAACATTTCTATTGCCTTATCGATCCCTGGCCACCAACAGTAACGCCGCGCTAGTTGTTTAGTTTTAACAACTCCCCAATGACCTTCGTGGAGCAAGTTTAAGACTTTAGGTTGATAACATTTTGGAATAACCACTCTATTACAATCCGTTTGGACCAAAATTACACCATTGATTGTTGTCAAACTATCCCTTCTATTAAAATATGGCTTAAAATCGTTTTCGATATTAATTGGCCATCCATCTGTCACAAACTCTAAAACTTTGGCTAATACTTTATCCTTTTTTGTACAATCCGCTATTTGCACAGCATCCACCGGGAATGAAGCCCGCCAGCCAAGGACAATGCTGAGTTTATTAACTCCAAAGGTAACAGTTAATTATCCTGACCATTCCAAATATATGGTCAACGATTTGGTGATAGCTCGAATGTATGGCAAATCAAAAAAATGGGTAAATGCAAAAATTGTAAAGGTTTTGGGGAACATGTTGTATTTGCTTCTGCAAGGCAGCTGAGCGCACTGCCTCATGTGGAGTTTTCAATACCATGGTATCCCTTATCATTTCATCAACGTAATCGCTTTGACAGTTTTTGCATACAAAAGAACAATTTCGCGATAAGCCCTTTAGCTCAAGTAACCATTTAGAATATGACTCACCTTCTTGCATAGTCCTGTTATGAAACTTAAAGCGCGCCGCCAATATATGTACTTTTGAAGAAAAATATTGATCCAACTTACTAATAATTTCCTCAAATGAGCGTGTCTCTACTCCCTCCTTGCTAAACAACTTGCCTACCAGTTCAAACAGCTCCGTTCCCATCCAAGAAATAAAGTATGACCTTTTTTGCTCATCATCTTGTATTCCATAGGCCTTGAAATGTTCCTTCAGTTGACATGAATATACTTTAAAGTTTTCTGTCTCCATAGAAAATTTTGGAAATGGTGGAATAATGTTCTTTTTTTCAGAACTTGCATTGTTCATGAACCGTGAAAAAAATTCTTGCTGACTCTCTAGCAATTGTTGCGCCCATGCCTGCTGTTGATGGAGCAACTGCGTCAGACTATTGTTATCCATGATATCTTGTTTTTCTTTTCTAATAAATTTAAAATAATTTTCCTCGTCGCCAATTAATCCGTATGTATTTACGATTCAAAATCTATTTTATTTATTTATTTATTTATTAATCCATATTGTAATACAAAGCCATTAAAGCCAAAAAACGTATTACATAGCAATACAATCCTGAGTATAGTACTTAACCTAATCAATACAAATAACTTATGTAAATATAAATCATGCATAAATAACTGCACCCATCAATCAATTTCACTTATTGGCTCCCCAGCCGTAACAAATTATAAAAAGTACTATTAAAAAGATATTAAGTAAAGCAATTATAATCCGGTAATTATTAAAACTCATATCAAACAATAAGAATCATAGAAGCAAGCCTCAAGATAATTTAAAGCTACTATACCGAAAACATAAAAACCTATCGCAATAAACTTGAGAAATGCTTCATAAGCTTAAGGCGAAACAAATATTTCAAGTTTTATACAATGATATGAAAATATTTTCTGAAAAGCTACTTGACAAAAATTACAAATTAAATAGAAACGTTTGTTTTAAGTAAAGTACAAATGCATATGTATCACTTATTAAAAAAGTAGCTTTTATAAAAAGTACCTTTTATACAAAGTAGCTTTTATAAAAAGTAGTTTTTATAAAAAGTACCTTTTATAAAAAGTACCTCTTAAAAAAGTACCTTTTATAAAAACTACCTTTTATAAAAACTACCTTATATAAAAAGTATCTTTTAATAAAACTACATTTAATAAAAAGTACCTTTTATAAAAATTTCCTTTTGTTAAAATTAACTTTTGCAAAAAAAAAAAACATTCTATGAAAGTACTTTTTGAAAATCCCTTTTTTTAAGGGGTAAAAATACTACTTATGGTACTTTTTATATATCCTGAATTTAGGATCCTTAAGTGAAAACAAATTCTGGAAAAAGTGATTTTTGAAATTTCCTTTTCTTTGGGAGTGGAACGGGTAAAAATTTAAACTTTAGGTACGTTCTAATTTCCGGTAGTAATGGCCCTAGAATTTTGAAATTTGAAACTTAAAATTTTGGATATAAATTCTTCGGTGAAAACCAAAATTTTGGAAAAAATACTTTTTGAAAATTCCGTTTCTTAACGGGGTTAAAAAGTATACTTTTTGTTCTTTTAATATTTGTTGAAATAATATTCCTATTTAATTGCAATTTGTAATTAATTTGTAATTAGCCTTCGGCGAAGAAAAAACACACTGGAAAAAGTACTTTTTGGAAATTCCGTTTTTAACGGGGGTATAGGGCCTCTTTAATCTAATCTAACGGGGGTAATAAAGTGTAATTTTGGTACTTATTTTTTTTGTTCCTATAATAATTGTCATAGAAACTTGAATTTTGGAATGTGGGGTCCTTCGGTAAAAAAAAAACAATCTGCTATGCTTTTAAAATATTCCGTTTCTAGAGGTGAAGAAAAGTGTTTTTTTATACTTTTTATACTTCTTGAAATAATGATCCTTGGCAGTGAAAATTTGAATGCTGTATTCTTTAGTGAAAAAATATTTTGGAAAAAGTACTTTTTGGAAATTCTGTTTCTAAGAGTCGTAAAGGGCATAAAAGAGTGTAAGTTTGATACTTTTTATATTTCTTGATATAACGTTTCAGAAAAAAAAGATTTTGGAAAATTTAATTTTAAGTGGAAAAGGTGGTAAATGGTTATTTGTACCTTTCTAAATATTAAAGCCTGAAACTCAAAATTTGACGGGCAGTATCCTCCAGCCAAAATAACACCCAAGATATGGACATGGTAAAAAGGGTACCTTAATTGGTACAAGTAGTGTAAAATGGTATTTTTATATCTATAAGATAAATACAATAGCACTTTTTATTTCTGTAACGCATATTACATGGAGAGGAATGAAACTTGCATGGAGATTGAATTGGAAATGAAATGGAGTAGAACGGGGAACGAAATGGAATAGAGCGGGGAACAATATAGAATCGTAATTTTTATTAAAATTTTTCGTATTAAACTTTTTAACTCCATATTTTTTCTCTCTATATGTTTTTCCACTCAAACTTATTTTTATTCCAATTTCTTTTTTCACTGAAATATTTATTCACTCAGGATCCAAAATCCCGATAAAAGGGCTCGAAAATTGCCACAATCTTTTTCACCGGAACGTACATGACAACGTACCACCGAAATTATTCAAATTTTATTGTTTAAGTTATTCAATGAAATATTATTTTATGAAAGACTTAAACGTCCACAAAGACTACATATGAGTCATTTTTTGAAATCGGTAGGGTAATCCTGATCCTTCTATTATCCGGTATTTAACATAACCGGTAACGAAGTTCCGGCGGGCGAGCTAGTAACTTATAAAAGAAGACAGGACTACCGAATGAAAAACTGTCACTTTCACTCCCCGGGAGTCCAGTTTCACGTGCATTACCATTTGTTCATGTGTTAGATTTTCATTGTTAATAAATTACTTTGTTTTTGCATTGGCATTAGTTTTAACTAATGCCAATGAAATTTCAATACGAATTAAAAATTCCCATGTATGGTACAAAATAACTTACTGTAAAAACATCGTATTCATCTAGAAAGTAAAACGGATGATCAACACAAGACCACAAAGATATAAGAAATGCGACAGTACTATAGGAACGTTCACCACCGGATAATGATTTGGTATTTGATACAGCATTTTTATTATGATCACGAGGTATAACCGAAATTTTTAATGTTTTCTCTTGATGATTGACATCAAGTGTACCCTCAAAACTTCGTAGTTTTAAAATCATCTACAAAAATAATGGAGAAATAAATTCATATATTACACGAAAATTATAAAAAAGTAATTTTATTAAAACTTACACTAAATGATAGTTGTAGAAGTAAGGCCATGTGTTCTTTTAATTTTTTCAAAAAATCAAAACGAAATTTTAAAGATTTACGTAACTAAGAATAAATGAAAACAAGATAAAAATATATGGACAATTATGAAATTGTTTATTAATTTACCGTATCTATGGAACTTTTTATATTGTCAAATGTTCCTTGACTAGCTTCAAGTGATTGTTCCTTAGTTGAAACCAATTCGCGCATAGACTGTGGATCTGAATTAACTGGCATTCCATGTTTTAGTTTAGCTTTAATTTTTGCTATTTTATCTTGAATCTGATCTAACGTCTCATCAGTATCAAGTCGTTTTCCCTTTTCCTTTGCTGCAACTGTTGTTCTTTTTAAAATTTTAAGTATTTCCGCTTGATCATGTTGGGCTTTTTCGAGTTTTTCTGTAACTTCTGTTAATTTGTTACGATTTGCCGAATCGTTGTCATTAATACTGCGTAATTTCATTTTTATTTGATCTGATTTAGACTGAAATATACAAAATGTGAAATGGTTTTGTATGATTTTTTTTTAATGTTGCAATTGTATTTCTTACCTTGTAAGATTCAATTTCACTTTGTATTTCCTGTAAAACATCTGCTTGTGTTTTAAGTTTATATTCAAAGCGACTTTTTTCACTTTCGGACTCTGCTAATTCAGCTCTTTTATCAATCAGTTTTTTCTCAACTTCATCAAGTCTTATTTTAGTCTCTTCCATCTCTTTTTTCTAGAAAAATATATTTTTTTATTATATTGGTATGTATTTGAAAAATGTATGTACCAAACAAGTAGAAGAATTAAATTCTACTTTTTTAAACATTTTTGAAAAAAAGTACAATTTTTTTTGAGTGTAAAATTTTTTTACCGTGTAATTTTTTTTCGTGGAAAAAATTTTTGGATGATAAAAATATTTTTGTGGCTTCTTAATGTCTTATGCTTGTTTTACGGTTTTTTTCTACACGTGAATTTAAGGTGAAACCAATCTGAAATTCACGGTTTTGCTCATAACTACTCGACAGATTTGGCTGAAATTCAATGCTAACCAGACCAGAGCAACGACAAATGTATCTCTCTTTTGCTTATAACTTCTGAGCCACTGCACCGAATTTCGCTGAAATGCAATACCAAACTGCCTAGGAAATGCAATACCAAGCTTTATCTAGTGAAAAAACAACAATCTGGCAAACGTACTTTTAAAAGAGTTTAGATTCAAATACGGTAAAAAAGGATACTTATCGATCTCCTAAAATAATGGTCATATTTGGAATGCAGGATCCTCCACCATAACAAAACATTCTGAAAAATGGCTTTTAGGACTTTCTGATACTAACAGGGAAAAAAGTGTACTTTGTTACTTTTTCGATCTCTTAAAATAATGGTAATAAAAACTTGTTTTTTGAAATGTAGGATCATCTATCATAACAAAACATTCTGAAAAAGTGCTTTTAAAAAATTCTGATACTTAGAGGGTAAAAACTATATGAACTTTAGTACGTTTTTGGTTTTCTAATATAATGGTCTCTTAAACAAAAAATTAGTAAAAAAAAGTTTTTACAAATGTTGGATTTAAGGGGCCAAAATGGGGGTACAAATTGAAGTTGCTAGATACTAAAAGTCAAATAACTGGAAATGAAATCAGCTGTATATTGAAAAAATAACTGGACAGATAACATACATATTTTTTTTAATAACTTAAAAAAATCAACCGATTTCATACTATGTGAGATATTTTTATTTTGGACTACTTTTTGAATATAATATAAATGAAATGGCCGTCTCTATTGGACACAGCTAAATGTGCCCTTTTTTAAACATTTCCATTACTTTTTCGAGCTTGTCAAAATGCTGAGTTCGTCATTGGTATGAGGATTGTAGGCGTATATTTTTATTTTCAAATAAAGAAAAATCTGGAAATCTATAAAATTCCCAAAACGTGCGATGTCAAAAACTGGCACTCATCTGCAGATTTGACCACTTCAGACTTATTTTTGGGGTGTTATTTGAAAAGAAAAATGTACGTCAACAGTCCTTGAATCAACGACGAGCTTAAGGAAAACATGAGCGCCGAAATAGCATTGACTGCTTGTGATACTCAAAAAGTAATGAAAAAAAGTAGTGAAAATGCAGAAAATGGGGTCGGTAGTAATAATTCGGGGGAGGGGGCAAATTTCCTCTCGAATATGTGTTTAAAAATTCATTCTTATGCTTTTTGCACTAAAGAAATACAAGTTTATCATTATATAAAAAAAAAATTATTCCACGCCCATAAAAGGGGGTGGACCGAAAAAAAACGACATTTTCTAAATCTCTGGGTCCAAATGCAGGACTTTGAACTTCTTGTAGCATAAAAATGTTGCATATGTTAAACAAAAACATTATCTCTGTCTAAAGGGCGGCTGCCTGCCTACCTAACCTAAACAAAAACACAAAAAATCATGTAAAAAATGGTATTTTTCAGAGGTTGGTTTAGTTCTTCAAGGGGGAACTTTTTTCCCTCTGGTCCGATTTTGCTCATTTACGAATTCGTGCCAAATGTCGGGAGTCTAGCTTTTATTTTGGACTGCATCGTTTCAACTACAGACGGAAGGACGGACATCGCTAGAATGTCTTAGAATCGATCACTGATCATAAATATACTTTATGGGGTCCTAGACCGATGTTTTGATGCGTTACACACGGAATTACAAAGTGAGTATACCCCCATACTGTAGTTAGAGGGTATAAAAATGGGGGAGAACTAAGCGATTTTAGAAGAAAACAGAGACAAACCAGATTTTGTAGTGAGTGAAACAAATAAAACAGATCTGGCATCTATTTTTCTTATGGCGCGTTTTGTTAGCTTTCTCTTTCTAACCTAATTCGTAGAATTATTTGAAAAAATTAAGCATATGGTTAAGGACTACTTTTTTGACACCTGTCACTTATATCGAGTCTGTATTAGTCTGTGGTATTAGTTTTTTCATGTAAAATGTGGTCCCAAGTATGTGTTTTATTCAAAAAGTAGCCAAAAAAATTTTAAAATATATTTAATTAAAAAAATGTTAAAATTAAAGAAATTCTTTTTTAACTGGACAAATTATATTTTAGATAGAAACTGGACCAAAACCAAAATAACTGGAAAATCCAGGGCATTCCCCGTCTGGCAACCTTAGTACATATTGAAAATTGATACTTTTTTAAAACTATAGTAATACATTAAACTAAAGACTCCAGAACCTCAAAATATAGGATTCTTCTTTTCTTCCAAGGGAAGAACGAAACCTACATAGAATAAAATGGAACAGGAAACGAAATAAAATAGAAAGGGGAGCGAAATGGAATGGAGAAGGGACCGACATGAAATGAACATTTTTATTTAACATTTTTTCCCCCTAAAATTACATAATTTGAGAGGATAAAAAAGTTTTGTAAAAATCTAAAGTTATAATTTTTTAATCTCTCCTGACTCGAAAAATAATATAACAAAATTTGGCAAATTGATTCCTGGGCAACAATTACCCTTTTACAGAAGAAAAGTTAAAAAATTGTCTTCTTAAATTTTGCAATTTAGTTGACGATTTTAACCACGAAATCAGTTTAATTTTCTGATTTCATAGGTTTTAAAGGTTCATACGTTTTTAAGAACATTTTTCATCGCGACGAACATGACTCCGAGCTTAACGGTTTTTGTTAAGTACTTACACGGCCGCAATTAAATAAAATAAAGACTCAGTAGGGGAGAATTTCAGAAATGGCGACACAAATCCTGATCCATTTATTATCTGATATTTAATATTGCCTGTAACAAAGTTTCGGGCGGGCACGCTTGTGGTTTAAAATTTGTATTCATACTAGAGTTGTCAACTATTCGGCATATTTCAAAAACCGGTTTTCGAATAGTTAAAAAAACCGCCGTTTTTTTAAACCCGGTTTTCGGTTTTTTTATTTGAAAACCGGTTCGAATAACCGGTTTTTTCAGTTTTTTTTTTTAATAATAAAAATAGTTAAAAAAATTAAAAACAAGAAAAACAAGAGAAAAAAATAATTGTACACAATTCAGAAAATATAGTCCATATATACCCTACACCCGGAAAATGGGTTTCAAGCTAAAACATGGACCGTTTGGATCTATCTTTTGTAAAATCTTTAATGAGTGTAAAAAACACTCACAATCCAAATTTTTGTGAATAAGGCTTCTATTTGTTGCAAATAAACCGCTTTAACTGAATATCGGTCGGAATTGGTACATGGGCCTGGGTCCAAAAATGGTCCGATTATAATCAGATGTGATTAGGTTATTAAAGTACGTGTTAAACACATACAAACAAAACTTTAATTAAATATTTTCTAGTTTCATGAATTTTGAGAGATTTTTTTGAATATCGGGAAGGTGGTATCAGGAAGAACTGGTCCGTTTCCTTTAAAATTCAGCTTGGTGATTTGTGAATACAAAACACGTTTACCTTCCAAAGGATACCTTTTATAAAACCGCTTTTAGAGTCATAGAAAGAAATTAAAAGGGGATGTTTGTATGGGGCTAGGTCAAAACATGGGCCGAGTTTTTTTTAATTTTAATAGGCTTCGTCGGTAAAAAGAAACTTAAGTTTCAAATTTCAATCAGTTGATAATTGCGACCTGTATCGTGTTTACACCGTTACATGGACAGACGGACAGATGGACGGACATTACTAAATCGACTCAAAAAGTGATTCTGAGTTGATCGGTATACTTGAAGGTGGGTCTTGGACCAATATTTTGGGTAGTTACAAACATCAGCATAAACTCATTATACCCTGTACCACAGAGTGGTGTAGGGTATAAATACATTTAAGTGTCTCTTCACAATACAACAGCAAGCAGCAGACAGCAAAATTTCCACATGTATTTTGTTGTTGTTCAGCAGCAAGCAGCAGATGCCAAATTTTCCATACAGCAAACAAAAAAATATGTATGGGAAATTTTGTTGTCTGTTGCTTGCTGCTACATTGTGAAGAATCACAGCCGCGTCTTTGAACCTTCTTATTTTTTTGTCATTCAGAAACAAAATTTCATATTCAGAGTTGTATTTTTACAAAATTTGTAACAAATGATGAAAAAAATTAAGTATTATGTATTCGAAAATGTCGAATAATTCGACACAAAAAAACCGGTTTTTCGAATAACTAGAAAAAAACCGGTTTTAAGAAACAGGTTTGAAAAAACCGGAAAAAATCGAAAAAACCGGTTTTTCGAATAATTCGGAAACCGGTTTTGACAACTCTAATTCATACTTACCAACATTTCAATTTCATTACTATAATCTGCATATTCAATATTTTGTAATTCAGTTATCTTTTCCTGAAGTTCACGATGTTTGTTTTCTTGTCTTTGTAACATTGTACGCTTTTCTTGTATATTTTTTGAATCTTGTGGCAATTGTTGACGCATATGATTTCGATCAGTTTCCAGAGTCTGACATTTGTTTTCTATAGTTAATTTTTCATTTTCCAAATATCTGTAAGTAAAAAAAAATGTATCACAGATTACTGAAAACACAATATAATAAAAGTAATACTAATTACCTCAAGCGTTCTTCTATATTAACCTGTATAAAATTGGCTTGTCTAATTTTGGTTGAGTACATGCGATATTTTGGCATCGGATAATATTCTAAGCCAATATTGCCCTCCTTTACTACTATAACTTTGCTCAAGTTTCTGGGAACATTTTCACGAACTGATGTTATACTTTCTGCAATCTCCTTATTATTTGTAATAAGCACAGTCTCAATTTGTATACGATCAATAAGGCAATTCATTACAACCGGATCGATACATTTAATTTCTTGCATTAACAAACGAGTACCAGAGGTAGGATTTACACAGCCTTGACTAACATTATGAACCTTAAGTAGAAATATATTCGTTTTAACTGATGATCAAGGTTACCTTTTAATAGTACAACACATACCTGATTACGAAATGTAGTGGTTATTATCACTGGACGATTATTGGAATATTTTGTTAAAATGTTTTCTAGTGTTTGCCGATCTTTAGTATTATCGACAATAAAAGCACTAAGAATACTTGTACCAATGGCAGTTTCAACAACATCACGAGATTGGCTATTTGGTACTTCCACATAACTGCCGATAGGACCTCTTGGTAGCTGAGAAAATTTTCCTTGAGAATGAGCCTTTTTTATTTCATTTATTAATTGTGGCATATGATTACCATAAATCAGAAGTTTATCTTTAGCACTACCTTTTACATTGGCAATTTGTGCATTTTTAGAACCTATTTAAGTAAATAAAATTATAGCGTAAAATTTAAATTTGGGTAAATAGTTTTTACAAAAAAGTATTTTGTTTTTATTTATCAGCAAAAATTAAAATAAAAAAATATTTTTTTTATTTTAAAAATTGGTACCAAAAGTTTCGTCATGTAGAAAAAATCATGAGGAAAAAATATTTATAAAGTTTTCATGGAGCAATTTTGGTCCAGCACAATGTTTTGAAATTTTGAAAATGTGTAATTTATTTTATTTACATTAAGTTTTTGTTTAAAACGGAGTTTGTAAAGTTCTTTTAAGTTTTTGCATAAAATTAAGTTGCAAAAATTTCGTTGTCCCCTTGTGAAACAATGTGGACCTACGAGAAAATTCCGATAACTCCCGATACAACAGAAATATCGTCTAGAGCAAAAATACGTGCCGACTTAAATTTAATAAAGAATATTTCGTAGTCATACAGATATCGTAGGTCTATATCTTCACATAAATACCCCCAAAATTACCACTTTTGTATGAAAAATAAATATTTAACGAATCTGAATTCTTTTTTTTTCATACAAAAAGTCGATTAATAGACTTTTCGACTATAGAACCCTAGGTCAAACAAATTGGAGGTCAAAAATGCGAATTTCTTCTTAATGTTTGAACTTAGAAAAAATCGAAAAAATTTTCAGAAAAATGTCTTTAAATAATTTAATTTTCCAGATCGATCCTCGTAGCACATTTATTATTTAATCAATCTGGACACAATCAAGCTTAAATTGAAGCTTTATAAATTACCTACATAACATTTTTTATGATTGTACTCGTTTGATACTAATAACGCTGAGTATTGTTAACTTTGTCTTTAACAAATTGAATATACTATAGAAACGTTTATAATTTGTTGACAACCAGTGAATATACTTCTTTGGGGTTTTAAAACAATAAAAATGTTCTATGGGAATATCATAGTTTTAATAAGTAAAGGAAATAATGACCTCGAGCTAGAATAAACCTACTCAAAATAAAATATTTTAAAGGTCAAATAAAACATTTTTTATTTTTTAATAAAAATTAATTAATTCGAACTTATGTTTTTTAAACTTTAAGAAAATGTGTACTTACGTATCTCATTTTTATGTTCTTCTTGTTTACGTTCAATCTCTCTTATGACTTGTTCCTTTTGCGCTTTATTATCTACGAGCAGTTTTAATTCACGTTTGAGATTTTCTATCATTGGGGTCAAATGGCTCTCGCATTGATTACGATATTCGACAACGTTCTTTTCATTTTGAGCACGTGTAGCATCAACATCATCTTGGTTACTAAATAATTGATTTCAAATTAAAATTAAATTAAAATTTTTAAAAGTTTATTCTTATTTTATCACGTACCCACGAGAACGTTCTTCAATGTATTGTTTTAAATCCTCCATTTGTTTTTCAAAGCGCGTTTTTTTCTTTTTCAAAGAATCTATTGCCATTTGAGTTTCCGCTATCAATTTATTAATTTCATCAACTTTATTCTTTATTTGTCGATGATGTGTGTTTTCCTCATTATAATCATTATTTTTGGATGCAATGACAGTATCGTTTTTTCTAAAAGATATTTATTTACATATTGTAATTGATTGTATTATGCATATTAAAAACTCAGATAATATCAATTGCAACTTATAATTTCGTTTTTTATTACA
Source organism: Pegoplata infirma (assembly GCA_963921195.1). Taxonomy (NCBI): domain Eukaryota; kingdom Metazoa; phylum Arthropoda; class Insecta; order Diptera; family Anthomyiidae; genus Pegoplata; species Pegoplata infirma. The sequence goes on from OY992540.1 coordinate 184,852,531, forward strand.
TTACAATTAAAAAAAAATCTTACTTGATTTCCTGAGTAAGTACCACATTGACTTCATCTTTATTTTGTATTAACTGCTGTAGTTCTTTTTCTTTTTTCTCATATCTCTGAAGTTTTTCGTTTAATTCTTCAAGTTGTTCTTCATTTTGTTTAACCAATAACCAGGCATGTATAATTTCAGAACGGGCTAATACATCCTAAAATATTATTTTTCAAAATGTAAATAAAAAGTACATATTTTTTTTTAATTTAATTGAAGTGTTCGTACCTTTAATTGTTCAAAGGATAAAAGCTCTTTTAATTTGTCCTTATGTTCTTTAATGTCTTCACGCTGTTTTTGCAATTTCTAAAAATGTATATTGCATTTAAATTACTCTTTTTTATATTAGCTATAATAATCTTAACAGAATTCTTTATAGGATTTTTTTTTTAAATTTTAAATAAAATCCGAAATTTGCTGTAACTCAAAAATTTGAATATATTCTCCATATTAGGCGCATGAGTAATTTTGAAATCATGTTATTGATTTTTTTTTATACTACACAATTTACAAATTAAATTAGAAAAAAAATCCACTGTAATTTGAAGATTCTACTTGTAAATCTTAAATTCTATTTGTAATTTTAATATTCCATTTGTAATTCGAAGATTTCAATTGTAATTTGAAAAAGATTAATTGTAATTCGAAATCAACTTTTATTTGAAAGAGATCAGTTGTTATTCAAAAAAGTTCAGTTGTAATTTGAAAAACATCAATCGTTATTCAAAAAATGTCAATTGTTATTCGAAAAAGATCAATTGTAATACAAAAAAATCAATTGTAAGTAAAAGATTCCAAGATCAATTGATCTTTTTCGAATTACAATTAATTATTTTCAAATTACAAGTGATCTATTTTGAGTAACAACTCATCTTTTTCAAATTACAAATGGAATTTGAATTACAAGTAGAATCTTCGAATTTCAAATGGAATTGTCGAATTATAAATGGAATCTTCGAATAACAAGTAGAATCTTCGAACTACAACTGATCTTTATCAAATTACATCTGTAAATTATGTAAATATGATCGTATGTAGAAATATATATTTTATGTAAACATTTGACTTACAGTTCTATAAATTGTCAACTCATGTAAATGAGCTTTGTGTAAGTGAAGACATTCGTTTAGTTTTTCCATTACAACATCAATTTGAGTTGCTTTGAGAAAAAGATTATAATTTTTTGACGGTTCAAGACTGAAATTAAATTAACAAAGTCATTGGTTAATGTTTATTTAATAGCATTTTTAATAAAACTTACTCCTTGAGAAATTCACGTGCACTATCTTGATTCAAAACAAAGACAGGATTATCAACTTGTACATTATGATACATAAGAATACGGTGTAAGTCATCAATTTTTCTAGTGACTACTGTGCCATTAGCATTTTTAATGGTATATGATCCTGCATTGGTCGATATTGTACGTACTACCGTGATTTGATCGCCATATACTTCTGGTTCATATGGTTGAGGGCCATCGTTTGCAATAACAATTTCAATTGTAGCTTTTGCTTCGCCAGTTTTTATAAATGCTGAAATTAATTTTTTTTAACAATGTAGTGGTATTCATGTCGGCAATTTTTTACCCTTGCAAAGTGCGAAAAGTAAATTTTTTTTACAACAACTAAATAATAAGTTTATGTTTTTTGTTGTAATAAATGTTTTATTTCGCTCAATACACGGGCGAAAAATTCGGACGCGTATGCCGTCGTTTATACATGGGACTGTTTTATTAAAAACCAATAATTCGAATGGGAGTCGTGAATCAACATCCGAGTCGAATAGAAAATTTGAACGGATATTAGGAAAATAGTGAATATTATGATGAGACTAATCCATTACTAACAACCCAGCCACATTTTCTGTTCCAAATAATCGGTTCCGGAACCCATCAAACTACCCTGCAGCCGCGGTTCTACTTAACATTCCAGAATCAATGATTTTTGTTTGAAATTGTCCCGAAAGCAATCGTTTTTTAGAGCAAGTAGTTTTTTTTTTAAATAATTTTACATAGAAAATTTTGTTGTGATTACCGTAGAATGTATTCAAGAATCTATTGAACAGGGAATTTGTTCCAAAAAATTTTCCTGGGAAGTGATTGTGTTAAACTTGGCTGAATCTTTAATACCCTCCAAATGTAAAAAAAAATTAAAAAAAACTTGACAGAGACGTTCACGAAAGCTGGCTGTCCGAAAGAAATGAAATTCTTCTGACATAAACATTTTTTATTTTTTTTTTAACAAAAGTACAAAACAACTGTAAAAATTGTGTTTTCAGAAATAATTTTAGTTCTTTAAGCATAGTATTCTCTCTTCGATTTCACGGCTAAAAATCTGTTAAACTCCATTTAAAAAATATATAATTTTGGCAAGGCGAGGAATTATAGGGAAATTGTAAAAAAAAAGTTTTAACGCATTTTCTATGTTCAACAAATATCAGATGGACCGCTAAAAATAAAACTTTTTAATGCTTGTGTGGAAAATCCAAACTTGTAAGACGCTGACAGGATCAAAAAATTCTGGGCTATAAATGCGTAAACGAGTTTATATCTAATTTATAAAAAAACCTACCTTTTACACTGCTGGATCTGTTGGTAGATCTAGCATTTGCTCCAAGTCCTAAAACCAATGCAGCCAATACAGCACTTTTACCGCTACCATTGCTGCCGACCAAGAAATTTACTCGTGAATGAAAATCAATAGCCAAATTGGAATGGCACATAAAATTTGTTAAGGTCATACGCAAAAGTTTTCCGCATCGTCGTGTGTCTTCTACGCCGGAAGTATTTAAACGCTGACTTTGTGACTAAATGAAAATAATAAAAAAAAAAGTTTACAAACGCATTTAACAGATTTTTATGTACATGGGGGTTTTCGTGTCAACTGACACAACTTATGAAACCGATGTCTTCTGATCGGGATGAAGGTAAGTCCTATTGGATAGTAGTTCAGACACAATTTTTCAACGAGATCGGTCAAGGACTCTCTGAGTTAGAGGGAGTCGAAATTTGACATTTTGTCCAAAGAGGTGTTTATTCTCATCCATGTAACTTCTTACCTATTGTTTTTAGCAAAATGTGTCCCAAATAGTTTAGATAGCTAATTCTTCAGTCTTTCGAAAAAAAAATATAAAAAAAAATAAAAAAAAATTTTTGATTTTTTTCTTTAAAATCCAAAACATTTTTGACTTTTTCCTCAAATTGGGCCCTTTTTTTTTTTGATTCAAAAGAAAGCTTAGGTGATTTCCTTTAAGAGCTATGGGGTCGCTTCGTGGAATGCGAGTGGGATATCTATGAAATTTTTTTTTTTTAACTTTGGAACACAAAAAACGGTTCTTCAATTTGCACTATTAGGCGTAGGATAGCTCACCAGTTTTCGATTTCGATCCGGGACACCCTCTTATTTTGATAGGTTCGAAAAAGAAAAAAATAAGGGCGGTGGGGTGGGGCCATATGGCTCCTCATCGGTTTCAAAATTGGGCGTAAAGAGGTTAAAATCCACAAAAAGCCCCACAACTGCCCTAGAACTGCCCATGGAGGGGCATTTTTCTTGAATATACCTAACCTCTATTTCCACTTCTTAAGGGGGCTCCCATACAAAATGACATTTTTATAAAATTTGCTCCTACCGCTCTAACTGTCCATAGAGTGCACCTAGAGAAGTAAAATGTATGGCCGACCCCCAATATTTTTTCAACTCCAACATTTTCTCAGAATATACCTACCCTATATTTTCAACTCTTAAGGGGGTCTCCATACATTTTTTTTATTTTTTTATTATATATATATAGTCCCGTTGTTCCTTTTAGGAGCATAGGGCCTCAACAAAAGTTTTCCATCGGGTTATTCGATAGCGATGCATTTAATTTCACTCCATGTAGGAGTGAGCTAGGAGCTGTTTTAAAAAAACAAATTTATAAAAAAATAAAAGAAATGTATGGGAACCACCTTAAGGGTTAAAGATACTGTTATAATTTAAGTATGCGCGATAAATTGAAAGACCACGAGATTTATAAAAAGAACCAAGGAATTTATTTAACCAGGAACGTCAATACGTCTCAAGATATTTTCACAAAACTGAAGTTTCAATACAATTATTTAAAGACAAACCAAACTAAAAACATGAACAAAGTTTTCTATAAATTACAAAGTGTTTTACAGTAGAACATAAATATATATAAAACAACAGATACATTGTAGGTTAGGGTTATAACTTTTTCAATTTTTTGCAAATATCCCATAAAAAAATATTAAGAATTGATGTACTACTTTTTCGCGATCGTTAAAAAAGTTCACGCACTAAACGCGATGAAGTTTTGAATATTAGTTTTTCTTTCAAGTATAAACAAATTAAATTTAATTGCAAAATATTTAGGATTTTCTTGTAATTTCATTCATAAAAAAAACAAAATCTCATCAATTGAATAGAGGGCGCGAAAAAATCGCGATATTATGACGCTATTTCGTGGATTTTTTAAATTAGCTAAAATCAGTGTCAAGTGATAGGTGCTATGAGGCAGTAATTCATTTCAGCAACTAAAGATTATAATCGCGGAATTTTGGTGCTTTTTCGCGGATGCTATTAAAAAGTTAAATGTTGGTTCCTTCTGATATATAGTCATGAGTGTATGATAATTTTAAAATAATTAAGATGTGACGTCATAATTAGGCTGACCATACGTACTGATTTGATCAGTACATGTACTGATTTTTGATCACGTGTATTGATCAAAAGACGTTGTACTGATTTGTACTGATTTTTTGAAACATGTACTGATTGTACTGATTTTTGATCATTTTAACATAAAAAATAATTTTCTTCTAAAATTTAATATACAAATTTGAATTTCCATAAAATAAGTCATCGGAGTAGTTTTTTATAACTTATGACAAAGATATTATTTGAGTTAAATCAATTCTAAAAAGTTTAGAGTTCGTTAATCAAGAGGTTCATTAACGCAAAAATGTATCATGAGGTTATTTTGATCCTATAAGTATGAAAAGGTTTATATGAAAAGACGCCCATAATCTTTGAGGTTTTCTAAACGAAAAGTTCACGGGATGATGGATTTTTTATATTTTTAGAAATATAATGTAACTGCAACAATTCAAATGACTCTGAGATGTTCGATGAGGTAATGTCTTAAAGGCGTGATTAGACGAGAGAGAATTCCCATAGATTTAAATTAAAAAACAACTCTGTGGTAACTTTTAAAATTGGAATGTCAAATAAAAATTTTAATATATATTTTTTATTTACTTTAATTCGGTTTCCAATCTACAAATTATTGACTAAATGTGCGAAAACAAATAATAATATTATGAAAATGGTAAGCAAAAACAAGTATGTATTAAAGAAATGAGATTTGACACAAAGTCAAAAGTATATTACCACAGAGTTGTGTTTTACTTTAAATCTAGGGGATTTCTCTCTCGTCTAAACGCGCCTTAAGAATTTATTGTACAAATCACTCGGAACATCAGCCGCTATTTAAAAAACATGTGCTTTTTATCTGGGAAGTTTTATAAAAGACAGAGTTATCAAAACTTATGCGAAAAAGTCATCAGAATTTAAGGGATTTTCTTAAATTCAAAAACTGTGGGTTTTTGTTTGTTATAATTTCTGCGCTGATCAACGATCAACATTCAAATGAAGTTGTTTGAAGTCAGTTAAATTGTTTGCAAAATAACGACAACAGTTTAAGGCAGTTGTTTTTTAACCTTTGTTTTTAAACAGCTATTTTAAACAGTTGTTTTTACTAAAACACTAATTGCCCCAAGTTTGCTAGTTAAACCGAATTTTTTTGAGTGATGAAAAAATTATCAGTGTTATGCCATAGAAAAGAGTTTTTATAGAGGTATTTCACGAAAATATAAACGTAAAAACTTGGGCGTACTGATTTGAGTTCAAAAAAAAAATGGCCACCCTAGTCATAATACAACATTTTTAAAACAAGAAAATAAAAAAAAATCATTCATGGGGGAGTTTTAGAAATTGCATTCGGTGCGTGAACTTTTTTCACCGAAATGACCGGAAAAATAGATTTTTGTTATTTGTACAACATTGCCCATAGCGTGGTGGGATGGACTTTTTTTGTCCAAAAAAAGTTATAACCCTATTGTAGGTATGTTTGCAAAAAATGTTGAAATTAATAAAATAATGGAAGTAAAATAATGGTGGGATCAAATTTTTTAAAATGTTTTGAATGGGAGCCCCCTTAGGAAGTGGAAATAGGGGTAAGGTATGTTCACGAAAAATGTTGGGGGCAGAAAATTATTGGAGGTTCGTCTCACATTGCACCACTCCAGGGGCGTTTCTAGGGCAGATTTGGGGCTTTTTGAGGATTTTTACCTCTTTACGCCCAACTTTGACCCCGATGAGGGGTCATATGGCCCCACCCCACCGCCCTCATTTTTTGGATCATTTACAAATTTACTCATTTACAAATTTTGAACGATAAATCGGGCTATTGCCAACAAATTGAAGCCCATTTTGCTCAAATTTGGTTTGTGTGTTTTCTACACTTATTTAGGGACTAAGTAATGATAGATTGAATCGGTCCATGTGTGGACTTGGGACCTATTTTCCGGGAAACAGTGGTGTAGGATATTACATTCTTGTTTAATAAAAATAAATTTACATTTTTTAAGTACAATGAGGGTCAAAAGAGTATACTTTTTTAGTCAAGTCAGTACAATCCTGAAAATGTGATTTATCATCCCTGATGTACTGTGTTTTTTGTACTGTAATGACTTTGGTCTAAATTCAAACACTATACTGCGCCTATCGACATAAAGATTGACCTCCTCTCATTTTACAAACCAAAGCAGATTTTTGTAAAAATCATATTTTAGTTAAAACACCTCAATTCAACAGAATACTATGGTACCAAAGGTCACATTCGGATTCGGCACATCAAAAACATTAAGGAAAACCTATTTTGGTGTCTTCGGTTGAGTTGATGCGTTTTAACTCCAAAATGATGTTTACATAAATACTATTTTGTTTTGCTTATGAAGAGATCAATCTTCATGTCGGTAGGCGCACTATAGGGTTCGAATTTAGAACAATGGTTTCTTGGGAAAATTTCTCATAGATTTTGGTTTTTAGTTTCTTTTGGGCCATTCAAATCGACCCGTCCTATTAAACATGGTAGGACAGCCCCTAATGGAATCAGTTGCAAACATGGTACCTTTTGTAGAATCACCTTTCAACAAGAGCTCATATAAGCAAAATCAGCAGTTAACTTTATATACTACATACATACATAAATATTTTTTGTAAATCTTGAAAAATAGCTTACCAAAACTATAGATTGTGTTGAATTTCCATTTGTGTAGTTTCTGCGCTTTGTTGGAACTTCTTGTTCATTTTGGGACGAACTGACACTTAAATCCCGATTACGCTTTTTACGCGATAGACTCAAACTCATTTTGTTCATATATTTTATTCCTATGCGGAAAATAAAATCTTTTTCTTCTAATTTACAGTTTATTCTCAAATTCTTACAAGTTTATTGTAAAATTTACTTAAATTCCTTCGATGAACAACGCTATTTGGCGGCGAATAGACAAAAAATTAATTTTTAAATGCAAAATTACAAAAATCATTGATACCAACTATTTAATAAAAATATCTGTGGAGCCTGGACAGAACAAGCACGGCACGGTGGATGCATGAACGATTGCTTGATACAAATAGCGTTGCCAGGTACTTATTTTGTCCCAAAAAAAATAACAAAATGCCCCAAAAACTCCATAATCAACATACACGCAAAAAAATATTTTACCAAACTCTTGGGAGAAATCATTGTATTCCCAAAGAAAATCGTAGTAAATTCAACTGAAATCATTGTTGATTTTGACCCTACAAATATTTATGTTGATTTCAACATTAATGGTTGTCAGTTTTTGTAAAAGCTGATTAACTCGTATTTTTGTTGGATCTATTCGTATTTTTGTTAATCATACTCGTTTTGTTTTGTATATTCATGCAATTTTATTTATTAAAATGAAATTCTTATTTGTGTTGTAAATGTTATTTTATTTAATTGGATATTTTCACAATATTTTTTCGGGGTTTTCATTAACTCATTATTTTCACATAAACTTATTTTGTTTTTAAATAATATTTTTTTGTTTCCTTGGACTGTGTTGTATTTCGCTGTTGTTTTGCTGTCGGCAATCATTTTACGTGATTAGCTTCTGGGGTTTTTAGAAAGATTCCAAATCACAAATTGCTAAAAAAAAAAATAAAAAATTGCTTTGTTAATGAATTAAATAACAAATATATTTAATTACTCACCAAATATTTTCTAATAAAAAAGATTTTTTTTGAGAAACATCCCTTCTGTACAAGACAACAAAAATTTACAAATGGCGATCAGCAAAAACAGTGTTGCACATTTCATGTACTTATATTTTATACAATTTTTCCAACTATGTATTTTTCAACTATTGAATTTTGTAATATCAAAATTGATTTTTGTTAAATTCTGTTAAACTTAATCTACAATGGGATTACTAATTTTTCTACTAAGATATTTCTACGAGTGCAATTAAGAACAATCAAAACAAAAACAACAAATTGCGGAAAATGCATTCCGCTCCAATTGTGAGTAATGTATAAGTTGTTTTTTTTTTTGCGTGTATAACGCACCATCTACACGTGGGAGAATTTTTTCATGGAAGCAGAGATAACGTCGGCAGAGAAACAGTTGGGAAATTTCAATATTTATATCAATATCAAATGGTGTGGAAAACGAGCTGCAATTATTCTTATGAAATTTCATAATTTGCAATCAGCCGTGGAATAACTATGTATGTTTTTCATCATAAATATATGTACAATCTATTATTTAAGCACATACATTTGTTTATACACTTATTTTTAATTGTTTTATTTTATTTTTCCTTTTTTCGACGTTATTTATACCAAAAAAACAATTGTAAACATATAAATATAAGTGAATTTGACACTTGATCTCAAGGGATTGTTGTTATGAGATTTCTCATGACAACTATCTGATGAGATCAAATACTGAGACTAATATTTAGTCCACACCTGAGAAAAATTTCCTTGCGATTGATTTTGACGTTTCTTAATACAAATATCTCAGTGTTTCTCCCAGGTGTAGACAGCGGGTAACCCGCTGTCTACACCTGGGAGAAATACTGAGAAATTTGTATCAAGAAACGTCAAAATCAATCGCAAAGAAATTTTTCTCAGGTGTGGACTAAATATTAGTCTCAGTATTTGATCTCATCAGATAGTTGTTATGAGATATCTCATAACAACAATCTGATGAGATTGGATGAGATCAAGTGTCAAATTCACTTATATTTGTATGTTTACAATTGTTTTTTGGAGCAAATGGCGTCGAAAAAAGGAAAAATAAAATAAATCATTAAAAAATAAGTGTATAAACAAATGTATGTACTTCAATAATAGATTGAACATATATTTATGATGAATAACATATATAGTTATTCCACGGCTGATTGTAAATTATGAAATTTCACAAGAGCATTTGCAGCTCGTTTTCCACACCAATAGATATTGAGATAAATGCTGAAATTTCCCTACTGTTTCTCTGCCGACGTTATCTCTGCTTTCATGAAAAAATTCTCCCACGTGTAGATGGTGCGTAAAGAAAAGAGAGATGGTAGTTTTGTGACAACTATTGTGAATGATATATCAATGCAGCCAACATAAGGAGATTTTCAAAATTATGTTTGACATTTCTGCTAACGAATAAATATGCCGCAAATCATTTTTACAATTTTTCATTAATTCCAATATTTTACTAAATTAATAGTTATTTCAACAACAAGTAAGTGATAAAAAAAACAAATAGGCTAATGAATCAACAAGAGTTTATTACACTAACTAAAAATCATAGAATTGAAAACATGGCAACAAGTGTTTGTGCCTTCAGAGAAGACAAAGGACAAAAAATTTATGATTTTCCTAAACTTACTGCTGTAATTAGTCAATTACAGTATGAATTTGACAATTACAAATATACGGTTTATCGATGTGCCTCAAAATTTGTATCATTACAAAAAGTTTTTTTCAGTAAGTAATTCCAAGTCCCTAATATTATATATGTATGTTAGAGTGTCCCTTATTTTGGAAATGTTGGAAATCTTGAGACGGTACCCGCTCATTTTTTTCCTTTTGACTTAAAAATAACTCAGGAAAAATTTTACGCCCCTAGGACCACGCCTTCCCTACGCGACGGGCCCTTAAAGAGCGGGGCCTAAAAAATCATTTTTCCATACAAACCAAAAAATTTTTTTTTTGATTTTTAATTTTTTTGTTATTATTTATTATATTACTTGGTTTGCTTATTCACAACAAAAAATTTGATTTTGGTGGGATAAGTCTTTCAGCGCTAAAAAATTTTTCGCAAAAAAAAATTTTGAGCCGCCGGGGTCCTACAGTAAAAAATTTTTAAAAAATATTTTTTTTTAGTTTTGACCAGCAACGGTTTTAGCTGCTATGTTGCTTTAAATGATATATATTCATAAAAAAATATTTTTTGTATCTGTGACATCTTAATCGTGTTCTAAAAAAGGGTAAAAAATGCATTGATGATTTTTTTCGATACACGATAAAAATGTCACAAATATGAATAATATTTTTTTTGGAATATATATCATTAAAAACAACATAAAAACTAAAACCATTGCTTTTCAAAACTAAAAAAAAATATTTTTTAAAAATTTTTTACCGTAGGATTCCTACGGCTCAAAATTTTTTTTTTCGAAAAAGATAAAGATGTCACAGATATGAATAATTTTTTTTTTGGAATATATATCATTTAAAGCAACATAGCAACTAAAACCGTTGCTGGTCAAAACTAAAAAAAAATATTTTTTAAAAATTTTTTACTGTAGGACCCCGGCCGCCCAAATTTTTTTTTTGCGAAAAATTTTTTAGCGCTGAAAGACTTATCCCTCCAAAATCAAATTTTTTGTCGTGAATAAGCAAACCAAGTAATATAATAATTAATAACAAAAAAATTAAAAATAAAAAAAAAAATTTTTTGGTTTGTATGGAAAAATGATTTTTTAGGCCCCGCTCTTTAAGGCCCCGTCGCGTAGGGAAGGCGTGGTCCTAGGGGCGTAAAATTTTTCCTGAGTTATTTTTAAGTCAAAAGGAAAAAAATGAGCGGGTACCGTCTCAAGATTTCCAACATTTCCAAAATAAGGGACACTCTAATGTATGTACATAAATCAATTTATTTTCCAACTGCCAGCTAGCAATATACCATATAAATTGGTTTTGGCTGTAATGGAGCGACATGGCATACGTGATGGTGATGTTAACTTAATGGTGCCACCATTTCAATTGACCTCTCTTATACACGATGTGTATTATGCATGCGAAAAATTGGGACATTTTACAAAAACACCATCCTATTCCTTGGAGTCATCTACAGCAATTTTGTCTAATTTCTTTTGGAATATATATGATCCGTAAGTTAATCATAAACATACTTTTATTAAATTTGTTTACATTTATAAAATAACATTATTTTAAAGACATCGTCGTCATTCCATATCATTGCTGGAGATTAAAATAACATTTCTACTCTTGTGCAAATTGTATGCTTCTGACCAAATGATTATCGAATTTCACAATTTAATTAATCATAAAAAAACTAAATGTGTATCCAAATTGAATTTTGAGTATATGTTAAACATTCTTGCAAAGATATTCTCTTATATTGGAGAAGGAGCAGCATATGGAGCACAAAATATACCATTAGTTATGGATCAATGTTATGCTAGAGTAAGTTATGTTCTTAATTTAAATAATGTAAATTCATGGGGCCAGAATTTATCTTTTATTGGCTTAACATATTTAATATTTATCAGATACTAGAGGTGGGCGCGTGAGTGACTTAAATAACACTCGCGACATTCAATCACGCATACTCACAATCATATGAGTAAATTTAAGAAAACTCACACTTCTAGAATACTGATTAAATAGTGTAATTCAAGTATTTTATGGTTTATTATTTTTTTGTTTTTTTAAAAACCGGTACCAGGATCATAACCGGGAATACCGGTATTCCCGGGAATACCGGTATTCCCGGGAATATATCTAGAACCGGGAAATCGGTACCAGAACCGGGAATACCGGTATTCCCGGGAATACCGGGAAATGGGGGGCACTAGTTTACATTGAACACTGTTTCAGCAATGCACTATGACCGAAAAACCCCAAGTCAACGCAAAAAATATTTCTCAACAAGCTAGCCTCACCAAATTTGGTATGGACTCTTCTACTGTCAAAATATTCTAGTAGCCCGCCCATAAGGGGGATTTTCGAAAAAAAAATAATGCTCACAAAACTGTATTTACTAAAAATCTCCCTTTATAATTTGTAGTGTCCGACCGAATATTCGTTAGGCCCAATAGCACTATTTGGCTCATATTTAGCTTCGATCACATTATTTGTACTCACTTGTTGTTCTCACTTGTTGAAAAACATATTCAAGTAGAACAACACGTTTTTAGTGATAGTAATTTATTAAAAATATTATTTTTTTGAGTAAATTACGTTTTTTTATATAATTAAAAAATGTTTTGAGTGTAAAATGTTTTTGATTGTAATTTTTTTTTTTAAATTAAAAAAAATTTTGACTGAAAGAAACACTGTAATGTATTTTGTAGCTTACCACTAAGTTTCAAAGCGTTTTTAGGTATTTTTCAACACGTGAATTTGCGAAAAAAACCTATCCAAAATTTACAGTTTTTCTAATAACTCATTCGTTCGCACTCGTTCGCATACAATAAAACCTGAGTTTCTACGAAGAATTACATGTATAACGCAGCTTTAACAATTTTTAACATTTTAAGTTATGCTTCACAAAAGACGATAAAACTATTTACAATTATACAAAAAATTGTGGTTGAAATAAAGCCATAGGCAATAAGGCAATATGACCTTATTTCCCAATGAGTTGAGAAATAAGACCATATGGCCTTATTACCAACCACTGTTGGAAATAAAGCCATATATGGCTTTGTTACTCATTTGTAAATTTTTAAAAATGTTTGTCATTATTTTGCGTGTTTTATATTTCCACGTATATCCTGCCACCAAAAAAAATATTTAGCAAAGTCGCTAAATTAATTTATGGAGTTTGTAATCCCTAAGCCCGGCCAAAACCCGGCTACACAAAAAAAATTTTTTTTGTTAAACATTCTTTAAATTAAAAATCCTGCTAAAAAATGGCGCATCTAGGCCCCTCTGAGTTCAGAGGTTCCTGATATACGTGGGTTTTTAATTTGGAGATAGTTAAACAAAGTTTTTTTTGCGTAGCCGGCCTTCGGCCGGGCTTACGGTGGGGTTTTTGGGTGGCATGATTTACGTGGAAATATATTTCCACATTTCCACGTGGAAATATATTTCCACTGATATAGCTTATTTTCCACTTTGGTTGCAAAATCAATATGACTATTGCTCAATAGTGTTGGTAATAAGGCCATATGGCCTTATTTCCCATTGAATTGAGAAAAAAGGCCACATGGCATTATTGGCTATGGCTTTATTTCACCCCCCATAAAATTACCCACAAAAAACACCAAAATAAATACGAAATAAATTTTTTTATCTAAATATGTTAACAAATAGTAAAAATACTCACCTCAAGTACTAAAATTCATATTCGCATAGTTTTTTTTAACACAAAATATATTTAAAAAAAATATATATATATATAACTAATATATATATGGGGCATTCCATGTGAAATCGGACACTTTGAAAAACTTTTTTTTTAGATTTTCCCAATTTGTTTACAGTTTTTAGTACCCTTCGAAAACTCCTTTGTGGTAAATTTTCAGATTTTTTTGATGACCCGTTCAAAAGATATCGAATTTTTAAAAATTGATAGTTTGTTCCTTTACTCAAACTTCTTTTAATCATAACTTCTTCAATAATGGTCCAAATTTCAAATTTTTTTTTTCAAAATTTTTGTTTTTCTAAATACTTTCTAAAAAAAAATCCCAAAAAATTCTTAAAAGCGCTCTAGTATGCGATTTTTAAGTTTTAAAATTTAAATCTCATTTTTGAAACTGTTTGTACTCTTCGATTTTTTTGTAATTTTTTTGTGTAAGACTTCTATCAATTCTACAAATTTTTTGCCCAGGACGATCGTGGGATAACGATTATTACTATTTTTTAAAATTTTTTTAAAAAATTTTATTGTAATTTTTCAATCTTAAAATCATTTTTACTGCTCCAATGGTGCGTCATATAGGGGTCCTTTATAAGACCGACCCCCATTAATTTTTACGTCTTAACATTTCTTTGGAACAAACTAATACCCTATCTCCAATTTCTAAGGGGGCTCCCACACAAAACGACATTTTTTAAAATTTGTTCAAACCGCTTTAACTGCCCTAATAGTGCCCTTAGAGCAACAAAATGTATGATCGACCCACAATATTTTTTTAGTCCAAACATTTTCTCTGAACACACCTACCCTTTATCTTTAACTGTTAAGGCGGTCCCCATACAATTTTTTTTATTTTTTGTAAATTTGTTTTATTTAATCAGCTTCTACCGGTCCAATGGTGCGTCCGAGAGGGGTCATTAGTGAGACCGACCCCCATTTATTTTTACCCTACAACATTTTTTCAAAACATACCTACGCCCTATCTCCACTCCCTAAGCCCTATCTCCACTCCCTAAGTATATTTTAAATTTGGACCATTATTGAAGAAGTTATGATTAAAAGAAGTTTGAGTAAAGGAACAAAATACCAATTTTTAAAAATTCGATATCTTTTGAACGGGTCATCAAAAAAATCTGAAAATTTACCACGAAGGAGTTTTCGAAGGGTACTAAAAACTGTAAGCAAATTGGGAAAATCTAAAAAAAAAGTTTTTCAAAGTGTCCGATTTCACATGGAATGCCCCATATATATAACTATAAAACTAAGTTGCTTCACGACTTGTAACAAGAGTTACAAAAACTGTAAACTTTAGCAGCTGTTTACACAAAAACTTAACTTTTTTTAATTTTTTCTTATCAATATATTGGGAATTGAACACAATCAAAAATTTTTTAAAGATCTATACTTGCAAAATTGACATTTTGCCGCCAAAATTGAAAATTCAGCCAAAGTGCAATGTCCGAATTTTTACTAATGGCCGTATTCAAAATGGAAAACGAGTGCCTAACATTGAGTGTCTAACTTTTTTATTTGCAATTTTCATTAAGGAAAAGTAAGACTCTCGATGGAAGTCAACATTTTATAATTTTAATAAACCCGGTAAAAAATGTTCGTATATGGAAACATATACGAGGATATATGGCTACATATATGAAGATATATGACCATATACGAACCATATATGGACACATATGTACAGATATGAACATATGTGTGGTCATTAGGGCTATACGTTTTTTACATTTTTTGAAAATATCAAAATTGGCATAGCACAGTCATATAGACCATGAAAAACTATAAAGAAATTTGTTTTCACTTTTTCGCGGATGTTAAAAAAGTACACGCACCAAACGCGATGAAGTTTTAAATTACTATTTTTGTATTTTTTTTTATATTGCAAAATTTAGCTATTTTAACTATGATTCCGCTTTAATCAAGTCCGAAACTAAAACTAAGGTAGGCGGGGAAGGTACCCGTGGGGTACTATCCACCTTCCCAACAACATTTTAACGTTCATTTTAATACCAAGTTACCAAACTGAGCTTTACCCAATATGTGCCTTTATTTGTGGAAAATATTTTGACATATAGTTCTCAGATCACTGATTTAGGGAAGATGACTTTAAATCTCTGGAGGAGTCGCTAGGTAGATTTAAAAACGCTCAGATGCTTCTTAAGATATTGGGAAAAAGAAGAATCAATAATTCCAAACCAGCAAAGAAGTAATATTTGCGCGGAATGGGCCACTATGGTGGTGGAACTTTAAATCTAAAGTTTATTTCCTTCAATAAATAAACATTAGAATTTTTTTAACATTTTTACTTGTTGTTAAATAAAAAATACATACATTTTGTGTTAATAAAAAAAATCTTGAGGACTTTTAGAAAATGCATTTGGTGCGTGTGGTTTTTTTTGCAAAATGATCGGAGAAAGCGATTTTGTTTAATAAAACAACATTGTCCATCACGTGGTGCTATGCCAAAAATTTGGTTATAGCCCTAGTGGTCATACATAATTATGTATGAATCATATACGTCCATATACGTTAAGTAAACCCATATGTAAATATATGCCATACATGTACATTAGGGTGCACCAAAAAAACGAAGTTGTTAGATATTGACCGGGCCCCCCCCCCCCTAGAAATGTGCATTTGGGGGTAAAAACATGTCTCACAAAATTTTAGGAAAATCGGATATGGGGAAGACCTGCCGCATCGGCCCTGAAGTTTGAAAATCGAATTACAAGGGGAAAATATGACTTTTTATCCATTTTCTCAATTTTTTCGATATTTTGAGTAAAGTTTGAATTCAAATGGTCACAGAATTGTGATTTGGAGTAAAATGTCTATCAAATAAGATATTTAATACTAAAATCGGTTGAAAATCTGCCATGTTATTACAACTTCCCCAGGCAACTAACGTGTGTCAGACCATTTAATCAAGGGATTCGAGCCCCATTTTTTAAATTTATTGAAATTACCCAGGCAGAAATTACGACTCTTCTAAAAATACAATACCATTATAACATTGGAAATACAAAAATACGACTTTAAAAATTCAATACCTTGAAAACAAAAAATTCAATACCATTACAACATTGGATTTTAAAAGAACCAACGTTACATAAGAGTTTAAAATTATAATCCGCAAAGGTTTACTATGGTAAACTTTTACAAAATTTCTGACTTTATTTTATTTAATTATTTCTTTATACCTTTTTTGACAATAGAAAATATTTTTTTTTGTGTAAAATTGCCACTGCATATTTTTTTTTTCATTATGAAATGTGCAAGGTGAATAAGGGTTCTATAGTCGAAAAGTCGATTAATTGATTTTTGTATAAAAAATCTAAATGTGCTTTTACTTTCGACTTTTTAGTTTTTTCACTTGGTGGCAGATGAAAAAAAAATTTTCGCAAAAAAAAAAAAAAAATACCAAAACACTCAAATGGCAGCGGAGTAACGAGTTTAATTACAACTTAAAAGTGTGATTGAAATTGTCGTTCTTATTATTATTATTATGTTAAAAAAATCTAGTTCCCGACGTAGATTCTTAAATTTTGAACATACGACGTTAAACTCAAAAATCGGTCCACCCGTTTGATCTGTATTTTGGTTTTGTTTAAAAGCTGTAACTTTTTTGTTTCTGACAATTTTTATATTAAATTTTGGTAGAAGTCGAAATATTAAATAAAAAAATATTGCATTCTTAAGTGTGAACCTCTTTAATCTTTGGCGGTTCGTTGTTACCATGAAGCAGAAAGTGTTTAGTAAATTTTTGTTATACCCTCCAACTACAGTATGGAGGGTAACGCATCATCCGTGTGTAACGCATCAAACTACCCGTCTAGGACCCCATTAAGTATATATATTTATAATCAGTGATCGATTCTAAGACATTCTAGCGATGTCCGTTCGTCTGTATGTCTGTCTGTCCGTCCGTCTGTAGTTAACACGATGCAGTCCAAAATAAAAGAGTTAGGCTCCCAAAATTTGGCACGAATATATCTTATGTTTCTAGGCAGGTTAAGTTCGTAAATCAGCAAAATCAGACCAGGGGAAAAAAATTCCCCCTTGAAGAACTTAACCAATCTCTAAAAAATATCATGTTTTTACATGATTTTTTGTGTATTTATTTAACAAATGCAACATTTTTATGCTACAAGAAGTTCAAAGTCCTGCATTTGGACCTAGAGGATTAGAAAATTTAGTTTTTTGTCCCCATTTTGTGAGCGTTGATTAAAAAAAATTGTTTAAATAATGATAACCTTGTATTTCTTTAGTACAAAAAGCATAAGAATTAATTTTTAAACCTATATTTCGGAAGGAATATTGGAAGAATATAGGAAGATTCGACACGGCCATATTTAACGCTCTTACTTGTTATTTCCGTTATCGAAATAAAGAATTCACCAATCTTTCCAATTATCAAAATACTGTTACTGTTAATTTGGATTTATAAATCAAAAATTTTCGATTTATTTTTACTTATTTTCGGTACACAACCTTGATAAAAATATTAAAATTTTAACTTACAAAAATATCGGCTTCTACAGGTTGGAAAAAGTCGGCTTTTTAAAAAAGTCGAATTTTCGAAAATTGACAGTCGAATTTTTAGAAAAGTCGAATTTTTGTTGCGACTGTATAACTCGGATATTAAAAAAAATATTTTGAAAATATTCTATTTATTTAAAATTATTTTTATATGTATACTGTATTTCTAATATAAAACACCCCAAAATAGCGCCAAAAATATGTCGAAATAACGTTACCAGTGTTGTCTTTTAACACCATCCTAAGGTCATAAACTTATTATTACAATGTTATTTTAATCCAGTAAATTTGATTTTTTGGTGTTGTGACGACGTCGGAAACAAAAGTCAGGCGATTGTTTTTTGGCGTTATCATTTCAATGTTATAGTAACACCATAAATTTTGTAAATAGGATCTCATTTTGGTGTTGGAATGCCCTCCGCCAACGCTATTCTGACGTTATTCCGATTGCATTTTTCTGCCTGGGTATCTACTGTAACAATATTTTTTTATTCTTCAAGTCCCAATGTACTAAGAAGATAAATATTTTGCATATTGCGTCTTGCTAACTTGTTTTAAATAAATGCTAAAGTGGTCTGAATTTTTCAACACTATTTTCAAATCTCCGATTTTAAATTTTTATTTTTTTGTTAAAGAAGTTTTAAAAAATCGACTATTGGAGTTTAAGGATTTGTTAAACACATATAAAGGAATAAAAACCCCGAAAATTGTAGGCGTTGCTGTTTTCATTTGGCTATTACAGAGATGTAATTTTGGCGGATTTCGGGAATGTAGTGATTTTTGGCACTTTTTTAGCTTTTATTTATTTTTTTTTGTTTTTTTTTTTACAAACTTCATATGTTTTGGACCGAATTATATCAACACGAGATAGAATACTTCAATTCTCAAAATTAGGGCAAAATTGAGATATAAAAATTGCCCCTGTTAAGGGTCAAAGGTCAAATTTTAGAAAATTTTGAATTTTTAAACATTTACAGATTTGCTGGGTGGATTTTGCTGAATCTACTTGATGTTATTTTAATTGGTCTAAACTATATGGCAAATAATTAAAATTTAGAAATTTAACCCTTAAGTGCTGTTGGGGCCTATATTTTTTTCATTTAATGGATGTAATGTAAGTGTATTTTGTTCAAAGGGTCGAATAGGCCCCACCAGCACCAAAGGGTTAATAATCTGAATTTAAATAAAAAGACATATGCTAAGACCTTTTAAAATGACATCAAGTAGTTTCATATATTTCCACTCAGAAAATCTGTTAATGTTTAAAAATTCAAAATCTTCTAAAATTTTACCTTTGACCTTTAGTTGGGGCAATTTTTAATTTCTCAATTTTGCCCTAAATTTGCGAATTGAAGTATTCTATCTCGTGTTGATATAATTCGATCCAAAACATATGAAAATTGTAAAAAAAAAACAAACAAAATAAATAAAAGCTAAAAAAAGTGCCAAAAATCACTACTTTCGCGAAATCCGCCGAAATTACATAACTGTAATAGCCAAATGAAACCAGCAAATCCTACAATTTTCGGGGTTTTTATTCCTTGATATGTGCTTAACAAATCCTTAAACTCCAATAGTCGATTTTTTAAAATTTCTTTAACAAAGAAATGAGAAGATTTTTTATAAACGCACGCATATAATTTTTGCTCCGTCTTTTTCGATAAATTGTTCTTTAAGTAATGTTAATTAAAATCGGTGCATTACATTAAAAAAAACCACAACACAACAGCTACACGTAGCTATAAATATTTTTGAAAACAACATATTAGTAGTGACAAAATTTTTTAAACAAAAGTTAAAATTACAATTTAATTACAATATAAAAAAAAATAAAAACTTTCGTACATACTTATAAACCGAATTTTAAAACTACATTTACAAAGCAACAAAACAAAAGGAAATAAGAAAATTAAATGTCGAAACGAAAACAACAATCTCCTAATACAAAGAACAACACTCTGTCAACTCCAGCATTAAAAACAATAAAGCTGGATGATGGAAATTTAACGTTAAAGTCAATCTTAAATGAAATGAGATCTATGGAGGAGAGAATGCAGACACATGCGGAATTAATTTTTAATCGTTTGTCTAATGAAATTACTTTACTGGAAACTAAACTCATAGATAAAATTGAGTGTGAGATCAAACTTATAACTGAGAGAGCAAATGAGATTGAAAATCGAATTGCCGTTATTGAAAGTGATTTGAATGTTGTTGACAAATTAACAGCTGAAATTAATGCTTTAAGAAAAGAAATAGATGACATAAAAAAAGTAGATAAACAAACAAATAATACAGTCAAGGATATTTCATCAGACGCACTAATTTTTGGAATTAAATTTAATGAAAGCGAAAATCTTAAAAGCATTTTTAATCAAGTCTGTTTCTCAATTGACTTTTTGACACCTCAAATACGTGACATATTTCGAGTTCCACCTAAATCTGAGAAAAATAGGGATACAGCTGTAATTGTAAAATTTTACACACCTTTTGATAGAAATCGCACTCTAAAGGCTTTTTCTGAATTTCGTAAACGGACCAAGAGTACAGTATCCATGCGCTCAGCTGGTTTTGAGTGGGATACTACTTTCCGTATATATGAAAGTCTGGACATTAAAAATAGAAAAATTCTTCAAATTGCTTTAAAACATAAACTCGAGTCAAATCTCTGCAGTGTATTCTCAGTAAGAGGAAAAGTTTATGTCAGAGTCCAAAACAAATCTGATGCTATTCACGTTGCCAATGAAAAGGATCTGGAGGAGTTAATATCAAAATAAATAGAAACGAGCTAGCAACAACATTTTTTTTTTTTTTTTTTTATGATATTTATTTTATTTAATTATTTCTTTTTATTTTATTATATTTCTTTTTCATTATTATCATGGCAGGCTTTAACAGGAGTAATGGTGTTAATTTAAGAAACTCCACTTTACTAAATATATTGTGTAAACAGAGATGCGGACTGAACGTTGTGCATTTTAACGCAAGAAGCTTAAATGGTTTGAAACTTGATGATGTTAGAAACACCTTTGAAAACTCAAGAGTTGATGTGATTTGTGTCACTGAGACTTGGTTCAACAAGGATGTTTCTATATGTCATTACAGGATAAATGGGTATAATCTATATCACAATAGTAGGGGAGCGGATAGGAAGGGTGGTGGTGTTGCCGTATATTGTAAATCAAATCTCAGGTCAAAACTTGTTTCCAAATCAGAAAACTCTGATGTTGAATTCATTAATGTTGAAATATATGACAACGTGACTAGAATGTTAGTATCTTGTGTGTATAACCCCAGCAGGTATTTTAGCCTTGAACCATTCTTTACTAAATTTGACAGCTACATAATAGATTATGATTTTTATGTAACTTGTGGTGATTTTAATGTCAATTTATTATTGAATGATTCCTATAGCAGTGAATTGCATGATTTGGTGTGTTCTGTGGGATTATCATTTGTTAATTGCCAAATGCCGACTCGCTTTTCCCCTAACGACAATCCTAGTCTACTAGATTTGTTCTTATTGTCAGATATGAGATCTCTTCTCTTATTTGACCAGATGTCATTTGTATCTGATCATGACCTTTTATTTTGCTCTGTAAATGTAAACCTCAATAGAGATGAAACTCCACAGATAATAACTTATAGAGATTATAATTCAATTGACTACTCTGCACTGTTTTTTGATATTTCCAATCTCAATTTATCTGATTGTTGGTATGAGCCTACAGTGGATGGTAAACTTAATGTTTTTCTATCCTCAGTGCAAGATGTTTATAATCGGAATGTTCCCGTGCGTAGCTTTCAAATTAGGAACAGCTCATGTCCATGGTATACTTCGCATGTAAAGCAATCAATTCAGGAACGTAATAGGTGTTATAATGTATGGAAAAAGCGGCGTACTACTTTTAATCGGGTCCTGTATACAAGAGCTAGAAATCGTGCCAGTCTAGTAACCCGAGAAGCCAAGAAAACGTACTTTGCTCGGAAATTGAATACGTCCCTGACTTCTGGGCAGTTATGGAAGAATATTAGGAGTTTAGGTGTTCATTCTCGTCAAGTATCTAACTGCTGTTTAGATCCTAACGCGCTAATCGAATTTTTTTGTGGAGAAGGGATGGCAAACTCAGATTTACCTAGCCTCCAGCCTTCGGCTGTCTGTCGTAGTACCTTTCAGTTTTGTGCAGTTTCTGAAGTTGATGTATCTTTGGCTGTGATGATGAACATTAGATCAAATGCTGTAGGTGAGGATGGTGTTTGTATAAAATTTTTGAAAATAGTATTGCCATATTTAATTGGTCCTCTTACCCATATTTTTAATCATTGTATTACTACATCTACCTTTCCGAAACTATGGAAAGTTGGGAGGATTACACCGATAGCCAAAATAACTAATGCGTCTGTCCCTGAAGATTTTAGGCCGATTAGTATTCTTTCTGTTTTATCAAAAGTATTTGAGTGTTTGATGTCCCGTCAAATAACGGATTATCTTAGTGAGAATAATTTACTATCTCCGCTACAATCAGGGTTTCGATTGGGTCACAGCTGCTCAACTGCAGCGTTGAAGGTGCTCGATGACATTAGATCAGAGTATGACATGGGAAACTTGTCATTAATGTGCTTATTGGATTTTTCAAAAGCCTTTGATAAGGTGGATCACTCGATACTGTGTTGGAAACTAAGAAATTTGTTTGGGTTTGAACTAGCATCTGTTGGTCTTGTTAGGGATTACTTATCTGAGCGTCTTCAGAAGGTCATAGTTGATGGAAGAGAGTCTTATCTTAAAGAAGTAACTTCTGGTGTTCCGCAAGGTTCTGTACTTGGTCCTCTTTTATTTAGTATTTTTGTAAATGATGTGTTCAGTGTATGTAATTATGTTAAGATGCATGCATACGCAGATGACATTCAACTGTATATATCAAATCGGATTGGTCTTTTAGAAGATACGTGCTATAGACTAAACGAGGACTTAAGATCGATTAGCAGATGGGCTGAGGTAAATAATCTGACACTAAATCCCTGTAAATCTTTAGTTTTGCCTATCAGTAAGTATGAATATGATTTTATACATTTTCCTACAATAAGCCTGGGGAATACTTCTCTTAACTATGTTAAGAAAGCTAAATATTTAGGCTTTTATATAAACTCCTCGTTATCCTGTGGTGACCATATCAATAATGTGATTCGTAAAGTCTACCTGACATTACGTAATCTACGAATGTCGTCAAACTTTACACCGATTGAGTTAAAAAGGCGTCTTGTTGTCCAACTGATTCTTCCACTAATAACCTACTCTGCGGAGGTCTACAGTAAACTTGATTCGCACTCCCTTCATAAATTGGAGGTCTCTTTTAATAACGCAACTCGCTATGTCTATGGTCTGCGCCGTTTTAGTAGTATGACTACGTGGAGAACTATGATTCTTGGCTGTGACATTGTTAATTACCTTGACATGAGAAATTTGCTATTCTTACATAGACTTATATACCAAAAAACCCCACCCTACCTTTATGAGAAAATTACCTTTGGTCAATCAACAAGAAACATGACTCTAATTGTGCCCAGACATAATTATTTAAACACTAGTAGACTTTTTTTCATTAACGCCATAAAACTCTGGAATGATTTGCCCAACGATACTAAATTCATTTCATCAAAAAATTTGTTTAAAAATGAACTCTTTTATCATCTGACAAATACAAATAGAAATGCATAAACTTAAACTTATATTTGTTTCGATAAATAAACTATTATGTTAAAAAATAAAAAAAAAAAAAAAAAAAAAAAAAAAAAAACTATATTATTAACTATAGCTTCTTTACTTTATATTGTCTTGACTTAATATATTGTTATTGCAATCATTTTATATTTTAATTACTGTTTTATTATTATTGCTATTTTACTGCTTTTTTTAATTATTTATTGTACTAATTAATTATGTCAATCTTTATGTAATACCCGTTGAACTATAAAAGAATTTATTCTTATTGTTCTAATAATGAAAAAACTAAATAAATCTAAATAAATCTAAAAAATAAAAATTTTAAATTGGAGATTTGAAAATAGTGTTGAAAATTCAGAAAACTTTAGCATTCATTTAAAACAAGTTAGCAAAACGCAATATGCAAAATATTTATCTTCTTAGTACATTGGGACTTGAAGAATAAAAAAATGTTGTTACAGTAGATAATTTCAATATATTTAAAAAATGGGGCTCGAATCCCTTGATTAAATGGTCTGACACTCATTAGTTGCGACCCTAAAAGGTCACTTTCCCGACCCTAGCGTTTTCAAAATTAAAAAAAAAAACAAAATTTGCTCCGTCCTATTACCCAGCAAAAAAAAGCTTACCAATCAACACAACATATGAACTTCTTTTTCAACTAAAATTTCAAATAGATTTAGGTTTTGCAAAAATGGTGACAAAATTAAGTAATTTCTTTTTATTTGGAGCTTTATCGAAATCGAAAAGACGAAAATCGTAGCTGATCCATTTTTCGAGTTGTTAACCCCAATTCGCCATTTTCGTCTAAACTCGACAAGAAATTGCAAATATAACTTATTTCAAATAAAAGCAAACAAATTCACTAAAAGCTGCTTTTTTTGCTAATTTAATACAAGCAATTTGACGTTTAACTACCCTTTGATATATTATATCTTGACGTTAAACTACCATTCGACGATATCTTATCCCTTGTTCACGAAAATGTTCGTCTTTGGCAAAAAAAAAAATAAAGTGCTTATCGAAAGTTCTTAAAAGAAGCAGATACATTTTTGGACTATGAGATTTATTAAGATGTGGGTCAATTGCGTTTCTTATATTCATTTAAGCCCATGGATGAAGTAGTAAGTTGGTCCTAAATCTCCAGCTTGTTTTGACCACAAATCTAAACAGCCGTGGTTCTTATATACGATTTTTAAAGCTGTAAGAAAAGAGGAATGAAATGCCATTACCCGATATTGTCACTATTTTTTTCGTCACTCATCAGTTCATAGTAGTGTTGATAATGTACCAAAAGATTGACACTTGAGTATAACTAATAAATTAGTATAAATATTACAAAAAAATACTCTTACAATCAATCCAAAAGAGTCATGAAATATGTACGTGTCAGGAAGTGGTGAAAAAATCGCTTCTAAATCGCCAAATAAAAATGACATAATCACACCCAAAGTGCCAAGAAATATATACTTCTAAAGAAGTGATGAAAAAGCGCTTCCAAAAGGTCAAATTATATTAGCATCCGGTTCACTACTTCAGATGTTGTGATTCAAATGTTAATATATATCTACATAATAAACACTATAGTGATACATGTAACATGTATCACTATGTACCATGTTATACATAAGTGTCAATCTTTCGCCACTCTTCAGTGAACATACTTTGAACATACTTTGTGTGTCGCGCCCATATTAAATTCATCAGTGTTTCAGTTGAAGAATAAGTACATCTGGTTCATAAGTTGTGGTGAATTTTGTAGTGATTGGTAGGCTCTTTTTTTGCTGGATTGTGGTGAATTTTGTAGTGATTGGTAAGCTATTTTTTTGCTGGGATATTTATCACGATCGGATCATTTTAAGCAAAGATTTAAGCGATTTCGTTTTAAATTTTTAAGGGATATATTTTGCAAAATATTTCTCGCCGATCCACGATTTTTGTTTCGTTGGATTCCCTTCAAAAAGGGGGAATTTAAAAAAATAGTAATGCCAGTATAAAAGACTAATTCTTTTTTTTTCACTCACAACCACGTGAGTAAAATTGAGTTTCTGTCACACTCTTTATTGCTCATGTGCCCATCTCTATCAAATAACTCGAGGATTAAGTAATATTTTTAACTTTTTATAATCTTTAAAGTCTCATAATTTGTCCGGACTAACCGATTATCAATTTCATTGTTTATGGACAACAACGCAAACAAGATTTTTAATTTATGCTAATTTGATAGCATTAATAAAAAGGATAGAAGATACAGAAAAACTAATACATATGAATATGTGTGCATCCTGTCACATGGATAAAATAACTGGTATACGATTCAAATGCCAGTCTTGTAAAGATTTATCACTTTGTTTAAAATGTTTTGCCATTGGCTATAATACAAGTAAACATGATGTTGGTCATCGTATGTATGAAGTATTTACAGAGGTATGCATATAATGTTTTTTTGAATCCATTGAGCTAATATTAATTATTTTTTTTTTTTCTAAAAGGATATACCACCAAAAAAAATATCTCATTATTTTTCTAAATTATGTACGATATTTTTTTGTAATTCTAAAAATTTTAATGAAGAATCTAAGGGTTTTTGTAATACCAATGAAACAATGAATCAAAATGATACAGAGTTAATAACTATAGCTACTAATCGTACTTCTGATGCTTCAACGGTTAGTGTGAGAGCGGCTGCTAATGTTGCCGCCTTAAATTCCAGACAAACTCAAACATCACTTGAAGAACGATCAGATAACTCAAATTTACAAAAAATTGATTGTAAGTTTTATGAAGTTCTTGTTGTCGAATGTGTATAACGATTTTTAATAATTAATAAAATTATTTCAGCATCATTAGCCTGTCTCACTACAACAGCATCAAATGCTTCTAATGTTTCTGGTAAACTTCAAATAATTATTGACAAATTGTTGCAGCAAAATGAGTAAGTTTAAAAAATATTACCTAAATTTTAAGACGATCTAGCAATGTCCGTACGTCTGTCTGTTTAAAAAAAACACGTTCACTTTCGAAAGATCACTCACTTTGTTATTTTCCTGCTCCTGTTTGAATTTAATTTCAGCGAGTTATTTCGGAAACTAACCTTCGTAAAACAATTGAAAATTTCTGAAATAAAATTGATAATTACTGAAATACAATTGATAAATTCTAAAATACAATTGATAATTTCTGAAATACAGTTGATAATATATGAAATACAATTGATTGTTTCTGAAATAAAATTGTTGAACTCTGAAATACAATTGATTATTTCTGGTATAAAATTGATAACTTCTGAAATACAATTGATAATTTCTGAAATACAATTGATTATTTCTGAATCACAATTGATAATTCTGAAATACAATTGATTGTTTCTGAAATAAAATTATTAAACTCTGAAATACAATTGATAATTTCTGAAATACAATTGATAATTTCTGAAATACAATTGGTAATTTCTGAAATACAATTGGAAATGGTGTAGAATTATAATAACTCAAAATAATTGATTTACAGAAAAAAACCTTTAATTTGAAACTGGGTTTTCATTAAAAAAGGCCAGTACATAGAAAATGTTATAAAGGCGTGTTTTCTTCTCAAACCGTGAGTTTAAAAGATATTAACACACATTTTTGACACAATATAAAGCTTGATAAAACGAATAATTCAGTTTCTTTAACTCAAAAATCACGTTTTTAGAGTTATGACAATATTCTATTAAATAAGCGATATGTGGACAGGATTGGATACCGAATAGTATTTAAACAAGTACAAACATATTTTTTTTCGTGGAATTGTTTTTTCACCAATTTAAAAAAAAAAAAAAAAAAAATCAAATATTTTTTACATTGTAAGGGGCAACAATACATTAAGCAAGACCGAATTTACCTATTTTACTTGTTTTTTTTTTTAGAAAACTGGAACTGCAATTACAATGTGTTCAAACATCAACCCAAGATGAAATTTCAAAATTTTTAAGTGATCACCAACAGTTTTTAATGAACATAATAAATGAAATGCGAAATTTTTCGGTAAATAGAACTCTTTTTTTTTCTTTTATAATACATACTATCAAAAAAAGTCTGCCAAAATAAAAGTCCTCAGCAAAATGTGATGCTAATTCAACAAAACCAAAAGATTTATAGATGGCAAACACACAGAATACTAATAAATTTGTTTTAGCCTTTTTGCAGACAGTTGGTTAAGTAAACTTATTTTTTTTTTATTTATTTTTGAATTAAATAGCAAATATCTTCGGAAACTATGACTTCATATCCAACATCTAGTACCCCAAATCGTTCATTGTTTGCAAAAACCACTGCAGGTTTGGATAATTTTAGTGCAGTTTTAAATACACAATCTAATAGTGAAAATAATCTCCAAATATCAATTAAATCCAAAGATAATTTGACACACTCAAGTAAGTAAAGGTTATTTAAAAAAAAAACAGTGAACATTAGAGTTTGAACGCATATTCATTTCCGGTTCTTGGCAAAAATTGTTTTTTGGCCCCTTTAAATTCTACAAATATATATTACCGCTCTTTCTGTTCTTCGTTTTAAATAATTTTAAATTTAGATCAGTGTAGTTTATATTATAAACCTTTTTATTGTATAAAAATTAATTTAATTTTGTTCCTCCAATATTTTGATTTTTGTTTATTATACTATCCCAAATGATAAACCCACGTTATTCCACTCTCTAGCATTCTTTAAGAGAGTGTATAAAAAAAGTTTTGTCGTGGCTGAGGTAGCTCATTCCCGTGCCAGGGTCTACTTAAGGGCCCTCCAAACCTTTAGTAATAATAACATGGGGGCTAATCATGTAAAACGAAAACGATTGACAATGGATAAACGATATCAAAATACATATCGTTTTGAAGGGAAACTTGAAAGTTTTTCTTTATTATTATATTAAAGAGTGAAGTCTAATCCGGAAACATTAAAAAAATTGGAAACATTTTGTTTAGTTTCGAAGCAACAAGACTCTAAATATCGACGATATTCAACTATCGTGTTACGTGATCACACACATGATTTATTTACCCTTTTTGGGTTTTTTACAATAAATATTCTTTACTGATCGTTTAAAAATTCACAATGTATAGATGCTTTTACAATGTATAGTTATATTGGCAACTTAAATCCTTCGTCTCGGTTCGGGCTATGATAATCAGGCTGGATGGTTCGGTATGACGGGTACGGTATTCGATGGTTTTACGGTATTAGACGCGACCTGGATGTTTCGGTATGACGGGCGGTACGTCGGCAGTTATTGTGTATTTCGATTCGAAAAGAGAAGCTATTCGAACGACATTTTTGTTTTCAATTTAAAGTACCTAAAATAATTTTTATCTGATCGAAAATCTTTTGGCATATTAATGTTTATCCTTTCAAAAATAAACAAAAAAATATTTTTTTCATAGCGAATTACATTTTACCAAGGATCAACATTTTCCGAATTCGAACAATTTCTTTCGAATTGAATTACACAATTACCCACCAGGATTCGGTAGCAATCGTTACAACCCTCTGTTGGCAGCCTCCTTGGAGGCGGAGACCACTGGAATTAACTAAGAATTATCAAAGCTGTCAGCCGAAGCCGCCGGAGTAGTAAAGCTGTCAGCCGAAGCCGCAGGAGTAGTAAAGCTGTCAGCCGTAGGAGTAGTAAAGCTGTCAGCCGAAGCCGCAGGAGTATTTATTAGGACAATCGATATCGATCGTCCACCAAAGTTTCAGTCAGGTTCCTTTTATATAGAAGATACACTCAACATCCTGTTCTGTTGAACAATTACTTCATCGTACTTAACTGGTTTGTCCACCACTAGTGAACTGCCTTTGGTTGACACAACCTTCACTATTCATATAAAATGCAAAAATTAACATAATGAGAATTAAAACATACAATTGCCATCACTCACTATGATGTGAATTAATACATACAAAAATTAGGGTGACACGTATGTATATGGAGCATTCCATGTCAAATCGGACACTTTGAGCCTACTTAGGGAGTTGAGATAAGGCGTAGGTATGTTTTAAGAAAATGTTGTAGGGTAAAAATAAATGGGGGTCGGTCTCACTAATGACCCCTTTCGGACGCACCATTGGACCGGTAGAAGCTGATTAAATAAAACAAATTTACAAAAAATAAAAATAATTGTATGGGGACCGCCTTAACAGTTAAAGATAGAGGGTAAGTGTGTTCAGAGAAAATGTTTGGACTAAAAAAATATTGTGCGTCGGTCATACATTTTTTAAGGGCACTATTAGGGCAGTTAGAGCGGTTGGAGCAAATTTTAAAAAAGTCGTTTTGTGTGGGAGCCCCCTTAGAAATTGGAGATAGGGTATTAGTTTGTTGCAAAGAAATGTTAAGACGTAAAAATTAATGGGGGTCGGCCTTATAAAGGGCCCCTCTATGACGCACCATTGGAGCAGTAGAAATGATTTTAAGATTGGAAAATTACAATAAAATTTTTTCAAAAAATTTTAAAAAATAGTAATAATCGTTATTTCACGATCCTCCTTGGCAAAAAATTTGTAGATCGATAGAAGTTTTACACAAAAAAATTTCAAAAAAATCGAAGAGTACAAACATTTTCAAAAATGAGATTAAAATCTTAAAACTTAAAAATCGCATACTAGAGAGCTTTTAAGAATTTTTTGGGATTATTTTTTTTAAAAAGTACTCAAGAAAACAAAAATTTTGAAAAAAAAAAACTTGAAATTTGGACTATTATTGAAGAAGTTATGAGTAAAAGAAGTTTGAGTAAAGGAACAAACTACCAATTTTTAAAAATTCGATATCTTTTGAACGGGTCATCAAAAAAATCTGAAAATTTACCACGAAGGAGTTTTCGAAGGGTACTAAAAACTGTAAACAAATTTGGAAAATCTAAAAAAAAAAAAATTTCAAAGTGTCCGATTTGACATGGAATGCCGCATATACAGTGTGTGAAATTAATAGGGCTGCCATTATTCACATGTGTGCCCATTAGGGGTGGGATAGTGCACGAGTTTCAGATTTCGACCCGCTAGAACCGCTTATTTTGTGAGGTTCATAAAAAAAATGCATGAGCCAAAAAATGGGGCAGGTCGGATAGGATCTAGGGGTCGCTCATCGGGGGTCAAAGTTGGGCGTAAAGGGGGAAAAATACACAAAAAGCCCCACAACTCCTCTGGTTTTGACCCTAAAGGGGTCAAATGTGAGACCAACCCCCATTATTTTTTTCTCCCAAACACTTTTGCCGAACATACCTAAGCCTTATCTCCACTTCCTAAGGGGGCTCCCATACAAAGGTTTAATTTTTTAAAAAATTTGCTCCTACCTCTCTAGTAGTCCAAAAAGTGACCCTAGAGGAATCAAAAGTATGACCGACCCCCAATATTTTTTCAACCCCAACATTTTCTTAGAACATACCTACCCTTTATCTTCAACCCTTAGGGTGGTCCCCATACATTTATTTTTTATTTTTTCTTAATTTGTTTTATTACATCAGCTCCTACCGGTCCAATGGTGGCTCCTAGAGGGGTCATTATCAAGACCGACCCCCATTTATTTTCCACCCCCAACATTTCTTCTGAATATACCACTTTCCTATCTCTAATTCCTAAGGGGTCTCCCACACAAAATGACATTTTTATAAAATTTGCTCCTACCGCTCTAACTAGCGCAGGGGTGACCCTAGAGAAGTTAAATGTATGAGTGACCCCAAATATTTTTTCAGCCCCAACATTTTTCCCAAACAAACCTACCCTCTATTTTTAAGTCTTAAGGGGGTCCCCACACATTTTTTTATATTTTTTATAAAATCAGATGTTATCGCTCCCATGGTGCCTCTTAGGGATACGGAATGCAGACTTGACCCTATTAGTTTTTGCCCCCCACATTTTTTCCGAACATACCTACGGCGTATTTCCACTTTATAAGCGTGCTCCCCTTAGGAAAACCAAATTCGTAATGGTACTGTAACCCAACGTTGGAGTATTTAGAATTTACAAAAGTACAACAATTAGCAACACTTTTATTTATAAATTCAGCTCTTACAAACTCCCATAGTGCCTCTTAGGGACGGGAAATGCAAACTGACCTCTATATCTGCCTTGCAAACATCATATTAATGAACTTCAATTAAAAGAAGTGTTTGAAACCAAATACGCAAAACGTCTGGACCAGGAGTGCCAATGTTTGCGCGTTTTAAAGAGCAGTGGGAAAATATAAATAAAAGACAAACCATGCAGTCCTAAAATAGAAGATTAGAATGTGGCTGGCAACATATCCGCTCAAGTCCAAACTGCATCAAGTTGTTTTGTTGTGCTCAAATTAAGGAAAATCGACCCAGAGGCGACTTCAAGGAGTTTCTTGAAATTGTTTTATTATACCTTGATGAAAATATTCCTAATAATTATTTTAGCCCACCAGGATCCATCAGTCATGCTCGATGGATGGCAAAAGGCATATATTGCCTAAAAATGTTTTAGGTTTGACCCAAAACAATTTACGCTAAATTTTGGTTTAGCGCCTCTAAAGCAATAGAACCTCCAAATAATGATTTTAATTTTTTTAAAGCGATTGCTAATTATGCTTCAATTAATAAGATGTCTCAACGATTGGAGAAGAGATTCTCTCACATCTTTGGTATCTCAGTGGTGAAGCAGTTGCACTATTTGATTCGAATATCTCTTGTGAAATAAAACGAAAAACGGCAAATGCAAGGAGGAAGAGTTATCTGACGAAAAGATGGACGAATCGTCCGACGAAGGCAGCGAAGAAAAATAAGACGATGATGTCGGGGAAGATTATGACTCGGGGGATAGCGGCGAAAGTGGCAACAAAGATTGTGATCATCCAGTACACGTTGTTGGATTCGAAGGTGTGAAAATAATTAACATGGAATCAAAACAAGTAAATCCAGAACTTATAATATAAGAGACACCAAAACTTTTTGCAAGCGCTGCAAATATTACTTCAATTACATGTTTTCATAGACGCTGCCGAAAGAGGCGTAAAATTAATAGAGGACTATAACAACGTATTGTGCCGTAATGGAGAGGAAAAAATATTACCCTAACAAAGTGGAAATACGACGTAGGTATGTTGGGACAAAAAGTAGGGGGCAAAAATTATTGGGGGTCAGTCTGCATTTCCCGTTCCTAAGAGGCACCATGGGAGCGGTAAGATCTGATTTTATATACAAAAATTATAAAAAATGTGTGGGAACCCCCTTAAGACTTAAAAATAAGGAGTAGGTTTGTTTGGAGAAAATGTTGGGGCTAAAAAAATATTGGGGGCAACTTTATTTTGATTTTATAAAAAAATAAAAAAAAAAATGTGTGGGGACCCCCTTAAGGCTTAAAAATAGAGGGTAGGTTTGTTTGGGGAAAATGTTGGGGCTGAAAAAATATTGGGGGTCAGTCATACATTTAAATTTTCTAGGGTGATCCCTGCGCCAGTTAGAGCGGTGGGAGCAAATTTTATAAAAATGTCATTTTGTGTGGGAGACCCCTTAGGAATTGGAGATACGGAGTTAGCATGTTCAGATGAAATGTTGGGGGCTAAAAATAAATGGGGGTCGGTCTTGCTAATGACCCCTCTAGGAAGCACCGTTGGACCGGTAGGAGCTGATTTAATAAAAAAAATTAAGAAAAAATAAAAAAAAATGTATGGGGACCACCCTAACGGTTGAAGATAGAGGGTATGTTTTTTTTAAGAAAATGTTGGGGATGAAAAAATATTGGGGGTCGGTCATACATTTGATTTCTCTAGGGTCACTTCTAGGACAGCTAAAGAGGTAGGAGCAAATATTTTTTAACATTCAACCTTTGTATGGGAGCCCCCTTAAGGAGAGGAGATAGGGCTTAGGTATATTTGGCAAAAGTGTTTGGGTCAAAAAAATAATGGGGGCCGGTCTCACCTTTGACCCCTCTAGGGGCAAAACCAGGGGAGTTGTGGGGCTTTTTGTGGATTTTTTCCAATGTACGCCTAACTTTGACCCCGATGAGCGACCCCTAGATCCTATCCGACATCCCCCATTTTTTGGCTCATACACTTTTTTTACGAACCTCACAAAATGAGGGGTTCTAGCGATTCCAAATACTGCTGCTTAAAATCTCACACAACACTATCCCACCCTTAGTGCCCATACATTAAGTAAATGTTATGTGATTGTGACCATGGGCCAGTATTAGGGCGGTAAATATAGTGTCGTGGTATATCGTGGTATACCAGGGTTAATATTACTATTTAACCAGAATTCAATAAAAATAACCAATTGTAGGTGTATACAATAAATAATGGGCACGGAATTTATGTATGTAGCAATATAGGAGTCAGTTTTCTACGTTACAAGTGTCCTAAATACTATCACATCGGAAAAGTTTTTTGACTTCATCGTGAACAATATGGTAATGCTAAAGAGCTATCTTAGCCTATGCAGGGTCTATGACCAACCATCTAAACCTAACCTATCCAACCATCTTAACCTAACCCCTACTGATGTTATTTAACGAATAAAAAAATATTAAAGGAATAAAACAAATATATTTTTATACAAAAAAGACCTTATGCTTGAATATTTGCTTATTAGTTATACAATATTTTATAAAAAAAAATAATTTTAGTTAATGGTGCCGACATTAATCGCAGTTATTTGGATGCTAATAAATCGGATTATTCTATAAACGATTTAAGTTTGTGGTTTAATCAAAGACGCTTTTCAATGCCATCATCTTTGTCTTGTCTACCCCAAAAGCCATTAAGTATTCTTACTGAAGTGCCGTCACAAGATGAACTTAGTTATCAAGACATTTTAGTGGGTCAAACTCGTGAAACAGAAATGAATAACTTTAAACTTTTATTAAATAAAGTTAAAGAAATTGTTGAAGACTCATTCAGTGACAATACGGAATTATCCGAAGCTACCCAGAATTTAGAGACTGTTTTGGATTCTATTATAAAAACCGAAGAAGGCAGAAGAAAAAGCTTAAACTAACAATAATCCGTCCAATATATTATTGTTATATTCTGTTTGCAATTTTTTTTTTATTAAGCTTTAAGAATAAAAAGATACTTTTACACATTTTTTACATTCCACGGTATTTTTCTATATTATGTGTTTTAAAAATATTTTGTATACAACTATATTTTTGTAATAAATTTTTATTGTAAAACAAAAAAATAGTAAGCAGTGTTTTTTTAGTTGTTTTGTATTCTTTTTTAATGTAAAGTAGTATTTGAGGTTGCTACACCTTGCAGAAAAAAAGTGTCGGTCGATCCGAAATCATCCAATGTTATAGAGGACAAAAATCTAAGATGTACCTGCTTTTTTTAGGGGCTTTAACAACCAATAAAGGGGGTGAAATTGGAGAGAGAAACGGAAAACGGAACCTAAAGCGAAGTTTTTAATTAATTTTGAAGTCCTTTTTTTTTTTTAATCCTTCCTGACTTTTCTAAAGGGTTCCGCCGAGATTTTGTAATTCCTTCACCGTAGACCTTCTATATCACAATTTTTTCACATCAAACTCTTATTGTTATAGTGTTTTATGGTAGTTTCTGTCATATTCTATTATTAAATTCACTATTTATCCACATTCAATATTATTTCTTAAGATTTTTTTTTTATTTTACAGGCTTTGAATGTTAAAAGTCACATTTCCTCCGATTTCTTATATTTATCCGAAGTTTTTCTTGGCGACAATCTCCAACTCGTAATAATTTATCTTCCTTAAAACAAACAATATCGCCAATATAAAAAATCCGGCATATTTCAGGTTGGTTAATCATTTTCAGATAGTTTTAGTAGAGTACATCACGCTGTATGTAAACTTTTTTCCTACCAATTTTTAATATTTTTGAGCCATTCTCTTAAACTGTTTATTTTATTTATTATTTTTTTCCTGTATTTATCTTCTCTTTTAATGTCTAAAATATCTGAGTTACAATATTTTTTTAGAAGATTTTCATATCTGAGAAAAGCGAAATTTGTATTAAAACATTTTTAAACATTTAAATTTGTTGACGACTTTTTAAAGAACGGCTCCACCTCCCCTTGTGAAAGGCGGGCTTGTGAAAATTGTCCAAAAATATCCTATCTTTTTGTTAATAGACCAAACCTTAACCAAAACATCCAAAAATATTAATTTTTTGTTAATACGGACGGACAGATATAACAGAGTAGTTTATGCCGCAAAAACAAAGTCCCTGTGGTTTGTCTGCATTTTTCTTCATAATTTCTGTGAAATAAAACAGACATATTTCCGAAAAAATAACTGTAATGTCCCAAGCAGAAAAATATGACGGTACAAAAAATAAGGCTCTGGTAAAGCACTTTATTTTTAATATATAAAGTAGTATGCAATTACACATAGGAAAGGGCTTTGCCAGTGCTTTGCCGGAGTTTGTTTTCGACCAAATTTTAATATAAAGCTCTTGTAAAGCACTTAATTTTTTGTATATAAAGTGGTATGCAATCACATATAGGAAAGGTCTTCACCAGTACTATTTTTTATCCAAAATCTCGAACATTATATAATTCTGTTTCTAGTGATGACAGTGGAAACTCCAAAAAATCTACATTTTCTTTAAAAATGTTTCCTTTCAACAAAATATCATTACCTTTGTATTTCGACCGTTTTTTACTAAAAATTTCTTTAACAACTATCACATTTCTATTTGCAGCAAACATGCGTTATCAGGATGGGATGATCTAACTTTAAATCCATGAATATTTACAAAAGAAAAAATCACTCTCGTGTTAGAAGTTCTTTGTAATTTCCAAGAGAATATTTTAAATTATTTTCCTTATAATTTTTTAAATTTTAATTATTCGATTTCAACTTCGAATGAAAACGTGTTCAACAAAACACTAAACTTAATTTCATGTGATTCGGAGATTTTCATGTGAATTTTCATGTGAATTTTCATGTGTGAAAGACAGAACAGAGGCAAAAGTTTTACGAACTTAACTAGATCAAAATTAGTAATGTATTATTTTATTTACTTTTGTGATGATCAAGATTCATTTGTTGTCGGATGGACTTTAAAGTACGTTCTTAGCAAGTTACTTTTTTGAAAATTCTCGTAATATTAACAGTGTTGCCTTTAACATTTTATCTTTAAATGCCTTTTTTAAAAAAAAGAGAACTAAAATTATGGTATTATATTAAAAATAAAATTCATATCTTCATTGGATAATAAATGTGTTTCTAAAGTGAATTTTTTGAAAAATTCTTTCGGAGAATGAGGCTTGGAATTCCCAAAATATATAGAAAGACAGAAGTGGCGCCAAAGACAGAAATGGTGATCGTAGTTTCCGTTAAGTTGAAATTTTTTACTTAATTTTTAATTTATTTTTTCTTTTTAATTTAATCTTTCATTTTATTATTTATTTAATTTTTCTCTAAATTTTTATTTAACTTTTGAAGTTAACTTTTAATTTCTTTAAGATTCATTTCCGTATCATTGTTTTAAACAAATCTAAAACTACCCAGTCAGAAATTGCCAACCGTACTAAAAATTTTGTGTTGGTACAATATCGGGCTAACGAAAAATACAACATTGTATAATGTAAAACAGTTTTACTAAAAATATTGTGTTGGCACAACTTTGTGTTTACATAAAACACTACACTACCCTGCAAACAAAACGATACGACATCGATTCGCCGATTGTATTGCCAATACGATAAATGTTATTGCGGCAATTATCGAATTCGTATCGCCGGCGATACACCTTTCGGGAGAAACTGTTACCCGACGGCAATACATCCCGGCGATACGAAAACGATTCGTCTTGGCGATAAAAGGGCAATATCGCCAGATAATCGTATAAACGAAAAATAATAGATTTGTATGTATCGCCGGAATATCACCCAAATGATAAACCGGCGATACAGCTATATCGATTCCCTGAAGCTGAAAATAGACATTATTTTTTTCATTCATATTTTGGTCATGTTAACAGGACTAACCACATGTGCATTCACCCGAAAAATATATCTGCAACATTCGCTGAATTTTTTATTTTATCTTTGAACGCATATTTGTGTTTTTCGGCCAAATATATATTCTTTTAAAGATTTCTTGTTGTGCTTGATAAATAATTTTATTTTAAATTGACAAAGAAATAAAAATTTTCAATATTTTTTTTTGTTTATCGCCGAAATATCGTTCGTATGAGAAAACGGCGATATAATAAAAATACTACTTTGATTTTTTATTGAAACGATAAATTTCCGTATCGCCGCAATATCTTTTCGGCGATATATCGCCCTATTGTTTGCAGGGTATAGATTATAATTTAAAAGTTCAACATTTTTATTTTTTTAAAAAGTTTTTGATCTACAAAGACCTCAACACTTTAATCTAAGTGAACACTTAAGTAAATGCTATTTCAACCAATTTGTACAAAATGATAACTAAAAAGCACTACATCGAGATTTTCAATACATCCCTAAGCAGGAGGTCAATCCAATGTTGTAAATTTGTAAAATCAATGTTAACCCAACGTCAAAACAAAAGTCGAGCGATCGTTGGCCACTGTTATCATTTCAAGAAACGGGTATGATTTGCCAACGTTGGTACCGTCGCCGCCAACTTCATTCCAATGTTGGCCCGTTTGTATTTTTCTGACTGGGTATCGATCTATATCGATACTAATTTAAAAAAAAATGTTTTAATAAAACTTTGTGATGTTGCTCTTAAAGTACTTTGTTATGTTGCTTTTAAAGTACTCTAAAACAGCTCTGTTACAGAGTTAAAAAACCTATACGGCAGACCGTTTACCATGGTTATCATTAGGGCGCTAATAGAGTACTTTACTGCATTGCTTTCCCAGCACTTATACTACCAAATAAGGTACTTTGCCAGCACTTTCCCGTCTTTATTTTTTTTGCCTGGGGTGTTTTGTTACATGTCTCTATTGAACCGACAGTTTAAGCCGCAAAAATGAAATCTCAGGGGTTTGTCTGCATTTTTCTTCATACTTCCTGTGATATTAAACTTTTTTCAAATTCAAATATAATTTTTTTAACTTAAATTAATCCTCTTCTATTAACCTGCAAAAAAATCACACAAAACGCATTTTTTTTTTAAATTTTTGTTTTCCATTTTATTTCACTCACTAAAATCGTTACGATTTCTATATTATTAAAATAAAGTCAAACATATTATTACAAATAAGATTAGAACATCTACTAATTGTATCATTGCTTCTGGCATTGAATTAAAGAACTTTATATCTACCCTTATTGAAAACTTGATGGGCTGAGCTAAGTTTCAGCAATTCTTCTTTAATAAGGCGGGTAATTTCACGTTTAGCCTTTTGTACAGCTAGCTCACTGCAACTTTCAATGGCTAAATAAAGTTTGCGTTCACCTTCAGGTGGATTTTTACCAGTTGGTACATAGGTACCACGAACCGTAAGTCCAGCTTCGGAGTATTCGGATATTTGAGCCAAAGCTTCTTTTGAAGTCACTTTCCAGCGTGCTTGTTGGGGGAAATCATTGATTTCTAATTCTTCCTCGTATTTTGTAAAGGAATTTGGTTGATTGGGCAGTAAACCAGAAATAACAACCCCTTCTTCGTCGTCCTTTGGCTGATAGTTAAGTTTGTTGTTAAGTTTGGCAGCTAATTGTTCCACTACAGAACGGGCAGTAATCATTGGCTGTCCACTACCAGATCCCTTCAAAATGGCTTCAGCGGCCACTTGGGAACTAGCTTTGCCATCGGTTCCTAAATTCTTATTCGTACTTATTTTGGACGCTAGACGTTTAGCTAACTCAAGCTTATCGGAGCCAATGGCACCTGCTACCGAAGTAGTGGGAGCTGCAGGAGCAGCTCCAGCAATGACTGTACTGCCAGCCGTAGGGGTGGCTGCCATAGTAACTGCTGGTGTGGGTATAGAAGTATCTTTGACAGTACGTTTTGCAGCAAAGAGTTGTTCAATTTGTTGATCAATATCTTGTTCAATGTCTTCATCGTCGTCAGAGTCAGCCAAACCCAAAGCAGCTTTTTGAAGTTTTTTACTTTCTTTGGCGGCATTAGCTTCTTGCTCGTCGAACTTGAAACCTTTGCCGCTAAAACCACCACCAGTATGAACTTTTTTGCCTTCAGCTTCTTGAGCATTTTTATAGTCAGTCCATAGTTTTTGCAAATCTTCTGGAACTGGAGTTTCGGCTAGCTCTAATGCTCTAATAATATCACCAGCATAGCGACCTTGTTCATATGTTAGAAAAGTCCAAGCACTACCCTTTTTACCAGCTCTGCCAGTGCGGCCACATCTACAAAAAAAAATTTTTTTTTTTTGATAATTCAAACAAGAAAAATCTCCTCAGTAAAAGTCTGCTATTGCGGTGAAATTTGGAATTCGGTTGTATTAATGATTCGACAGTGAATCAATATCGAATTTTCCAAATCGGAATGGGGTAAAATCAAAAACAAATGAAAGTTGACATTCTACATAACAAAACCCTCAAGACTTTTTTTTGCTTCAGCGCAAAATTTTTTTACACCCATTTAAAGTTGGTGATTTTAAAGCATTTAAAGTTGTTTTATGATAAATATGTTCTACTTTAGGGGCCGCTGGTGGTGCCATTATTGGATATGTGGGGTCCAGCGTCCAAACGTCAGCTCGAAATTAAAATCTAGCACTGAACTAAAAAGACTTCAGGTTTTTGTTATGGAAAATGTTTACTTTCAATTGCTTTTGGTTTCATCCCATTTCGATTTTGGTTGTTGCACTTTAGTTATTTGAACGAAACATTTAAATTTATTAAAAAAAACTCACTGAATACCAAAATTTCTTAACATTCATAGTGCTTTTCCAAGGAGTTAAATAAATTCTTCAGGGACTGTAGTGTTAATTCACGTTTCTTACCTATGAACATAATCCTCATAATGATTGGGTACATCATAATTAACAACTAAAATTAAATGCTTCACATCTAAACCACGAGCCGCCACAGAAGTGGCAATTAACAAACGCACCTTACCAGATTTAAAGTCTAAAATAGTAGAATCTCTATCGAATTGATCAATACCACCGTGCAAACTCATGCATGGATACGAGGCCTTCATTAGATCACGTAATAGTATATCGGCATTCTCCTGTTTATCAACAAATACAATAATGCTGCCCTTTTCCTGGTAAATACCTAAAAGTTCCAAGAGTTTAAAGAATTTCGCATCATCCTCCATTATGGCGACATTTTGGGTAACATCCTTGCATACTATCGAGCGTCCACCTACTATCACTTCCATTGGTTTTTTGAGTATTCGACGAGCCAATGCCTCCATTTGACGTGGAAACGTGGCACTAAACATAACCGTCTGACGATCTGGTCGAACATTATCAATAATACGCATTACCTGTGGTTCAAATCCCATATCAAACATACGATCGGCCTCGTCCAATACTATGTATGTCACACGGTGTAAATTGGTAACTCGTCCAGAATTGGCTGCTAACATATCGATCATACGTCCGGGAGTACACACTATAATTTCAGCGCCTCGCTTCAGTTCTGCAATCTGTTCAGATATACCTGTACCCCCGTAGACACAAACTGCTCGCAAGTTTAAGCTTTTTGCAAATTTCCTAATATCTTTGCCTATTTGCATGCACAATTCACGTGTTGGAGCCATAATGATTGAGATTGGTCCATCGCCATCTTCTAAAGGCGGTTGATCCAAAATGTGCCTAAACATTGGTAAAATGAATGCTAGCGTTTTACCACTGCCAGTTTTAGCAATACCTATTAGATCACGTCCTGACATTATCGCCGGAATAGCTTGACACTGTATAGGAGTTGGTTTTTCAAAGCATAGTTTTCGTAAAATATCCATTTCCTTTTTGCTGACACCACATTGAGCCCAAGTCTAAAGTTATATCAAAAAAGTATTTAAAAAAAAAATCTTAATTAATGATTGGCATTGAAGTTAGTGGATGCACCACTAAGACCTACCTTGGTCTTTCGAATAATTTTTTTTTTATATATACCCAACACCACTGTGTAGTACAGGGTATAATGACTTTGAGCTGGTGTTTGTGACTACCCGAAATATTGGTTCTAGAGTCTAGACATACCGGTCTAAAGTATACCGGTCGATTCAGAATCACTTTGAGTCATCAATTTATCGATGCCCGCCCGCATGTCTGTCCGTCCATGTAAACGGTCTAAAACACTATAAAGGTTTTTATTACCAATCGATTTGGCTAAAATTTAAAACTTAAAAAGCTTCTTTTGGCCCAAGGATGAAGCCTATCAGTCTATATTTAGACATAACCCGTATTGTAATGGGTACACTTTATCCAGTATTATAATGTTCTAAAGAATTATAAATTTTTTTATAAGGAATATTTTTTGAAGATTATAAAGTATACTTTACTGAATTTTTTAGTTTGGCAGCTTTTTGTGACGATTTTAACAATTTTGAGGCACTAGAGCACTTTTGCAGTTAAGTTTGTTTAACACTTTTTTCTCCTAGTCTATAGTTACAATTGTGCCGAAGACAGGGAAATCAAATTTCAATTAGTTTCCGAAATATTGACGGGAGAAAAATTGCATGTTCTTCTAAAAATCAAGTTTTAGCCAAAATATACATGAGACAAATGAGATTCTGTTAGTCTCGGTAAGTACTTGGATAAATTACACACGAGAAGGTGTTTGGACTCGATGACTTCAAAAATGTTGCGCAGTGTAAATAAAGGACTAACAAAAGATAGATAAAATTAAACCTTGTTTGGATTTTTTAACTATTTTCTGGCAAACACTGGTGTGGGGTATATGGTCGGTCTTGACCGACTATAATTTCTTGTTTAAAATTAAATATATTTTGATAACAAAAATTAAATATTATTAATGAGTAAACGCATGGCAGGATTAAAAAAAAAAAACTAAGTAGTAATAGTGTTAAATTCGGCTGTGCCGAATCTTTTATTCCCTCCAAAATGTAAAAAAATGGGGCAAAAGGGGCTGCATTTTGTGATTTTTGCACTTAAGTAATACAATTTTATTATTTACCAAAAATGACATACCCTGGATCATGGATTATTTAACAAAAATATTTTTTAAATGTTGGTTTAGCTCTTTAAGCTAAGTACTCTGCTTTTTACGGTAAAAATTTCACTGAAACTTTAAACGCCTCAAATCGCTATAAAACATTAAAAAATCAACAAATTTTGACAATTATAAGAAACGATCATAATAAAACTGAAATGTAATTTTTTCATGGCAATTTAAATTGTCTTGTATAATAAAAATCCGTGGAAACTTGTTTAACAATTTCCTTATAATTCATCGCGTTGCCAAAATTTATTTTTTTATATGCAGTTTGACGGATTTTT
Organism: Pegoplata infirma; assembly: GCA_963921195.1. Taxonomy (NCBI): domain Eukaryota; kingdom Metazoa; phylum Arthropoda; class Insecta; order Diptera; family Anthomyiidae; genus Pegoplata; species Pegoplata infirma. Next base: position 184,895,882 of record OY992540.1, read on the forward strand.
TCCCGTGAAATCGAACAGAGTACTATGCTTTAAGGTGCATAAGCTGTTCGTGTTCACGTGAAAAAAATCTATTAAACTCCATATAAAAAAAATAATTTTGGCAACGCGGCTTTATAGTGGGGAAATCGTTTTAAATTATTTTAAGTATATAAAACAGCATTTCTTTTGCAATAAAATGGACATTTAAGATTTGCTGTGATTGTTTCTTCTGTTTTAAAATTTTCGTTTGTAATAGTTTTTGTTACGACTTTAGGCGTTTAAAAATGTTTCACGTCAAAAACAACTTACTTAGCTTTAAGCTAACAATAAGTACTCTGTTTTTTACGGTAAAAATTTTACTTAAACTTTAAACGCCTCAAGTCACAATAAAACATTTCAAAATCAACAACTTTTGACAATTATAAGAAAGAAACGATTTTAACAAAACTGAAATGTCACTTTTTCACGGCAATTTACATTGTCTTGTATAATAAAAATGCGTGAAAACTTTTTCAATAATTTCCCTATAATTCCTCGCGTTGCCAAAATTTATTTTTTCGAACAGATTTCCAAACTTAACCAACGTATAAGACATATTCGTGACTTCAGAAGTCTATCCCTTTTAGCTTAGATTGCATCGTGCTTTACACTGACATACGGACATTACTAGAATATCTTAAACTCTATCATAGAAAAATAATAAATGTACCTTATGGGGACCCCGACCTATATTTCGATGCGTTACACGCGGAATGACAAAGGATCATATCATTTGCCACTTAAAATTTAAAAAATTTACAAAACCGGACAACTTACCTTAATTGGTTTAGGACAACCTTTTCCTTTCACCTGAATACCCTCTAACTCCGTTCTATACTTTTCAACTTCTTGTTGTGTCATACGAGCTAACTCTGGTACTTCCACATAGAAATTTTTACGAAATTTAGCATAATCAACACCGGAATGATCGATTTTAGCCAATTCCTTGCGATGCTTATTTGCCAAACTAGCCGCTGTGTCTTTTATATCTTCCAGCTCTTCTTCGCTAGAATACTCTAAACTGTCCATGTTTTGTTCAATGAGTTCTCCCTTATCTTTAGTTTGGGATGACTTTTTGGCAACACCTGTGAGTATAACGACGCCCTGTTGTTGTTGTGTTGGCTGAGTTACAATGTGTTTAACCTTTCGTACTTCTTTATCGACCTCTTGCATGTATGCATCCAAAGGATCAATGTCATCATCCTCAGCAGTAGCATCACTTTTAGTTATATTGTCATCAATTTTGGAGTTCTCCTCTTTTTGCTCCAATTCCAACAGTTTTTGCTGTTGTTGTTGCAACTTCTGCTGCTGCAGCTGTAACTGGATTTTTTGTTTCTCTTCTTTAGCTTCCTCTTCTTCTCTAAGAGCCTCAATTTTAGCCTTGGCTGCAATCACAATACTTTTAGATTTCAATCTATAGACTTTTTCATCCTCGTCGTCATCTTTGGGTTTTTTAATGCGATGGAATTTGGATGGTGGCGAGTCGGGTTCTTTTTTAAAGTCATATGTATAATTGTTGTCCTCTTCTTCAGATTCATCTTCAAGACTCCATTTCTTAGCTGTGGTAGTCGAAGTAGGAGGCGGTAACAGTGACTTAAAATCCTTTTTATTTGCTTCCAATTCTTTTAGTTTTCGTTCTGCTCGCCAACGTTCTATGCGTTCACGACGTTTAATCATTTCAAGCTCTAAACGTCTTTGTTCTTCCTCTTTATCAAGTTCCTCTTCTTCAGAACTACTTGAATCTGCCTTGATAACAATTGGAGGTGTAGATGTTTTATGTGATTGAGCCGTTTCACGTTCCCGATCTCGTTCACGTTCTCTGTCTCTTTCACGTTCTCGTTCACGATCTCTTTCTCGTTCCTTTTCACGGTCACGTTCCCTTTCTCTTTCTATATGACGACTAAAAGCAAATGTAATGATAAAAACATTTTGTAGGTATGTGGAAATATTGTTATACTTAGGCTCAATTTGACTTTATTTTACTCGAAAGATTTTTTGCGGAACTTATAACATTTGACACCAAAGAATTCTAATGTCGCACAGTGGTTTATTATCAAAATTTTTTGGCCATTCAGTAAGTACTGAACCGATTGCTGTGAAATTCATACCTATTATAACGTAATTTCGAGTTTAAGTCTGGACGTTAGACCCCACATGTCCAATAAGGGCACCACCACCAGGGGCCCCTAACTCAAATTTTCATAATATGCTTAAAAACAAATATTTTATTGCATATTAAAGTTTTTAATTTAAAATTTTACCCGATATTAAAAAAAAAATTAGGGAGGGGCGGTCTAATAAATGGTTTTCTGTCTTACATTTTATCCCTCTAGGCGACACCATGTAAGCGGTAGCAGCTGATATTCTAAAAAAAAATAAAAAATGAATGGGGACAATGTAAATGGTTGAATATTGAGGGAACCCTAGTAAAATGTGCTCAATTATAACCCTGTCAGCAGTCACTTTAAAGTTAACCGGAACAGCAAGCCACTATGACTTTAAAATTCGGGTATATGTGTTATTTACGAAACTTTGGGCTCTAATTTATTGGGGAAGTGGAAAACAGTTACAACCGGGTGGGCGCGTCTTTTAAGATGCAATACGAGTGATCTAAACAAAACAGAGAGCTTTCACTTAAAACTTTCAAACCGTCTAAACTAGACCTGTTCCTGCATCATTTCCAAAAGTTATGCGTTTTTTTTTATTTCAAAAATTAAAATAAAAGTGTTAGAAATTGTACAGTTACACCAACATACCATTAAAGTCAACTTAAGCCAAGAAATTTAACTTACAATTTTTCACGTTCATATTCTTTTGACTTGGAACGTCTTCTACGTTTCTCATCACGTCTGTTACGTTCTTGTTCTCGGGGATCTCGTTCATTACGATCACGTTTGCGGTCATCTCGCATTCGATTATTACCATTGCCATTGCGCGCAGATCTATTATCTTTGGGAGACCTTGATCTACTTCTGGAAAAACGTCGCTTTCTTTCTCTATGATCACGGTCTCTGTCATGTTCTCGTTCGTAATCTCGACCTCTATCGCGTTCTCTTTCCCGATCTCGGTCTCTCCTATAAATTTGTGTATTGATTAAAATTGTAACTCCAAAAGTTATGATTTATCACTTACCCTGAACCACTTTTAGACATTTTTGCAGCTGTACAAAATACTTTTAATTTCTTGCAAAAAAATTGTTTAAACGTCGAAAAACTGTTTCTGCTAATGATTTATAATATAAATTATGCGCAAACAAACTTTAACAACTAATTTTATTAGATTAATACAATAAAAAGTTTTTTTTTTCACTGAAAAATGCCGCACACAAAAAAACTAAACAAAACGTTTAGCGTCTCTGACGTTTGACAACGGGGTATGTTTAGTGATTTAATTAATCAGCTGTTTATCAGTAAGGTCAATTGAAGTTCTTTTTTATTAATTTAGCGATTGTGAAGTACACACAAAAAACTAGGATCAGATCATACACTCAACCAAAAATCATTGTATTCCCAAAGAAAATCGCTGTAAATTCAACAGAAATCATTGTTGATTTTGACCCTACAAATATTTATGTTGATTTCAATAAAAATTATTGTCAGTTTTTGTAAAAGTTGATCAACTCGTTTTTTTGTAAATCAACTCTAATTTTTTGTAAATTCAACTCATATTTTTGTTAATATAAGAAATTTTATTAATAAAAAAAACTTGTTATTTGTTAATATTCTTTTATTAAACATAAATCACAATATTTTTGTATTTTCGTCGGCTTTTTAAGCTGCAATATTTGAAGATTTTCACATACACTTTGTTTATTCATGTTATGCACTCATAAGCCATTCTCCAGTTTTCTGATGATACCAAACAAAATCCTTAAAAAAAACAAAAAAGTTTTAATATAGTATGAATACATAAAGTAATCAATGTATTTTTTTACTTACACTCATAGAAATATCTTAGTAGAAAAATTAGTAAACCCATTGTAGATCAAGTTTTACAGAATATTGCCGTATTCAACAAAAATTAATGTTGATATCGTTGAATAATCAGTAAAGTTGAATCAACTCTTTACATCGTTTATACAGAATTCAATAGATAAAACCAAAAAAGAAAAAACAGCCCTGTTCGTTCATTTTTGTATTATCAAGTTGGTAGCAATGCATTGCAATGTGAAATTTGTTTGTCTCTTATAAAATTATTTTATGTGTTTGTTTCTTATAAAAATATTTAATATTATAAAAATAAATTAAAATAGGATCTGATGATCAGATTCTGATCTGTAAATATTTGGTAAGTAATAAAATACATTGTTTACTTTATGTATTTATACTATATTATACTTTTGTTTGTTTTTTTTTAAGGCTTTTGATTTGGTGTCATTAGAAAACTGGAGAATGGCTTACGAGTGCAAAACATAAATAAACGAAGTGTGTGAAAATCTTGTGGTGAAATATTGCAGCTTAAAAAGCCGGTGATAATTCTAAAAAATATTGTGATTTTTACTTAATAAAAGAATATTAACAAATAACAACAAGCTTTTTTTTATTAATAATAGGTATTTCTTATATCAACAAAAATATGAGTTGAGTTTACAAAAAATACGAGTTGATTTACAAAAAAACGAGTTGATCAACTTTTACAAAAACTGACAACAATTTTTATTGAAATCAACATAAATATTTGTAGGGTCAAAATCAACAATGATTTCTGTCGAATTTACAATGATTTTCTTTGGGAATACAATGATTTTTGGTTGAGTGTACCAAATATTTACAAATCAGATCCTATTTTTATTTATTTTTATAATATTAAATATTTTTATAAAAAACAAACACATAAAATAATTTTATAAGAGATAAACACGATTCACATTACTACCAACTCACTCGTCACTCGTTAATAATAAAAAAAAAACTGAACGAACAGGGTTGTCTTTTCCATTTTGATTTATCTATTGAATTCTGTATAATCGTTGTAAATAGTTGATTTAACTTTACTGATTATTCAACGATATCAACATTAATTTTTGTTGAATACGGCATTATTCTGTAAAACTTGATCTACAATGGGTTTACTAATTTTTCTACTAAGATATTTCTATGAGTGTACACAACATTTATTATATTAATATGGATTTATTCTGTGAAAATTTTAAATTCAACAAATATACAAATTTTTACAAAAATTTTATAGAAAATTTATTTTAGCATAAATGTGGAAATTTTTAGCATTATTTTTAGTCACCTTTTCTAATAATTTTGGTATATTTCACCATATTTCTTTTGGTATATTTTACCAAGTTTTTGCTTAAATAGCATTAGTGTTGAAGTTTTGGTTATATGGCAACCCCTTTTTCACCGTGTACGTTGTTACTTTTTGCTTTTGTTCTATCTTCCTTTTTAGTTTATATTCATTACCTTTTATATACTCAAAGAGTAAAGACTTTAATCATTTTCATTTACTTTAAATAATACACATATTGTAAAATCTGAATTTAAGTACAATAAATATTTATACTAAATATAACCGAGTATAAAAATCATCAGGTTATGGGCCCAGATGGCTTAATTGTGCTAATTTGAATAAATATAGATAATAAAAGTTTGGATAGTATTTTCTTTTTTGGTAAAAGAAAATGAATGCGCCGATCATGCAGATTGAAAAGTTGGATGATAACAACTACGACAGTTGGTCCATACAAATGAAGAGCGTCTTAATTCACAGTGGATTCTGGAAAATTGTCAGTGGACAAATAAAAAATGAAGGTGAAGGTGAAGCTAAAACTAAATGGGAGTCAGATGACGAGAAGGCACTTGCGTCTATCTGTTTGGGTGTAAAACCAACACAGTTGGGGTACATAAGAAATTGTAGCACATCTCACGATGCCTGGATAAAATTACAAGAAGTGCACATGCCTAAAGGACCGTTGCAAAAGGTTTCTCTGTACAAAAGATTGGTGAACCTGTCTATGCCAGAAGGTGGCAATGTGGTACAGCATTTGAACGAGTTTGGTGAAGTGTATGAAAAACTGGCTGAAAGTGGCATCGAAATCCAGGAGGAGCTATTAGTGATCATGCTTTTATCAAGTCTTCCAGAGGGTTTTGATAATTTCGTAATAGCTATGGAGACGCGTGATGATTTGCCTAAATTTACCGTATTGAAACAGAAGCTTATAGAAGAAGGTAAACGAAGAAAGGAGAAAAACGAAAATGAACAAGCTTCTACAAGCTCACGCCAGCAGGCGTTTATTGCAAAATCAACACACACATATAAATACAGAAAATTTGGCAACAACAACAGCAATAGAAAGTTCAGAGGCAAATGTTATGTATGTGGTGTTGTAGGTCATTTTGCTAATGAGTGTGAGGAGAGAAATAAAAACACCAATACACAGGCAATGACAATGTTGGCTGCGGCAGAGTCAAAATCGTTAAATTTGAAAAAATGGTATGTGGACAGTGGGGCAACGTCACATATGTGTGGTGATAGGCAGATGTTTGTTCGTTTTCAAGATCACAATGAAATTATTGCATTAGCAGGCAATAAATACATAACTGCTGTTGGAATAGGTGATGTATCAATTCAGAATAATAATTTTGAAATTTTACTTCAAAACGTATTGTTTTCCTCTGAGTTGCAGGCAAATTTTATTTCTGTGAACAAGGTGGTCGACTGTGGTTTAACTGTACAGTTTGATGCTAATAGAGCGCTCATAAGAAGACCGGATTGTACTGTCGTGTTGGAGGCTTTACGCACGGACAATATGTTTGTCGCGGCGAATGGTAAAGAAGCTACAACAGAAAGAGTGTATGCTGCTGGTATGGATTCAGTATGGCATAACAGATACGGTCATCTTAATTATAAGAGCCTGCAGGATTTGTCAAGCAAATGTATGGTGAATGGTATGAACGTTGGCAAAAATGGTACTGGTGAAGTTAATTGTAAGACTTGTATGTTAAGTAAAATACACGTACTGTCGTTCCCTAAAGAGTCTGATACGAGTTCAAAGGACTTGTTGGAGGTTGTACACTCTGACGTTTGTGGTCCTTTTAGAGTAAATTCTGTTAGTGGCTCTAAATACTTCATTACATTTATTGACGACAAATCGAGAAGAATCTTCGTGTACTTCATGAAGAACAAGAGCGAAGCGTTTGAAAAATTCAAAATGTTCAAAGCACAAGTGGAGCGGCAAACAGGTTGCGAAATAAAAACGTTAAGAACAGATAATGGTGGCGAATTTGTGAATGCAAATTTTAATGCATTTTTAGAGGCAGCGGGTATCAGTAGACAGTTAACGGTGCCGTATACACCGCAGCAAAACGGTGTGGCTGAGAGAGCCAATCGCACATTGATAGAGATGGCAAGGTCAATGATGGTACATGCTGGTGCCAAGCAATATTTGTGGGCAGAGGCTATAAATACGGCTGCATACATTCGCAACAGATGCCCTACAAAACATTTGGAAAATAAAACACCGTATGAGGTTTGGTGTGGGAAAAAACCCAACGTTCAACATCTTCGAGTTTTTGGTTCTTGTGCTATTGCTCTTAATAAGTCTGCAAATGGATCAAAGTTTGATGCCAAGGGCACACAGTATATAATGGTTGGTTATTCATCAACATCTAAAGCTTATCGTCTCTATGATTCGAAGAAGCGTAAGATTGTCGAGCAGCGTGATGTACTATTTGATGAAAATTTGTTGTTTGATAACAGCGACGTTGTGGTAAATTGTGATAAGGCAGATGATTTTTTTGCAATCAGTTTTGAGGAAAGCCAACAACAGTGTTACACATTGGATGGAGGCGTAAACGTGAATGAACGTAATGAGGATAATCGTGAAGATGATTGTAATCTGGATGGTTACAGAATGGATGAGTCTAACACTGTTGATTCAGTCCAGATTGAATGTGTTACTGAAAATCAAGAGGAGAATGACTCTATTGATCTTGTCCAGTGTGAAATAGGTGGCAATGGTGAAACTGGACTGTCACGTTGTGAACTATGGGTTGCTATTGATGAGAATATACCTCGTACATTTGAACAGGCAATGTGTAGTGAAAGCAAGGATTTGTGGGTAAAAGCTATGGAAGATGAATTTCATGCCCTGAATGGAAACAGGACCTGGTCTTTGGCCGATCTTCCAAGTGGACATAAGGCAATTCCTTGCAAATGGGTATACGCTTTGAAGAAGGATGTTAATGGCAAAATAGAACGTTATAAGGCTCGTTTAGTGGCTAAGGGCTGCAACCAAAGATATGGTATTGATTTTAAGGAAACATTTTCTCCAGTTGTCCGATATTCTACAATTCGTTTGTTTTTGGCTCTGGCTGTTAAAAATCAAATGCATTTACACCAAATAGATGTCAGCTCAGCTTACCTAAACAGTTACCTACAGGACGAAATCTACATGCAACAACCTATACATTTTATTGATAAAGATTCACCAGCGAAAGTTTTACGTTTAAATAAGGCAATCTATGGTTTAAAGCAAAGCGGTAAAGAGTGGAACAGTAAACTTGATGGTGTTTTGCGTGGATTGTCTTTTGTTCCATGTGACAATGAGCCCTGTTTATATAAGGCTACAATTAATGAGAAACTGGTGCTAATAGCAGTCTATGTGGACGATCTCATTATCGGATGTGATAATAAATCTATAGTAATTGATGTAAAGCAACAACTTGCAAATGAATTTGAAGTCAGCGATAAGGGCATGTTGAATCATTTCTTAGGAATGGAAGTGGAACGTAAAGGCGAAACAGGTATGATTAAATTGAGTCAAGTCCAGTATATTAATGATGTCCTTAGGGACTATGGTATGGATCAGTGTAGACCAGTAGCAGTTCCATTGGAGTCCGGTTACCAGGTAAATTGTGACGCGGATTGTGAAAGGGTCGATCAGCGAGAATATCAATCTCTTGTTGGCACTCTAATGTATCTTGCTATTTCTACTCGACCGGATATTTTACACTCCGTGTCTAAGATGGCTCAACGTAACTGCGATCCACATATAGAGCATATGATAAAACTGAAACATATTTTACGATATCTAGCTGGTAGTAGAGACCTAAGATTAATATATGAACCAGGTGGTTGTTCCCTTGAGGGATATGTGGATGCCGACTGGGGAGGAGACGCGTTGGATAGAAAATCCTATACAGGGTTTACGTTTTTCTTTGAAGGATGTCCTATCTCATGGGAATCCAGGAAACAATGTTCAGTTGCGCTCAGTAGTACTGAGGCCGAGTACATGGCAGCTTCTGATGCTGCTAAAGAGGCTCTTTATTTGAAGCGGTTATTGATGGAATGTATCAGTATGGACAATGGTCCGGTATTGTTAAACATTGACAATCAGGGCGCGCATAAGTTGGCTGAAAATCCAGTTTATCATAAACGCAGTAAGCATATCGACGTAAAGTTTCACCACATAAGGGAGTTGGTTCAGAGCAAGGAGATAAAGTTAGTGTACTGTCCGACTGCTGATATGATTGCCGATATATTTACGAAGAACTTGCCAAAGGTTAAACATTGTAATTTTGTGAATATGATGAAATTGAATTAATATAGTTTGTAAAACAACATCCACGTTGAGGAGGAGTGTTGAAGTTTTGGTTATATGGCAACCCCTTTTTCACCGTGTACGTTGTTACTTTTTGCTTTTGTTCTATCTTCCTTTTTAGTTTATATTCATTACCTTTTATATACTCAAAGAGTAAAGACTTTAATCATTTTCATTTACTTTAAATAATACACATATTGTAAAATCTGAATTTAAGTACAATAAATATTTATACTAAATATAACCGAGTATAAAAATCATCAATTAGCATTTTCTTCAAAATTTTTTACGTAAGTGTTTTGGCAAAATTACGAAAACTACTTCGTCGGTTGTAGTTTTAGGTGGTTATTCATAAACACTGAAATATATTTAAAGTAGGTTTATTTGACAGATATTGCAGGAATAATTGTCAAATAAACCTACAATAAGTCTGTTATAAGTATTATGAATAAGAGCCTTAGCATATTCTTGGTAAAATTATGCCAGATTTTTGCTCACTCCGACACAGATTTTTTTTTGCGTGTACAATATTCAGTAATACGGTACACCCAAAAAAAAACAATTGTGAAATTATTTAATTTTAGGGTATAATTTACCTAAGATTTTTCGCAGGAATCCAACTTGAAAAGTTTCTTTGCATATTACCCGAATCAACTTAGGTAAACTTACAAAATGCATTTAAGCATTATTTCAAATTTAATTTTGTTTATTTAGCCACTATATTTAAATAAATAGTACAGTTTGATTGGTCAAATAACGTATTTTTTTAGGTTGATTTAATAGTTTTATATATCCCCTTCCATACAAAATGCTCAGTATTATAAATTTTAATTACATTTATTTTTAATATTTTTTTAATATAAAGGACAATTTTATAATAAAATATAAATACTAACAAGCTTAAAATACATACTTAGCATGATCAGTGACAACTAAATTTGTCTATAGAAACTTTCTCATAGACAATTTTTCTATAGAAAAAAAAAGACAATTTTTCTTTAGAAAATTTCTGACAGACAATTTTTCTATAGAAACTTTCTGAAAGACAATTCTTCTATAGAAAATTTCTGAAAGACTATTTTTCTATAAAAAATTTCTAAAAGACAGATTTACTATAGAAAATTTTTAACAGACAATTTTTTTAAAAAATTTCTCAAAGACAATTCTTCTTTAGAAAATTTCTAATAGAAAATTTTTCTATAGAAAATTTTTCAAAGACAATTTTTTTATAGAAAATTTCTGAGAAATAATTTTTCTACAGAAAATTTCTGAAAGAAAATACTCCTATAGAAAATTTCTTAAAGTAAAATTTTCCATAGAAATTTTGTCAAGGACAATTCTTCTATAGCAAATTCCTGAAAGACAGTTTTTCTATAGAAACTTTCTGAACGCCAATTTTTCTATAGAAAATTTCTGAAAGAAAATTTTTCGATAGAAAATTTCTGGTTGACAATTTTTCTATAGAAAATTTCTGAAAGATAATTTTTCTATAGAAAGTTTTTGACGACAATTTTGGTATAGAAAACTTTTAAACAACAATTTTTCTATAGAAAATTTTTTATAGAAAGTTTCTGAAAGACAATTTTTCTATAGAATATTTCTCATAGACAATTTTTCTTTAAAATATTTCTCAAAGACAATTTTTCTATATAAAATTTCTGAAAGACAGGTTTTCTGTAGAAAATTTCTGAAACACAATCTTTCTATGGAAACTTTCTCAAACACAATTTTTCTATAGAATACTTCTGAAAGGCAATTTTCATAGAAAAATTCTCAAAGACAATTATTCTATAGAAAATTTCTTAGACAATATTTCTATAGAAAATTTCTGAGAGAAATTTTTCTAGAGAATATTTTTGAAAAATAATTTTCCATAGAAAAATTCTCAAAGATAATTCCCAAGGACAATTTTTCTCAAAGACAATTCTTCAATAGAAAATTTTTTAAAGATAATTTTTCTATAGAAAATTTCCCAAATATAATTTTTATATAGAAAATTTCTCAAAGATAATTTTTTAATAGAAAATTAAAAAAAAAATAATTTCTATAGAAACTTTCTCAAAGACAATTTTTTATAGAAAATTGCTGAAAAACAATTTTTCTATATAAAATTTCTAAAAGACAGGTTTTCTATAGAAAATTTCTGAAAAAAAAAATTTTCTGAGACAATTTTTTTACAGAAAATTTCTGAAAGAAAATTTTTCTATAGAAAATTTCTGAAAGACAGGTTTTCAGAGAAAATTTCTAAAAGAAAATTTTTCTGTAGAAAATTTCTGAAAAAATTTTCATTAAAAATTTCTCAAAGACAATTTGTTTATAGAAAATTTTTCATAGAAAATTTCTCAAGGACAATTTTTCTATAGAACATTTCTGAAAGTCAATTTTTCTATAGAAAAATTCTGAAAGACAATTTTTATATAGAAAATCTCTTAAAGACAATTTTTCTATAAAAACTTTCTCAAAGACAATTTTTAAATAGAAAATTTTTCAAATACAATTTTTCTATAGAAAATGTCTTAAAGGCATTTTTTTTTCTATAGAAAATTTTTGAAAGACAATTTTTCATAGAAACTTTTTCAAAGACAATTTTTGTAAAGAAAATTTCTTAAAGATAATTTTTCTATAGAAAAGACAGTTTTTCTATAGAAAATTATTCTGTAAAAAATTTCATAAAAACAACTTTTCTTTAGATATTTTTTTGTTTTTTTTAGAAAGTATCTATAGAAAAATTGTCTTTCAGAAATTTTCTGTAGAAAAATTGTCTTTCAGACATTTCTAGAGAAAAATTGTCTTTAAGAAATTTTCTATGGAAAAATTGACTTTGAGAAATTTTAAAGAAAAATTGTCTGAATACATATTCTCTATAGAAAAATTGTATGAGAAATTTTTTATAAAAAAATTGTATTTAAAAAATTTTTTATAGAAAACTTGTCTTTAAGAAATTTTCTATAGAAGAATTGTCTTTCAGAACATTTCTATAGAAAAATTGTCTTGTAGAAATTTTTATACAAAAATTGTTCTTAGAGATATTTTCTATGGAAATATTGCTTGAAAATTTTTTTATAAAAAAATTGTCTTTCAAAAAATTTTCTAAAGAAAAATTGTCTTTCAGAAATTTACTATAGAAAACCATCTTTCAGAAATTTTGTATAGAGAAATTGACAATAAGAATTTTTTTATAAAAAAATTGTCTTTAGTTATTTTCTATAGAAAAAGTGCCTTTGTGAAATTTTCTATATACATACAAATTTTCTTTGAGAAATTTTTTTCTGGGAAATTTTCTATAGAAAAATTGTCTGAGAAATTTTCTATAGAACAAATGTTTTTGAGAAATTTTTAAATGTTGTAAGAAACATTTTTATAAAAAAATGCCCAGACTCCTTCCATATTTTCTATCGAAAATTTTTAAGTTTCTTAGACTTTTTTTCTATATAAAAATTTCAAATCCTAAGATATTTTTAGAAATATTGTCAGATTCTTTGTTATTTGTTCTATAGAAAAATTCTGTAATTCTGAGAATTTTTTTCTATAGAAAAATTCTCTATTTCTGAGAAATTTTTTCTATAGAAAAAGTCTTGCATTTTGAGACAATTTTTCTATAAAAAAAGTCGTAAATTCTTAAACAATTTTTCTATAGTAAAAAATCTCAGATTCTGACACAATTTTTCTACAAAACAAATTTTAGATTATGTGACAATTTTTCTACAGAAAAAGTCTCAGGTTCTGATACAATTTTTCTATAGAAAAAATCTTAGATCCTAAGACAATTTTTCTTTAGAACAATTTTCAGATTCTGAGACAATTGTTCTATAGAAAGTACCATATTGTGAGACTATTTTTCTAAAGAATTTTTTCTGTAGATGCTGAATTATCACTAACCGGAATCTGCAATCAAAAACCTCAAGTCATTTTCTGGATCTGCTTTGGTGTCTACTGTTGAACCAACACTGCGAACCGGAGACCAATTGTTTTATGTTTTTTATGGCGTGGCGGTGGAGATTCCAAGTAATGTATTTTTACAAGTTCCGTGGAGGATGCCGCAAATGTTCGGATAAACCACCACCGTCTGCAACTGAAAGTTAATATTTTGGTTAATATACGTTTATCAAATATATAAACACATTATTTTTGCTTACCTTTTTAATTAATTAAATAAATTAGTTCCTCATACATATATTTTATAAAAAATTAAAGACAATTTGTTGTCAATGTGTTGTTTACAATGTGGCATTAATATGTCGACTTTATCGAATTAAATTTATTTATATTTATAAAAAAAACTTAGGTAAAAGATTCAAGTTTGTGTATGTTAAATTTAATATTGTAAACAATGCTATTTTACAAAATAAATGTCATATACAATTTAGTTAAAACTTGAGCAATTTCTTAAACTCAATATAAAAAAAAATTTACCTAAGTCACATTAGACTGTTTAACACTAGTTATTTTTTTGGGTGTATTTACACCAACGAAAACAACTTGTTTTTGAATATTTTTTTGGTTTTTGGCAAAAACTACATAAATTTTCCATACAATTTAAAAACTGCGTTACCAACTAAAACTCGACAAAAACTAGAATTTAGGTTCTGGTCAATGCTACTATTAATTCAGTGTGAATGTTTTTTTCAATTTTCTTTTGGTAAAAACGAATGTCAAAATAAAAATATTTGTTTTTTTGTGAAATTAATATTCAAATCTTTTAAAAAAGTAAATAGATATGTAATTTAATTTTTTTAATAACGTGTGGCTATTGTTATTTTGTGTTTTTTAGTGAATTTAGAAAATAATTAATTTGATTTGACAAACAAAAACTCTTTTTATTCGGTGCACCGAACCAAAAATGGCAGTAATATTAACGAAAAAACATGTTGATTTGACGAAAGAACAATCATTATACAGCTAACAAAAACGGGGTGTTGATTTGAATAAAATTTTTCGTCAATTTATATTTGACATTAGTTTGATGAAATTTCGTCAAATTAACAGAATTATTTTCGTTAATTTGAATAAAATTGTTTATTCAATTTGAATAAATTTCTTCAAATTAACATACCCAGATATTCATATTAACAGAATTGTTTTCGTCAATTCAACGATTTTTTATCAATTTTTGACTTTTTATTAACCTAGCAAAAATGATTTTTTGTATGTATTCACAAATAATTTAATATATTTGCAGTTTGTTATGTATAGCTGTTAATATTTATAAAAAAATTTTACGAATTATACAAATAAATTAGTTAAAAATAGCGTTAAGGGACAAATTTGTGATATTAATTAAATTATATCACGCAAATTAATATATTTGTATCTGATGCCATTGTCCATCCCACTATAAAAAAGTATTTTATTTGTATAGATTAAATACAATTCTTATAAACATTTACATACTATAAATACAACATAAAATGCAATTATATTAAATTATTTATGAATACATATTAAAGAACATCATTATTAAAAAAAAAAAACAAAAATATCAATTAAATACTCAAACTTAAAAATTTTTATTAGGTATAACAAACAAAAAAATTACAAATTCATTAATAATTTAAACTGTTATTCAATGTGAATAAATTTTAGGTTTTTGATGTGCAGACTAGATATTTAATGCATTTAGTCTTAACCTTTTAAAGGTTACATAAATAATTACATTGTGCTCCAAAATGTAATGTACCTTTCAAATAACCTAGTGTAAGTTGTTGGTTTCGTAGAGAAGATCACAAAAAATGTCTAAGTTGTTAGCCACCTTCAAATTGTAAAGTTATTATTAAAAAACTTTTTCTTTGTGACTTTTTCACTAAACCACATACAAATTTGAGGGTAATGGCGTCAAAACTAAACATTTTAGTTAATTTGATAAAATTTCATCAATTTTACCTCTTCAGAAGATGTTAAATTGACGAAATTTTGTCAATTTGAATAACATTTGTTGATTTCTTAAAAATCTTAAAAAAAAAATTGATGAAATTTTGTCAAAGATCAACGAAAATTTTTCGTTGATTTTACCTACGAGATTTGGTTCGGTGTGTAAACAGTTTGGTTTTCCAAAATTCTTTTTTGCCAAAAACAAGTTAGTTTTTGTTTGGTCTAAACATAGTATAAGCAAAAATAGTACAGAACATTTTTATTTATGTTTTGTTTTTTTCCAACTGATGGTATTTTATGTCACGCTAAAATGTAGAGAGAACCTATTTTCAACAGGTTCTCTCTACGTTTTAGCGTGACATAAAATACCATGCGTTAGAAAAAAACAAAACATAAATAAAAATGTTCTGTACTATTTTTGCTTACTGAATATTGTATACACGCAAAAAAAAACTTGTGTCGGAGTGAGCAAAAATCTGGCATAATTTTACCAAAAATATGCTAAAACTACAACCGACGAAGTAGTTTTCGTAATTTAGCCAAAACACTTATGTAAAAAATTTTGAAGAAAATGCTAATGCTATTTAAGCAAAAACTTGGTAAAATATACCAAAATAAATATGGTGAAATATACCAAAATTATTAGAAAGGTGACTAAAAATAATGCTAAAAATTACCACATTTATGCTAAAATAATTTTTCTATAAAATTTTTGTAAAAATTTGTATATTTGTTGAATTTAAAATTTTCACAGAATAAATCCATATTAATATAATAAATGTTGTGTAGAATTTTATTTACCACCGACCAACTGACCCTTTATGTACAATTTTCTCCAGTGACTGCTGCCTACGCTTTTTCTTGAAGTGAAGGGTCCGCTATAGCTTCGCGTATTTATTTAAAAGCATCCTGTAAAAATAGAAAATTATTACAAAACATAAATTTTTAATTTAAAAAACTAGTAAATCCCATTGGTCTTTTGGTTAGAAGGAACACTTACTTTGTGATTCCATTTGTAACTCATCAAAACAGGTCTGGACTCCATTGGCTTTGCTATATAAATGAGTTTTTAGGTTTTAATTTTATGACTAAAGTGGTGCCCACGCTTTTTATTGTAGTGAAGGATACCCCATAGCTTCAAAAATTTATTTAGCAGTACCCTGTAAAAATAGAAAATTATTACCAAACACTAATTTTTAACTAAAAATCTATTAAACCTTATTGGTGTCTTCGGAATAGGGATATACTCATTTTATCATTCCATTTGTAATTCATTGAAACAAACGTATGGGCACAGACTAATACAGACTCGACATAAGTGACAGGTGTCAAAAAAGTATTCTTTAACCATATGGTTAATATTTTCAAATTATTCTACGAATTAGGTTAGAAAGAGAAAACTGATATAAGGTATGAACAGAACAAGCCCGGCACGACTTTTTCCATACGATTTGACAGTTAAAAACCGTGACCGGCACGACAAAAAATTAAAACTTATTTTATTTTATCTCCGGGTTCTCTCAATCTCTCTCCCTCTCACACTCCAGGGTTGCCGCATTTTCACAACAATTTTTAATTTTTTCATTCACAATGGTGTAACAAACGTACAGTAGTGCCAACTTAATCACATTGACTATGTAACAAGCGATTTTTTCCCGTAAAATTACTCTAATTTTATTAAAAGTTGGCACCACTGAACAAACAAATGACATTTTTCGCCGTCGCCGTCCCCCGTCATTGTTTTGGGCCTACATTCTCCGGCTACGGCAACCGTCCCCCGTGCCGTGCTTGTTCTGTTTCTACCTATAACGCGCCCTAAGAAAAATGGATGCCAGATCGGTTTTTGTTGTCTCACTCACTCCTAATTCGTAGAAAGTGTTGCCATGTTAGCGTAAAACGGACTAAAAACCGCTGTGTTTTCTCCTAAAATCGCTTATTTTTCCCCATTTTTTCTTGTAAAACTCTACTGTCGAGTCTGTATTTACACTCAACCAAAAATCATTGTATTCCCAAAGAAAATCGTTGTAAATTCAACAGAAATCATTGTTGATTTTGACCCTACAAATATTTATGTTGATTTCAATAAAAATTGTTGTCAGTTTTTGTAAAAGTTAATCAACTCGTTTTTTTGTAAATCAACTCGTATTTTTTGTAAACTCAACTCATATTTTTGTTGATATAAGAAATTTTATTAATAAAAAAAGCTTGTTGTTATTTGTAAATATTCTTTTATTAAGTATAAATCACAATATTTTTTTTTATTTCTGGCTTTTTAAGCTGCAATATTTGAAGATTTTCACAAAGATTTTCACACACACTTCGTTCATTCATGTTAAGGCCTCTACAGACGATTCAATATTATGCACAATCTACATGTATTTTTTTCACTTCAATATTTTATACAGTATTTTTATGTATGCTATTTGTGGGTAAACGTCAAAAATATTGTGCATAATATTGCGTCGTCTGTAGGTACCTTTATGCACTCATTAGACATTCTCCAGTTATCTGGTGATACCAAAACAAAATCCTAAAAAAAAAACAAAAAACGTTTTAATATAGTATGAATACATAAAGTAATCAATGTATTTTATAACTTACCAAATAGTTACAGATCAGATCTTATTTTTATTTATTTTTATAATATTAAATAATTTTATAAGAAACAAACACATTAAATAATTTTATAAGAGACAAAACACATTTCACATTGCTGCCAACTCACTCGTTCACTCGTTATAATAAAAAAAAAAACGAACGAACAGGGTTGTTTTTTCTTTTTTGTTTTATCTATTGAATTCTGTATACGCCATTGTAACAGTTGAATCAAATATACTGATTATTCAACGATATCAACATTAATTTTAGTTGAATACGGCATTATTCTGTAAAACTTGATCTACAATGGGTTTACTAATTTTTCTACTAAGATATTTCTATGAGTGTAGTCTGTGGTATGGGACTCCATTGGTTTTGATAAATGAATGGTGTTTTAAGTTATGACAGCAAAATTAACTTTAGCATTTTTTTATCTTACATTTATTTATCTTTTAAAAAACTAATTATTTATTTTTATTTATTAATTTATTTTAATTTTATTTATCAATTTCCTTCTTACGTTTTTATAACACAAAAAATTAACGAAGCACGCACATAAAAATACAAAATGAAAATGGCCTGTATTTGTTTTTTTTTTTTTTGTTGTTTTCTTTCGATAAATTTTTGTGCAAGTAATTTGCGTTATTGTGCAAGCTACTTGGTTATTTTACATAAAAGACTCATTATGTTACTTTAACATCGACAAGCATAATTTTAGCAAAAATTTGTTAAAAAAATTTTTTTGGTATGAAAAAATTTTTACCAAGTAGGATTGCTCAATCTGACACAGATTTTTTTTTTGCGTGTAGAGTCTACGCTACGGTCACAGACTAAATACAGACTCGACAGTAGAGTTCTACAGGAAAAAATGGGGAAAAACTAAGCGATTTTAGGAGAAAACACAGCGGTTTTTAGTCCGTTTTACGCTAACATGGCAACACTTTCTACGACTTAGGAGTGAGTGAAACAACAAAATCCGATCTGGCATCCATTTTTCTTATGGCGCGTTACATCAGTTTTCTCTTTCTAACCTAATTCGTAGAATAATTTGAAAATATTAACCATATGGTTAGAGAATACTTTTTTGACACCTGTCACTTATGTCGAGTCTGTATTAGTCTGTGCTACGGTTACGTTTTATGCCTAACCCTGCCTTAAGTTTCGCACATGTTTATGTATTACACACGTTCTAGATTAGCAACCACCACTTCTATCACGAAGGCAATTCAACGTCACTTTTGACGTTTAGAAACGCCAAAATTGATAGTAAGCAATTTCATTTTTCTTTTGGAGATTGTTTGTTCCCGCTTTTGTTAGCGTCTTCTTTTGTTTATCATGAAAAACGAATGTCAAATGAAAAATGACTACTCATTTTGACACTTGATTGCGAGCAATCTATAGTAGAGCAGGCTCTCTACCATCAATTGTATACCATCATTTACAAGACTGTCCACATTAGCAATGACAGTGCTTTCTATCGATTTTGACGTACGATAGAAGTGAAAGTTGCTAATCTAGACCGTGTGTTAGTGACGGCACGCGCGTGTAACTTTTGACGTTTCATACAAAACGTAAACAAACAACGAAAATACAGATGCAAAAGCTCACACGTACAGGCACACGTATTCTAGGCAGAGAAGTAAATTTAGTAGTATTTTGTATGCGTCCATATTGAAAGTACCAAATAAGCACTCGTGTTGCATGTCTATATGGTCTGTGGCACAGTACAGACTAGTATGCAAACACTGGTGCTAATTGCGTACTTTCCAATATGGTGGTATGGTTTTTAGTACAGAATGATCATCGCTGCCTAGTATATGTTTGCCTGTACGTGTGAGCTTTTGTGCATGTATTTATGATGTTTGTTTACGTTTTGTATGAAACGTCAAAAGTTACACCGTGTGCTGTCACTAATACTTACACCCATCAGATGCAACTCTGTGATACTACTACTCATGTACTGTGGTCTGTGGAGAACCCGGAGATAACGCACCATCTACACGTGGGAGAATTTTTTCATGAAAGCAGAGATAACGTCGGCAGAGAAACTGTATGGAAATTTCGGCATTTATCTCAATATCAAGTGGTGTGGAAAACAAGCTGCAATTGCTCTTGTGAAATTTCAGAATTTATAATCAGCCGTGGAATAACTATATATGTTATGCATCATAAATATATGTTCAATCTATTATTTAGGCACATAAATTTGTTTATACAATTATTTTTTAATGATTTATTTTATTTTTCCTTTTTTCGAGACCATTTGCTCCAAAAAAACAATTGTAAACATTCAAATATAAGTGAATTTGACACTTGATCTCATCCAATCTCATCAGATTGTTGTTATGAGATATCTCATAACAACTATCTTATGAGATCAAATACTGAGACTAATATTTAGTCCACACCTGAGAAAAATATCTTTGCGATTGATTTTGACGTTTCTTAATATAAATATCTCAGTACTTCTTCCAGGTGTAGACGGCGGGTAAAATAAAATAAGTTTTAATTTTTTGTCACGGTTTTTAACTGTCAAATCATATGGAAAAAGTCGTGCCGGGCTTGTTCTGTTCCTACACTGACACAGATTGTTTTTTTGCGTTGTGAACAGGGCATAAATCATTCACAATAAAAATAGCAACCGATGAAATTTAAAATTTTGTTTAATAGTTTGACAGCTGTCAAACTGATGCCAAATTCAAGCTCCGACTTGCAACAAAGCATTTTTTCCGCAAACTATTGAAAAATATTCACTTGTTTAGTAAAATACCGATTTATTTAAATAATAATGGAACCAATGGCACTAGGAAGTCCAAGTGGTAGTCCAGCTACGAATCCATATTTACCATCATTTTTATTGGGAGAACAGCAAACACCAACAACACCCCGAAACAATACTCTATCTCCAAAACAGGCGGGTAGAAATATCTCCTTTGGTTTTGCAACATCTCCTGGAGGAATGGTAACAAATTCACCACAGGAATATAATCGATCGCTATTAGGTCAGAAAACCCTGTTTGGAGGATATCAACAAACACCACCGGCTTCTCAAAATGTGTCAAATTATTCGGGAACCCCAATGCAAAGTCACAATGCTAGTGTGTCAGGTCCACCTACTCAAGGCCTATTTGACTCCTTGAGAAATGAACGCAATCAAGTGCAGACACCGACGCGAGCTTTACAATCTCAATCACAGTACGGCACCCCAGGAATGAGTGGTCAACAAAACACAAGTATAACTTCGGCTTATGGCATGAATCAAAGTATGCAGCATCAACAGCAGTTGGCAAATGTTACTGGACAATTCAATGAATCATATATGGGCACTAATGCTTCATTTAATTTATCAAGAGCGGGTGGGGTTATGTCTCCTCTAATGCCTGGAACACCAAATGCCAATATAACTGGTTCTCAAATGCTGCAATGTCCGCCACAACCACGTTATACTGAATTTTGGGTAACCGTTTTTGGTTTCCCCTCCAGTGCCACTTCGACCGTATTGCAACATTTTGCACAATGTGGTACAATTGTCGACAAAGTATTCCCCTCCCAAAATGGTAATTGGGTTCATTTGAAGTACTCCTCAAGGCTAGAATGTGATAAAGCTCTCAATTACAATGAAAAAATACTGGCCAACAATATAATGATTGGCGTAACACAATGCAAGGACAAAAGTATTGTTGATAAAGAAAATCTCTGTGAGAATAATACAATGTAAGTACATTCTAATGGAATTTCTAAAAGAATTTGCATGTAGTAAAAAATATTTTTCTTTGTGTTAAACAGGCAACTTACACCAAAAGTTCGTCCATTGGCTCAAACAGCATACAAAAGTGCTCAAAATGACACATCCGTTGTTGCAAGTGCTAATGCACCACAAAAAAGTTCGGGTATAATGAATAAAGCTATGGATTTATTTTTTGGTTGGTAACGATTTTTTTTTTGGCTCAATTGAGATCTTAAGATTTGTGTACTCATATTTTGGTTTTTCTTTAATGAACTGCAACCATCGTCGTGTTTCCAAGCAATTGTTAGTTAAATTATAATTTTTTTTTTGAAGATTCTTTTGTAATAAATTATAAATAAAATAATTTTGTTTTTTAATACACACTTGATACCATTGATATTGTATACTATGCAAACAAAACGATACGACATCAATTCGCTGGTTATACTATATTGCCGAGAAGATAAACTTTATTGCGGCAATTATCAAATTCGTATCGCCGGCGCTACACCCTTCGGGAGAAACTGTTACCTGACGGGAATATGTACATCCCGGAGACTCGAAAACCATTCGTCGTGGCGTTAAAAGAGCAATATCGTCAAATTATCATATAAACGTAAAATAAAAGATTTGAAGTATCTCCAGAATATCACTAAAATGATAATCCAGCGATACAGATATATTTCCTGAAGCTGAAAATAGACATTGTGCTCGATTCGGGAGTACTTTTTCACTATTCAACTTGTGTTTAAAAATTTGATATCCTTTCGAATTTTTAAGATTTTTAAATTTTTGCTTGTAATTGTTGAAGATATTTGCTAGATATTTAAGATTTTTCTGTAGAAAAATTGACTCAGAATTTAAAACTTTACATGAAAAATGTGTCAGAACCTGAGGTTTTTTCTATACGAAATATGTGCCATACACGGTGAGCCTCAGCGATGTTTAGGTTCAACTTTAGTTTCGACGAAAAGTGTAAACGCAGTTCGATTTCTACTTGATTAAATGTCACAAAATTGTTAACAGCGAAATCGTAGCTGCTCGCATTCGCGAGATATCGCGAATTAATGTTTTTGTATTTTCTAAAATTTTGACAATGAAGTTTTTTAAATATCTTCAAAAACTGCCCAGACAGAAAAATGCAATCGGAATAACGTCAGAATAGAGTTGGCGGAGGGCATTCCAACACCAAAATGAGATCCTAATTACAAAATTTATGGTGTTACTATAACATTGAAATGATAACGCCAAAAAACAATCGCCTGACTTTTGTTTCCGACGTCGTCACAACACCAAAAAATCAAATTTACTGGATTAAAATTACATTGTAATAATAAGTTTATGACCTTAGGATGGTGTTGAAAGACAACACTGGTAACGTTATTTCGACATATTTTTGGCGCTATTTTGGGGTACAGTATAAAAAATAATTTTAAATAAATAGAATATTTTCAAAATATTTTTTTTTAATATCCGGGTTATACAGTCGCAACAAAAATTCGACTTTTCTTAAAATTCGACTGTCAATTTTCGAAAATCCGACTTTTTCCAACCTGTAAAAAGCCGATATTTTTGTAAGTTAAAATTTTAATATTTTTATCAAGGTTGTGTACCGAAAATAAGTAAAAATGAATCGAAAATTTTTGATTTATAAAACCGAATTAACAGTAACAGTATTTTGATAATCGGAAACATTGGTGAAGTCTTTATTTCGATAACGGAAATAACAAATAAGAGCGTTAAATATGGCCGTGTCGAATCTTCCTATATTCTTCCTATATTCCTTCCGAAATGTAGGTTTAAAAATTAATAATTTTTTTTAATCAACGCTCACAAAAGGGGGACAAAAAACGACATTTTCTAATCCTCTAGTTCCAAATGCAGGACTTTGAACTTCTTGTAGCATAAAAATGTTGCATTTGTTTAATAAAAACACAAAAAATCTGTAAAAACATGGTATTTTTTAGAGATTGGTTAAGTTCTTCAAGGGGGAATTTTTTTCCCCTGGTCTGATTTTGCTGATTTACGAACTTAACCTGCCTAGAAACATAAGATATATTCGTGCCAAATTTTGGGAGTCTAGCTCTTTTATTTTGGAATGCATGGTGTTAACTACAGACGGACGTACAGACAGACAGACGGACACATAGACGGACATCGCTAGAATGTCTTAGAATCGATCACTGATTATAAATATATATACTTAATGGGGTCCTAGACGGATATTTTGATGCGTTACACACGGATGATGCGTTGCCCTCCATACTGTAGTTGGAGGGTATAAAACAATTGACTAAACACTTTCTGCTTCGTGGTAACAACGAACCGTCAAAGATTAAAGGGGTTCACACTTAAGATTGCGATATTTTTTATTTAATATTTCGATTTCTACCAATTTAATATAAAAATTGTCAGAAACAAATAAGTTGCAGCTTTTAAAACAAAAGCAAAATACAGATCAAACGGGTGGACCGATTTGGGATCTGTTTTTTCAGTTTGAAGAGAATTAAATGTAAGCTTTTTAAATTTTTTTTTTTTACATATTTTTTGTCAAAAAATCTTTTTTTTTTGCGTTTTTTTTTTTTTTGAGTTTAACGCCGTATGTTCAAAATTTAAGAATCTACGTCAGGAACTAGATTTTATAACATTATAATAATAATAAGAACGACAATTTCAATCACACTTTTAAGCTGTAATTAAACTCGTTACTCCGCTGCCATTTGAAGATTTTTTTTTCATCTGCCACCAAGTGAAAATTAATCGACTTTTCGACTATAGAACCCTTATTCACATTGCACATTTCATAATGAAAAAAAATATGCAGTGGCATTTTTACACAAAAAAAATATTTTCTCTTGTTAAAAAAGGTATAAAGAAATAATTAAATAAAATAAAGTCAGAAATTTTGTAAAAGTTTACCATAGTAAACCTTTTCGGATTATAATTTTAAACTCTTGTGTAACGTTGGTTCTTTTAAAATCCAATGTTGTAATGGTATTGAATTTTTTGTTTTCAAGGTATTGAATTTTTAAAGTCGTATTTTTGTATTTCCAATGTTATAATGGTATTGTATTTTTAGAAGAGTCGTAATTTCTGACTGGGTGGGAACCCAGATTTAATTGTATTTATTTACAGGTCACAAAACAGTTAACATCGAAATCATATCTTCTTAATTTCGCGAAAAATAGCAAAATTAAAAAAAAAAAAATAAAAAATTGGAAAAAAATTTATTTTTCGCGTAAATTAGCATTCAAGATATTGATTTGAGCAGTTTTACCACCTTTAACCACATAAAATTTAAACTGCATACAACATATTTGTCGTTTCTTGATTTTTTTACATTTATTTTAGACACGTAAGAAAAAAAAGTTAATTAATATAAAAGCTTGAATAGTAATTTTGCAATTTCTCCGGAAATTGATCATCTATAATTTTTATGCTTGCAGTTTTGTCAACTTAACTAACCTCGAATTCAAACTGCATACCACATTTTTGTCGTTAATTGAAGTAAATATTTTTACAGACCAAAAATAACACAAAGTTATGAATAAATAGTAGTTTAGCGAGTTTTTTTAGCGATATCTCGAAGAATTGAGCAGCTAGAATTTAAATGTTAACAGCCTTATCACCTTTAATCAATAGCAAATCAAACTGCATTTCGTGTTTTTCAACAATGTTAAAGGAACTTCTTTTATTAATCAAAACAAGAAATACGCCCAAAAACCAGTTTTTCGCCATTTCTCGTGAAAGTGAGCAGCTATAATTTTTTTGTGGGTAGTTTTAATTTCTTTCAACATGCTCATCAAATTAAACTGCATACCACTTTTTTTTATTATTTCTACAGAACCGGTTTTAAAATATAAAAAAATAATAAAAAAATATATATAATTACCCGATAACTCGCGAAATTTAACACTTACAATTTCGATGTCAACAGCTGTGTGACCTTTGATCAACCACAAGTAAAACTGCATACCATGTTTTTACGAAATTTTAAAGAAACCTATCTAAAGATAAAAGACGAAAACAAAACATTTTTTGCTGTAATTAATTTCGCGATTTCTCGCGAACTAAAGAAGATAGAATTTTGATGTTTACTGTTTTTTGACCTTTAAATAAGTACAATTAAAACTGTATACTCAGTTTTTAAAAATATTTAAAAAACTTTAATGTCAAAATTTAAAAAATACAAAAACACTAATTTCGCGTTATCTCGCGAATGCGAGCAGCTACGATTTTGCTGTTAACAGTTTTGTGACATTTAATCTTGTAGAAATCGAACTGCGTTTACACTTTTCGTCGACACTAAAGTTCAACCTAAACATCGCCTAGGCTCACCGTGCATAGTCTAATATCAAATTCGCATTCATTTTTTTAAACGTGTTTAACCACTTAAACATGTTTAAGCGCTTAAACTAGTTTAAAAATATGAATATGGCATAATACCATATTCGCATTCATTTCAACTACACCATTTACAGATGTAATTCGAAAAAGATCAATTGTAATTCGAAGATTCTATTTGTAATTCGAAGATTCCATTTGTAATTCGAAAATTCCATTTGTAATTCGAAGATTACATTTGTAATTCGTATACTCCAATTGTAATTCGAAGATTCCATTTGTGATTCGAAGATTCCAATTGTAATTCGAAAAAGATCAATTGTAATTCGAAAAAGATCAATTGTAATTCGAAAAATATCAATTGTAATTCGAAAAAGATCAATTGTACATCGTAAAAGATCAGTTGTAATTCGTAAAAGATCAATTGGAATCTTCGAATCAAAACTCATTTTTTATTTTTTTGTGTGTGGTTTGGCAAAAATACTTTCTAATCAATCTATAGTTAAAGTGTAAATGTGGAAAAAGGTGTAAATCCATATAAAAACATGATATTATTTTACGTAATACTAATGGTGGAATTTTATAATCTATCAAATTTTTAAGTTCAGACTTAAAAATTTAATGGTTAGTACACACAAAAAAATAAAAAATGAGTTTTGATTAAAAATTGCTCATATCGATTAAAATGTTAATTAGATTTGCTCTAATTAAAAAAATGATAATAGTAATTAAAAAATTTAATAAAAATTTAAAACTGAAAATAATTAAAAAAGTAATTAATAGTATTAAACAAATTAATAAAAATTGCTCAAAATCAGTACAAAATTACGCCCACTTAAAAAAAAAACAAATATGAATTAAAAACAAAAATGTGTTTATTATTAACAAAATAAAAACTTATTAAATATAATAAATAAATATTTAAAGCATCAAAAATGTGTTTGATTAGATTTTTGTGTCATTTTCCTCCGTTGTTGTTTGCCGTTTACCAAGATCTTCTTGTGGAGCTTCTTTGTTTTATTTTTATACTAATATTCACTTTTTTCATTTATTTATTCAATTTCAATTGTTTAACATAGCACCTTATTCCACTGGAACAAAATTTCAGATGCATTTTTTTGCTACTTCCGCTCATTTAATTTTAATGAAATTTAGTACATTGATGCATATGGTCCATCTTCGTCGTCAAACTGCAAAAAGAAATTTAAAAAAATTATTTTTTTTGTGACTTATTTAGTTCTTTGCTTCTCCTGAACAATTTGGTTTTTGGATTATAGCACCTTGTTCCACACCCACATTTATATCTTGAAATGTATGGCCGATAATTTTAAAATGTAGTATACAATCAAGCTCTTTAGAGCTTGGATAACCTATGAAATAGTTTGGGAAAGTCCTAAAAAATCCAGAAAATTAAAAATATAACAAAATTCCGGAAATTATCAGGAAAATCCGAAAACTACAAAAAAATTTGAAAATTATAGGAAAACTAAACAAAAAATCGAAAAAAAAAAATCAAGACAAAAACCAGAAAAAATAAGAAATTGACCCTACTAATAAAAACGATCTTTAAGGGTTTTATTTAAATTGTATTATATGTATTGCAGTTATTTTTATTAATTATATATTTTATTGACATCTACCAGATATAAATGAATGACATAAAAGGTATAAATAAAGGTAATAGGTACAACTTCTAAAACTTTGTTTATATTTTCTCTCCCATTTATATAATTTCTTTGATATTTTTCTTACTCATTTTGCATATTTTGCTTGTTAAAACTAATAAATTTTGCTGAAATGAATTATGCATATATGTATGTATATTTATATAATTAAAATTTATTTAGGTTCAATAAGGGCAGTTTCCAAATCTTTCATTTTTGGATAAGTAACTTCACGGGCATCAAGTTTCGATTGAGCCCACATTATGAGTTTTAACAAAAACATAATTTTCGGTGTTGAGTCAGCACTATGTTCACATTTAAGAATGGCAGCATTTAATTCACTGGCAATCTATTTGAAAAAAAAAAAATAAATTTAATTAAAATTGTTTTTATTAAAGTTATGCTTTAGGAAATAAATTTTAGGTCCGTTCGATTACCTTACTACAATCTACTGTTTTTATTACTATTTTTACTACAGCTGGAAATTTTCAATACAAAAAGTAAACAAAACTTTCCAATTGTAGTAAAAATATTTTAAAATTTGGGTAATCGAATAGATATTTTATATGTTCCTTAAAGCATAAAATAATATGGATAACAAGTCAATTCTGTCACAAACTGAATTCTATCCGAAAGTTGAATATTTTTTTCTAAAAACGTGACTTGGATTTTTTTTTGGAATGAAACAACTTCCAATCTTTTAACACAATTCCAATTTGTTAAAAGTGGTTTTATTTCGAAATAATATTAATTTAGAAAGGAAAATAGGAAGGAAGGGATTAAAAGAAAATAAAAAATTATATTAAATTAAAAAAAAAAAATCTCTAGATAAAATGTAAGATAAAAAAAATTCGCAGAATCGGATACTTTTCTATGGAAAATATATTTTAGAATTTTACAGATCATATAAACACATTTTTTAAACTATGAATATACGTTAAATATGTCTTGCCTAACTGGCGCCATATGAATGTTAAAACCAATAAAATGTCAAGAAGTTTAAATTTTTTTACAACTTTCGTTTTGCTCAAAAAAAAAAAATACAACTTGCTTTTTTAATTAAAGCAATTTTTAGTAAAAGAAAATATATTTTGTGGCATTTTATTACTTTTTTCGTTTTTTTCTAATGTGATTTACTAAAACAGGGATGGAACTTTTTATTAGGCAGACTAAGCAAAAATCATTATGAATAGACTCTTTAACAAACAGTAAAAAAGTCTTAAAAACATATTAATTACGAACTAGATGTTCAACGTAAACAAACCGTGTCTAAAATTTCATTTTGAATATGGATGGAAGAGTTTTTCTGTAGTAAAAATATCTCAACATCTGAGAAATTTTGTGAAGAAAACAGCTATAAAAAACGAATACTTTATTGAACACTTTTAGAATATTGGACTTTTACCCCCAGTTTCTGTTATACCATATTCGCATCCATTTAAACTAGTTTAATTACGTGTTTTCCCCATACCAAGTTAAAATTGTGTGGGGAAAACCAATAATTAACCTAGTTAAAAATTAATGCGAACATCGTTTAACACGAACGTCATTCGTCTACGATAAATTCCCACGTATTTTGTTATTGTAACAAAAATACATGCTAATTCGTCGCTGACAAATGACGTTCGTATTACAGAAACTAAATGTTAGTACCAAACATTTTTTTTAAAAGTCTTGCAATTGGGAATTTTATACAAAAATTGAATTTGACTAAAAAGGGTCTTATTTATGGTGTAAATCAGTGCGGCAGGGTTCCTCTACGAAAATAATTTTTGAGTTAAAAGGTCCCCTTCCCCCCAAATCCAAAAGCTGGATCCACGCCTGTATGAATATAATTCAAATAAAAAAAGCAACTAAAATAATAATTGTAATGTAATAATCGAATTAAATTATAAATTGTTTTTAAACACTGATTAAGTTGTAAGTATACAATACCTTTTGTCTATGTGATTGCTCCAGTAGATATGAAAATGGACTATCTTGAGGCTTTTCAAACGCCAATAAAGCCAACGTACGTTCCAATTCACTTAAAACTTCTGGAATATCCTCGCCAGCTTCAGATAATTTATTTTGAGCAAATGACAAGGCATCTTCAATTTTACCAACTCTGTAGAAGAACAAATTTAGTAAAAGTTTTAAATACTATGTACAACAACAAATTTATTAACATTTCCAATGATATGTGTTTTTTTTACGGAAGCCCACAACAATTCATCCCAAAAACCGTGATTGTTCAGAGTTTCGAATTTGAAAAAAAATTAGGGCGTTCAAAAACGAATCTTAATTTAAATTTTAACAGCCGTATTCAAAACGAAAAGTTGGCATGAATTTAACAAGTGTTTTATTCATAACAAATTTTAAAACCCTTGCTAACAAGAAAACAAAATGTTGTTAAATCTTGACTAAAGTTCTCTCAATTAATGTTCTCAATTGAGTAACGTTCTCTCATGACAATTAAATGTTTCTCACAATGCAGCAGCAAGCAGAAGACAGCAATAACAATAAAAATTACTGTATTTACTTATAATTGTAATTATAAGGGGTATTTTTTGTATATGCAGCTTGGTGTATTCTATTTTCATATAAAAAATACAAAATACGGCATTTATTTGTAATTATAATTAAATACAGTACT
Source organism: Pegoplata infirma (assembly GCA_963921195.1). Classification (NCBI taxonomy): domain Eukaryota; kingdom Metazoa; phylum Arthropoda; class Insecta; order Diptera; family Anthomyiidae; genus Pegoplata; species Pegoplata infirma. Next base: position 184,926,289 of record OY992540.1, read on the forward strand.
TTTTATATTTGTTGCCTACTATCTGCTGCTTGCTGTTGCATTGTGACGTAACTAAAAGCAATTGATTTTCAAAAACAGGGTTGTTCTTAGCCAACAGATTTTAAAAATCATTATGAATAAACTCTATGCTAACATTTTGCTAAGGAAAAAACACATTCTAGTAAGCAGCTCGTTGTCTGCGATGTATAAGCAACTGCTAACTTTTGCTTATGAATACCGCTGTAAAAGTTTATCAGGATATCAGATTAGAAAGGTAAATACAAGTGTTTTCCTAATTTCTTTTTGAAAATCGTCATAGACGTTTACATAGGGATTAAGAAGTTTTTTTAAAGCAAAAAGTTTTTTGATCAAAATAGACTTGTTGGTGAACATTTGCATATTTTTTTTATGAGTACAGGGTGTTTTAAGTTCGAGTATCTTTTTCAAATGCAAATTAAACACACATTTTTAAAGGAAACTTATTATCTGTTTACTCAAATATATAGTAGAGGCTCTGCAATTTATGAATAATAAATAATATCTTCCAAATGTCCCCCGTAAATCTTGTTAGTCCCAATATAAACACAAAGGTTCATCCAATTCGTAGATATTGAAGAAAATCAGGGGTTCCTGTTGATATATTTTAACTCCATTTAACATCTTAATTAAAACAAGTGAGAGTGTTAAATTCGGCTGTGCCGAATCTATTATACCCTCCAAAAAATTAAAAACAAAAATTTGTCAGGGGCGTTTTTTTTTTTGGGGGTGGGGGGGTTGATAGGGTCAGTGGGGGACGTTATAATATACCAAATGTTTCATTTAATTAACAAAAATACAAAAAAAAAACATGTAAAAAAAGTGTATTTTTTTAGAGGTTGGTTTAGTTCTTCAAGGGGGAACTTTTTTCCCCCTGGTCCGATTTGGCCAATTTCCGAACTTAACCTGCCTAGGAACATAAGACATATTTTTGCCAAACTTGAAGGGTCTAGCTTTTTTATTTTAGACTGCATCGTGTTAACTACAGACGGACGGACGGACAGACGGACGGACATCGCTAAAATGTCTTAGAATCGATCACTGATCAATAATATATATACTTTATGGGGTCCCCGACCGATATTTCGATGCGTTACACACGGAATGACAAAGTGAGTATACCCCCATACTGTAGTTGGAGGGTATAAAAATGTCTGTTGTTAAGTGCCTATCATCGATCTTAAAGTTTTATCTTCTAGAAAATGCGTACAAAAAAGCTACGGCCGTATTTATAACATACATAAATACAAACACATTTTTTTGTTATTTTTATTTTATTTAAACGTAGAAAAAATAAAATTGTTCTGAATAATAAATTTTTAGCAAAAAACTTTTAGTAATATTAACACACATAGGACAATGGCTTTGGATTCCTTTTTTGACTTGAAAACTGGAAAGTTCCAAACAAAGTGAAGAAAAAAATGTTTTAACTTTTTTTTTTGCATAACATAATAGTTTATATTGGGACATTACTGAAAAAGTGTTTTTATGAAAAATTTTTTTTTTTGGTTTGTATATTACTTTTTTTTTTTTTTAAAAAGTAACTTTTAAAATAAATTATTTTTTGAATTAATTTTAAATTGAATTAAAATCCAAATTAAATAATACGATAATTAAATATGAATCTGCTGAACACTGACGTTATATTTTCAGCAAAATACAATTAAAAATATTTTTTTGCAAAACAAGAAACAAAAAAAAAACATGAACAAGTGAGTGTTAAATTCGGCTATGCCGAATCTTTTATACCCTCCAAAATGTAAAAAAAATAAAAAAATTGTCAGGGGCGTTTCTTTTGGTGGGGGGGGGGGTGATGGGGGTCAGTGGGGGACTTTTAGAGCACCTTCCCATCGCGATTAATACACCAAATGTTTCATTTATTTAACAAAAATAAAAAAAAACATGTAAAAAAGTTTATTTTTTTAGAGGTTTGTTCAGTTCTTCAAGGGGGAACTTTTTCCCCCCTGGCCCGATTTTGCCCATTCACGAACTTAACCTGCCTATGAACATGAGACATATTTGTGCCAAACTTCAGGAGTCTAGCTGTTTTATTTTGGACTGCATTGTGTTATCTACAGACAGACGGACGGACATTCACAAAATGTCTTAGAATCGATCGTGGATCAATAATATATATACTTTATGGGGTCCCCGACCGATATTTCGATGCGTTACAAACGGAATGACAAAGTGAGTATTCCCCCATAGTATGGTTGGAGGGTATAAAAAATGTTTACAGAAAATTTCAACATAAACACAAAATATTACTCGATTGAAATATTATTTCTACAGATTTTCAAGTCAAAAAAGTAACCCAAAGCCATTGTCCAACAGGTCCAATATTTTTGTGTTTTATTATTGCCTTACATCAAGATCCTTATTACTTTCTTTTTTTTCTTCTTATTCTGTAACTTCAACCGCATAAAGGCAAGGTTGAAGACTAATTTGGGCATCCGTTAGGGACAATACGCCATTAAAAATTCACACGATTTAGTCGTGAACACATTACAAATTATGGCAATAGAGCCACGAGGAATAACGACAAATCCGGTTATTAATGATGACGCCACTCTAAAGCCCAGACACTCAAGTCTACACCGCACAATGCTCCTAAGATCCAACAGACACATAGGGCGGATTTTACAGTCCAAACTAAGTTCTTACTTAAGTAAAATCTTAGTTAAGAATTATTTAAGTATTTTTTATTACTTAAGTTAAATTCCATTTTACAGTTTGTACTTAAGTTAAAAATAAAATATGCTAAAAATATGGTAACACAGATTATTATTTTTGATTTGACAATTCAAAAGGAATACAAAAAAATAAAATAATAATAAAAATATACAAAACAAAAATTAAAACAACGAAAAATCCGACAAATGCAGATGTTTTCCATTAAAATCTTCCGCCGTGGGTATTGTTAAAACCATAACAGGAACGCGGCTAAGGTCATTATTGAAAAAATCTTCACACGATTGATTTTGGACACAAACTAGCGTCTCTGTGAAAAGGTTTCAATTATTTCCACCAAAACTTGTAGGGATAATATTGCCGATTATGTTACCCGTTTAATAGGCAATCTCCGGCACTCTTAAACTCATGGTATTTCATTAAATTGCGTGATATTTCCATCAAAACGAAAATAAAGAAAAAATGTACATTAAGAAATTTAATGGTGGCGGAAATTGCCCATTATGTGGGTAAGGTAACCGGCAATCTTATTCCTTTTTGGAAATAACAGCGGAAACGTTTACAACGTTACATTGACAAAAAGGCAGACGGATGGACAGTCGATCTAATACTTAAATATGAGGGTGGGACAAATATTTCGGATATTTTCAAACATCACATATTCATACCCTATATCACATTGCGGTGTAGGCTATCACACAATTGCTGTTCTTTTCATTAAAATCTTCCGACGCTAAGGTCATCATTGAGAATTGCTCCGCCGATTGACTTCGGATTTGAACACCAACAAACCTTTTTCCAGCAAGCCATTGAGAAATAAGATTGGATATGTTCCCCATTTGATTATGTTATATTACCCCTTTGATGGGGCATGTCCGCTAATCTCAAATTCCTTCCCAATTTTTACTTATTTACATGATGGAAATATCACGCAATTTGATAGAAATACCTTGAATTTGAGAGTGGCGAAGACAGCGGAAGTTTTTAACGGGAAATAACAGCAATTGTGTGATTCTTTGTTTTTTATTTTTTTTGTATCTTTATTTGTTTTTATTATTTTAATTTTATTTTGTATTTTTTTAGAATTGTCAAATCAAAATAAATTACTTAAGTAAAACTTAAGTCATGGTAATAGACGACTTAAGTTTTTCTTAAGTGGCTTTTATAAAATAGTTTTTTTGATTTAAGTAATTTCTTAGCTTAAGTCTCTACTTAGTGCTGACTGTAAAATCCGCCCATAATCAGACCACAAGTGTCTGACACAATTTCGAGTGAACCAGCAGGATCAACAAAAAACTCGCGTTACAGTTCTGTCTTATTAATCAACTACAACGCCGAAACTTACACGTTCTTAATCATTGACTGGCCGATTAAAACTCACCTTACTTTCTTTTATAGAAAATAGTTATAAATTAATATACGGATTGATTTACGGATATGTAAATCAAATTTTCAAAACACACAGAAAAAATAAATATTTTTGTCGAATTTGTTGTGTTTTCCCGGAAAACATTTCCGTATATTGCCATTGAATATTTTCTCGATATGAACTTACCTAATAAGTTCAATTAACTGTAATTGTTGTAAATGGAAAAACAAATATCGATCATTATCCAACAATTCTGGATGCAATTGATTAACCAAATGTGTGGCCTCTTGTATACGACCATTTTGAACAGCTTCACGTATAAGAATGCGATCATCTAACGAACTTAATTCAATACTGGGTTCTAGGCCAGCTTCAACTTGAAATTTCTCAGCAGCTTCCTTGAATCCCTCTGCAAACGGAAGAGTCCCTTAAATAAGTTTCCATCAAATTTAATATCTTTTAACTGACCTGTAACTAAATAATTCATTATTAACCGATTCATGTCGGCTTGTTTAAAGGGAAACTGTTCCAGACGCATTATCCACTCCTCCTTTGTAATCCCATCATTCTTGTCGTTGTAACTCATTTTTCTATTTTTCCTTATTTTGCCAATTTTGAAGCCGTTTTTAAAACAAGAAATAGAAAAAAAATAGTCGTTTGATGCTTTTTATTTTGTATTTTAAAGTTTTTGTAATCGAACTAATTGTGATTACAAGCAAAAATTTGTTAATAATTCAGCAATATTTTTTTCACTAAAAAACAAAAGAAGTACAACTACACAAAGAGAAATAACAAAAACTCTGTCTGCCTCTTATTTTATTGCCATTCAATGTGCTAATGACACCATAATATTTCTCAAGCATCCGGTTACTTTGTTTTAAGGAGTCACCCTGTTTTATAAGTGGTTAACAAAATTCACAATGACCTCATAAACCATCATAAACACGGTCATATGTTTTTTATTTTTGAAACGACATAAAATTACATTTTATTTCTAGATTTTATAAGATTACAACTAGCACTTAACTAATTTATTTGACTGGAATAGAACACTACATACAGCAATATTCTTGCTGTTTTTTTAACAGCTGTTTTTATAAAACAGCACAGAAAAGACGGCTGTTGTATAATACGGAGTTCACACTACCGACTTTAAACATCTCATGAGTGTTTAAGCGCTAAACAATCAACATTTGACTTGTTTCCCCATACATTTGGTTGTTTAGCTAAACAATCAAATTCGACTTGTTTCCCTGCTGAACATTTCGCTAAACATTTCAAAGGCAGGGTTCGGTATATTTCCTTTTAATTTTTCTTTATTCTATGCCAAAAAAAAAGATTTCATAGCAACCAGCTTCTGTATCTGTCTGTCATTTTCTTAGCAAAACATTGGAAAATTGAGAAATTATAAATATTTAAAAAACTAATAAAAACTACTGAAAAATCAGAAAAATGTGTGTGTTTTATTTATAATTATATTGGAAAAGCTGCTCTAATAGTGAATTGTGCCTTCCATCGAAGTATAAATATGCAAACAGCTTCGGACAGGTCCGGAACAAAAAACAGAAAAATCTTCCTATTTACTTGGAATTAGTCAATAAAAAGGTGTTCCGTGTAGTGGTGTTATGTAAATGTTATAAAAAAAATAAATATCTTGTCTTCCGCCAAAGTTTAAAAGGATTTTAGAAATATTTTTGCAATTTTTTTCAGAATTAGGTTATGTGCGTTTGTTTACAAACGTTAAACACTCAGCGTTAAACGAGCAAAATGTAGTGTGAACGATTTTGTTTACTTTTTTAAACAAGTGGCTTAAACGAGTACAAATTCTGTAGTGTGAACTCCATATAAGGCAATTTTAACATTGTCATTTTTTACAGGGCAAAAAGTGCAACTTTATTGCACTTTACGGGGCAGATATTTTTAGAAAAAACTCGAAACCCTTTACAAGGGTTGACATTTTATATGAAAGAACACAAAAACATTATTTTTTGGGCAAAATGCAAAAAAGGCACATTTTTTGCCAGAAAAAAAAACACCATTAGTCAACTTTTCTAAAAATATTTGTATATTTTACAATTTTTCTAGGATCTTACCAAGTTTTGGGTAAATAACATCATTTTCTTCATAATCATTTACATAAAGGTTTTTGCTAAATTACAAAAAATAATTCGCAGCTGTTATTTCAGCATATTTTTGGTTAATTTATGACGGATTTTTGCTCAAAAGTTTTTTTTGCTCTTCATTCGATTTGTTTGTTTGTTTGTTGTTCCTTAAATTACTCCATTGACCGTAACCAATGAAGGTATAATTATTATCAAAATAATTATAATTATTTGGCCCAAGGTACGGCCATCACCAATATTGCAGCCAAGCTGCCCATCTCACAAATCATAAAGCAAAATAAAAATAAAATGAAATGATAAAGTCAGTGATGATCTACAGTCTGATACCAGTCAACTTGATGAATTCCATTAGCAAATCGATTCGACGAACATTTTCAAACTCCAAAAATTCAGTAACAGAATTATACTTAAGAATGTCAGGAAACTTTTGTCTCTGAGCAGAAAACTTATCACAACTAAAAATTACATGTAATACATCCTCGGTAACCAAGCAAACGTCACAGAGATCCGTGGAAACTACATTCATCTTAGCCAAACTATAATTGCAAAATGCGTGACCAGTTAATATACGATTACACATCTTAACAGCACCAGGATCCATTGGATTGGAGCTACGACCCATACTATGAAACCACGGTTTTGAATTAATACAAGGGAAACTTCGACCGTACAAAACACCTTTAGATTCACGTATTTCATTATATTCCATCTGCCATTCATCCATCAGCAGAGAATTGACCCTGTTTATAGCATCATAGACAGTCCAGTTAACGTGAAATTGAACACCAGACCTGCGAGCAGCTTTCGCGGCTACATCAGCAATTTCATTACCAGAAATCCCTGAGTGCCCCGGTACAAAATGAATCTCCACTCTGACCAACAAAGAGTTTTGTATTTTTTCAATTAATTCCACCGCAATGTGACTATTCTGTTGTTTTCTCATGAGCATTAGGGCGCCCACCTTTGAATCCGTTAAAATTGCCACCGCACCAAAACCAGAGTCAATCGCAAAATCAACTGCCTTATCAATTGCCAATAATTCAGCAGATGCCGAAGACAACTTTTTATCTGTTTTGAAAGCCCCCGTCGAATTTGTCCTTGGATAAAAAAATGCCAGCCCCGTCGAGTAGTCATCAACCGATCCATCAGTAAACATTATTTCATAACCATTTTCCTTTAGCAAATTAGTTTTTTCCAAGAACAGCTTCATTATCATATTATCATCAGCGTCCTTTTTTCCACGAGCACAACCTTTAAAAAAATCTGTGGATACACCGAGCTTATCACAAAGGGGATTACATGGGTTAATGGACCCCACATCCCTGAAAATTTGCTCATATTGGCGAAAAACTTTAAACACGCTCGTATTCAATTCAAAATCAGCTTCTAAAAGAATCTCGGTAATGGGCAAATCATATGCAATCGCCTTGATGATCTCCTTTGCAGTTGCAAGTCTGAAGCGAAATTTGGACGGAAGTTCTGAAGCTAGATGATACAGCACATGCACAGGGGTCGAACGAATTAGGCCTAGACAACGTCTTAGATTATCCTTAGTAAATTTATCAAGCTTAGCAGCCGCCTTCTTAGTCAAGTTTGAGAACGATGCAACCGCGTATTCAATTTTAGGCCTGGCAAATGCCCTATATAGTTGAAGAGCCCTGGCAGGATCCACACCAAAACGACAATTACTGAGAATATCCAAAAAACGACAGGTCCTTTTCACATTATCGATGATATATTCTGAATGGGGAACCGAGGAATTATCACAAGATACCAGGCGTCCCAAATATTTAATTGTACTAACTTCAGGAACCGATGTCATATTAATTACTATCTCCAACGGCTTACGATTACGATTGAAGTGGATTATACTAGATTTCTCCAGATTGATCGATAATTTTAAAGCGTGACATCCTTCAATGAACTCCGATAGCTTCTCCTTCAACATACGCCTAGCTTCCTCAAATTTTCTATTCACACAAATAATGAAGAAATCGTCCGCGTATTGAAATAAAAAACAGCCATCACCACTAATCGAATGCAAAGATGCTGTGAAAATGTTGAACAAAATTGGAGATAATGCACTCCCCTGCGCAAGGCCAGCACTGGAGAATGTAGTAACATCTCCCATACTAAGAGTCCTGTTAGACAAGATGTTGAGGATGCTGGGGGGTGAAAGGGTATCATTGGCAGGCAGTAGGGTGACTATCGTAATGGTTGGCGATTTTATTGGGCTAAGTGGCGATTTCCTGAAAAGAAAAATTGACTACACTAAAACTTAACATGTTATCCATGTTTGCCCAAGGAGGGATTACCTTCATAATAGCATATAAAAAAAATGTTTTCTTGGCAAGCATCGGGCCTCCTTTGAATATGTGCCAAACCGTTGGCGTTAATAGGGGAAAGAGTTCCGAGGGAAAGTGTCTATAGTGACTTTCTTAGGGAACGCATTTTCATGGGAATTTGAACTGCGTGTTCATCCCGACCCTTGAGACGATGGGCAACTTGGGAACTGTCTCAATTAAAGTTTTAATAGTTCCTTTAATTTTTCTTGTGTTGACCAATATCATTAATTTCTTTTTATTCGTAGTTTTTTTTGTTTCTTGTTCTTTTTGTTAGGTTAAATTTTTTTATTCTTGCTTATTGTTGTAATTTGTGCCAATGAATTTGTTTTTATACGTAGATTGTGTTGTTTTCTAGTAGTTTGTTTTTAATTTGCTGTTTTCTTCGATAATATTGTATTTAATTTATTTAGTTTATTTTTTTAGTTTTTAGGGAGAAAAATGCTGTCATTGACTATGGCTGCCCAAACCATAGTCAAAGTAGATAAATTATTTTTTTTGGAACATAAGTAACAGAGTTGCATTTTATAATATCAACAGGCAGGGTTGCAAATTTTAGTAGCAGATTGGGGGCGAGTACTAACAATTCTCTTACACTGTTATTTGAATCAGAGTTTAAATGGAAACGAACCCGAAGTTAGGAAATCGTGGAAAATTGAGTGTGCGGTTATATGAAAATGTATGCGTTTGATTGGGATGTGGGTAAAATGTATATGTAGGAACAAATGGAAATGTTATAGAGGTTTCTATGTGATTAGAAGTTTTTATTTACGCGATTATATGTTAAATAAAAGCTAGGCTTATTGGCTACTTAGGGCACAGAACATTAAACATTATAATAACTGGCGCCAAACACTTAAGTCGTGTGTATTTATTTAAAACTTAAATTTTTTTTAAAGTATATAAAATACCACCATTTTTTTATTGTGTGTTAAAGTAAAATTCCTTTGTTGGAAATTTTGTAACCTTAAAATTTTATAGATCAAGAGTTTTAATTTTTGTTTAAATAAATTTTAATATTAAATAAGGTAAATAAGTGTGGTAATTACGTGAAAATTCAGAAAGTTATTGTGTTTAATGTTTTAGTGAAAATCCAAAAATAAAATATATTTTTTGGAGGAATAACCCTGTGGCGAATAGGAGCTTTTGAGCCAAATTTCTGAGGACAGCCATTAAAATTAATTATTTCCCAGCGTTTACCGATAGAACCGTAAGTTAAAATAAAATTTTAAGGAAATAAGTTTTGTGTGAAATTTCAAGTGCGGTTTTTGTCTATATAGTGTGGTCACGTAATAACCTCAAACGAGTGCAGTCTAGTGGGAAGAGAGAGGAATAAGCCAGGACAATTTTCCCAGACGACGTGTGACCGCAGGATTTTCTTTTTTAAAAAGGTAACGTTTTTTTTTATTTGGTGTACCAATTTGAGAAGTGGCCAAAAGTACCGAAAGGAAAGTACCCGCTACGAAAATAAATCAACCCAGGTGGATTTTGTATAAAGGAGGGGAGAAGACCATAAAATCCAAACAAAATCCAATAGACAGAATCCACAGGTTTTTCTAGATAAGTTCTAAGGGGAAATGTGGGAAACAAATTAGCCTAAAAAGGAGAAACCAGATTGTCGTAAAGAGAAGAAAAAAATTGAGCATATTTTGTCAGCCGGCAGAATTATTTTCTCTGCCGAAAATAACCAAAACAGTCATTTAAAGCTATTAAATCATCGAAACGTTAAGTTTGGTGGCTAAAGAAAGGAAAATTTCAAATTACTAATTTTTTTATTTATTTAATTTCAAAATATTAATATATCGTTTTTTTTATTGCATGCTAGTTATTAAGTTATTTTTCATATACGTATAATTTTTTTTTAGTTTTTTTTTATGTTGTAAGGGATAAACCAAGAGAAAAGGATACGCGAAAAAGGGCAATATTGACTAATAGAAAGCACAGTAGGAAATAAAATCCTCCAGAGAGCTCTTTAGAGAAAGTTGAAAGTTAATAGCGTTTGAAAGACAAAAGTGAAAATTTTGAAAGATTGTTTTTTTTCCATTTGGTTGTTCCTATAGTTTTTTTTTAATTTGTGTTTTTTTTTAAGAATTTTATAATCCAATAGTGATAATTTTTTTTATATTCATTTTATTTTTATTTTTACAAATTTTAATATGTTTTATAAAATTTAATTTTGCATGTTTTTTTTTTTGATTTAGTAAATTTTTTTTTAAGTACAGATTTTCTGATTTGGTTTTCCAATTTAATTTATAATGCTGTCAGTCTGATTTTTGGGTCCAAGTACTCCAATTAAGTCCAATATAACCTGAAAGTAGTTGATGAAAGTTAAAATTTAAATGAAAACGAAAAGTTGGTTTTGTAACGGACAATTTTGAATGGAAATCTGAAAGTTTAAAGGAAAATTCGAATCAGAATAAAAAGAGAAAAATTTATATGTATTTTTTTTGTAGTTTTAGACCTTTTATTTTAATAAATGTTTTATTTTAGTTGAAAATTTAAAAATATTATGTCTGGTTAATTTTATTTGTTTGGAGGGAAAAGAAAGGACAATGGGTCGTATAAAGTTGGTGTAAATTGTCAAATGGTAAGTTGGTGTCGTTTATGGGGTCATAAAAAAATTTGATAAACTATGGCCAGGAAGGGAGGGTAAAGACAGGAGCAGAACATCATGTCTCCTTGTCGTTGTTCCATATTGTCGTGTTGGTTGTCTGGTGTTTATAGTCCATATTTTGAAATAGTTTTTCTTGTTGGTCCTTTAAGGTGTTATGGGTTGAGAAACCACGACCGAATATACATAGCCGGGTCTGAACACGTAATGAAGGCCGTAACAGAAATGGCGCCCAATCGAAAGGCAATGATGCAATAGAATTCTTTTAAAGTATATTAATTTTTTTTAATTATATTATATATAGTTAACCGGCACTTATAGCGTTCGCGTTTGAAAATGAGTCTTGAAATTTATATGATTTCAAATGCTCAGAGTGATTAAAAAAGGTTAACGTTAAAGTCTTAATTAATTCAAAAAAGTCTTGGGATAAAAGATTGTGAAGTCCAATTGCTTGAGAATTAATGAATGATTTTTTTTTTGTATTTTTGTTAGTAGACGTCTTAGTCCTTATAAAATGGGCTAATTGCGCAAACTAACATAGTTTGGAACAAATTACCGTGAAGACAATATTAGCTTAACACAAATGTCGTTAATTGTAATATTATCTTCAACAAACATATAGTAGTGATCACGTTTGTAAATTTACAATCGTTTGTCCAAAATTTTAGTAATGAACTTACAGACTTTATGGGATATCGTAAAATTTATACACCAACGGAAAAACACCAACATTTGACAGAGTACGAGTAAACTATTGTCCTTTGAAAGTACCTCCGTTTGTGAAAGTATTTGTGTGAAAAAAGTGAATTTGTCAAATATAAGTGTAATATTTTGTGCACGTAAAAATAATTTTTTTATATATAATTTTTTTGGGTGAAATAATAATTAAAAACTTAGGAAAAAGCAAACATGCCAGTAGGTCATTCGAGTAGTAAAAATAAGGGGGGAAATACTAAGAAAAATGAGGATTCTGATAAAAATACAAAAAACGCTCAGCAGGGAGGGTCTTTTCAGGATTTATCTGCAACGATCAATACTAAACCAAGTACAAGTCATACTAACGTACAGTCAACACCTGGTATACTGCCACTGGATACTTCAATTCCACCCCCTACTCTAACAGATACAGTACAAAATCGACCTGATAGTCCTAGAAGATTTGCTGACATGATTAAAAATTTAATAGTTGAGTCAAATACTGATTATAGAACTAGTTTAGAAGATTCGATAGATAGAAAAATAGAAGACAGTCTACGGAATGGGTTTAAGGATCTTTTGAAGGAGATTAAAAATTTAAAGATTGGGGAAAATAATAAGCAGTCCGAGGATGAAATTAGTGCTGACAGTACGGATGAAGAAGAGGAAGACGAAAGTACTGATGAAGAAGAGGATGATGATGATGAAGAAGGTGCCGTAGGCGGTGTACCTAGAGATGCTATGGTTCCTCAAAGGGCGAGAAGTACACATAGCCATTCCACTCAAAGACGATTGGATTATGGGCAATGGCGAGAAGAAAATCATCATAATAGTTCGTCCGATAATTTTATGCCTCCTGCACATCGAAGGCCGTATCCCCAAAACAATTTTTCTCGTTCAAGAGCACCACCAAAAGTTGATAAGTGGGAGATCCATTTTACTGGTGATATTGAGAAAGAAAATGTAGATGATTTTATATTCAGAATCGAATTTTTGCAAAGATACCATGATTGTCCTTGGAAAGATATATTAAGGGATTTCCATCACCTGGTAAAAAAGGACGCTAATGACTGGTATTGGCTAGTAATCAGGACCAAGAAAATAAAAACTTGGAAATCTTTAAAAGCAGCTTTAAAACAAGAATATAGATCTACTAGAAGTGACTATGAATTTATAAGAGATCTAGAAGAAAGGAAACAGCGACCGGGGGAATCACTAGACGAATATTTTCATGCTATGAAGAAATTAAGGTCGAGGCTGAGAAAACCATTTAAGGAAAAAGAAGTGATCCGAATAATTAAGAAAAATTTACATACCAAATTGAGCAACCTGGTGTATGCGAAGAAAGTGAAGACCGTGGAACAACTTCGGGCAAAATGCCGTGAGCTTGAGAGGGATTACTTGAAGAAAGAATCGCAGCCAGCTCCAAGTAATCGAATGCCTGTTCAGCGACGTCAATATCCTGTCGCCGAAGTCATGTACGATGAAGTTGAAGAAACTGATGACTTCACAGAAGTTGCTAAATTGTTAGAAGAGATTTATCAAAAGAAATTCAACAAAAATTCAAATAATGTACTCACTTGCTGGAACTGCCGGGAAAATGGACATTTGTTCAAGCAATGTACTAAGAAAAGAAAGTACTTTTGCTACACATGTGGTCATCCAGGAGTCATCTCACCAGAATGTCCCAAATGTCTGGAAAACCAGAAGAGGAGTGCGTCGAAATCGGGAGAAACACACTCCACCCAAACTCCCGAAAAACCGGAATAACCAGCCAAAGCCAAACAACACAAACGGAACCGGAACAGTATCCCCTTTTAGAACCAAATAAATTGAGAATCCTAAAAAGAAATAGTATGAGTCAGTTTACAAATAAAAAAATAAGTAGTTTAGATAAAAATAAGAAATACAGTGAAGAGCAAAATGTTAGAAAAATGAAAATAGTGCCTATTCAGGAAAGATGGAAAAATTATAATAAAATTAGGGATAGAATTTTTAGGGAAGATAAAAGTGAAGACAAAATAGCAAAAATCAAAAATACTAGGGAGAAATTCAAAGTGAAAAAAGGGATTTTGTCCCATGTTAATAAATCTAATATAAATTGTGCAGAAGTAGGTAATAAAAACGAAGATCCAAGAGTTTTTGCCGACATAATGATTGATAATGTGGTAGTCAGTGGATTACTTGATTCAGGTGCGTCAGTAAGTTTACTTGGCAAAAATTGCTTGGAGGTAATTAGGAAAATAAAGGCCAAAATAACTCCATTTTATAGTTCTATTAAGACAGCTGGTGGTAATAACTTTTCGGTGATTGGAAAAATAGTAGTCCCTGTAAAATTTAAGGAAATTTGCAATAAAATGACGTTCTATTTATGTCCAGATTTGCTGCAAAAAGCTTATCTAGGGGTGGATTTTTGGAAATTATTTCAACTGGCACCTGACATCTTTCAGGCAGATGAAATAAATCCGGAAATGTTAACGGAATACCCTTTAAAATTAGATAAGGTAGTAGAGCATGAATTGTCCCCGGAAATGAGTGTCAAATTAGACGAGGTGAAAAACAAATTTAGGTCTTTTGAGGAATTTGGACTGGGAAAAACAACGATAGAAAAGCATGTTATAGAGTTAATAGAGGGAGCTCAACCAATCAAGGAAAGATACTACCCAGTTTCTCCAGCGATTCAGGATCTTATATACGCTGAAGTGGATGAGATGTTGCGACTGGGCGTTATAGAAAAATGTGAGAGCCCATGGAGTAACCGATCCACCTTGGTAAGGAAACCTGGAAAAAACCGATTGTGTCTCGATGCCAGAAAACTAAATGAACGTACCATCAAAGACGCTTATCCAATCCAAAATATTGAAGGTATCCTGAGTCGACTGGACGAAACTCATTTTATCAGCAGCGTTGATTTGAAATTTGCCTTCTGGCAGATTGAGTTAGAGGAAAAATCCAGAGCATACACAGCCTTTACCGTACCTGGTCGCCCACTATACCAGTACGTCGTAATGCCGTTCGGGTTATGTAATGCGGCACAGAGGCTGTGTAGGCTCATGGATAAAGTGATACCAGAAGAGTTAAAGACCAATGTTTTCGTTTACTTAGACGACCTTTTAGTTATTTCAGCTGATTTTGAAAGCCACATACAGTTATTAGAAAAGGTAGCAAAATGTTTAGGAAAAGCTAATCTTACTATAGGGTTGAAGAAATCAAAATTCTGCTTCAAGGAGCTACATTACTTAGGATTTATAATAGGTGGGGGCATTATGCGACCAGATCCAGAAAAAATAATCGCAATTAATAATATTCCGTTTCCGAAAACAGTGAGAGAAGTGAGAAGTTTCCTGGGTACTGCAGGTTGGTACAGGCGGTTTGTAAAGAATTTCTCCGAAATTACTGCACCACTTACTGACCTGATTAAAAAAGGAAAGAAATTTATAGTAACCGAAGCTGCTCTAGAAAGTTTCGAAAAGTTAAAATACGCCTTAACACACGCTCCAGTATTAGCTCATCCAAATTTTAAACAACGTTTTTATATACAGTGTGATGCATCAAATGTAGGAGTTGGAGCTGTGCTCTTTCAAAGAGATAAAGAAGAACACGAACGACCCATCGCATTTTTTTCCCAGAAATTGAATGCAGCACAATCTAACTATAGCGTCACGGAGAAAGAATGCCTAGCTGCAGTCTTAGCGGTAAAAAGGTTTCGACCTTATGTGGAATTAATGCCATTTACCATCATTACTGATCATGCTAGCTTAAAATGGTTAATGTCCTTGCGTGACCTAAATGGTAGATTGGCCAGGTGGGCATTGCAGTTGCAGACATATGATTTTCAGATTGAGCATAAAAAGGGATCAGAAAATGTGGTGGCTGATACCCTGTCAAGAATGATTGAAGAATTGATGGACCCTGAAGACATTCTAGGATTCTCAACTACAGAATTTGAGTCTGAAGATTATATGGACTTAATTAAAACTATAAATGAAAATAAAGAAAGGTTTCCAGACATAAAAATCGAAAATGGTTTAGTATTTAGAAGAAATGACACTTTGACGGACCTGGAAATTGAAGAATTTGAGTGGAAGCTTTGGGTACCTGAAAACTTAACAAATACACTTATAAAGGATGCTCACGAACCACCTGATAAAGCCCACGGAGGAATTCGAAAAACTCTTCACCGTCTAAGGCTAAAATTTTATTGGCCAAACATGACAGTGCATGTGAAAAATTTTATAAAAAACTGTAGGGTGTGTAAGGAATGCAAAAGCTCAAACCAACATATGATGCCAGAAATAGGGAAAGAAGTGGCCACAGATCGTCCTTTTCAGAAAATTTATATAGATTTTCTGGGAAAGTATCCTAGATCGAAGAGGGGAAATACCTATATTTTTATTGTGGTGGATCATTTGACAAAATTTGTTTTTATAAAAGCTATGAAGGAAGCAACGGCTAGCAATGTTGTAAAATTTTTGATAGAACACGTTTATCAACAGTTTGGAGTACCAGAAACCATCCATTCGGATAATGGGAAACAGTTCATATCAAAAGAGTTTCAAAAAATGGTCGAGGATTACAAAATTAATCACTTAAAAACTGCAGTATATTCACCACAATCGAATGCGGCCGAAAGGGTCAATCAAAGTGTGCTGAATGCAATAAGGTCCTATTTAGAAAATGATCACACCAATTGGGACTTAAATTTGGCGAACATTGAGATAGCACTTAGAACTTCAGTACATGCGGCGACAGGTGTAACACCGTTTTTCGCTCTTTTTGGACACAACATGTTCACCTGTGGAAAAGATTACAAACTGGCAAGAAAACTCAAAGCATTAAGTGAGGGAGAATTAAATTTATTGGACAAAAAGGACCGTATTCAGATAATTCGTGATAAAGTGAAACAGAATTTACATGAGGCATACGAACGAAGTGCACTTAGGTATAATCGGAAAGCTAGGGTAACTAGATTTGTCCCAGGACAAGAAGTCTACAAAAGAAATTTTGTCCTAAGTAGTTTCAAAGACAATCGAAATGCGAAGTTTTGTAGAAAATATACCAAGTGTAGGGTATTAGAAGTGTTAGGGAGTAACATGTATAGATTGGGAACATTGAATGGAGAGCCGTTGGGAGTTTACCACTCGAAGGATATTAAGCAGTAAATCTGTGATTGGAAAAGTGCAATAAAACTAGTTTATAGGAGATACAAAAGCTTAAAGAAAATTTTTTTTATGATGTGCAATATTAGATTAAGCTGTGTCTTCGTTTAATTTATACAATTATATTTTTTTTTATTATACAATCTTTATTGTGCTTGTCCAATGTTCAGTGTGTTTACTGTGATATATTTTATTTTTAAAGATTGAAGAAGATATTTTTTTTTGCATTCATGGTACAAATGATATTCAGAAATATAAATTCTACAATAGAAAATTGCCTTCAAAATAATTTAGTTTCTTTATGGTAACCAGTTGTTGTAGATTCACGAAACTGTGAGGGAATATTGTTAGAACCAGATTTGTTTTAGAATTTCAGAGCATTGAAAGAATACGTTTCTTTTATACACATAATTTTTTTTATAAAATACTTCCAATATTTTTTTTTAATAAGAAACAGTCCTTTCAAAGCTCTGACAAGTAATATGGCATACAGTGAAGAAAAATAAAATAGCACAGTTTACTATTAGTTTATTTTTGTTAAAATAAATTCAAATTAAAACTTAAGTTGAATTTAAGACGACGATGAAGGAGAAATTGAGTAAACCCTATCTTAATAGGTTTCAAAACGAAAAAAAAAAAAAAATATAAAAAAATAAATTAACGTATCGTATGAATAGTTCCAATGTATACTGGACGATACAATGGATCTATTTTTAGGATATTTGGTAGGGATTCTACCGATTTCAATACAATATACTTTTGTTATATTGTATTTCGAAAAAAAAAAAAAAAAATCCTAAAAATGGGTTATATATTGTGCAAGAGAAATTTTATAGTGAGACTTTGGAACATTTTAATTTGATACATCTAAATTATCAAGCTTTCGAGTGCTTGAGATGAATTTGAAAAATTTAATTAAGAGATTATTTGTTCAAATTGAACTGATGCAATTTGAGATCGTATTGATTTTGGACACGGGTATCTTAAACCCGAGATAAAAAAAAAAAAAAAAAAGAAAAAATAAAAAAAAAAAAAAGATAAAAACTAAGTTGGTAATGGTGTGCTATTTTGTTGATCACAGCTGTAGGTCAATAGAAATTTTTTTGAAGGAGACCTGATGTTTTAACTGGTTTCTTGCCCGGCTAACTCTTGAGGTAGTGAAAAGTGACACAGTGGGTGTAGCCTACGTTGGGCGCTTAGGGAATTTTCAATATGTATGGATATCAAGTGGAAAATATTACGTACCAGGCCCAGGTGCATCCGTCACACTGTGGTCCATTGCGCGAGCTGATAAACCCCAGAGTTTTGTTGAGGATGCTGGGGGGTGAAAGGGTATCATTGGCAGGCAGTAGGGTGACTATCGTAATGGTTGGCGATTTTATTGGGCTAAGTGGCGATTTCCTGAAAAGAAAAATTGACTACACTAAAACTTAACATGTTATCCATGTTTGCCCAAGGAGGGATTACCTTCATAATAGCATATAAAAAAAATGTTTTCTTGGCAAGCATCGGGCCTCCTTTGAATATGTGCCAAACCGTTGGCGTTAATAGGGGAAAGAGTTCCGAGGGAAAGTGTCTATAGTGACTTTCTTAGGGAACGCATTTTCATGGGAATTTGAACTGCGTGTTCATCCCGACCCTTGAGACGATGGGCAACTTGGGAACTGTCTCAATTAAAGTTTTAATAGTTCCTTTAATTTTTCTTGTGTTGACCAATATCATTAATTTCTTTTTATTCGTAGTTTTTTTTGTTTCTTGTTCTTTTTGTTAGGTTAAATTTTTTTATTCTTGCTTATTGTTGTAATTTGTGCCAATGAATTTGTTTTTATACGTAGATTGTGTTGTTTTCTAGTAGTTTGTTTTTAATTTGCTGTTTTCTTCGATAATATTGTATTTAATTTATTTAGTTTATTTTTTTAGTTTTTAGGGAGAAAAATGCTGTCATTGACTATGGCTGCCCAAACCATAGTCAAAGTAGATAAATTATTTTTTTTGGAACATAAGTAACAGAGTTGCATTTTATAATATCAACAGGCAGGGTTGCAAATTTTAGTAGCAGATTGGGGGCGAGTACTAACAATTCTCTTACACTGTTATTTGAATCAGAGTTTAAATGGAAACGAACCCGAAGTTAGGAAATCGTGGAAAATTGAGTGTGCGGTTATATGAAAATGTATGCGTTTGATTGGGATGTGGGTAAAATGTATATGTAGGAACAAATGGAAATGTTATAGAGGTTTCTATGTGATTAGAAGTTTTTATTTACGCGATTATATGTTAAATAAAAGCTAGGCTTATTGGCTACTTAGGGCACAGAACATTAAACATTATAATAACTGGCGCCAAACACTTAAGTCGTGTGTATTTATTTAAAACTTAAATTTTTTTTAAAGTATATAAAATACCACCATTTTTTTATTGTGTGTTAAAGTAAAATTCCTTTGTTGGAAATTTTGTAACCTTAAAATTTTATAGATCAAGAGTTTTAATTTTTGTTTAAATAAATTTTAATATTAAATAAGGTAAATAAGTGTGGTAATTACGTGAAAATTCAGAAAGTTATTGTGTTTAATGTTTTAGTGAAAATCCAAAAATAAAATATATTTTTTGGAGGAATAACCCTGTGGCGAATAGGAGCTTTTGAGCCAAATTTCTGAGGACAGCCATTAAAATTATTTATTTCCCAGCGTTTACCGATAGAACCGTAAGTTAAAATAAAATTTTAAGGAAATAAGTTTTGTGTGAAATTTCAAGTGCGGTTTTTGTCTATATAGTGTGGTCACGTAATAACCTCAAACGAGTGCAGTCTAGTGGGAAGAGAGAGGAATAAGCCAGGACAATTTTCCCAGACGACGTGTGACCGCAGGATTTTCTTTTTTAAAAAGGTAACGTTTTTTTTTATTTGGTGTACCAATTTGAGAAGTGGCCAAAAGTACCGAAAGGAAAGTACCCGCTACGAAAATAAATCAACCCAGGTGGATTTTGTATAAAGGAGGGGAGAAGACCATAAAATCCAAACAAAATCCAATAGACAGAATCCACAGGTTTTTCTAGATAAGTTCTAAGGGGAAATGTGGGAAACAAATTAGCCTAAAAAGGAGAAACCAGATTGTCGTAAAGAGAAGAAAAAAATTGAGCATATTTTGTCAGCCGGCAGAATTATTTTCTCTGCCGAAAATAACCAAAACAGTCATTTAAAGCTATTAAATCATCGAAACGTTAAGTTTGGTGGCTAAAGAAAGGAAAATTTCAAATTACTAATTTTTTTATTTATTTAATTTCAAAATATTAATATATCGTTTTTTTTATTGCATGCTAGTTATTAAGTTATTTTTCATATACGTATAATTTTTTTTTAGTTTTTTTTTATGTTGTAAGGGATAAACCAAGAGAAAAGGATACGCGAAAAAGGGCAATATTGACTAATAGAAAGCACAGTAGGAAATAAAATCCTCCAGAGAGCTCTTTAGAGAAAGTTGAAAGTTAATAGCGTTTGAAAGACAAAAGTGAAAATTTTGAAAGATTGTTTTTTTTCCATTTGGTTGTTCCTATAGTTTTTTTTTAATTTGTGTTTTTTTTTAAGAATTTTATAATCCAATAGTGATAATTTTTTTTATATTCATTTTATTTTTATTTTTACAAATTTTAATATGTTTTATAAAATTTAATTTTGCATGTTTTTTTTTTTGATTTAGTAAATTTTTTTTTAAGTACAGATTTTCTGATTTGGTTTTCCAATTTAATTTATAATGCTGTCAGTCTGATTTTTGGGTCCAAGTACTCCAATTAAGTCCAATATAACCTGAAAGTAGTTGATGAAAGTTAAAATTTAAATGAAAACGAAAAGTTGGTTTTGTAACGGACAATTTTGAATGGAAATCTGAAAGTTTAAAGGAAAATTCGAATCAGAATAAAAAGAGAAAAATTTATATGTATTTTTTTTGTAGTTTTAGACCTTTTATTTTAATAAATGTTTTATTTTAGTTGAAAATTTAAAAATATTATGTCTGGTTAATTTTATTTGTTTGGAGGGAAAAGAAAGGACAATGGGTCGTATAAAGTTGGTGTAAATTGTCAAATGGTAAGTTGGTGTCGTTTATGGGGTCATAAAAAAATTTGATAAACTATGGCCAGGAAGGGAGGGTAAAGACAGGAGCAGAACATCATGTCTCCTTGTCGTTGTTCCATATTGTCGTGTTGGTTGTCTGGTGTTTATAGTCCATATTTTGAAATAGTTTTTCTTGTTGGTCCTTTAAGGTGTTATGGGTTGAGAAACCACGACCGAATATACATAGCCGGGTCTGAACACGTAATGAAGGCCGTAACAAAGAATGACATTAACCAGTTGACAATATAAGGATTAAGCCCAAGTTCAAATAAACAATTTCCCAAAATCGTGAAATCAGTCTTATCATACGCCTTTTCTATATCAAGACATGCACCCACTACATGCATGCCCAATTTCTTGTACGCATATACCGAATTTATGAGGTCGTTAATACATTGCACCGTAGATCTCCTCTTTCTAAACGCGTATGATCTTTCCGGAATAATCGCATTTCTGTCAACAAAATCCTCAATATGTAGTTTTAACAAATATTCCAGTGATTTAAGTAGTACGGACATAAGACAGATGGGTCTATAATTAGCTAGCACGGCAAGATCCCTGCCCCTTTTCGGCACAGGACATATTTTAATATTACGCCACTCCTCAGGAATTGTACCCGCAATCCAGCAATCATTTAAAAAATTAAAAACAGCTCGCCTCTCAGAAACCGTAAGATTGATAAGTAGTCTATATGTAATACCATCCGGGCCACTAGCGGAGTCCGGATTTCTAGATCGGAGGTATTCGTCAAAATCATCAAATTTAATGGGAGGAATATCAGACCCGGACACCGGGAATTGTATCAACTGAGAAGAAATGGATGGTAACAATGGAGAATTAGCAGAATTTCCTGCAATCATATTCAAGTAGTCCTTTTTCTGAGCATCATCCCAAGAATTGTTAACCCGTTTCTCACATTTATACTTTTTAACGTTAGCAATTTTCCTCCACATCTCCCTTACAGATACAGGACGAGAAATCTCCTCCATCAGGTTAGCAAAATTCTTCTTCTTCATTTCTGAAATGTGTTTTTCAAATTATCCTCAGCAGTTAGTAGCGCCTCACAGTCAACAAATAAACCATATCGATGGTATTTAGTTCTAGCAGCATTCCTCAACCTGAACAGCCTTGACGATTCCTCATTCCACCATTTTTTTGGGACATACTTATTGCCAGCAGGTATTGAAATTGTGTTTTTTTTCCTTAGACTTGCCACACGCTGTTGAAATTCTTCTAAATTTTGACCCACGTTCATCGTACTAACGTCCTCCAAAAAACGATCCCGCAATAGTATCTTGCAACTCTGAGGAATATTAAAATTACCATTAAGCTGAATTAAAACTGGATGATGATTGCTATTTGTAATCCTCGTATTCAAAGACTTCCAAGAAAAGCCACAATTACTGTTGGCCATAAAACACACATCTAAAGCTGACGGAGTACACGATGCCGTTGAAAAAGTAGGACTTCCATCATTCAGACAAAGAAAACCGTAATCATCAACAATAGATTCCAGGAGAGCACCCCTAGGATTACAATTACCAGAAGACCATAACGAAGACTTTGCGTTGAAATCACCACATACTAATGTTAAGTTTGAAAAACTGCTTGCATGATGAAAAATTTTCTCCATTTGCGTACGAAATATATTTTGATCCATCTGGTTGTTTGATTGCGAGCCCACAGATGAAGGTAACCCAGATCGATTGTCAGGAGGAGGACAGTAAATTGAAAAAATATTAATGTTATTCTTAAGATTCAGAGTCGAAATACCGACAATCTCGGAATTCGAATCAATGCTAATCAAGGAAAATTTAATCTGTTTACGGATGTAAATACCCACACCACCATAACCATCAGATCTGTTTCGGTATGCGAAATTATAATTGGCAAGGCTGGTGTCCGCATTATCCACCAACCAAGTCTCACACAAAATAGCAATATCAATATTATTTTCAACGAGGAAAAATTCCAATAACTCTTTATTACCAGGGCTCTTAAGGCTCTGAATATTATACTGTAGGATTTTCATTATGGCAGCTGTAGTTTATTTAATTAGTTTTGGCGTTTGGGATTGACCAATCCGAAACGCATCTATATTATTTAAATCACGATTCACATCATCTCTTATCGAATTTACAAATTTTCTCATTTCTTCATTGGAAATTGTATCATTAGACCAATCTGATAGAAAGGTCGTTGTTTTGCGAGAGATTTCAATAAGTGCATCTTGCATCTGACTTTGGATAACATCTTGATTCTGACTTAATAAATTAGGGTTCTGTGAACCAACACTATGACCGCTTACCTTGTTGTTAACACTGGCTGTACCCATAGGTTGTTTTACGCTGGTATTATATGGCAGAGTAAACTCGTGCTCTTTCAAAACGTTATTGTGCTGCTGCGTGAGCGACCTGGCATTAGCCGCTTCCCTCTCCCTATTAGGATTCGAACGGGCGACCTTGGCAACCTTAGCATACGACAGCACAGAATGCAGCGATCTTGCTGCCTCCTGAGCATTATTCTGGACTTCACGTCTTTCAACTGTAGGTTTAAGTGGTGGAAAATTACCTGAATTGTCCTCTAAGAGGGCAAATCGGTTAGAGTAAACACTAGAAAATCTGGCCCTAGCCTCCTTAACCGATAGATTTTCAATGGTCATCATTTTTCTTAGGGCAAACGCCTTAACACGTGCCGGACAGTTTTTATCTGTGGGAGGGTGATCCTGCTCACAATTTGTGCAAACTATCTTACCACAGGCAACCTTTCCATGTTGATTAAAACAGGATTTACACAATTCAAATTCTTGTTTGCAGTGTTGAGCAAAATGATTATATCTATAACATCTATAGCATTGAGCGAAAGAAACGTAATATTTTACAGGTACCTTTATGTACCCATATGTGACCTCCTTGGGAATTTCATTGCCCTTAAAAACAATTTTCATATTCTTCGTAGGAACTTTTACCTTTTCCTCCTTCTCGCCAGTCACAGTTCGTTCAATTCTAATGCACTTCAGTATAGGAATATCAGAAACAACTTCCTTCATAAAGTCATCCACCGACAACTCCACAGGGATATCAAACACGATAGCCACCTTTGAAACAAAGTGAGCGAAAATCTTCGGTATCAGTCCGTTATCAGACAACCGCTTGTCCTTCACAAAATCATTAGCAGCCTGGTAATTCTTAAATGTGACCTTGCAACGGCCAAAACCAATTTTCATAACCTCCAAAACGTCTTTTATCGAAAGCTTCATCAATAGTTGGCTTACACTAATACCATTCAGGTATTTTCTCATACCACTACCATCAAATGCGTCCACGTAAACCATGAACGGACCCTTATCGTTTCCATCATAAAAATGCTCATTAACAAAAGGTTCTTGTTGCTTATTTTTATTAGCAGCTACTGGTACAACCACAGCCGCATCATCAGTCACATTATCAGTCTCCATAGCAGAATTCGAAGCAGTACCCGGACCAGCCGGGGTAGCTTTTTTCCTCTCCCTAGATGCCTCTCGAGAATTCCCCTTACTTCCGGCCGTAGGGCCATGGCCCCCGGCGCCAGCCATTTTCCGTCTTTTCGTCAAAACAATAATGGATTAACAAAAAGATAAAATAAAAAGCGTTCAATGGTTGAAATCAATCTATTGGTGGTGGATGTACGCAAAACCACAACAAACGTAATTTTATTACTTTATAAAATTAAAAAATTAAATTTTTCTTAAGCAGCACAAAATTTTCACAACCGACGCCATTAACCAGTGATGCCAGACCCTTCATTCGATTTAAATTTCCGTTAACTATTTAAGACTACTGTGAATGAAAATATGATGCCATATACTGATTTAACAACATCAAGAAATATGGCAACTTTTGTGTCACGTCAACGTTCAAGACTTGAGAGAATTTCTTTTTGGGAAGAAAAAAAATATTTACCAAAACAATTTCTTTCCTAATTTTTTTCCGGACTATTTTGGTAATTTTATTAACCAAAGTATTATTGCCAAAAGCAAAATGTGGTGCCAAAATTATTAAAATTTATAAAAAACATAACGCGTTTTAAATTCAACGCTTTCATATTAAGAAATAGTGAATTAAGTGTTAACTTTTTGGCCCTTCAATCAAAAATAATTACTGTGAAGCACCATGAGTGGCGGAGGAGGAAAACGCACTGGTAACAGGCATGTTTTGGTAGTTTTAACATTATGCGTGCTATGGTACATTATTTCATCTAGTAACAATGTCATTGGAAAAATGGTACTCAATGAATTTCCCTATCCAATGACGGTAACAATGATCCAACTGTGCAGCATCACACTATATAGTGGACCGTTTTTTAACTTGTGGCGAATTCGCAAATATCAGGATATTCCCAGAGGCTATTATTTACGTTTGATAGTACCATTAGCTTTTGGTAAATTTTTGGCATCGGTAACATCTCATATATCGCTATGGAAAGTGCCAGTATCTTATGCACATACAGGTAAATTTTACATTTGCTCTTATAGAAGATTTTAAAACTTATTTGCAAAGATGTTTTGTAATAAGTTATGACGTGTAAAAAGTAATAACAATTTTCTGTTACATGTGCAGATACCTATTTTAAATTAATTTTTATATTTTAGTAAAAGCCACCATGCCTTTATTTACGGTAATTCTGACACGTTTGATATTCCGTGAAAAACAACCAACTTTGGTCTACATGAGTCTGATTCCAATTATAACAGGTGTTGGTATTGCCACTATGACAGAAATCTCCTTCAATATGATGGGTTTAATTTCAGCATTAATATCAACGATGGGATTCTCATTACAAAATATATTTTCAAAGAAGGTAAGAACATATTTTTAAGGAAAGTCACTAAATTTTTTTTCATGGAAAGTTCAGAGTTTTTTATTAAAAAATCTGATTATTTTTACATATACAATTTTTTTTGGTACGCCTTCTTTTTTAGGCGTGGATATACAAAATTTAACTGGATTTGTTTGCTAACGATGCAGCCAAAATTTAATTTTATGTGGTGAGGCAACAACATGAGCATAAAATAGAATATGGGCTGCATCTTACTCAAAAATATACAAAACTAATAAGATCAAATCTTTGCTTATCTCGGGAACCCGTTAGTTCCAGGAAAACATAAATTTTATACGTAAATTTGCTGTAGAGAACACCCACTGACAACTTCACGGACCGTCACTGAGAATAAGGGTATACTCAATTTGTTAATCCGTGTGCAACTCATCTAAAGATCGGTCAAGGACACCATAAAGTATAAAATATATACTTTATGGGGCGCGGATCCACGGGGGAAAAAGGAAATTTCTTCCCTCAAACCGTATTTGAAAAGAAAAAAAAAATTAAAGAAGAAAAGGAAAGAAGAGGGTGGCAGGAAAATATGTAAAAAAATAGGAATGATCTATAGAAAAAATTATTCGGAATCTTAGAATTTTTCTACACATAGAAAAAAACTTGGAATCTTAAAATTTTTCTATAGGAAAAATCTGCAAATTTATCTTTCTGAAAAAATTTTCTATAGAAAAATTTTTATAATTTTTCTGTAAAAAATGTTTTAGAATATAACGGCCGTATTTAAAATGAAAAACGAGTGACTAACATCGAGTGTTTAACTTTTTTTATTTTCAATTTTCATCCAGGGAAAGTAAGGCTTTCGATGAAAGTCAATCTTTTTATCATTATAACGAAGATAAAAGAATAATACAATCGATTGAAAAGTTTTATCTAGTAGAAAACTTGATATAAAAAAGATAGACACTCGATGTTAGGCACATTTTATGAAAAATGTTTCAGTCTGTGAATTTTTCTATAGAAAAAATCTTTAAAATTCTTCAGAAAAAATTGCGAATTTTCCTATAGAAAAAAATTATCAGAATCTGAGACTTTCTATTTGAAAACTACTTAGAATCTGAGAATTTTTTATATGAAAAATGTCTCAGCATAAGACACTTTTTCTATAGGAAATATACAAGAAACTTAGAATTTTTCTTTTTAAAAAATGTTTCAGATTCTAAGACTCATGCAGAAGGAAAAATTTCCCAGAATCTGAGACTTTTACTTTATGAAAAATGTCGGAATCTGAAAATTTTCTATATGAAAAATGTTGTCAGAATCTTGTACTTTTTCTAAATGAAAAATGCCTTAGAATCGGAGATGTTTTCTATAGGAAAATGTTTTAAGACCTCAGGATATTTCTATAGGAAATATGTCTCAGAAAATGTTTCAGAATCAAAGCCTTTTTCTAACAAAAAAAAAAAAATGTCTCAGAAAATGATACTTTTTCTTTAGAAAAATATGTCTCAAAATATATTAGAAATTGCCTTTAAAAAAAATTTTTAAAAATCTTTCTGGTAAAAATTTTTTTAATCTCAGGTAGATATTTATAGAAAAGTGTTTCAGAGTAGATATATCTCTAAATATAATATTTTTTTTTTTTTGCTTAAGAAAGCACGTTTCGGAATCTTAAACTGTCTGTAAAAAAAATATCACAGAATCCGAGTATTTTTCTAGGGAAAAAGTTTTTAAATTGCGCGAATTTTTCAATAGGAAAAATCTCAGAACCTAAGAAGTTTTCTATGTGAATGATGCCTCTAAATTTTTCAATTTTCCTATACGACGATCTTCTCTATTTTGAAAATGTCACAGAATCTTATAATTTTGCCTTAAGAAAGTATCTCAGAAACTTTTTGGATGAAACATAGCTTAAATCTGATATGTTTTCTATTGACAAATTATTTCAGGATCTGGGAATTTTCTATCTGAAAATGCTTAAAAAACTGACGGCCGTATTCAAAATGAACAAGTGAGAGTGTTAAATTCGGCTGTGCCGAATCTATAATACCCTCCAACATACAAAAAAAAATAAATGCAGGGGCGTTTTTTTTGGGGGGGGGGGTCAGTAGGGGTTATTGAGGGACACAACCCCACGCAGTAACTGTTTAAAAATTCATTTATTATGCTTTTTGATCTTAAGTAATAATATTTAATCATTATTTAAAAACATTTTTAATATCCAAGCCAACAAAAGGGGGGTGGGCAAAAAAAACGATTTTTTTATTTCCTAAGTCTAAGTGCAGGTCCTTGAACTTTTTCTGACATCAAATTGATTCATTTGCTTAACAAAAATACAAAAAAAACTGTGAAAATATGGCGTTTTTCAGAGGTTAGTTAAGTTCTCTAAGGGGGAACTTTTTTCCCCCTGGTCCGATTTTGCCTATTTACGAACTTAAACTGCCTAGGACCAAAAGACATATTCCTGCCAAATTTAAAGAGTCTATCTCTTTTATTTTGGACTGCATCGTGTCTTATACAGACGGACGGACGGACATACGGACATTCTAGAAAAGTCTTAGAATCGATCATAGATCAATAATATATATACTTTATGGAGTCCCCGACCGATATTTCGATGCGTTACAAACGGAATGACAAAGTGAGTATACCCCCATTCTGTAGTTTTAGGGTATAAAAACGGGTGCCTAACATCAAGTGTCTAACTTTTTTTATTTTCAATTTTCAATCAGGGAAAGCAAGGCACTCGATGGAAGACAATCATTTTATTATTATAATGAAGACTTAAGAATAATAACATCGATTGAAAAAGTTTCATCTAGTAGAAAACTTTTAATAAAAAAGATATCGATGTTAGGCACTCGTTTTTCATTTTGAATACGCCAGTAAGACTTTTGTAGTAGAAATTTTTCAAAATTTAAAAAATTTTCTTAAGAAATCTTTTATACAGTAATAAATTTTTTATATTTGGAAATGTTTCCATAGAATGAATCGTACATCGTAAAAAATAAAATTAAGGATGCAATTTCCCTCAAAGAAAAATTTATTGTTTCTTACATTTTGGGGTCTAAAAGATTCGGATTTTGAATACAGTCTAAAAACCTGGTTTAGAGAAAAAAAAAATGAAATTCTTAAAGAAAAACACAAACCATTTTGTCTTTACTTATGGTAAAACTATTATTTTATCATGGCTTTAATTCAAATTTCTGATAATATGAGATTTTTTATTTCAAATTAATTTAAGAAGCTAAAAATACTATTTTTGTTTGTTAAAGGTGCTTAAAGATACAGGTATTCATCATTTGCGTCTGCTACATCTACTCGGCAAATTAGCATTATTTATGTTTTTACCCATTTGGATTTATGTGGATAGTTTTAAAGTCATCAAACATCCAGCAATTGTAAGTATTTTTCTATTTAACTTTTAATTGTTGCATTTTAAACGTAAACATACACTTAACATAATACTTTTTCATTTCTAGACAAATTTGGATTACCGAGTCATAGCATTACTTTTTGCTGATGGTGTTTTAAATTGGTTACAAAATATAATTGCCTTTTCGGTGTTGTCGCTGGTATCACCACTGACATATGCCGTGGCCAGTGCATCGAAACGTATATTTGTGATAGCTGTATCCTTGGTGATACTTGGAAATCCAGTAACTTGGGTTAATTGTTTAGGTATGGCATTGGCCATATTAGGTGTTTTATGTTATAATAGGGTAAGTTTGTTTTACTTTTATTGCAATTAAACTATGCTTTAATATATATTTTGTAAATTTTATTTCAGGCCAAACAAATTACAAAAGATAAATCTATTATACCAACAACGCAGAAGACGTCTATACAATATACGCCTTTACAAAATAATATTGATCCCTATTATCGTGGTTCAGTCTCGACAAATCACAAAATATCGAATGGTTATAGTTCGATTAATACAACAAATAGTCTTTTAGCTAATGGCAGTGGAATGCCTAATGGTAGTTCAACACGCCTTTTATTTGTTTAAATCAATAAACTTTGTAAATGTCCATTTATTGAATTTAGAAAATTTAAATTTTATTTATAAACGATTGGCTTATTTTAGTTAAATATTATATGCATATAATGTATATATATTTAAATCCCGATTGAAGAATTTAAAGGAATTAGATTTTGCCATAAATGTATATTAGTTCCATCGCTATTTTGTTGCCTTACGCAGAGCTTTAAATAATAAATAATGATTAAAACCAATTCATCATTGAATTGGTTTTCAGTTAATTTAAATTAAGTATTAAAAATCCAATTAAGTAAAAAACTTATTTCAAAGCTCTGCCCTTTCCATATACAAATTTTAAATTATTTTTATTTCTTCTCAGTATTTGTTGTAAAGTTTTCAGAAAACAATTGTATTTGATGTCTTATAAATTAAAAAAAAAAAAAACTAATGTATTAAGTCTGTCCCTGCAATAACTAATGTAAATACACTAATATTCTATACATTTATAAACAAAAAAATTCTAAATGTAACTTCCTATTTTAATGTTTAAGCTAATAATCGTTAAATAAATGACGCATACTTTTGTATATATTGTAGAGAAAGTTAAGAATGTAAACGAATAAAATTTAAGTTGTTTACCAAAAGCGGAAAAAATAAAGTGGAACAATCTACACATTTAAATAACATTTAATAGCTTTGTGTTCTTTAAACTAACCTTGGATTGCGAGATTCGGATTATGGTGTTGAAAGATATAGTTCTGAAAGCCAGATACATGAGCCCACACTGAAAACAATCCATGCGTAAAATACACGAATCCTTTCACACAATGTACGAAAACATTCGTGATTTCGCACAACGAAAGACATTCGTAAAATACACGAAATGTTTCGTACATTGTAATTTTTAATTTTGCGAAAAATATTTATGTATGATACAAAAAAATTTCGTAAATTTATTTGTATTTATAATCAATAATTTCGTAAAAAAGAAAATTTAATTTGGATACTTGCAAAAATATTTCGTGACCTCAATGAAAATTTTTTGTAGTTTTATGTACTTAAAAATTTCGTAGAATTTTCGTACAAAATGATACATATGTATCAACGGAACCTTATGTCAAAATTTGTATGAAAAAGTTAAATTTGACGGAGAGTTATTTTATAACGGAGCATTGAGTAATCCAGCCTAAGAAATGGTAATATAATGATAGTGACGTAAATTTCTAGTGCTGAACTTCCGGTTAATAAATAGAATATTTACAAAACAAATAGTTTTAGTTAACACCAAAAAATGTAAAAAATAATAATATTAAGCGGTAAGATTTTTTGTAATAAAGTACTGGTACAGCACTGTCAGGGTTGTTATTTCCAACACTGGCAAAGTACTCTATTTAAAAAAAAATGTACTTTGCCAGTACTATATTTTTTGTACAGTTGGCAATTTCTGGCTGGGGTGTTTTTTTTTTTTTCGAACGGTCCCACCTCACACTTACCCACCCCAACCGACCGAGAGGGCTCGTTCCCATGACGAAGGAACACGTACACACCATGGTAAGGCTGGATAAGTAAGGATAGTAATAAACCAACTACAGACTCTTAGTCATCCGTCGGTTTATTATAAAGACACTAGATACATTTATATACAATTACTACAACTACATAATTTCTACAAATAATTAAGAATTGATAGTCCTGAATTAACTACAAACGTTCAAAGAAATTAAAATAATCATCGTCACGCAATCTATTCAAATATGTCAAAATAGTCGACTTCACAAGAGCATAATTCTCCGAAAAGTCAACAAACCTGTACAACGCACGTTGGGTTGAAATGGATCAAAAGTGGCGCTTTAATCAAAACTGAAATTTTTTTTTTTTACAAAAATTATTAATTTAGGGTTAAACTATATAAAATTACACTAAAAAGTCTGTCACAACTATTATTCTGAGTTGTTTACTTTTCTTGCAATCCGCCGTCAAAATCAAATAAATTTTTGAATATGGTGCTAAAAATTGAAAATCAACTTATTTCTAGAATTTTTTTTTGGTATTTATTCATTCAAAGGTAATATTTTTATTATGGAACCATAAACTTCGGGCATTTTCAAATACATTTCTGTTTTTTGATTTTTGAAAATTGTTGTAAAAATATTTTTGAAATTTTTTTGTAAAATGTTCCAAAATTGGAGTAAATGAAAAAAATATGGTGGCTTCAATAACACTGCATCACAAAAAAAACCAAAAAGTTTCTGACCCAGAAACAAGACCCACTTATCCTTATGTATTTTGACTTTCTGAAATCGATTCCGCCATCAGAATTGAATTCTATAGTTGGGGTTTCCTGTGATTTACAAGGAAAGTCCGCAAAGTGAACCCACCTAATTTCCTTGTGAATTTGACAAAGTTACAATTTTTTTTTTTAATTCTGTATGTAAGGTTTAAGTCTGATTTATTAAGTAGAAAATAAGAGTATTTTAAATAAAATCCGTAAAAAATTGCAGAAGTTACATGCATTTGAACAAAAACGCGTTATTTCAGTTTTATACAAAAACAGTTGTATTTATGTTGTGAATTAATGCGTTTTTGTTCAAATGCAAGTAACTTCTGCAATTTTTGATGGATTTTATGAAAAAATCTCTTATTTTCTTCGTAATAAATCAGACTTAAACATTACATACCGAAATAAAATTTTAAAAAATGTTAACTTATTGTTGGTCAAATTTACAAGGAAATCAGGTCGGTTCACTTTTGGGGACTTTCCTTGTAAATTGAAGAAAACCCCAACGGTAGAATTTAATTCTGATAGCGGAATTGAATTTAGAAGGTAAAAATATATAAGTATTAGTGGGTCTAACCCTTTTTTGTGGGTCTTTGAAATATATATAAAAACAAGAGTTTAAGATTCGGCTGTGCCAAATCTTTGATACCCTCCAACAAGCAAAAAAATAACACAGGGACGGTTTTTGTGGGGAGTGGGAAGGGGGCGGGGAAAGCAGATGTCTCTGGGTGGTATAATATAATATCTGACAAAAAACATGCATGATGTTAACTTTATTTATTATGAATAACGCAGATGATATAATATTTTTTTTTTCAATTTCCAAGGCTTTAGTTAATACCATATTCGCATACAATGTTTAAAACATCGTTTAACTTTTGTGTTTAAAATTAAACGAAAGTGTTCGCATTGCCAGTTGTTTAAAAAAGCATCCGCTTCTCTTCCAGTTCGTTTAGCAGCGGCTGCTTTTTTGATGACAACTTAACACAGGGTTGTTATTTCGTGTTTCCGAGATGTTTTGGAAATGTTTTCGAGATGTTTAAAATTAAACTATGTTTTGTTTTGAATGTATGGGAAAACACATGTTTAAATTTAAACATGTCAATGTGAATATGGTATAAAAAAGGTAAATTTAAACATTCAAGATTTTTTATGAAAAATTAGGTTTCTTAATAAATTTAGTATTTATATGAGAGCATATATTTTTTGTTAAACGTTTATAATAGCACTTTACATAAACTTTAATTTGCTATTTGTTTCAAAATATTGTGTTTTTTAATTTCACAGATACAGTAAAAATTGTGAATTTAGTTTTTTCCCGAAATAAATCTTAACTACGCGCCTATATGTTAATTTTTTGCAAAAATGGTTGTATTTTACTTATTAATGATTAGATGCCAAAATAAAAAAAATTAGTTCCAAATTACAACTTTCCTGACTTTTTTATGGAAAATTTAAAAAAATTTAAAATTTGGTGAAATATGCTTTTGTAATTCTTAGCTAATTGTACTTAAATTACTCATTTTCGATGTACTTAGTAGTGTTGTAAATTGTGGTTACTTTTGACTACTCGATACTTTTTCAACTGAGTACTCGATACTACTCAATACTTTTTTTGAAATTGAAAAATTTTAAAATGGAGCTTTATAAATTACAATTTTATTAATTTTTATCAAAATTCTATTTGTGTTTCCATAACAAGGCATTCGCTTTTAAGTTTAGATAATTTTTAATCAATCACTCAAAATATTTTGTAGGCAAATACAAATGAAAAACACATTTAAAACCAGTGAATAAATAATTGAAAACCATCCCAGTAATTATTCATTTGTTTTAACAAACATCAACATTTATTTTTTACTGTTGACAAAATTTTCTAAAATAAATAACATTAGACATTAAAAAATTACGTTTTTTACATTCTTTTTTACCAACAAATTCGAAAAAAAATAACCTACGAAAACATTAAAAATTAATGGTAGTTCTGTTATTTTTACCAATAAATTCCAAAAAAATAACCTACGAAAACATTAAAAATTAATGATTTCATAGGTTATTTTTTACAATTTTCTATTGAAATATATTTTTAAAAATTTTTAATAAAATTTTGGGGAATCGATCCCGCAATCAACTACATTCTGGCCAGACACTCTACCCATCGTACCAAAGTCACTTGATATAAACATGTTTTTATATTTCTATAAATAATTTTTTGAGTTTTTTTTTTCTACAAAAAAATAACTGACTTGTGTACGTAAACAATAATGATATCTCATTAAAAAATACCAACAATTTAAAAAAAAAAAATACACAAATCATTAAAAATGTAAAGAATAATCAGTAGTTTTTACTTACAGAACAAAAATAAATGACTTTAAAGGCTCCGACACAATGTCGGAGTACTCTGTACTACAGAGTACCATCTCTAAAAATAGAGACGACATCATACAAAAAATGTGTAAGTGCGAAAGAGAAAGGAACAAAATCCACTCTCAGGCACAGAGTACTCCGTCATTGTGAATTCAGCTTAAAAATTAAATGTTAATGAAAGTCTTTATTTTTTTAGTGCGTTATTTTTGAAACAAAGGACAGAAGTAGTCATTAATAAAAACTGAACATCAAACAAATGTTTTTTCTTTTAAAAACGACTAAACGTAAAACTTTTTAAATAAACTACAAACAGTTAATGACATAATTTTTTGAGTGATTTAAAAATTATTTTTCTAGAAAAAAAAACTAAAATATTTTTCATACACAGAGCTGCATTTTATGGTTTTATTTGTTGGTTAAATTATGAATTTCAAGTGAAAAAATACAACCCTGAAAGTATTGAGTAGTTACTTTTGAGTATTGAGTACTCGAAAATATAGGCAGTATTGAGTACTCGGTACTCAAATACTCAATACTTTTACAACACTAGTACTTAGGGTCGGTAATTACGAATATGAGCTCCAAATTTTTAAATTCAAAATGGCGGGTCCAAAATGGCGACAAAATTTTTTTTTTTTTGCTATGTTGTCTGATTTTATGGGTTTTCGAATGTCAAATCTAATTTCAGAATCAAATATTCAAAATAGCGGATCCAATGTGGAGGACAAGATATTTAAATTATTTATTAATATCACTAGAAAATGATTGCGTAACACTAATACGAACTCAGACTTTTTGAAATAAAAACGGCGGATCCAAAATGTAGCACATAGTATTTTAAAAAATGTACAATATATACATTCTTTAGTTTTTATAAATCCCTCTTTTTGCTTTTATCAGAAAATTTTAATAAAATATTTCTCTTTTAAATGCGTCAAAAAGTTAATATATTCAGTGGAACATTTAAGAGAAAACTCTTTTATTTCCAGTTACGATTTGCAATCCTGTACAAATACTGCTACTTACAATTTCACAAAAAATATTTAAAATGCTATCGCCAAAATATGCCCGCTTAAATGCGTTCCCCATTTATAATGTTTAGCACTAGAGATGGGCGCTGGTAACGTGACTCAAATTTTTTGTTCATGAGTGATAAGTGAGTGACATTTTTTGCGTGAATGGTTCGTAGTGAGTGCCATTTTTTGCGTGAGTCAAAATTATTTAATTGTATTGATATATGCCCGCTTAAATGCATTCTCAGCTTTAATGTCTAACACTAGAGATGGACGCTGGTCACGCGAATCACACGTGATCGAAAGTGAGGGTGTCTAAATTTTTTTGTTCTTGAGTGACAAGTGAGTGAGACATTTTTTGAGTGAGTGATTCGTATAAGTGTATTAATATTAGTTTTTAGAATTTTTTTGCGTTTAAAATGTTTAGCTTCAGTTACTCGTGAGTGTGAGTCACACGTGAGTGGTGTTTTGCTTACTCACGTAAATAGTGAGTAAGTGTGAGAAAAAAACGATTGAGTTAATATTTTTTTTTTGCGTGAGCGTGAGTGAACGTGAGTCAAAACTCACTCACTCGCTCATCTCTAGTTATCACGCCAATGTTGTCAAAGTGGGAAATTTTTAATTAGAAATCAATAGAAACAAAAATATCAAAAAAAATTTGAAGTTCCATTTAATTGCATTTCTAAACGCCATATTTTGGTTTATTGTCTCTATGTCAAAAGATTATGAACGGTCGCACAGGGTCGCAAAAATGTGAATAGAATACACTGTTAGAGACAGATTGTTTGTAGTTCAAGGTTTGTTAATATCGTTTGGACTTTTTTGGACTTTGGTATTAAAAAAAAATATATACTTTTAGGGCTGGTATCTTATCTCAAAAGTTAAACAATTCTTTATCAGTGATTAATAAATCATTGATTTGCAATTAAACTTATTTTAATTAATGTTGGTAACTCATCAAAAAATAATCAATGATTTGTTAAACACTTTGGAGAATTTTGGAAAACGTCAAAAAAAAATCTACAATTTAAAATATTAAAAAAAAAATCATAAAATTTAACTATTTTTTGTTGAAATAATTGAATATTTTTAAAATATAATGGATAAAAACGTGTAAGAGTAAACCTTGTTGCAATGTTTAACATATAAATTTTTACAATTTCCGTTTTAATGTTTAGAATTAAGAGAAGAAGAGCGGCTAACTTTTCGCAAGCTGATAATTCGCTGTTAATTGAATGTGTGGCTGAGAAAAAACTAATCATTGAAAATACCAGGACTGACCATGCAACAGCAGTTGAAAAAAATAAAGCGTGGGCGTTTGTAACAGACAAATACAACGCGAATTCAACGAATGGAAAACGAACGACAAAAGAACTTCGGGACAAATACCATAACTTGAAACAGGTGTTGAAAAAAAAGAGGGCAGAAAATAGAAGAAATATAACAGGAACAGGTGGAGGACCCTATATGAATAATAACTTGACTAATGGTGAGGAGTTGTTACTATCCATTCTGGCTGACGAAGGAATAAGTGGTATGAGTAATCAATATGATTGCGACGCTCGTGCCGAAAACTTCGAGGTACAAATAAAAAATCAAACGGACACTGATTGTGAGGTTTTAGACGGACTACAAATCAATTTAACAAATGATGTCGACGAGTCAGAAAGTGAAGATTATTATGAGGAAATGGAAATGCTCATAGACGATGAAGAGAATAATGATGTCATTTCATCATCCAATAAATGGCAGAATTACAGCCCAAAGGACCTTCGCAATCCAAAAAACAAAAAACTTACTGTCAAGGACAAAAATATAAATTTAGAAAAACTTTTAAAGGAATCACAATTGACTTTAGTTAAAAGCCAAATTGAACTCTGTGCTCGTCAACGGATCCTTTGCGACTTGCAAATAGATGAATTAAAATCCAAGAAAAGAAATTAAAATAACAAATCTTTTACATTATTTTTAATAGTTTATTTAATTTTTGTTATTGTATCTTATCATAAAAATGCATTTCAATTTAAAGTGGAATGCATCAAAACTACAAAAGGTCTTGAATTAAGCTTTTAAGAACGCAAACAATTTATGTCTTATAATCAGGGTTGGCAACCGATACCCACCTAGAATAACGGTATTTGGCTATTGTACCGCAACCAATTAAGATATGGACATTTTCAAAAGCGAATATGAAAGCTGATGAAATTTCTAGTATTTTAAATGTGACACTTCATGTTTCTACCGGTTCGTTTTAAATATATAGGCCAATACCGTTATAATACCGTTTCAAACGGTTTTATAAAGGTATTGACCTATATTTCGAAAACGAACCGGTAGAAACACGAAGTGACACATTTAAAATACTAGAAATTTCATCAGCTTTCATAATCACTTTTGAAAATGTCCATATCTTTATTGGGTGCGGTACAATACACTCAGAAAATTATTGCAGTTACTACATGACGGTCGTTTGTGTAGTAAGTAGTAGCTGTTGTTTTTAACTACAATTTCGGTCGTTTTTGTATGAAAAAATCTCAAACAACTTTTTTTGTAGTAGTTTCAAAAAATAACTGCAAAAAATACACTACACTGTAGCAATAGTTGATTTATGTAGTTGTTTTTAGTTTTTTTTCTAAAACTCGTTTTTTTCTAGAAATTTTTATTGCAAACGAATGTGTCGAGCGAGTTGGTCGTGCGGGATGCGGAAGGAATTATTTTTATACACCGAAAAAATTCCCCAGTTAGATAGTTATGAAAATCCTCAGTTGATTTGAAATAATTTTAAAATAACTGAGGTAGTTATGAACAACTGGATTTTCAATTAATTTTAATGAGTTTTTCAGTTACCCTGTAAATAATATTTTGTTTATTTTTTTTTTTCAAACTTCAAAAGCCAACATTTTTTTTAAATAAAAAGGAGAATTTCCAAATATATTTTTATTTTGCAATTGGAATAAATTTGCTCTAAAATCGGTAAGATTTTTAACTGATTAAGCAAAGAATTCTAACAAAAATAAGATAAAATTTACATTTATTTCAGATGGTGACAAAAATCTGGAACTAAAACAATCATTAAGATGGTATGACGGGTGATGTATTCGATAATTTATATGTTTGAATTAAAGAGGGTCAAGACAAAATCATTTAAATTTATCTTTGTTGCGTTTGCAATTAAATAAAATAAGAATAAAAATTAAATTCTGGTGTTTTTTATTTATTTTTTGACATTTTTAGTTGATTATAAATAACTAATTTTGAAGCACAGCAAAAAAATTGGTTGTCGTTAACTGGTGCTCAGTTGTTTTCTATATTTTAAAATATTAGTTATTTTCTACTAATTTAAATAACTGGTGCTCAGTTAGGTGTATTTTAACTGGGATTCAGTTAAAAAATTAGTATGTAGTAACTGGGAAATTTTTTGGGTGTACCAAATAAATAATATCTAAATAAATTAAATTACAATTTATTAAATTTAATTATAACAAAAAATATGTTTTTGGAAAAATATTCTTGAGCGAAAGAAAATAAGTGGATAAATGAGATAACAAGTGTGTATAATATAGCGCTCACATAAGCGTGCGTAAAAACCAATCGGAAAAAAACAAAATAAAATGTGTGCAGTGTTTTGTTTTCTTATGAGCGCGCCATCTTTCTTTTCTTTGTATACACAACAGAGCAGGTACATACTTTTTTGAAACATTGGAAATTAATTCTTTTTTTTTATAAATCAATTTTGCCAAAGCATTTCGTTTTTTTTATTCCAGACAAATTTTGATCAGTAGCGGTGAAAATTTTAAATGAACTATTAAAAAAACAAAGGTAAATACAATCAATTTATTTTGTTTAACATTTTATTAATATAATTTTTTTCTTCTATAATTCCAGATAAATACATCAAAAAATTGTCATCATGTCGAAATTCTATACAACCAACTGAAATGTATTGCTTTTTAAATAAATAAATATCAATCATTTAAACGTTTAAGAAATTTTTTAAATAAAATTTCGGGCAGTTGTAGAAAAAACAACTGTATTAAACAGTTTTGTAGTAGTTTTTACTACATTTTGTAGTTGAAAATCAATAGTTAAAAACAACAACATGTTCAGTTGTTTTTACCGTTTATGTAGTGGACGCCTTTTCAACGACAAAATGTAGTCAAAACAACTGTCTTTTGTAGTAGATTTTACCGACATACTTTTTTGAGTGTAGCCAAATACCGTTATTCTAGGTGCGTATCGGTTGCCAACCCTGCTTATAATATGTAGCATTCCTCTTAGAAGTGGAAGAGTCGTTTTTATGGATAATTCTTTTGTTTTAATTTTTACACATTTTTTTCTCATTTTTATTTTTACAAGATATTTGAACTAGAGATGCGCGCGTGACACGAATTTTTCGTGATTCACGTGATTCACGCGTGAATCACGCGTGATCGTGAGTGAAATTTATTTTTACTCACGTGATCGTGAGTGCGCGTGATTATAAAAAATAGTTTCGTGCGTGAGCGTGCGTGAGTAATTTTTGTTTCGTGAGTGCGTGATTTTTTTGTGCTGTTTGAAACAGAAAACGAGTTAAAAAAATCGTCATTATATTGAATTTAGAGGGAAATTAAT
Organism: Pegoplata infirma; assembly: GCA_963921195.1. NCBI lineage: Eukaryota > Metazoa > Arthropoda > Insecta > Diptera > Anthomyiidae > Pegoplata > Pegoplata infirma. Next base: position 184,966,472 of record OY992540.1, read on the forward strand.
CCAAAATTGTGATTTTTATTATTGTTTTAAGGAAACTCAATACTTTTTGTTTAAGAAATCGAAAGAAGTGAAATAAAAATTTGCTAATTTTAATTTCGTGAGTCTTCGTGAGCGTGATTTTTTCGTGAGCGTGAGAAAAATTTTAGTTACTCACGTGAGCGTGCGTGAACGTGATCAGAAAAAATAATTTCGTGCGTGATCGTGCGTGAGTAATATTTTTCTTTCGTGAGCGTGAGCGTGCGTGAGTCAAAATTCACTCATGCGCCCATCTCTAATTTGAACACTTGTAACTTGAATTTCAATGTTAGATTTTTTTGTAAACTTTTTGTCTGAATATTGAGCTCACTCAAATAAAATGTGAAAATAACACAAAACCATTTAAATTTGTTATTCGTTAACGGTCAATTAAAATTCGAAATACTTGTAATTCGAAAACTCCATTTCAATTTCGTAAATCCAAGTTAAAATTCGAAAATTTCATTTAATTAATTTAAAAGACCTTAAATGAAATTCGAAAAAGATCAATTGCAATTTCAGATCAATTAAAAAAAAAAAATTGTAATTCAAAGATTCCATTTGTAATTCGATGATGCTGCTTGTAATTCAAAAATTCTACTTGTAATTCGAAAATTCTAATTGTAATTCGAAAATTCCATTTGTAATTAAAAGGTTCCGATTGTAATTCAAAAAGGTCAATTGTAATTTGAAATAGACGAATTGTAATTCAAAAAAGACCAGTTATAATTTGAAAAAGATTAATTGTAATTCGAAAAAGATCAATTTTAATTCGAAATAGATTAATTATAACTCGAGAAGATTATTTGTAATTCAAAGAATCCAATTGTAATTCGAAAAAGATCAATTGTATTTAAAAAAAAATAACTGAAATTCGAAAAATATCAATTCTAATTCGAAATAGATTAATTGTAATTCAAAAACAATCATTTGTAATTCGGAGAACTCAATTGTAATTCGAAAAAGATCAACTGCAATTCGAAAAAAAATTAATTATAATTCGACAAAGATCATTTGTAATTCGAAATTGATCAGTTGTGATTCAAAAAAGATCAATTGTAATTCAAAAAAGGTGAATTGTAACTCAAAAAAGCTGAATTGTAATTCGAAAAATATTAATTGTAATTCGAAAAAGATGAATTGTAATTTGAAAAAGATCAATTGTAATTCTAAGATTCCAATTGTAATTCCAAAAATATTAACTAAATTTCAATTGATCTTTTTTGAATTACAATTGGAATCTTCGAATTACAATTGATTTTTTTCGAATTACAATTGATCTTTTTCGAATTACAATTGATTCATTATCTTTTTTGAATTACAATTGATATCGAATTACAATTGATCTTTTTCGACTTGGAGTTGATCTTTTTCGAATTAGAATTGATCTTTTTCGAATTAAAAATTATCTTTTTCGAATTATTATTAATGTTTTTCGAAATTCAGTTGATTGCAAAAGGAATCTTTCAAGTAGAATCTTCGAATTACAAATGGACTTTTCGAGCTAAAAATGGAATTTTACGCCTGAATTTTAATTAAAGTTTTGGAACCAGGAGGTCCGTTTTATATGAAATTAAGTCCTATTTTGTAACAGCATACCCCCAAATGTGTGAATTTTTTGGTTTTTTAACAGCGAATATCTCAAAAACTGTACATGCTAAAAAAATTTGGGTGGCTAATTTGGAATCAGGATAGCAAAATCTATAAGAATGAGTAGGAAATTTCACCGGGAGGTATTTTGTTGTCGAACAGTGTAATTGTTTAATAACTCGAAAACAGATCAGATAGAATTTTCGTGTTAGCTATTTTAAAGTACTAAATAAAGAGTTTTACAAAACCTAAGCTTGTTTGAAGAGGGGTATGTAAAGTGTCAAACTTTATTGGACAGACAAATTTCACAAAAGCAACTTAGAACACTCATCCTAAAATATCTTTTAAAATTGTGACAATTGTGAAAATAAATATATAACACTTGTAATATTTAGATTTTAAATCAATAGTAAGTAGTGCTTTATTTTGACATGACGGATCACAAGTATTTATTACAAAGGGGAGCAAAAAGAGATGGTTAAAAGCTATAAGACTTTCAACAGCTTTGATGATGTCTGAAAAACTATACCATTTTCAATTATATTTCAGAAATAGTTAATTGTATTTCAAAAATAGTCAGGTTATTTCAGAATTTCCAATTGTTTTTTAGAAATAGTCAATTGAATTTAAGATTTTTCCAATCATATTTGAGAAATTGCTAATTGTATTTCAGAAATATTCAATTTTATTTCAGAAATTAAACAATTGTATTTCAGAAACAGTCAATTGTATTTCAGAAATAGTATATTGTATGATTAAGTTTGAGCCAAACCAAAATCCTCAATCTAACAAAAAGGTCAACAATACATACTTTCAATAGTATATTGTATTTCAGAAATGGTCAATTGTATTTCAGAAATTTCCAAATGTAATACAATTGTTTTTTTTTTAAATATAATTGGAAATTTTTGAAATAAAATTGATTATTTCTAAAAAAATTGACTATTTCTGAAATACAATTGATAAATTTTAGAAATACAATTGACTGCTTCTGAAATACATTTGACTTTTTCTGAAATACAATTGGATGAATCTGAAATACAATTGACTATTTCTGAAACACAATTGGACGAATCTAAAATACAATTGAATTTTTAAAATACAATTGCAAAATCTGAAATACAATTGACTATTTCTGAAATACAATTGGAAAATCTAAAATACAATTGGAAAATCTGAAATACAGTTGACTATTTCTGAAAATCAGTTGACTTTTTCTGAAATATAATTTAAAATGGTGTACAACTGAATAAAAAATGTGATTTGTTTTTAAATTTTATATAAAGTAAATTTCAGGCCAAAAACGGTGTGCCGCAGTGTAAATTTCCATATTATAAAGAGTTGAAATAGGTAGTTATTAAATGTTTCCTATAGTACTTTGCTCTGTCGTTTTGAGTTCTCATTGTTGCGTTATTTAATCGGGCATGTGTATCCACGTCAAAATTTTTGTTACACTCAATGTCATTCTCAACTGCATCAACTATTTCAGCACTTAAGTTTGGTAAGATGTCCTTAGCATCTATGGCGATATTGTGTAAAACAGAACATGCTACTATAACGTTCATTGCTGTTTCAAGTTTTAAGGCCACACCCAAAGCTAAAACTGGAAATCGCCTTTTTATGACACCATACTTCCTTTCAACAACATTTCGAGTTCGTATTATGCTTTCATTATAAAGTTGTTCCCCATCCATCGATGGTGAAGATATTGGAGTTAAACAGTAAGGCTTTAATGCCTATCCTTTATCCGCCACAATGTGAAAGTTTTTGAAGGCATCACTTTCTAAAAATGATTTTATGCTTGAGTTGTTAAATATCGTTGAGTCGTGGGTTGACCCAGGCCATCTTGCTACGATATCTACAACCTTAAGATTTTTATCACTTATGGTTTGCACATTTATCGAGAAATATCCCTTTCTGTTTCTAAATACTTCACCAATCGAACCAACTAAAAAATGTTTTATGTTGTTATTTGCAACAATAAGTAAAAATAAAAAAATATTTACCAGGACACCGAATTTTAACGTGGGTACAATCAATTGCACCACAACACCGAGGGAATTTTGCAATAGTATAAAAATTAGTGGATGTCACCTTCATCTCTTCAACAGATTTAGGAAATTTGATAAATTTTGGTCTTGTGCTTGCTATTGCTGCCGATACTTGTTTTACGACACGGGAAGCAGTCATTTTAGACACTCCAATAAAGTCTCCCACAGTAATTAAAAAACTTCCAGTTGCAAAAAAACGAAGTGTCAGCAAAAGTTTTTGCATTGCTGTTAAATCATATTTTCTATGGAAGGACACTGCGATTATAAGGGTAGGACTTTTTTATATTTAGTACTAACCTTATTTGTTTCACTCGCGGCTTGATTTTTTGATAAATTTGTTTTAACACGTATTTCACCGTTTGTTTGCTTAAACGAAACCTTTGAATAAATTCCTTGTCGGTCCAATATGAGAAATGATTTCTTCTTTTTTGATATTTTCTTGGGGTTCTTACCGGAATTTCATCAGTGAAATAAAAATTACCCATTAAATCCATTATGGAATTTGTAAAACTATTTTTTTTTTTTTGGTTTTTTTATAAAATCAAAAATTTTATTTTAAATTGTCAAATATTTTTAAATATCCCCAGCAAAAAAAGAGCTTACCATTCACTACAAAATTCACCACAACTTATGAACCAGATGTACTTCACATTGATGAATTTAATATGGGCGTGACACACAAAGTATGTTCTTTTTTTCGCCACTTTTCAGTGGCGAAAGATTGACACTTAAGTATAACATATATCACTAGTGTTTATTATGTACATATATATTAACATTTTTATCACAACTTCTGAAGTAGTGATCCGGATGTTAATATAACTTGACTTTTTGGAAGCGCTTTTTTCATCACTTCTTTAGAAGTACATATTTCTTGGCATTTTGGGTGTGATTATGTCATTTTTATTTGGTGATTTAGAACTTCTAAATTAGAAGTTGTTTTTTCACTTATTTTTGTTAGATTGATTGAAAGAGTATTTTTTGTAATATTTACACTAAAAACACTGTTCGACAGCAAAAACCTCCCAGTGAAATTTCTAACTGGTCTCCTGCTTCCAAATCTACCGTCCAAATTTTTCTAGCAAGTACCGTTTTTGAGATATTCGCTGTTAAAAAGTAAAAAAAAATAAACAATATTTTAGCACTTTTAGGGGTCCACTGTTACGTAATCTTACGTTGCTCCCACCAAATAGGATTTGATTTCATAAAAAATGGACTTCCTGATTCCAAAACTGCAATCCAAATTTTTTAAGCATGTTCTGTTTTTGACATATTCTCGTTTGAAAATTTTGTGATTTATAAAGAATTTAAAAGTGCGCAACAGTGAAGTTTGAGTTTTTCAAACGCCAATATTTCAAAAACAGTACGCGATAGAAAAATTTGGATACCAGATTTGGAATAAAGATGTCTTATTTTAACTAAATCGAGTACTATTGTGTTTGAGCAACTACGTTACAGAGGGGACCCAAATATTTCAATATTCAAACGCGAATATCTTAAAAACCTTACGTGATAGAAAAATTAATTTCATTGATAACACAGGTTCACAATATTTGAACTTTTTCAATTTGTCTGACCTTTGACAACTGATTTATATGGATTTTAGTGTGCTGATTCCGAATCTGTTATCCAATTGTTTCCATCAGATCGCGTTCGCGAGCAAATCGCAAAAAAAAAGTGTTGCCCTGGGGCAAAAAAAGTGTTGCCCTGTGTAATCAAACGTATATACTTCGAATTAAAAAGGAGTAATTATAAACATCACAAAACTATAAAAATTCACGGCGAATCGATTCACCAGGACTGTGATCATGTAAAACGATAGTTGACTACCGTCGATTTTTGGAGCCTTGTTGCTCCTAAACTAATCAAAATGTTTCCAAATTTTTTAATTAAGCCTGAATTACTTTAAACGTGCGTAAAACGTAGACTCTTTAACAAAATTCAGTAAGTAAAAATAGTACAGAACATTTTTATTTATGTTTTGGTTGTGTCTAACGCATTGTATTTTTTGTCACGTCAAAACGTAGAGAAATTCTGTTGAAAATAGAATTTCTCTACATTTCAACGTGACAAAAAATAAAATGCGTTAGACAAAAACAAAACATAAATAAAAATGGTTTGCCCTTTTTTTACTTACTGAATTTTGTTTAAGAGTCTACGTTTTACGCACGTTTAAAGTAATTCAGGCTTTATTCTGGATAAGACAACAATCTTTAATAATTTAATAAAAAAAAACTTTAAAATTTCCCTTCAAAACGATATGTATTTTGATGTCGTTTATGCATCGTCTATCGTTTTCGTTTTACGTGATTAGCCTCCAGTTTGTTCTGACTACAAGCCTAGACCTCAATTTTCTAAAAAGCTTAAACAATCTTTAATAATAGTTTGTAAATGTATTTATTTAATTTGTGACCAACTTTTTTCGATATAAGATATAGAATGGTAGTTCAATGTCAAATTGCTTGTATGAAATGTGAAAAATTTATCAATAATCGATTTTCGTCTTTTCGATTTTTTAAGCTCTAAATAAAGAGAAATGAAATGCCATTTCAAAATTTTGTCACCATTTTTGCAAAACCTTAATCTATTCGAAGCTGGACGTAGAAAAAAATTGCATACTTCGTGTGTCACCCCCATTCTAAGTGTTTCAGTTGAAAAAGAAGTTCATATGTTATGGTGATTTGATTTAATTTGATTTAATTCCTAAGAACATATGAAAGAGGTACTTCAAAATCATTAAGCAAAGAACTGCTAAAAGATGTTTTATTGTTATTTTGTAGCATTTTTGGAAGTGATTTTAAAAGTACTTCCTACGGAATATGAAGTTCGGCACCTATCGCTACTTTGTATGTAGTGAAACTACTAATTCTTTTTGAACCACTTCGTTTTTTTTTTGCTGGGTCTGTTTAAATAGTTAAACATAGAAAATTCTTTGTTTAATTTTAATCAATGTTTAGAAGATAATCATAAATTAAATTTCGATAAGTTACTTTTGTTAAGGCATAAACGATGATTATCTTCTTAATCAATGATTAATATGAGATGAGTTACCGGGCCTTAGCTTTTTTTTTGGCAGTTTATCTCATGTGTTGGATTAACAGGTATGTCTTAAGGAGAATTTCGCAGAAAATTTAAAAAAATATTGTGTTAAAAAAAAAATTATTTGTTTCATGAATAAAAAATATAAAAAAAATCTCAAACTTTTACTTTAACCTCATACAAAAAAAAACAAACTTTAAGCTACAATAAGAATATATTAAAGATGCACAAAATTCAAGATGTTGACATTCTGAAAAAATATTTTTAAATATGTGTTGCCTTACAGACCTTATTGGCCAAAAAATGGAAATTCTGGCCCACAGTGGAATCCCAGGATCCCGAAAATTTTTCCCCAACCCCTGCTTGAATTATGTAACTTAAATTTTTTATACTGACGTTCAAGGCTTCGAAATTTTGTCTGGACTTGGAGTGGTGTAAATAAATATCTGCAAAAGTAAAACCATCCTTTTTTATATTTGGTTTATTGATATCAATCCTTACCCTTTTATCTTTAAATTATCAGCCACCACTTGCCACAATTTTGATTTATTTTTTTAATGCGATGTTTTTCCAACTTGAGGCTGTAGTTTCGTTAAATGCGATGTTTTTCCAACTTGAGGCTGTAGTTTTGTTAAAAGGGATAATAATAATTTTGTTGGGTCTTCAAGCCAAACTTGCTTGCTTGAACTTTCACATTTGTCTTCATTAATAAAAATTAGTTCTTCACTCACGATATGATCGTAACCATTACCATCGCTGCTATCATTTATAAAAATGACAGATTGACCGGAAAGCTGCTCGGAAAGATCTAAAAAGAATTAAATTATTTTTAAAAAATCTAACTATTCAAATTTGGTACCTTTTTGCATGTTGTAAAATTTTCTGCTCCAAATATAATAAAAAATTAAAAGAAAGTCACATAAAGAAACTTTACTACAAACTTTTTTTTTTACTTTTTGAATTTTTATTACTAGGTCCGTTCGATTACCTTACTACAATCTACTATTTTTTACTACAGCTGGAAATTTTCAATACAAAAAGTAAACAAAACTTTCCAGTTGTAGTAAAAATAGTTCGAATTTTGGGTAATCGAATAGACATACTAACGAGACACATTAGGTCTATTCGATTACCTTACTACAATCTACTATTTTTTACTCATTTTACTACAGCTGGAAATTTTCAATACAAAAAGTAAACAAAACTTTTGGCCCAAAAGTTTTGGGTAATCGAATAGACCTATTTTTAAAAAATTCTCTTTTACCACTTTTACTACACCCAAAAAATTTCCCAGTTACTGGCTACTAAAAAATCAACTAAGTCCCAGTTAAAATACACCTAACTGGGTCCCAGTTGTTTGACTTGGTTGATGATAACTAATTTTTTTTTAAAAATTTAAATTCAACTGAATGCCCAGTTACTGGAAACTAAATAATAATTGAAATTTGAAAATTGTTCTAAATAGTTGGTAGTAACTGGGAACAAAATATAAATGGTCATTTGGTACTGCACATTTTTGGTTTGATGCTTCCATTTAATGAAAGATTTTTTATCTTTATCACTAATATTTTATTTGAAAATTAATTTTTATATAAATTACATTATTGGCAGATTTCTTATCCGTTTTATTTTTGCATTTTTGTCAGAGCATCAACTTCTTCTTAGCTTCTTTACATGCTGCAAATCCACAAACATCTTATGTCTCCATCTGAAAAATTAATATTAGTTATTTTCTTACTTAAAAATGAATTAAAATTAGCTAATAAAGACTTACCAGGGCACAAAATTAAAATCTATTTTCTTTAATCCTTTTTGTTTTTATAAAATTATGTTTATTTTTGAAGTTTGTAAGCAATTTTTTTTACAGGGTAACAGAGAGACTGTTTTTTTAACTAAAAATCCAGTTGTTTTAAACTACCCCAGTTATTTTAAATTTATTTTAAATCAACTGGGAATTTTCGTAACTATCTAACTGGGTAATTTTTTCGGTGTACAAAAAAAATTACACTCACAAAAATGTTATACCTTTCCCTTTTTTACTTTCATATTTTTGAATTTGACTATCTTTTTCAAATCACTCCATAGTCAAACATGTTCTACTCTAGAGTTCAAATTTGGAGTTAACAGAGCCTACATACATATGTTAACCGTTAGCAGAGAAAAAATACACCTCTGTGAAAGTGCCATCTCTAATAATGTCATTAAGGTGCGTTCGCACGAGAAAGAAATCTCGATAGAAAAATCGAAACTTTGTCCCCTCTAGCATTCTTAAATATCATCTCTAAAAAAAATAAATTTTGTTTACGTTATATTTTTTTTATTAAACAAAATACAGACTGCAAATGAAAAATAATATCAATATCTTCCAAAAATCTGTAACATTATCAAAAAAAAGGTAAGAAATAATACGTTTTAGAGGAATTTGGATTGACACAATTATTGAAAAAGTCAAATTAACAGGTACACAGAGTCGTTTTTTGGTCTTTGTCTAGCAGTTTTCTCTCCCGTGTAAATGCGCCTTTAAAAAATAATAAACAAAATATGTGTAAATTAAAACTTTTTTTTTTAAATTAAAAAATTACATAATTTTAATTTGAGAATTACGTGCCCATAAAAGGATATTTTTCCAAAATTGTAAATCATATAAGCTCCCAGAAAAAACAAGTGCGGAGTACTTCTATTTGGAGTGCTTTAAAACTATAACAGATGTAATGAAATATGTACAACAAAAATAACAAAAAACACAAGAAAAAAAAACTCAAAGGCATTCTTTTCTACTCCATAAGTTGATATTCAGCTCATTACCACAGACTAAATACAGACTCGACAGTAGAGTTTAATAAGAAAAAATGGGGAAAAACTAAGCGATTTTAGGAGAAAACACAGCGGTTTTTAGTCCGTTTTACGCTAACATGTCAACACTTTCTACGACTTAGGAGTGAGTGAAACAACAAAAACCGATCTGGCATCCATTTTTCTTATGGCGCGTTATATTAGCTTTCTCTTTCTAACCTAATTCGTAGAATAATTTGAAAACATTAACCATATGGTTAAAAAATACTTTTTTGACACCTGTCATATATGTCGAGTCTGTATTAGTCTGTGTCATTACCTTCCGCGACACTTCCGTACTCCGAGTTTTCGAAGAACTTCCAACTACTTCCCGGAGTAGTTCTTATCTACTGAATATCTACATACTTTTGTATGGAGGTGTCGCGATGGGTAATGAGATAAGTGTTCAATATCTATGAATTCTGGAGTAGAAAAGAATGTTGTGTGTTTTTGTCTTGTGTTTTTTTGTTATTTTTGTTGTATTTCATTACATTTGTTATTGTTTTAAAGCACTCCACTGAAAAGTGGTAATGACTTTTTTTTTAGGGTTATATGTCAATAACAATGTGACAGAACTCCACTCTACATTATGCATGGTTAACATTTCAATCTGTGGTCGAAAGTGGAATGACTCCAACATTGTGAACGTAGCTTTAGACTCCCAAAAATTTTTCCCTGTTAACAACATATTCCGCCACAAAAATACCTACAAAGGTTACACTCCCAAAATTACACAAAAATCTACAAATTCATACTCTTACTTACTTTTGATACGGGCCCCTTAAAGGTGGAAGTACATAGGGCTGCGGTGCGTCCGATCCGTTTTCATCCTTCAATCTTACCATAGAGTTAGGGTTGCCAGAGGTCCTGCATTTGGCGCGATTGTCCCGCTTTGTGACAACGATTCCCGCGTCCCGCGCGGGATTCTAAATTCCCGTTTTTTTTAAGCATCAGAAAATAAGAAGAAGAAATTTTCTGATTTCAGCAATCAGTAGAAAAATCTACTGCTTCATTAAAAATTGTTATTGATGTAGAAAGAAGTGAATATAAGTTTCCATAGTGCTATACAGCTTAAGCAGGAGGAATAGAGTTTACTATTTTCGTTCATACACTTAAAATACTACCTCCGTCCAATCAGCAGAAAAATCTGCTGAAAATAAACCCATATTGAGCCCAATGCTGTTAATTTTGCCAAGACAGCAGAAAAATCTGCTGATTTTTGCAGAAAAATCTGCTGATTTCAGATAAACAATTTAAACATCTAAAATGTATTTTATTTATGTTAAAAAGACTTTTTAAAAAAGTATACACTTTATCTAAAACTTATAAAAAAGATATTGTAATTTTTTTTAAGAAAATTTTCAAAGTTTTTTTTTTTTCAAAAATATGCTAAAAGTTTGATAATTCAAACTGAAAGTTGTTTAACAAATTTTTCCTCAGAGTATTTTCTCTACATGTAGACTAAAAAGGGAAATACATATCGTCGGCCAAATTTGGTACTTTTGCGCTGTTTTTTAAAATTCAAATTAATGTAAATAGAAAATATGCAATATTATTTAAATGTTAATGATATAAATATTGTTTTAAAGCACCGCGAAAGATCAAAATAAAGCTGATTTGTAAGCCTCTACAAAAAATTTTGAAAAACACATAGCGGTTTTGGTTGGCTCACCGACGATGTATTGGGGAAAAAGTTAAATGAATGATATTATGCACTACTTTTGTCTCGCCAAAATTTTTGAAATCCCGCCATTTTTGTAATTTTTTGTGTTTGTCCCGCTTTTTGAAAACCCTACATAGAGTACACACTCAATATAATAACTCTGTTAAAGACTATGTGAAATGACTGCTTTCTCAATTCGACAGATATTTGACAAAGTTAACTGCCGTAAAACAGATTTTAAGAAAATACTTTGTATTTTCTTGTGACCGAAAAACAAAATTTTATCTGTAATTTAACTTCTTACTTTGTTATCTCTATTTTACAGATAATTAACAGAGTTTTTTTTTGTTAAAATATAGATTTTAGAAAAATACATTGCTTTTTTCTTGTAACCAAGTACAAAATATCATCAGTAATTTTACATACCGCTCTGTAATACAGTTTTCAAATAAAAACCTCTTCAAAAAACTTCGAAATATCTCTCTTTAAAAAGCATCTTAAATTACAATAAAGCTGGTAAATTTTACGAGAATGTCGTGTTAAATTGGAGGTTCTCGTAAAAAAACTCCTAATTTTCGCAAAAATAAAAAAAAGTAAATTTACAATTTGGAAGCATTAAAGCGGGCAAATTTACACAATAGCATTTTCCAATTGTCAACACAACTTGCACATTAGGAAGGAGAAAATGATCAGGAATTGAATAGTGACCGTTGTGTAAAACCCATATAAAGCCCATTAAAAAGATATATAAGAAAATCAAGGCATTCTAAACGATTTCCATTTAATTTTATAAAAGTGTTTATTGGAATGACCCCGCTCAAACGTGGAACTGAAAATGAGAAGTTTATAAAAAAAACGTGAAAACATCTAGCGAGTTTATAAATAATTTCTACAAAGTTAAACATTCGTGTGCGAAACATTTAAACGGGCGCATTTAAATGATGGCATTTGCCTTTATTTTGTGCCAAGTTATTACTTATCCATGCTTCTTGATAAAATTCTGGTCGCTTTCATCAGCATTTTGCAGATAATTCTGTAAAATCGAAATTCTGTAAAATCGAAATCATTTTACAGAGTTTTCTTCGTAAAATAACAAAAAATCTTGCTGGTTGGAAATCTATGGTATTTTCTGCTGGCTCAGCAAAGTATCTATGTATTTTAACAGAGTGAATATTTTGAGTGTATAAATGCTTCATTTTATTTCTGAATATCAAATTTTACCGATTTTTAAATGGTTTGTACAATTTAAAAAAAATGTTGCTAATGTGTTGATGTGTATTGATGCAACATATACCGGGTTATTTTACGGATTTTTCACCAGCGAAGAGAATGCCTCTTCAGCGAAAATTTTACGCTTTTGTAAAGCCAGTGAGACTTGTTTTTTTATATGGAGTTTGACAGATTCTCACGTGAAAACCGATTCTCACGTAAAAACCGAGCAATTTATGATTTAGTAACAGCATGTGATACTGCAAGTTGTAGTGAGTGGTACATGGTAATAACGTAAAGTACTTGTTGCTTTTTTAATTTTTGTGTAAACACTGTTGTGCGCACCAACCATAACATGGGCATTATATGTTCCTTATTATGGATACCTTCTGCGGTGCAATTATTGCATTCTTCAAGAGATAAAAATGTTTTACTGATCTCTTTTTTAACTTTAGTGTTTTATGATTATTCCAAGATACTTGACTTTCGCAATGTCGGTAGCTTCATCTATTATAAGGCTGAAATGGCTGTCAGCCAAATCTATTTTAAGTTGGGTTTTAAAATAAGGACCTCATATGTTTTTAAAAATGACAGCATTTTCTCGTACAGGATCATTGAAAACGACTTTGGAATAAATGAAAACAGCCTCTAAAAATGCGACTGGACTCACCAGAAATTTATTTGTTCTGTTGTCAATGGGTAGTAGTTTTGTACTGATCTCCTTTTTTAAAAACTTTAGTTTTATATGATTATTCCAAAATACTTGACTTTCGCAATGTCAGTAGCTTCGTCTATTAAGGCTGGGTAAGCTACCCGTAACCGTCCCCTAACGTAGCGATCAAAATTAAATAGTAACGGTCTGCAAAGAATAATAATCGTCTCACATGTTCTCATATAACGTAAGGGTACACTCAAAATAATTCTACAGTAAAAGTTTTAGAAAATGATTTTGTACCAAAATCTACTAATAATTTACTAATTTTAGTATCTTCAAAGTAATAAATTTTTACTGGTTTTGAATAATATTAGTAAGCAATTTTAATATTGGTTACCATTTCCTGCACTAGGTCCTTTTGGACTAAAATATTAGTTCGTTAGTTAAATTTTTAGTATTGAACGTTTTTTTTTTGTGTACGGTTACGGTTACATAAGGTGACCATTAGAGGTGTCCTTAAAAACGAAAATCACCTTTTTATACCTGGTAGGGTCCTATATTGTTCTTTAGTATCTAAAAATGAGTGAGATAAAATTTGGGGACAATCGGCTAAAAATAACTCGTGCCGAAAATGGATTGAAGTTTTGGGACATTCTTATAAGAACGAAAAACTCGTTTTTTCTAGTTTTTGGAAAAACGTTGGTATTTGATATTTTTTGTTAAATTTTTTGTGAAATAATATGAAAATGGTACTAAATTACCTTTTCAAAACGACTAATAAAATTAAAATCGGATGAAAAATAAGCATTTTACGCATACATGCCCCAGACCATTGTATGGTTTTTAGAGCCAGAATTTCAAAATTTTCAAAATTTTTTGGCAAAAAAATAGTAAAAATTTAATTTTACTTTATGATCAAATTGAAAACATGTTTAAGATTAAAAATAGCAGATATGGTAGTCAAGCTTTTTTTTTTATTTGGCGCGGGTAGTGATAAAATTTCCGCGGATTCCAAATAAAATGCGTTTTTCTACAATAATTAAGCAAATTTTTGAAAATTTGTGCTCTATTGTGCGTATCGAAGTGTAAAACGTAAATTCTGTAACTTTTGAGAAATCGGATATATGCAGATATTTTGTATTATAGAAATGTATAACGTCTCAAATTTGTCATTTCACCTCGACGAAAAGGGGTTAAAGATGCCCGAATTCTCAAAAAATTTACAGAATTTATGTATTTCACTTCGTATAATACAATACAGAAAATTGTTTCCCGTATTTGCTAAATTATTTTAGAAAAACTCATTTTCTTTGGAATCCGCGGAAATTATATCACTACCCACGCCAAATGAAAAAAAAGTTAGACTACCATATCTGTTAGTTTTTATCTATAACATGAATTTAATATAATTATAAAGTAAAATTTATTTTTTTTTAAATTTTTGCCTAAAAATTTTGAAAATTTTCAAATTTTGGCTTTAAAAACCATGCAATGGTCTGGGGCATGTATGCGTAAAATGCTTATTTTTCATCCGATTTGAATTTCTTTAAGCTTTTAGGAAAGGTAATTTATTACCATTTTCATATTACTTAACAAAAAAATTAACAAAAAATAGCATATACCAATATTTTTCAAAAAACTAAAAAAAACGTGTTTTTTCATCAGATAAGAGTGTCCCAAAACTTCAATCCATTTTCGGCACGAGTTATTTTTATCCGATTGTCTCCAAATTTTGGCTCACTCATTTTTAGATACAAAACTACAATTTAGGACCCTACCACGTATTAAAAAGTGATTTTGAAAAATTACCTTAGTCGTTAGGACACCTTTAGTGACCATACGTACTCTTTTTTAGAGGACAATACTCTATTTAAACTGGTTGTACTCTATAAAATTTGTGTCCTCTTTCTGTACTCTTTTTTTAAATTCTGTCCTCTTTGTCCTCTTTATTTTTAAAAGCATGATCAATATTTATTTTTATAAATTAAAACAAATTTTATTTCACAGCGGTCACCGGTTGTTACTGGTAAATCGTATGAAAAATGTCGCTCCGTGCTTGTTCTGTTCATACTCCTACTGAATTTTTGTTTGTAAAAGTGGCCATAGACTTGTAGTATCGTTGTATAACTTGTTGGATGGACATGTATTAGACTCCCTCATATGGGGAAAAAATGTTATAGTTGTACCCCACTGAAAATTAACTTTGACATTTTTTACGATGATTCCCAAAATATTTCGTGAGCTAAACCGCGTCAAAAAGGCTTGTATCCTGCATTAATAAAAAAATCGATAAATTTTTTCTGCATTAAAAGATTTTAAAAAACTACTGCTGACTCGAGATAACGAGATGTTTATGTTAATTTTTGATGCTTTTCAATTCAATTTTACCGAAAATTCAACTTTGCCATTTTTGTCCGATTTTCACGCCTAATACATACATCGTTAAAAATGTGGTGACCACCGCTTGGTGGTACTCGCGGTCGTTTATGTGAATGTAAATTTGTCTGTAAAATATGTAAAAAATGTTGAATTCGAATAAATTTTTTACTTTTTTCTTTATGTCCTCTATTTTTATTTGCAAAATCTGGTCGCCTTAGGTTACATAACCCAGACTTTATAACGCTGAAAGGGCTGTCAGCCAAATATATTTCAAGTTGGGTTTTAAAATAAGGACCTCATATTTTTTTTTTTTAAATTACAGCATTTTCTCATTTTGTCATTGAAAACTGCTTTGGAATAAAGGAAAAATTTAACAGACTCTAAAAATGCGGCTGAACTCGCTAGAAATTCATTTGTTCTGTTGTCAATGGTACACACAAAAAAATAATCGTGGTAACAAATCTTTAGCTGGCAGAGGTACACTCAAAAAATTATGTTAGTAAAATCAACTAAAAATGTCAGTTATGCCTTTATGATACTTGCTTGTTTCAAGTTACTTGTTGCTGCATTTATTAGGGTTTTTCTATGGGAATTTCGATAAATTCAAAATTTTTGGTTTAAGTTATCGAAATTTTTATAGAAAAACCCTAATAAATGCAGCAACAAGTAACTTGAAACAAGCAAGTATCATACGCACTTTAAAATCAAAAACTTAGATATATATATAAAGACTATGCAAGAGTCAATTCTTTTTGACGTTTAAAGGTGGTGTTAGTTTTACAAATGGTATCTGGGAAAGCTGGAAATTTTGTTTACCTTTTATTTTTCGTTTAATTTTGCTGGTTGTTTTGATTTAATTATATTCATTTCGTTTTTTTATTATATATTTTTTTATTTTCCAGTGACACAACAATAATTTTCATTCATAATTTTAAAATTTTTTAATGTTTATTTTTCGTTATTCCCAAATCGTTCCCAAAAAAAAGATTGCTATCTGTATATAACGACTTCGTTATTACTGACACTACTATTCATGAGTTACCCCTGGTTAAAATAACTACTTTGTAAGTTATTTTGGGGTCAACTACTTTTTCAGTTAAATCAACTAACAATGTTAGTTATTTTAACTGACAAAAAACAACTGACTTATGTAGTAAAAATTACCAACATTTGTAGTCAAAACAACTAATATGTAGTAAAAATAAAATAAACACAAAAATTTTCAGAAAAAAATGAAGACCAAATTTTTTTAAAAGTTGTGAAAAATTAAAAAAAAAATTTTTTTTTTTTTTTGGAAAAAACTTTGAAAATTTTTCAGAGATCAAGTCTGTTTTAATTTTTATTAAATAATAAAAATTAGTTATTTATTCGACCTTTTAATTGTGCAATGAAAAAGAGTTTATTCTGATTCGAGGCCTTTTCATGTTCCCCATTATGAATTAACATAACAAGTACTTATGATAACTCTACTTTCTTTATTAGGATATTCTCCCATTAAATACTCATAGAGTTTCTTGCTTTCAAAAATTTTGGCAATTTTCAGGAATGAATTGACGATCGTTTCGGAGGTGTTCCAATTCCCCCATCATCAGAATTCTTTAGAAAATTAGGTAATACTGTTAGCATGCAAACATCAAATATTCATACTCTAAATAATCTCAACTTAGTGAGAAAGCAAATATGATTTTCGAAGTTCCACCAGCATTACACCAAATATATTTTGAAAGCAAGTTTTTTTGGTTACTGCATATACTACCGTCGGCAGTTGTTAAATACAGTTTTTGTTTTTGCCTTCTGTTATAGAAAACAAATTCTCTCGTATCAAGAGGCTTACCAAGTGTGTTTTAATTTTTATTAAATAATAAAAATTAGTTATTTATTCGACCTTTTAATTGTGCAATGAAAAAGAGTTTATTCTGATTCGAGGCCTTTTCATGTTCCCCATTATGAATTAACATAAGTACTTTTATATCTTTTTCATTGCACAATTAAAAGGTCGAATAAATAACTAATTTTTATTATTTAATAAAAATTAAAACACACTTGGTAACCCTCTTGATACGAGAGAATTTGTTGTCTATAACAGAAGGCAAAAACAAAAACTGTATTTAACAACTGCCGACGGTAGTATATGCAGTAACCAAAAAAACTTGCTTTTAAAATATATTTGGTGTAATGCTGGTGGAACTTCGAAAATCATATTTGCTTTCTCACTAAGTTGAGATTATTTAGAGTATGAATATTTGATGTTTGCATGCTAACAGTATTACCTAATTTTCTAAAGAATTCTGATGATGGGGGAATTGGAACACCTCCGAAACGATCGTAAATTCATTCCTGAAAATTGACAAAATTTTTGAAAGCAAGAAACTCTATGAGTATTTAATGGGAGAATATCCTAATAAAGAATAAAGTTATCATAAGTACTTGTTATGTTAATTCATAATGGGGAACATGAAAAGGCCTCGAATCAGAATAAACTCTTTTTCATTTTTCAGAGATAATAAAATAAAATTAACTACTTTTAATAACTGTTACTACATTACAGTACTTTTTTGTTAGTTATTCAAAAAAAAACGACTTTTAATAACTAACAGAAATAGTTGTTTGATATTTTTCATACAAAAATAACTGATTTTGTAGTTAAATCAAAACAACCAGCAAAATTAAACGAAAAATAAAAGGTAAACAAAACTTCCAGCTTTCCCAAATTACATTTGTAAAACTAACACCACCTTTAAAAGTCAAAAAGTACTGATTCATGCATAGTCTTTATAAATATAAGTTTTTGATTTGTAAAACTAACACCACCTTTAAACGTCAAAAAGAATTGACTCTTGCATAGTCTTTATATATTTAAGTTTTTGTCAATTTATGTAAAAATTCGAAATTGTTGACAATTATTTAAAATTAAATAAAACATCAACATTTTGTTTATTTGAATTTATTTTTTTATAATTGTGCAGAACAATGAAAATAGCTAAAAAATTAACAAATCTTATGAAATAGGATCAGTATATTTTATTGTTTTCCAGTTGTTCAAATAACGTGAATAACGAAATGGAAAAAACAATTCTTCAAAGTTTGTATGTAGATATAAAAATTTCGTGTGGAGCAAAGAATATATCAAGATTTTTATGCGATCCATCAAGATTTTTATTCGGTCCATCAAGATTTATGTATAAATTCATATAAGAATATTTTTTAAAATTTCTATATAAAAATGTCTCAAATTCAGAGAATTTTTTTCTATAAATTCTACAGAAAAAATGTCAAAATCTGAGAATTTTTCTAGAGAAAAAATGTCTCCGAATCTGAGAATTTTTCTATAGAAAAAATTTTTCTATAGAAAAAATATCTCAGAATCTGAGAATTTTTCTATAGAAAAAATGTCTCAGAATCTGAGAAATTTTCTATAGAAAAAATGTCTCAGAATCTGAGAATTTTTCTATAAAAAAAATGTCTCAGAATTTGAGAATTTTTCTATAGAAAAAATGTCTCAGAATCTGAGAATTTTTCTATAGAAAAAATGTCTCAGTTTTTTACGAAAACCTCCAAATTTTCACCACATCCTCGTAAAATTTACAGCTTTTATTGTACTTTCAGACGCTTTTTAAAGATGGGTTGAAATATTTGGAAGTTTTTTGGAGAAATTTTTATTTGAAAACTGAATTAGCAATAAGTAAAATTACAGATGAAATTTTGTATTTTGGTTACGAGAAAAAACAAAGTATTTTTCTAAAATCTGTATTTTAACAAAAAAACTCTGTTTATCATCCGCAAAATAAAGATTACAAAGTAAAAAGTTAAGTTACAAGAATTTTTGTTCTTCGCTCACAAATCTGTATTTTAGCAGATAACTTTTTCAAATATCTGTCGAATTGAGATTACAGTCATTTTACAGAGTATTTAACAAAGTAATTATTTTAAGTGTACACTCAAAAAAATACGTTAGTAGATTTACTAATTTTTTTTTGCTAGTGCTAGTTAGCTAACTTTTAGCAAATTTTTAGTTGAGATTAGCATGTTAGCAAAAAATTCTTGTAAACTTCATTTAGCACATTAGCAATTTTAAACAAACTTTGAACTAATTTCTTTTGCTAAATTTGAAATTGAGTTGACAACATTTTTACAAGATTTTTTGCTAACATTAGCAAAAATAAATGGTAAATTTTTTTTTATTTTCAGAAAACTTAAAATGGCGCTATCTCGGAAACATAGCCAGATAGAGCAAAATGGAGGGCATTTTTGGTTCTTAGAACCTCCATACTTTCGCGGGTCCTCTTCCCATGTGTGGACCCTAATGGGACCTAACTTTGGATCCAAAAAAGTTAGCATTCCCGAAAATTTTAAAATGCTCATATCTCCGTAAATATTGCCGACACAACAAAAAGTCCAAAAGAATTTTTGTAGCTCTCAACATGTAAAACAAGACCGCAAAATAACCAAAAGCTCTCCGACTAATATTTTTGAAGTTATCGAGTTTTTTAATTCTCAAGACCCCAGTGATCCCCTAAAATCACGTGTCTCAAAAACTAAGCAAGGTAGAGCGAAACGGACAAAAATTTTGGATCAAAAACTATGACGATTTTTAAGGAACCCAACTAGGTCTAGGCCCATCGGGGTCTGGACCTATTGGGTCCGAACCCAATGGGGTCCTCAAATGTGTATGAACTAAGTTGAAATAAAAATTATTTCAGTTAACTAATTTTTAGCAAAATGTTTTTGCTAACTTTACCAAAAAAATTGTGGGTTCAAAATCAGCAAATTTTCTTGTAGGTTTACAAGCTTTTTTTGCTAACTTTACAGTTTTTTTTTTTGAGTGTAGTTACTGTCATAATTTTCTTTTAACTTAAAAACTTTACCGTTCACAACCAAAATGTTTGACATTTATTAGATTTTAAACAGTTATCAAACACTTTTTTTAATTTTATGGGTTAGAAACTTCACATTTATTTGTTTACATGTTTTGTTCTTGACACGCGTACACTCAAAAAAAAAAAAACTGTAATGTTAGCAAAAAAAGCTTGTAAACCTACAAGAAAATTTGCTGATTTTGAACCCACAATTTTTTTGGTAAAGTTAGCAAAAATGTTTTGCCAAAAATTAGTTAACTGAAAATTTTTTTATTTTAACTTAGTTCATACACATTTGAGGACCCCATTGGTTTCGGACCCGATAGGTCCAGACCCCAGTGGGCCTAGACCTAGTTGGGTTCCTTAAAAATCGTCATAGTTTTTGATTCAAAATTTGTGTCCGTTTTGCTCTACCTTGCTTAGTTTTTGAGATACGTGATTTTAGGGGACCACCACACACAAAAAAAAATCGAGGTAATATTACCTAAAATCATACACTCAAAAAAAAAAAACTGTAATGTTAGCAAAAAAAGCTTGTAAACCTACAAGAAAATTTGCTGATTTTGAACCCACAATTTTTTTGCTAAAGTTAGCAAAAATGTTTTGCCAATAATTAGTTAACAAATTTTTTTTTTTGACACATTTGAGGACCCCATTGGGTTCGGACCCGATAGGTCCAGACCCCGATGGGCCTAGACCTAGTTGGGTTCCTTAAAAATCGTCATAGTTTTTGATCCAAAATTTGTGTCCGTTTCGCTCTACCTTGCTTAGTTTTTGAGATACGTGATTATAGGGGACCACTGGGGTCTTGAGAATTAAAAAACTCGATAACTTAAAAAATATTACTCGGAGAGCTTTTGACTATTTTTCGGTCTTTTTCTACGTATTGAGGGCTACAAAAATGCTTTTGGACTTTTTGTTGTGTCGGCAATATTTACCGAGATATGAGCATTTTAAAATTTTCGGGAATGCTAACTTTTTTGGATCCAAAGTTAGGGCCCATTTGGGTCCACACATGTAAAGAGGACCCGCGAAAGTATGGGGATTCTAAGAACCAAAAATGCCCTCCATTTTGCTCTATCTGGCTTAGTTTCCGAGAAAGAGCCATTTTAAGTTTTCTGAAAATAAAAAAAAATTTACCATTTATTTTTGCTAATGTTAGCAAAAAATCTTGTAAAAATGTTGTCAACTCAATTTCAAATCTTAGCAAAAGAAATTAGTTCAACGTTTGTTTAAAATTGCTAATGTGCTAAATGAAGTTTACAAGAATTTTTTGCTAACATGCTAATCTCAACTAAAAATTTGCTAAAAGTTAGCTAACTAGCATTAGCAAAAAAAAATTAGTAAATCTACTAACGTATTTTTTTGAGTGTAGTATAACTTTATCGAAGTGCCAAGATAACATAGAGCCTACAAAGTTTTTAGACAAAATTACTTAAAAGCCAAGGCAATTTTTAAAAAATGATATGTTCGAAAAATTAACTATGTTTTTAGGAAATATTCCAAACAAACTTTGTAAACTTTACAAAGTTCAGTAGAGTAAGAATTTATATATAAACTTAGGTAATTTATCTAAATTATTTTGTTGATATGCAACCTTTAAATACTTCCCCCCACTAATAAATTAAAAAAATAGTAGAATTTATTATGCTTTATAATTTTTTATTTTTTTTTTATTAAAAATTACAATTGTTGATTTTGAGACATATTTTCTATAGAAATTTCTCAGATTCTGAGACATTTTTTCTCAGATTCTGAAACATTTTTCTATAGAAAAAATTCTCAGACTCTGAGATATTTTTTCTCTAGAAAAATTCTCAGAATCGGATTCTGAGACATCTGAGAATTTTTATATAGAAAAAATGTCTCAGAATCTAAGACTTTTTCTATAGAAAAAATGTCTCGGTAGGACGAAGAAGAAGAACGTTTTAGAGGTACATACGTGTTTTGTTTAAGCTCCGTCAAATTTTCTTAAAAAGGACGCCCGTGGGTGCTTTTACTGGGCAAAGTTGCTGGGGTCCCAATAGTGATCCACAACGGTTGTGTAAAGAAGGTGCCAAATACATTTGATTGGTCAAATATTCGGTTTTTATTCATAAAAACAAATTAAAATTATGTTGATTTTTACTGGAAAGTTGCTTAAAACTTGCTAACCGATTGGTGTTTGAAGAAAACAAATATAATTATAAACAACAATACCAGCTGACCTGTTTTTACAATATACTGGTTTACTATTTGAAGTGCTGCCGTATTGTTACATCAAGATCTGTCAAAATATTACACTACTAGGTTACCATACTATAGATTGATGTTGAACTGTGTTACCGACACTAGAATTTGGTTGCTGTCTACACTAAATTGAAAATAAAACAATAATGGCATTCAATGCAAAGAGGAAAATTGGTGAAACATCACCGGCTGATAGAGACGTTACTGAAAATACTGACTTGGTTGGAAATGTAGAAGTTAGAGATTTACTAAAAATGATGCAAATTTCTATGGAAGCTGTAATGGAAGAAAAAATAAAAAATTTGTGTACTAAGGAAGATACACTGAAAAAAATAACCTTCCTGATATTAATGAAGCGGATTCATTATTTTGTTTTCATTACTTAAATGAAGGAATTCATAAGCTGATTGAAATTTCATGCATGTTATGAACAATTTTTATGAAACTTGTTTCATTGGATTTCATAATTTCATTAAAAAATATCATAAGATTTTTTAGAACTAAATACAACTCTGCGTTGCGAATAAGAGAAAGAAAACAGAACAAAAACATACGACGTTTTATTACACCACGCGTGTTTAGTCTAACTGTAATTTTTACATGTGTGTTAACTTTTTTCTAATAAAATAAAATAATTTTATATTTTTTTGCTTTGTTATTGAAACTTGTGTGTGTGTTATGCTGGTTATATCTAATTGAAATTACAAGTGAAAAGTTCCGTATAAGTCTTTCTTTTGACTTTTTCTTATAAAATATAATATAATTTGCAACAGAAAAATAGTTTTTTTAAGTCATTAAAATTTTATGATGAAATGTAGGGTAATTTGTGGTGTTCCATTGCTTCGTTGTTGCTACGTTTTGGCAGCACGTGTTTTTAAAGTCATCGCGTTTTTGTCTTTTATAGCTTACCTTATATCGCAATTCAGACCAATTTAAGTTTGGAGTAAAATTTTGTTGTGTGTAAAAACTAGGTAAAAACCATAAAAAGTGTGCAATTAAGGGTCATGTCACAGACTCAATTCCGTTCGGAAGTGGAATAAGTGGTTCACTCGTAAAACGCAAAGCAAATACTTTTTTTTCGGAATGAAACCACTTTGAGCAATTCAATTCCACTTTGATTTTTGAAAGTGATTTCATTCCGAAAAAAAATTGTTTTGCGTTTTACTAGTAACAACTTTTTTCAAATCCGATCGGAATTGAGTCTGTGACATGTCCCTAAATAAAATTTCAGTGACGGTTACAGTGATGGTTACATGTGACTTACCAAAAATGTTATTAATGCAAATTTTCACTTATGGGTGTATGATACGTGCTGTTTTTAGGTAACTTGTTCCTAACTTGATTAGGGGCTTTCTATGGAAATTTTGATAACTTTAACCAACATGAATTTATCGTAATTCCCATATCAAAACCTTAATAAAGTTAGCAACTAGTTACTTGTAAAAAGCAATTATCATACGCTCATTACCAACTACTATTCCACATTTAATCAATGGATATTTTCATCCATTTTATGAAAAACTTCATAAAACGTTTCAAACAAGTTCTACGAATATTTTCATTATTTATATGCAAGTTTTTATTGAAAGGAACTTTAATGACACCAGTTTCATTAATCAAATGAAACCTGTCTTCGGTTGAAAACGTGAGTCATTTTTCATTAAGGTTAAGTCAATTTTCATTAATTTCACGAAGCTATTTTTTTCAGTGTATAGAAGAGATAAAAACTAAAATAAATGATGTAGATGATAAATTTGAGGAACTAAAACTTGAAAATTTGTTGCTACGGGAAGAAATAAACGAACTCAAAATGGAAAGAAACAAAGACCACCAGCAAATCAGAAAGTAAATAGAACATGGAAAGCGAAAAAACGTACTATTCAGAGGTGTTGTTCAGAAAGGCTCACCAAAAGAGTCAATAGAGCACATTTGTAAAGATATATTGAAATGTAATGATGTCCAAATTAGCTCTGCCAGGGTTATTTTTACTGGAGAAAATGAAAAAATAAATGTAGTGGCAGAAATGCTTACCGAGGATATGGCAAATACTATATTCAAAAATTTGAAAAACTTAGCTGGTACTACCATTAAAGTTGAGAAAGACCTAGACGAAGAAAGACAGCAAAATAGAAAGGTATTGATGCAGCTGAAGAAAGATATTTTAGATGAAGATAAATCTTTTAAAGTATTTGTAAAGAACGATTCGTTTAAAGTAGGCACAAATTGGATGTCTTGGAACAAAGATCGCAAGTTGATGTGTGGACAAAAGGAGGCAAAGGAAGTTTTTGTGGAGCTATATGGGGAAAAAATTGATTTCAATGTCGTAAGTCTTAATTATAGTACTTTGCTAGAAAAAACAAATCAAAAAAACTAGAAAAGAGCAATATACAATGTAATAGAAAACCTTTTAATGAAATAAATTATTCTAATCTTAAAATTTTATCCTATAATATAAACGGCCTAGAAAACAAATTATTTTTAACTGATATTTTTACATACATTAAATCATTTGATATATTTGCACTGCAAGAAACTCATGTCTGCGTAGATAAAACTGAAAAATTTATTAAATATTTTGGTGGATTCGATTTGTGTTGGAAACCAGCAACTAGAAATAGTTTATATGGAAGGGGAATTGGAGGCTGTTTGTTAGGCATTAAAAAAGAGTTAAGTAGAAATGGCGTTCGTCACTTTTTTCAGAATATACAAGGTATAGATATTATAAACCTATCAGTAAATGCAACAAGTTTTACATTGATTCCATTATACATGAGAAGAGCTATGTGGAATGAAGAGTTTGAAAATCTGGAAATACTTTTTAAAGAAAACAATATAAGAAATCCAATAGTAATTGGTGATTTAAATATAAGAATTGGATTGTTACAGAAAAATCTTGAGGATTTCCATAAATCTTTGTTTACTGCAGGAACTGATGAGCGAAAATCTAGAGATACTGTTATAGATGCAAGTGGAAGAAAGTTTTTACAGTTCTGCTATGATTATGGTTTGGTAATTGCAAACGGTATGACAAAGGGAGATGAAGAAGGTGAATATACGTTTTTAAGTGGTGTCGGAGTATCTGTTAATGACATATGTGCGATTTCTCAGGACTTTCTCAAACATATAAACAGCTTTACTGTAGGTCCTCATATATGGTCTGACCATCAACCTATCTCTCTGCAGTTAAAAATTCAGAGTAATCAAGTAAGAAAAGAGAACTCAAATCTTCTACCAAAATTACAATGGAATCCAAAGAAACTCTTGGAGTACCAAACAAATGTAAACAAGATATTACAAAGTGAAAAACAGCATAAGAATAGCTTTGAATTTGGTGACTTAACAAACATTACCCTAGTAAAAATGATTTCGTATATAGCCATGTATAAATTGATACAAATATATAATTTTATACATATTTAGATCTCATTATATTTAATTATATAAAAAATCAATCAGATATGACCAAATTTCGTATCAAATTATATAAATTTTGATATAACCCCAGATAAAATTTTATAAAATTTGATACGAATTTTGGTCTTATCTGAGTATTTTTTTATATAATTTTATGTAATTAAATATTTCTATATAAAATTAGATACATTTGTATCAATTTATACATGAATATATACAAAATCATTTTTACTAGGGTATCCAAAAAGCATATAAACAAATTCGTAAAGAATTACCAAAATTTACACAAAAACAGAAATGGTTTAATTTAAAATGTCATTCTGCTCGAGAGACATCATTTCATTGGCTAAAAAAATGTAGACGTAATGCTAGCAACGAAAATAAACAAAAATATTCAAAAGCAAATAAACGGTACAAACAAGTTTGTGAAGAAGCTAGGGTACAATACTATCAACAATTGGATTTTAAAATTGAAAGGGTTAAGGATATCAAAGAATGGTGGAAAATTGCTAAAGAAATTAGAAATGAAGACACCTCAAATGGTATATCAGTTCAAATAGAAGAGTTAAAATATTATTTTCAAAATCTACTGAATCCTCCCAAAACATCATTAGATATCCAATATGCTTACTGCCATCGAACAGATGACGAATTAGATAAACCTATAACAATAACTGAAATAAAACATGTACTATCAAAAGCTAAATTAAATAAAGCGCCAGGAGAAGACCGTGTTCCGTATGAATTTCTTAAAAATGCACCCAACGAACTACTGGAAGAAGTTGTGAAAACAGGCAATGTGTTGTATGATTCAAGTAGAGTGGACAATTCCTTCGTGCAAAGCATAATATACCCAATACATAAAAAAGGTGACGTCACACTGTCAAGTAATTACAGAGGGATATCATTCATGAATTCTATAGCAAAAGTCATGATGGGTATACTTACAGAAAGGCTGTCTAAATGGGTTGAAACTTTCAGAATACTAAACGAATATCAAGCTGGATTTCGGAGAAATTACTCAACGGCTGATAATATCTACAATCTAGCGTCTATAATTCATTTAAATTTTGACCAAAATAAGAAAACATATGCTTTTTTTGTAGACTTCAAAGCTGCTTTTGATAAAGTATCTAGGAAAGCTCTGATTTATAAATTGCATACTATTGGTGTATCATCGAAAGCTGTAAAGTTTATAGAAAGTGTGTACAGTTGTACGAAATCATCGGTTTGGACGGGACAGGAGTTTTCAGAATCTTTCGATACAGAATCTGGTGTGAAGCAGGGTTGTCTGATATCTCCATTACTCTTCGCATTATATCTTAATGATTTGCATGAGTATTTGAAAGGTGGAACAACCGTAGACGATTTAAATATCCGTCTTTTAATGTACGCAGACGACATTGTTATCTTAGCCGACAGTGTATCAGTTCTGCAGCAAATGATAAACAGATTAGAAGATTATTGCAAACTTTGGAACGTGGAGGTGAATTTAAGCAAATCCGAAATAATGATTTTTAGGAAAGGTGGTACTTTAGCAAGAGCCGAAAAATGGACATATAATGGTACAGAAACTAAAATAGCTTCAGAGTATTGTTATCTTGGGGTAACACTGACTCCAAAAATGGTTTTTAGAAAACATGTGGAAAAAAGGAATAAAACAGCACAAAATTGTATTAATTCCACATGGCAGAACTTCGTCGGAAAAAATTCAATATCACTAAAATCCAAGTGGAAATTATTTCTAGCTGTTTGTAGGTCAGTCCAAACGTATGGCGCGCAGGTTTGGGGTTTCTCCTTATTTGAAGAAGTGGACAAGCTTCAAATTTATTTTGCCAAGAAAATATTAAGACTCCCAAACTTTACTCCGACTTATGCCTTAATGTTAGAAACGGGAATGGAAAAAGGCCACTTATTTTCTCTAGACCTACATTTAAGATATATCAACAAAACTTTATTTGAATATTCTGAAGAAAGATTACCCCACCAATTATCAAAAAAACTGTTAAATCGTCAATTGTTTTGGGTAAAAGAGCTAAATAAGCTGGGAACACAACATGGTATTGAATGGTCAGATCGTAATCTTAACAAACAACACTGGAATGAAAACCGAGCAAATCTTTTGCAAACTTTAAAGACAAAATACCACGATGATTGTATATTAAAGAAATATCAAACTAGTAGAATATATAAATCGCTGGACATAATGGCATGTCAAAGTTACATCGTGGAAGGTTATACCCAAGAAGAAGTAATGTGGATATTTAAGTTGAGAAGTGACCTAATAAAGTTGAATGGAAACAGATTTCCGGCAACTGCTACAAAATTATGCTCACTTTGCAACATGAGGCAAATAGAAGATATATCACATTTTTTAGGCCGTTGTCCAATTTTTCAAAGCATAAGAAAAATTTATTTCAAAAAGGTTTTTCTAGATGAGACTGAGATCATTAATTTATTGAATGGTATGATAATAGATTGGAAACTGCTTGTCAAATATATTAAAATTTGTTTGAATTATAGGAATCAGTTAATCATTGAATTTAATTATTAAATGTAAATATGTATGTATTTCTAATTTATTTTTTTTTATAGTTTGCCGACTAACGACAGTATGTCAAAGTCGCATGAAATTCAATTTTATTTTTGTACTTATGTAAGCAATTAAGTTTAAAATTGTAAAAGAAATGTATATTGCTAAAAAATTACGAAAATAAAGAATCTACTACTACTACTACTAAATGTCTCAGAATCTGAGAATTTTTCTCAGAGTCTGAGATTTTTTTTATAGAAAAAATCTGAGAATTTTTCTATAGAAAAAATGTCTCAGAACTGAGAATTTTTCTATAGAAAAATATTTCAGAATCTGAGAATTTTTCTATAGAAAAAATGTCTCAGAATCAGAGAATTTTTCTATAGAAAAAATGTCTCAGAATCAGAGAATTTTTCTATAGAAAAAATGTCTCAGAATCAGAGAATTTTTCTAAAGAAAAAATGTCTCAGAATCTGAGAATTTTTGTATAGAAAAAATGTCTCAGAATCTGAGAATTTTTGTATAGAAAAAATGTCTCAGAATCTGAGAATTTTTGTATAGAAAAAATGTCTCAGAATCTGAGAATTTTTGTATAGAAAAAATGTCTCAGAATCTGAGAATTTTTGTATAGAAAAAATGTCTCAGAATCTGAGAATTTTTCTATAGAAAAAATGTCTCAGAATCTGAGAATTTTTCTATAGAAAAAATGTCTCAGAATCTGAGAATTTTTCTATAGAAAAAATGTCTCAAATCTGTGAATTTTTCTATAGAAAAAATGTCTCAGAATTTGAGAATTTTTGTATAGAAAAAATGTCTCAGAATCTGAGAATTTTTCTATAGAAAAAATGTCTCAGAATCTGAGAATTTTTGTATAGAAAAAATGTCTCAGAATCTGAGAATTTTTGTAAAAATGAAAAAAATGTCTCAGAAATCTGAGAATTTTTAAAAGAAAATATGTCTCAGAATCTGAGAATTTTTCTATAAAAAAAATGTCTCAGAATCTGAGAATTTTTCTATAGAAAAAATGTCTAAGAATCTGAGAATTTTTCTACAGAAAAAATGTCTCAGAATCTGAGAATTTTTCTATAGAAAAAATGTCTCAGAATCGGAGAATTTTTCTATAGAAAAAATGTCTCAGAACTGAGAATTTTTCTAAAGAAAAAATGCCTCAGAATCCGAGAATTTTTCTATAGAAAAAATGTCTAAGAATCTGAGAATTTTTCTATAGAACAAATGTCTCAGAACCTGAGAATTTTTCTATAGAAAAAATGTCTCAGAATCAGAGAATTTTTCTAAAGAAAAAATGTCTCAGAATCTAAGAATTTTTGTATAGAAAAAATGTCTCAGAATCTAAGAATTCTATAGAAAAATATTTCAGAATCTAAGAATTTTTTATAGAAAAAATGTCTCAGAATCTGAGAATTTTTCTATATTTTCTCAGATTCTGAGAAATTTTTTCTATATAAAAATTCTCAAATTCTGAGACATTTTTTCATAGAAAAAATGTCTTAGAATCTGAGAATTTTTCTATAGAAAAAATGTTTCAGAATCTGAGAACTTTTCTATAGAAAAAATGTCTCAGAATCTGAGAATTTTTCTATAGAAAAAATTTCTCAGAATCTGAGAATTTTTCTATATTTTCTCAGATTCTGAGAAATTTTTTCTATATAAAAATTCTCAAATTCTGAGACATTTTTTCATAGAAAAAATGTCTCAGAATCTGAGAATTTTTCTATAGAAAAAATGTTTCAGAATCTGAGAACTTTTCTATAGAAAAAATGTCTCAGAATCTGAGAATATTTCTATAGAAAAAATGTCTCAGAATCTGAGAATTTTTCTATAGAAAAAATGTCTCAGAATCTGAGAATTTTTCTATAGAAAAAATGTCTCAGAATCTGAGAATTTTTCTATAGAAAAAATGTCTCAGAATCTGAG
This sequence comes from Pegoplata infirma, assembly GCA_963921195.1. NCBI lineage: Eukaryota > Metazoa > Arthropoda > Insecta > Diptera > Anthomyiidae > Pegoplata > Pegoplata infirma. The sequence goes on from OY992540.1 coordinate 184,996,872, forward strand.
AATTTTTCTATGGAAAAAATGTTTTAGAATCTGAGAATTTTTCTGTAGAAAAAATGTCTCAGAATCTGAGAATTTTTCTATAGAAAAAATGTCTCAGAATCTGAGAATTTTTCTAAAGAAAAAATGTCTCAGAATCTGAGAATTTTTTAAAAGAAAATATGTCTCAGAATCTGAGAATTTCTCAGAATCTGAGAATTTTTCTATAGAAAAAATGTCTAAGAATCTGAGAATTTTTCTACAGAAAAAATGTCTCAGAATCTGAGAATTTTTCTATAGAAAAAATGTCTCAGAATCGGAGAATTTTTCTATAGAAAAAAGTCTCAGAGTCTGAGATTTTTTTTATAGAAAAATCGGAGAATTTTTCTATAGAAAAAATGTCTCAGAACTGAGAATTTTTCTAAAGAAAAAATGCCTCAGAATCCGAGAATTTTTCTATAGAAAAAATGTCTAAGAATCTGAGAATTTTTCTATAGAACAAATGTCTCAGAACCTGAGAATTTTTCTATAGAAAAAATGTCTCAGAATCAGAGAATTTTTCTAAAGAAAAAATGTCTCAGAATCTAAGAATTTTTGTATAGAAAAAATGTCTCAGAATCTGAGAATTTTTGTATAGAAAAAATGTCTCAGAATCTGAGACATTTTTTCTATAGAAAAATTCTCAGATTCTGAGACATTTTTTCTACAGAAAAATTCTCAGATTCTAAAACATTTTTTCCATAGAAAAATTCTCAGATTCTGAGACATTTTTTCTATAGAAAAATTCTCAGATTCTGAGACATTTTTTCTATAGAAAAATTCTCAGATTCTGAGACATTTTTTCTATAGAAAAATTCTCTGATTCTGAGACATTTTTTCTATAGAAAAATTCTCTGATTCTGAGACATTTTTTCTACAGAAAAATTCTCAGATTCTAAAACATTTTTTCCATAGAAAAATTCTCAGATTCTGAGACATTTTTTCTATAGAAAAATTCTCAGATTCTGAGACATTTTTTCTACAGAAAAATTCTCAGATTCTAAAACATTTTTTCCATAGAAAAATTCTCAGATTCTGAGACATTTTTTCTATAGAAAAATTCTCAGATTCTGAGACATTTTTTCTATAGAAAAATTCTCAGATTCTGAGACATTTTTTCTATAGAAAAATTCTCAGATTCTGAGACATTTTTTCTATAGAAATATTCTCAGATTCTGAGACATTTTTTCTATAGAAAAGTTCTCAGATTCTGAAACATTTTTTCTATAGAAAAATTCTCAGATTCTGAGACATTTTTTCTATGAAAAAATGTCTCAGAATTTGAGAATTTTTATATAGAAAAAATTTCTCAGAATCTGAGAAAATATAGAAAAATTCTCAGATTCTGAGAAATTTTTTCTATAGAAAAATTCTCAGATTCTGAGACATTTTTTCTATAGAAAAGTTCTCAGATTCTGAAACATTTTTTCTATAGAAAAATTCTCAGATTCTAAGACATTTTTTCTATGAAAAAATGTCTCAGAATTTGAGAATTTTTATATAGAAAAAATTTCTCAGAATCTGAGAAAATATAGAAAAATTCTCAGATTCTGAGACATTTTTTCTATAAAAAATTCTTAGATTCTGAAATATTTTTCTATAGAATTCTTAGATTCTGAGACATTTTTTCTATACAAAAATTCTTAGATTCTGAGACATTTTTTCTTTAGAAAAATTCTCTGATTCTGAGACATTTTTTCTATAGAAAAATTCTCAGGTTCTGAGACATTTGTTCTATAGAAAAATTCTCAGATTCTTAGACATTTTTTCTATAGAAAAATTCTCGGATTCTGAGGCATTTTTTCTTTAGAAAAATTCTCAGTTCTGAGACATTTTTTCTATAGAAAAATTCTCCGATTCTGAGACATTTTTTCTATAGAAAAATTCTCAGATTCTGAGACATTTTTTCTGTAGAAAAATTCTCAGATTCTTAGACATTTTTTCTATAGAAAAATTCTCAGATTCTGAGACATTTTTTTTATAGAAAAATTCTCAGATTCTGAGACATATTTTCTTTTAAAAATTCTCAGATTTCTGAGACATTTTTTTCATTTTTACAAAAATTCTCAGATTCTGAGACATTTTTTCTATACAAAAATTCTCAGATTCTGAGACATTTTTTCTATAGAAAAATTCTCAGATTCTGAGACATTTTTTCTATACAAAAATTCTCAAATTCTGAGACATTTTTTCTATAGAAAAATTCACAGATTTGAGACATTTTTTCTATAGAAAAATTCTCAGATTCTGAGACATTTTTTCTATAGAAAAATTCTCAGATTCTGAGACATTTTTTCTATAGAAAAATTCTCAGATTCTGAGACATTTTTTCTATACAAAAATTCTCAGATTCTGAGACATTTTTTCTATACAAAAATTCTCAGATTCTGAGACATTTTTTCTATACAAAAATTCTCAGATTCTGAGACATTTTTTCTATACAAAAATTCTCAGATTCTGAGACATTTTTTCTATACAAAAATTCTCAGATTCTGAGACATTTTTTCTTTAGAAAAATTCTCTGATTCTGAGACATTTTTTCTATAGAAAAATTCTCTGATTCTGAGACATTTTTTCTATAGAAAAATTCTCTGATTCTGAGACATTTTTTCTATAGAAAAATTCTCAGATTCTGAAATATTTTTCTATAGAAAAATTCTCAGTTCTGAGACATTTTTTCTATAGAAAAATTCTCAGATTTTTTCTATAAAAAAAATCTCAGACTCTGAGAAAAATTCTCAGATTCTGAGACATTTAGTAGTAGTAGTAGTAGATTCTTTATTTTCGTAATTTTTTAGCAATATACATTTCTTTTACAATTTTAAACTTAATTGCTTACATAAGTACAAAAATAAAATTGAATTTCATGCGACTTTGACATACTGTCGTTAGTCGGCAAACTATAAAAAAAAATAAATTAGAAATACATACATATTTACATTTAATAATTAAATTCAATGATTAACTGATTCCTATAATTCAAACAAATTTTAATATATTTGACAAGCAGTTTCCAATCTATTATCATACCATTCAATAAATTAATGATCTCAGTCTCATCTAGAAAAACCTTTTTGAAATAAATTTTTCTTATGCTTTGAAAAATTGGACAACGGCCTAAAAAATGTGATATATCTTCTATTTGCCTCATGTTGCAAAGTGAGCATAATTTTGTAGCAGTTGCCGGAAATCTGTTTCCATTCAACTTTATTAGGTCACTTCTCAACTTAAATATCCACATTACTTCTTCTTGGGTATAACCTTCCACGATGTAACTTTGACATGCCATTATGTCCAGCGATTTATATATTCTACTAGTTTGATATTTCTTTAATATACAATCATCGTGGTATTTTGTCTTTAAAGTTTGCAAAAGATTTGCTCGGTTTTCATTCCAGTGTTGTTTGTTAAGATTACGATCTGACCATTCAATACCATGTTGTGTTCCCAGCTTATTTAGCTCTTTTACCCAAAACAATTGACGATTTAACAGTTTTTTTGATAATTGGTGGGGTAATCTTTCTTCAGAATATTCAAATAAAGTTTTGTTGATATATCTTAAATGTAGGTCTAGAGAAAATAAGTGGCCTTTTTCCATTCCCGTTTCTAACATTAAGGCATAAGTCGGAGTAAAGTTTGGGAGTCTTAATATTTTCTTGGCAAAATAAATTTGAAGCTTGTCCACTTCTTCAAATAAGGAGAAACCCCAAACCTGCGCGCCATACGTTTGGACTGACCTACAAACAGCTAGAAATAATTTCCACTTGGATTTTAGTGATATTGAATTTTTTCCGACGAAGTTCTGCCATGTGGAATTAATACAATTTTGTGCTGTTTTATTCCTTTTTTCCACATGTTTTCTAAAAACCATTTTTGGAGTCAGTGTTACCCCAAGATAACAATACTCTGAAGCTATTTTAGTTTCTGTACCATTATATGTCCATTTTTCGGCTCTTGCTAAAGTACCACCTTTCCTAAAAATCATTATTTCGGATTTGCTTAAATTCACCTCCACGTTCCAAAGTTTGCAATAATCTTCTAATCTGTTTATCATTTGCTGCAGAACTGATACACTGTCGGCTAAGATAACAATGTCGTCTGCGTACATTAAAAGACGGATATTTAAATCGTCTACGGTTGTTCCACCTTTCAAATACTCATGCAAATCATTAAGATATAATGCGAAGAGTAATGGAGATATCAGACAACCCTGCTTCACACCAGATTCTGTATCGAAAGATTCTGAAAACTCCTGTCCCGTCCAAACCGATGATTTCGTACAACTGTACACACTTTCTATAAACTTTACAGCTTTCGATGATACACCAATAGTATGCAATTTATAAATCAGAGCTTTCCTAGATACTTTATCAAAAGCAGCTTTGAAGTCTACAAAAAAAGCATATGTTTTCTTATTTTGGTCAAAATTTAAATGAATTATAGACGCTAGATTGTAGATATTATCAGCCGTTGAGTAATTTCTCCGAAATCCAGCTTGATATTCGTTTAGTATTCTGAAAGTTTCAACCCATTTAGACAGCCTTTCTGTAAGTATACCCATCATGACTTTTGCTATAGAATTCATGAATGATATCCCTCTGTAATTACTTGACAGTGTGACGTCACCTTTTTTATGTATTGGGTATATTATGCTTTGCACGAAGGAATTGTCCACTCTACTTGAATCATACAACACATTGCCTGTTTTCACAACTTCTTCCAGTAGTTCGTTGGGTGCATTTTTAAGAAATTCATACGGAACACGGTCTTCTCCTGGCGCTTTATTTAATTTAGCTTTTGATAGTACATGTTTTATTTCAGTTATTGTTATAGGTTTATCTAATTCGTCATCTGTTCGATGGCAGTAAGCATATTGGATATCTAATGATGTTTTGGGAGGATTCAGTAGATTTTGAAAATAATATTTTAACTCTTCTATTTGAACTGATATACCATTTGAGGTGTCTTCATTTCTAATTTCTTTAGCAATTTTCCACCATTCTTTGATATCCTTAACCCTTTCAATTTTAAAATCCAATTGTTGATAGTATTGTACCCTAGCTTCTTCACAAACTTGTTTGTACCGTTTATTTGCTTTTGAATATTTTTGTTTATTTTCGTTGCTAGCATTACGTCTACATTTTTTTAGCCAATGAAATGATGTCTCTCGAGCAGAATGACATTTTAAATTAAACCATTTCTGTTTTTGTGTAAATTTTGGTAATTCTTTACGAATTTGTTTATATGCTTTTTGGATACCCTAGTAAAAATGATTTTGTATATATTCATGTATAAATTGATACAAATGTATCTAATTTTATATAGAAATATTTAATTACATAAAATTATATAAAAAAATACTCAGATAAGACCAAAATTCGTATCAAATTTTATAAAATTTTATCTGGGGTTATATCAAAATTTATATAATTTGATACGAAATTTGGTCATATCTGATTGATTTTTTATATAATTAAATATAATGAGATCTAAATATGTATAAAATTATATATTTGTATCAATTTATACATGGCTATATACGAAATCATTTTTACTAGGGTAATGTTTGTTAAGTCACCAAATTCAAAGCTATTCTTATGCTGTTTTTCACTTTGTAATATCTTGTTTACATTTGTTTGGTACTCCAAGAGTTTCTTTGGATTCCATTGTAATTTTGGTAGAAGATTTGAGTTCTCTTTTCTTACTTGATTACTCTGAATTTTTAACTGCAGAGAGATAGGTTGATGGTCAGACCATATATGAGGACCTACAGTAAAGCTGTTTATATGTTTGAGAAAGTCCTGAGAAATCGCACATATGTCATTAACAGATACTCCGACACCACTTAAAAACGTATATTCACCTTCTTCATCTCCCTTTGTCATACCGTTTGCAATTACCAAACCATAATCATAGCAGAACTGTAAAAACTTTCTTCCACTTGCATCTATAACAGTATCTCTAGATTTTCGCTCATCAGTTCCTGCAGTAAACAAAGATTTATGGAAATCCTCAAGATTTTTCTGTAACAATCCAATTCTTATATTTAAATCACCAATTACTATTGGATTTCTTATATTGTTAAGAGATTTCTTATATTGTTAAAGAAAAAATGTCTCAGAATCTAAGAATTTTTGTATAGAAAAAATGTCTCAGAATCTGAGAATTTTTGTATAGAAAAAATGTCTCAGAATCTGAGAATTTTTCTATAGAAAAAATGTCTCAGAATCTGAGAATTTTTCTATAGAAAAAATGTCTCAGAATCTGAGAATTTTTCTATAGAAAAAATGTCTCAAATCTGTGAATTTTTCTATAGAAAAAATGTCTCAGAATTTGAGAATTTTTGTATAGAAAAAATGTCTCAGAATCTGAGAATTTTTCTATAGAAAAAATGTCTCAGAATCTGAGAATTTTTGTATAGAAAAAATGTCTCAGAATCTGAGAATTTTTGTAAAAATGAAAAAAATGTCTCAGAAATCTGAGAATTTTTAAAAGAAAATATGTCTCAGAATCTGAGAATTTTTCTATAAAAAAAATGTCTCAGAATCTGAGAATTTTTCTATAGAAAAAATGTCTAAGAATCTGAGAATTTTTCTACAGAAAAAATGTCTCAGAATCTGAGAATTTTTCTATAGAAAAAATGTCTCAGAATCGGAGAATTTTTCTATAGAAAAAATGTCTCAGAACTGAGAATTTTTCTAAAGAAAAAATGCCTCAGAATCCGAGAATTTTTCTATAGAAAAAATGTCTAAGAATCTGAGAATTTTTCTATAGAACAAATGTCTCAGAACCTGAGAATTTTTCTATAGAAAAAATGTCTCAGAATCAGAGAATTTTTCTAAAGAAAAAATGTCTCAGAATCTAAGAATTTTTGTATAGAAAAAATGTCTCAGAATCTAAGAATTCTATAGAAAAATATTTCAGAATCTAAGAATTTTTTATAGAAAAAATGTCTCAGAATCTGAGAATTTTTCTATATTTTCTCAGATTCTGAGAAATTTTTTCTATATAAAAATTCTCAAATTCTGAGACATTTTTTCATAGAAAAAATGTCTCAGAATCTGAGAATTTTTCTATAGAAAAAATGTTTCAGAATCTGAGAACTTTTCTATAGAAAAAATGTCTCAGAATCTGAGAATTTTTCTATAGAAAAAATTTCTCAGAATCTGAGAATTTTTCTATATTTTCTCAGATTCTGAGAAATTTTTTCTATATAAAAATTCTCAAATTCTGAGACATTTTTTCATAGAAAAAATGTCTCAGAATCTGAGAATTTTTCTATAGAAAAAATATTTCAGAATCTGAGAACTTTTCTATAGAAAAAATGTCTCAGAATCTGAGAATATTTCTATAGAAAAAATGTCTCAGAATCTGAGAATTTTTCTATAGAAAAAATGTCTCAGAATCTGAGAATTTTTCTATAGAAAAAATGTCTCAGAATCTGAGAATTTTTCTATAGAAAAAATGTCTCAGAATCTGAGAATTTTTCTATGGAAAAAATGTTTTAGAATCTGAGAATTTTTCTGTAGAAAAAATGTCTCAGAATCTGAGAATTTTTCTATAGAAAAAATGTCTCAGAATCTGAGAATTTTTCTAAAGAAAAAATGTCTCAGAATCTGAGAATTTTTTAAAAGAAAATATGTCTCAGAATCTGAGAATTTCTCAGAATCTGAGAATTTTTCTATAGAAAAAATGTCTAAGAATCTGAGAATTTTTCTACAGAAAAAATGTCTCAGAATCTGAGAATTTTTCTATAGAAAAAATGTCTCAGAATCGGAGAATTTTTCTATAGAAAAAAGTCTCAGAGTCTGAGATTTTTTTTATAGAAAAATCGGAGAATTTTTCTATAGAAAAAATGTCTCAGAACTGAGAATTTTTCTAAAGAAAAAATGCCTCAGAATCCGAGAATTTTTCTATAGAAAAAATGTCTAAGAATCTGAGAATTTTTCTATAGAACAAATGTCTCAGAACCTGAGAATTTTTCTATAGAAAAAATGTCTCAGAATCAGAGAATTTTTCTAAAGAAAAAATGTCTCAGAATCTAATAATTTTTGTATAGAAAAAATGTCTCAGAATCTAAGAATTCTGTATAGAAAAAATGTCTCAGAATCTGACAATTTTTCTATTGCCAAATGTATCAGAATTTGAGATTTTTTTCATAAAAAAATTCTCAAATTCTGAGACATTTTTTCTATGAAAAAATTCAAATTCTGAGACATTTTTTTCTATGAAAAAATTCTCAGATTCTGAGACATTTTTTTATGAAAAAAATCTCAAATTCTGATACATTTGGCAATAGAAAAATTCTCAGATTCTGAGACATTTTTTCTATACAAAAATTCTCAGATTCTGAGACATTTTTTCTTTAGAAAAATTCTCTGATTCTGAGACATTTTTTCTATAGAAAAATTCTCAGGTTCTGAGACATTTGTTCTATAGAAAAATTCTCAGATTCTTAGACATTTTTTCTATAGAAAAATTCTCGGATTCTGAGGCATTTTTTCTTTAGAAAAATTCTCAGTTCTGAGACATTTTTTCTATAGAAAAATTCTCCGATTTTTCTATAAAAAAAATCTCAGACTCTGAGACTTTTTTCTATAGAAAAATTCTCCGATTCTGAGACATTTTTTCTATAGAAAAATTCTCAGATTCTGAGACATTTTTTCTGTAGAAAAATTCTCAGATTCTTAGACATTTTTTCTATAGAAAAATTCTCAGATTCTGAGAAATTCTCAGATTCTGAGACATATTTTCTTTTAAAAAATTCTCAGATTCTGAGACATTTTTTCTTTAGAAAAATTCTCAGATTCTGAGACATTTTTTCTATAGAAAAATTCTCAGATTCTGAGACATTTTTTCTACAGAAAAATTCTCAGATTCTAAAACATTTTTTCCATAGAAAAATTCTCAGATTCTGAGACATTTTTTCTATAGAAAAATTCTCAGATTCTGAGACATTTTTTCTATAGAAAAATTCTCAGATTCTGAGACATTTTTTCTATAGAAATATTCTCAGATTCTGAGACATTTTTTCTATAGAAAAGTTCTCAGATTCTGAAACATTTTTTCTATAGAAAAATTTCTCAGAATCTGAGAAAATATAGAAATATTCTCAGATTCTGAGACATTTTTTCTATAGAAAAATTCTCAGATTCTGAGACATTTTTTCTATAGAAAAGTTCTCAGATTCTGAAACATTTTTTCTATAGAAAAATTCTCAGATTCTGAGACATTTTTTCTATGAAAAAATGTCTCAGAATTTGAGAATTTTTATATAGAAAAAATTTCTCAGAATCTGAGAAAATATAGAAAAATTCTCAGATTCTGAGACATTTTTTCTATAAAAAATTCTTAGATTCTGAAATATTTTTCTATAGAAAAATTCTCAGATTCTGAAATATTTTTCTATAGAAAAATTCTCAGATTCTGAAATATCATTTCTATAAAAAAATTCTCAGATTCTCAGAAATTCTTTTTGCAGAAAAATTCTCAATTTCTGATAAATTTTTTCTATAGAAAAACGCTCATTACACTGTAAGCAAAATTTTAACTTTTGAAATGACACACAAAAACACCCAGACACCCCAGCTTATTTTTGGGTCATAGAATCCAGTGGTATACTCCATTTTAAAAAGTTAGCTCAAAATAACGAGATATTTCGATTTTAAATTCGCAAATGTAGAGTAAAAATCAGTGTTGCCACCAATAGAATTGGAAATTACACACAAAATTATCCAAAATATCACAAATTACACAAAAAAAAAAATTTAACCAAACAAAATAAAATTTTTTCACTAAAAAAATTTAAATTTTTTTTTACTAAAAAAAAATTTTAAAAAATTTTAAAATTTTTTTTACTAAAAAAATTATAAACTTTTTTTTTTTTTGTAATTCAAGAGATAGTTTTTGTATTCTTATACTTAAAAATAAGAAATTAAATTAATTTATTTTTATCAATTAATGTTCTTTCCAGTTTTTTGTTAAACTTCAATAGTACGTTAAAATTTTTCCTTTCGGGGTACCTTGTATGTTAAATTGATCAGTTTGTCAAATAGTTCGTATTGTAAATTACATAAATTTATTTTGTTTGTGTTAAGGCTACAAAAACAAGAGCTCTATTCAGAAAATTTTGACAGGTCGACTCACATGTCTGCTCGTCTGAAAATCCTTTAAACTGAGGAATGGGAAAATGGTAATATTAAAACAAGATAAAGAACAATTTTTAGATTTTGGAAGAGGGATTCTCCAGAAAAATGATTAATTTAAAAAATTAAGACTAGGTTTTTATGGTCCAAAAATGCATGTCGGTCATTAATTATCTAGTATTTGGTAATCAAAATTTCCATATTGTCAATGCTTTTTTTTAAACCGAAAATGTCGATAAAATAAAAAAACTAAAATATGATTAATATTAGTTGGAACTTTGTTGAGGTGAAATTACACAAAAATTACACAAAAAATTTCATTATCCAAAAATTATCCAAGGATTCTGAAATTGTCCCACTTTTGGATAATTATCCAGAAAGTGGCAACACTGGTAAAAATTGAATAAATCCAAAAAAAAATTATAAAATTCATCAAAACAAGAGCAAGTATTGTTCCATGTCCGCTTGAAAATGGACGTCCATTATTTCTAGACATAAATTTTGACAAATAACAAGTTTTAAACAAGTATTTTAAGTTTTTTCATTAAAATAAAATGAAAAATCGCCTTAAATCTACTACAAATTTAAACTCGAAATATCTCGGGATTTTGAGCTAACTTTTCAAAACGGGGTACACCACTGGATTCTACGATCCAAAATAAGGTCGACGTGTCTCGGCGTTTTGGTGTGTCATTTTCACCTACTTACAGTGTTACAAAGCAAGTGCAAGGAGCAGTGGCATTTCTTTCATTTTCTCTCTCCTCAAGGGTATTAATTCGACATTTCTGTAGCAGAAGCTGAAACTGGTCCATTTTATACATGTTGGTGTTAACTTTTCGGGGATCATTCATTTTCCAATTCGATTGTTTTGATAGCCTTACAATCAGACCTTTGAAGATTTAATTCCCTAATTCAATTTATTAAATCTGATTTAAGATAATTGAATTAATTCCCTGTTTCTATAAATCGAAAAGAATTAATTCATTATTTAAATCACTTAATTTCATTGCAAAGAATTAATTCGTTGATTTGAATCAATTGAATTAATACATTTTGATTTGAATCAACTGATTCAAATCACTTGATTTGAATCAACTGATTCAAATCACTTTTGATTCAAATCAACTGATTCAAATCACTTTTGATTCAAATCAACTGATTCAAATCACTTTTGGTTTGAATCAACTTGATTTAAACTTTTTTCACTTAAATCAAACACTAAAAATGCACATTATAAAAATCTTATCAGGTCTGATTGCGTTAAATTCATTGGAATATCGCCAATTTTAAACACACCACGCCATCAATAAACAACACTCCAAATTGTACAGTATTATTAAATGTGTACCTTTAGTCTAGAGATGGGCGCTGGTCACGTGATTTGCGTGATTCACGTGAATCACGCGTGAGTGTGAGTGATTTCCATTTCAATCACGTGATTGTGAGTGAGCGTGATTTGAAAAAAACCTGAGCGAGTGATTAGTGAGTTAGTCATTTATTTTTTGCGTGAGTCTGCGTGATTAGATTTTTTGATTTGCACAATTTTTTGATTTGCCCAATTTTTTTAAAATTTTTCTAAAAATTTTTTTTTTTCGAGTTTTTTTTTTTTTTTTTGGTAAGAAAATTTTATTGCGTGAGTAGATTTTGCGTGACTCACGCGTGAGCGTGATTGAATCTGGCGTGAGTCACGCGTGAGTCACGCGTGAGTCACGCGTGAGTGTGAGTAAGTTTTTTATTACTCACGTGAATAGTGAGTGAGCGTGAGTAAAAAAATATTGCGTGAGGGATTAGTGAGTGATCCGATTATTTTTTGCGTTAGTGAGTGTGAGTCAAAATCCACTCACGCGCCTATCTTTACTTTAGTCAATAACGAATTTGGCTCTTCAGCATAAAAATAACTTTTAACACAAAAACAATGAATGATTTACATTTTTATTATACACATACATTTCCATTATATCGAAAAGTCATGCATTATCCCACCCTTAATGTATATGTGCAAATTAATAAATGTTATATTAAAGCAATGTCTTGCATTTTTGTGATTCCTTTGCATGCATAGGCTAAAAAATGCTGCCAATAAAATGTACACTATAAAATTCTGTTGCTTTGACTTTTTGCTTGCTACTACCGCACAAGAATATATGTTATAGTATGTGTGTGCGTGTGTAAAGTAAATACTTTGATTTAAGAAAAAAATGTTTAAATCAACTGAATCAAAACATTTTTGATTTGAATCAATTGATTTGAATCAAATTGATTTGAATCAATTGATTTGAATCAAATTGATTTGAATCAATTGATTTGAATCAATTGATTTGAATCAAGTGAATTAATTCTTTGTTGATTTGAATCAAGTTGATTTGAATCATTATTTAAACAAGGAATTAAACAAAAAATTAGTTAATTCATTCAACAAAAAGTTGAAATTAATTCTTTTGAATCAAATCATCAAGAATTAATTCCTTGATTTATTAATATGAATTAATCTTTTTGCGAATCAAATCAAAAAGTGAATTAATTCTTCAAAGGTCTGCTTACAATCAATTTGCATTTTAACAATGTCACCATTCAATTGGCACATTTTTGGGCGTGGAATGTTCTTGTAAGCTGAAACTGGTAGCAAAATATGATCTATATTAAAAGACAGCATATAGAAATAATTGTTATATTTTTTTTACCTTTAAGTAGCTTCAAATATTTATAACAGATTCCTTTTTTCCAGTCTCCATATTTAATTTTGTTTTTTCGTCTTGTGTCGCAGTTTCAAGGGAAATTTTTCGCTTTGCCCGTTCTTCAAAATCGCAGCCAGTTTCAGATTAATTCGGATTAAATATGTATTTAGTTTCTAAAAATTGAATATGCAAATTATTATTATCTACATAATTTTATTATTTATTAATTAATTTAAATTTTGGACATACCTTTTTAAAATATTAAAATTGAAAATGTCAATAAAAATAAAAAAAAATAAATTCGAAATTTTACCTACCCGGCTAAAAATGTTGAATATTATCATATATGATATCATATATGAGACCATATACAGTATCATATATAGTATCAAATATGGTCTCATATATGAACATATTCCAAAATTGGCGCTTATAAAAGACACGATCATATATGACCCAATATATGTGATCATATATTGTATCATATATTGTGTCATATATTGTGTCATATATTGGATCATATATTGGATCATATATGATCTTGTTTTCAATTTGTTTTACATTCTTTTTCTTATTTTTTAATTATTTTTTCATCTTAACATATAGTTATAGATTATTATGTATATATTCACCAGAATTGCAAACGGTGTACATAAGTATAATTAAAAATAAAAAATATTTTTTTTTATTCATTATGGTGTTTTTCATATATTTCAATGAAAACCTTTAGTTTGATAATTTTGATTTTTTACTTACTCCGTTTGCATTTTTGGTGCCCATATAAAAATATATAATTTAACTTATATTTAAACACATTTTGATAGAAAAAAAATTTAACATAAAGATTTAAAGGATTTCTCAAGAACAGAGCAAAGGGCTTATTAAAGGAAGGATGATTTCCTTGTTGTTTTCTTGTTTTATTGTTAATTCAGATTTTCTTCAGACTTATTGTTAGCGTTTTTTGTTATGCTATAAACCTCATTTGAGCATATTTACAGTCAAAATCTATAAAAAAAAAGATATAAAATATTAATATATAAGGTACTAGCTAACTCGCCCGGTACTTCGTTACCGGTTAGCTGTAAAAAAAACAACTTTATTACTTCAAATTCTTATTAATTTTTAATTAAACATAAAAATTGTTAGTTTCGACCTTTAAAATATTATATTTTGAGTAGATTTAAAGTTGCAAAAAATTTTATTTTGGCGAAACGATCCAATAATTCAAACTTTGTGTTTCAAGGAACATTAGTGCATAAGGAACAATGTGTACCAAATTGAAGCGAAAATTCAAAATTTTATTTTCCCAGAATGTAATTTCCGCGAGTGGATCGTAAAGTGCCAATTTTAAGTATCTCTACTTTCTCCCTTTTTCCCCATTAGAAGCAGAATTTTCATAAAAGTACTTATTTTAGAACGTTATTCCCGCGAAAGGATCGTACAGTCCAAATTTTAAGTATTTAGGACCATTAATTCAGCAGATACCAAATTGCCCTTCTTTCCCCATTTTCCCCCTTAAAGGCAGAATTTACTAAAAAAGTGCTTCTTCCAGAATGTTATTTCCGCTAGAGGATCGTACAGTCCAAACTTCAAGTATCTAGAACCATTAGTTCAGCAGATACAAAACAGTTCAAAATTCAAGTATCTAGGACCATTAGTTCAGCAGATACAAAATTGCCCTACTTTTCCCCCTTTTCCATCTATAAAACAAAATTTTCAAAAAAGTACTTCTTTCAGAATGTTTTTCCCGCGAGAGGATCGTACACTCCAAGTTTCAAGTATCTAGGACCGTTAGTTCAGCAGATAAAAAATTGCCCTAATTTCCCCCTTTTTCCGTAGAAGCGAAATTTTAAAAAAAGTTCTTCCATTAGAATGTTGTTTCCGCAAGAGGATTCAAATTTCAAATTTGCCCTACTTTCCCTCTTTTTTCCCCTATAGAAGCAGATTTTTCCAAAAAAGTACTTCTTCCAGAATGTTATTTCCGCGATAGGATCGTACAGTCCAAACTTCAATATCGAGGACCATTAGTTCAGCAGATACAAAATTGCCCTTCTTTCCCCCTTTAAAAAGTAATTTTCAAAAAAGTACTTCTTTCAATATGTTATGCCGCGAGATGATCCTATATTGCAAATGTCATGTTTTTAAGACCATTAGTTTAAAATTTACCAAATTGCCCTATTTTCCCCCTCTTGGCCCTCCTTACAACCAAAATTTTCAAAAAGTGTATTTTTCAAAAAATTATTTCCGCGAGAGGATCAAAACTTAAAGTTTTAGTTCAGAAGATACAAAATTGCCCTATTTTCCCCCTTCTACTTTTTTCAAGATGTTTTTTTTTGCGAGATGATCCTAGAGTTCAAATTTCAAGTTTCTGGAACCATTTGTTTAAAAGATAAATAATGTACCGATTTTCCCTATTTCCCCCCCCCCCCCTTTCCCACCGTGGAGGAGGAATTTTTCAAACAATATTTTTTTCGGAATGTTGTTTCCGCGAGAGGATCCTAAAGACCAAACTTCATGTTTCTGGGACCATTTGTTCAGAAGATAAAAAATTCACCGATTTTCCCTATTTTCCCACCCTTGGAGGCGGAATTTTCAAAAAAATTTGTTTTCCGCATGTTAATTCTGCGAGAGGATCCTAGAGTCCAAATTTCAAGTCTCTGGGACCATTTGTCCAGAAGATAAAAAATGTACCAATTTGCTCTATTTTCCCCACCTTGGAGGCGGAATTTTCAAAAAAATATTTTTTTAGTTTTTTTTTTCGCGAGAGGATTATAGAGTCCAAATTTCAAGTTTCTGAAACTATTAGTTCAAAATATACAAAATCCCCCAAAGGTCCCTACTTTCCCCCTTAGAAGTGGAATTTTTAAAAAAGTTCTTTAAGTATGTTATTTTTGCGAAAGGATCGTTCAGTTCAAATTTCAAGTATTTAGGACCATTAGTTCAGCAGATTCAAAATTGCCCTTCTTTCCCCCTTTTTCCCCCAGAATTTTGAAAAGTACTTTCTTAAGAATGTTATTTCCGCGAGAGGATCATTCAGCCAAATTTGAAGTATCTAGAACCATTAGTTCAGCAGATACAAAATTGCCCTACCTTCCCCGTTTTCCCCCTTGAAATCGGAATTTTCAAAAAAAGTACTTCTTTCAGAATGTTAATTCCAAGAGAGAGGATCGTGCAGTCCAAATTTCAAGTATCTAGGACCATTAGTTCAGCAGATACAAAATTGCCCTACTTTCCGCCTTTTCCCCCTTAGAAGCGGAACTTTCCACAATAAGTACTTTTTCCGCAAGATTTAAATTTTAAGTATCTAGGATCATTAGTTCAGCAGATACAGAATTGTCCTACTTTCCACCTTTTCCCCCTTTAGAAGGAGAACTTTTAAAAAAATACTTCTTCTAGAATGTTCTTTCCGCGAGAGGATCGTACAGTCCAAACTTCAAGTATGTAGGACTATTAGTTAATTAGATTCAAAATTGCCCTACTTTCTCCCTTTTCCCCCGTAGAAGCAGAATTTAAAACAAAGTACTTCTTTTAGAATGTTATATCCGCGAGAGGATCGTACAGTTAAATTTTAAGTATCGAGGACCATTAGCTCAGCAGATACAAAATTGCCCTACCTTCCCCTTTTTCCCCCCTTTAAAGTAGAGTTTTCAAAAAAGTACTTCCTTGAGAATGTTATTTCCGCGAGAGGATCGTACAGTCCAAATTTCAAGTATATAGGACCATTATTTCAGCAGATACAAAATTGCCCTACTTTTCTCCTTTTTCCCACTCAAATTCGGAATATTTAAAAAAGTACTTCTTTCAGAATGTTATTTTCGCGAAAAGATCGTATAGTCCAAATTTCAAGTCTCCCGGACCATTAGTTCAGCAGATCCAAAATTGCCCCTTTTTCCCTCTTAGAGGCGGAATTTTCCAAAAAGTCCTCCATTCGAATTTTATTTCCGCGAGAGGATTGTGCAGTCCAATTTTCAAGTATCTAGGACTATTTGTTCAGCAGATACAAAATTGGCCTACTTTCCCCCTTTTTCCCCCTTAAAGAAGAATTTTTAAAAAAGTATTTCTTTCCGAATGTTATTTCCGCGGGAGGATCGTACAGTCCAATTTTCAAGTATCTAGGACCATTAGTTCAGCAGATTCAAAATTGCTCTATTTTCCACTCTTTTTCCCCTTAAAAGAGGAATTTTTAAAAAAGTATTCCTTTTTGAATGTTATTTCCGCGGGAGGATCGTACACTCCAATTTTCAAGTATCTAGGACCATTACTTTAGCATATACAAAATTGCACTACTTTCCCCCTTTCTCCCCCTTAAAAGCGAAATTTTCAAAAAAGTTCTTCTTTTAGAATGTTAGTGCCGCGATATGATCCCATATTCCAAATGTCATGTTTCTAAGACCATTAATTTAAAGTTTAGCAAATTGCCCTATTTTCCCCCTTTTGGGCCTCCTTAAAACCAAAATTCTCAAAAAAAATATATTTTTCAAAAAATAATTTCCGCGAGAGCATCCAGATTAGAAATTTTAAGTTTGTTCAGAAGATACAAAATTGCCCCATTAAACCCCTTCTAACCACCACCCCACCCTTATAAAAGGATTTTTCAAAATATCACTTTTTACAAAATGTTTTTTTTTCGCGAGAGTAAAGTTAAAATTTCAAGTTTTTGGGACCATTCGTTTAGCAGATACGAAATTGCCCTTCTTTCCCCCTTTAAAAACGAATTTTCAAAAATGTACTTCTTTTAGAATGTTGTTTTCGGGATAGGATTGTACAGTTCAAATTTTAAGTATCTAGGACCATTAGTTCAGCAGATACAAAATTGCCCTTCTTTCCCCCTTTTTCCCCGTAGAAGCATAATTTTTAAAAAAGTTTTTCTTAAACAATGTTATTTTATTTCCGCGAGAGGATCGTACAGTTGAAATTTCAAGTATCTAGGACCATGAGTTCAGCAGATTCAAAATTACCCCACTCACCCCCTTTTTCCACCGGAATTTTCAAAAAGTACTTCCTTTAGAATATTATTTCCGCGAGAGGATTGTACAGTTCAAATTTCAAGTATCTAGGACCATTAGTTCAGCAGATACAAAATTGCCCTACTTTCCCACTTTTTCCCCGTAGAAGAGGAATTTTTGAAAAAGTTCTTTTTTAAGAATGTTATTTTCGCGAAAGGATCGTACAGTTCAAATTTCAAGTATCTAGGACCATTAGTTCTGCAGATACAAAATTGCCCTACTTTCCCCCTTTTTCCCCGTAGAAGTGGAATTTTTGAAAAAGTTCTTCTTTAAGAATGTTATTTCCGCGAGAAGATCGTTCACTCCAAATTTCAAGTATCTAGGACCATATTTTCAGCAGATACAAAATTGCCCTACCTTCCTCTTTTTCCCCCTTTAAAGAGGAATTTTCAATAAAGTACTTTTTTCAGAATGTTATTTCCGCGAGAGGATCGTGCAGTCCACGCGAGAGGATCGTGCAGTCCTATTTGTTCAGCAGATACAAACCGGAATTTTCAAAAAGTACTTCTTTCAGAAAGTTATTTCCGCGAGAGGATCGTACAGCCCAAATTTCAAGGATCTACGACCATTAGCTCAGCAGACACAAAATTACCCTACTTTCCCCTTTTTCCCCCTTAGAAACGAAATTTTCAAAATAGAACTTTCTTCACAATGTTATTTCCGCGAAGGATCCCATAGTCAAAATTTTTAAGTTTCTGGGAAAAATAGTTCATACAAAGTGTACCAATTTGTCCAATTATCCCCCTTTTTACCACCCTAGAAGCGGAATTGAAAAAAAACTTTGTTTCGGAATGTTTTTTCCGCGAGAGGATCTTATAGTCCAAACTTTAAGTTTCTAGGACCATTAGGTCAGAGAAAAGAAAATGTACCAAATTGCCCAATTTCCCCCCTTTTCCCCTTTTTAGAAAAGCCTTTTTAAAAAAGTACTTTCTTCAGAATATTATTTCCGCGAGAGGATCCTTTAGTCCAAATTTCAAGTTTCTGGGACCATTAGTTCACAATATAGAAAATGTTCAAAATCGTCCTATTTCCCCCCCAAATTTGAATGAGAAATTTTCAAAAAATACTTTCTTCAGAACATAATTTCCGCGAGAGGATCATATAGTCCAAATTTTTAAGTTTCTAGGACCATTAGCTCAGAAGATACAAAATGAACCAAATTATCCTACTTTCCCCCTTTCAACCCCCTAGAATCAGAATCAAAAAAAACTTTGTTTCAGAATGTTTTTTCCGTTAGAGGATCTTATAGTCCAAACTTTAAGTTTCTAGGACCATTAGGTCAGAAGATAGAACATGTACCAAATTGCCCTTTTTTCCCCATTTCCCATCCTTATTTTTTTTAAAAAATACTTTCTTTGGAGTATTATTTCCGCGAGAGGATCCTATAGTCCAAATTTTAGGTTACTGGGGCCATTAGTTCAGAAGATAGAAATGTTTAAAATTGTCCTATTTCCCCCTAAATTTAAGTGATTAAATCAATAAATTCCCAAAAATTTAAAAATAAATGAGAAAAAAAATTGAGTAAAAAATTTGAGTCAAAAAATTAAGCGAAAAATATTTTGATTAAAAAAAATTTGGGTGAAAACACCTTCCAAGTAAAAAATTTTAGTAAAAAAAATGAGTAAAAAAACTGAAGAATAAAATACAATTGAGTGAAAAAAATTTTTATTAAAAAAAATTGAGTAAAAAAAATTGTAAAAAAAAAATTTTTGAGTGAAAAAAAATTTTGAGTGAAAAAAAAATTTTAGTAAAAAAAAAAATTTGAGTGAAAAAAAATTTGCAAAAAAAAAAATTTTTGAGTGAAAAAAAATTTTGAGTAAAAAAAAAATTTTGAGTGAAAAAAAGTTTTGAGTAAAAAAAAATTTGAGTAAAAAAAATTTGTAAAAAAAAAAAATTTTTAAAAAAAAAATTTTGAGTGAAAAAAAAATTTTGAGTGAAAAAAAATTTTGAGTTAAAAAAATTTTAGTAAAAAAATGTTTTTTCCCCGAGAGGATACTATAGTTCAAATATCTAGTTTCTAGGACCATTAGTTCAAAATTCACCAAATTGCCCTATTTTCCCCCTTTTTGTCCCCCTTAAAACCGGAATTTTCAAAAAAGTACTTTTTCCAAAATGTTATTTCCGCGAGAGTATCCTGTATTCAAAATTTCTAGATTGTAGGACCATTAGTTCAGAAGATACAAAATGTATCAACTTGCCCTATTTTCCCCCTCCCCCCACCATAGAGACGGAATTTTCAAAATATAACTTTTTCCAAAATGTTATTTCCGCGAGAGGGTCCTAGACTTCAAATTTCAAGTTTCTGGGACCATTTGTTTAGAATATAAAAAATGTACCAATTTGCCCTATTTTCCCCTTTTTCCCCCCTTGGAGGCGGAATTTTCCAAAAAAAATTTTTCCGAAATTTTATTTCCGCGAGAGGATCCTAGAGTTCAAATTTGAAGTTTCTAGGACTATTAGTTCAAAAGATACAAAATCCCCCAAAGGGCCCTATTTTCCCCCTTTTGCCCCCCTTAGAATCGGAATTTCCAAAAATCCCTTCTTAGTGGGTGGTTTTGTAGGGAGCCGAACCTACATTCCAAATTTCAAGTCTCTAGCTTCAGCGGTTTGGGCTGGGCGATGATTATTGCCAATCAGTCAGTCAGTCAGTCAGTCACCACACTCTTTTATATATATAGATTTCTAGACGTTTTATTTTATTAAATGACATGTCACAGGCTTAATTCCGTTTGGAATTGTAATA
Organism: Pegoplata infirma; assembly: GCA_963921195.1. Classification (NCBI taxonomy): domain Eukaryota; kingdom Metazoa; phylum Arthropoda; class Insecta; order Diptera; family Anthomyiidae; genus Pegoplata; species Pegoplata infirma. Next base: position 185,017,456 of record OY992540.1, read on the forward strand.
AGTGGTTTACTCGTAAAACGCAAATCGATTATTTTTTTCGGAATAAAATCACTTTCAAAAATCAAAGTGGGATTGAATTGCATAGGAGTGGATTTTATTCCGAAAAAATATTTTGTTTTACGTTTTAAGAGGAAAACTTTCAAACCACTTCGGAACGGAATTGACTCTGTGACAGGCCCTTAAGTATTACCAACAATAGCATTTGGTGCTGATGGGTTTTAATGATAACACTGATAAAGAAACAACCATGTGCCTTTAAATATTGACTTCTTAGATACATATCGCTCCTTTACTTGTATAGTGTCATAACTCAAAAAATGCGTTTTTTGAGTTAATGATGCAGAATTTTTCGTTATATCGTGCTTTATATTGTGTCAAAAATTCGTATTAATATCTTTTAAACCCACCGTTTGAGAAGAGTACACGCCATTATTACATTTTCTATGTACCGGCCTTTTTCAATTAAAAACCAGTTTCAATAGTAAACTTTAAACGGGGTTTCTGCAAAATCAAATATTTTGAGTTGTGACACTATACAAGTAAAGGAGCGATATATGTTAATAGAGTTTATTTTGTTACGACCATGGGATGCTTAAGACCATCGAATACTTTTTACGGAATTTCAACTGAAAAAATATTAAAAATAATTCCACATTTCTTTTATATTCCCCGGTGAAAAATGGTACAAATATGATCATATATGCGTTCATACAGCGTCATGTATTTCCATATATGTAGCATATATGAATATATATGACACTGTATGAATGCATATATGATCATATTTGCAACATATATGTCCATATACGTAAAATGAGGGCATATGACCATATATGACATATATGCTCCATATATGTCCACATAAGTCATATATGGGCATATGCCCTCATTTTACGTATATGGACATATATGTTGCAAATATGATCATATATGACTGCATACAATTTTATATATGACCATATATGCTCATATATTTACATATATGCATCCATATATTTACATATATGTATCCATATATGCACATTTTTCACCGGGTCCAGCAAAAAATAACTTGCTACTACTAAAAACATTTTTTACTCATAATAAGCAAATGAGTACTTAAGGCCATGTTCACACTACAACAACTTACCATGGTAAGTTGAGATGATTTTGCAATTTTTCTTTATGCTAGTACAATTTGAGATGATTTTGTAAATCACTATGTGATTTTGTTCAAAGGAAAATCACATAGTGATTTTAAAATCACGCAAGTCTGTATACAGTATAAAACTTTTATTAAAAGCAAGATATTTAGTAGTCCCGGTTAGAAATCGTCACATGTGTACACGTATGGACACATATGATCGTCCATGGACGAAAATTGAGGTAATATGTAGACATATGAGCATATATGATAATGTATGTTTTTGCATATATTCGCATATTCTACTTTTATATTTTTTTGCTTTCATATTGGCACATAAAAAGAGATTATTTTTTATTTAATAAAAAGTTTATTGTTTAATAAAATTCATATTTCAAAATGACATACTAGAAGATAAATTTTGAGGTTTAATAAAAAGTTTTTTTGCCAAAATATTGTTTTGAAATTTTGAGGCACACCATTGCGTTATACAGTTATTGCCAATCTTACACATCCTGTCCAGTAATTATGTTGTTTTGAAACTATTATATAAAGAGATACATATTGTTTGCGTTTCTTCTCTTCAATTGCTGATTTCTTTACGAAGTTAATGTCTTTCACCAGACGAATCCTGTCCGGGATTTAACTTGTTTTGAAACTATTATATTGCAATAGAGTTTTAAACATTCCTTACGTGTATTCTCTTCAATTGTTGATTTCTTGACGAAGTTCCTGTCTCTCACCAAAAAAAAATCGATATTGAGCTGTAAATAAGATAAAGAGTTATTTCAAGATAAATCTTAATTAAATGTGGATATATTTTACCTTTTATTTCATGCAAATTCTGTACAAAAGGATGATTTTGTTTTTCTAAAAAAAATATTCAATTTGTGAAGAATTTTTTTTTATTTGAAGTTTTAAAAATTTTGAAAACATTAAAAATGTTTGACAACTGTTACGAAGAAAAAAAAACGAAAGAAAATAAATAGCACACATTTAAATACAAAGACAATTATAAATTATTTTAAAAAGTTGCTTATTAGCAAAAAGGAATTCTAAAAATTATTTCGAATACAAATGGCTTATGTGAGCTAGATGTGATAATTTATTGGTTCATCTGCTCGTCTTTTTAGGTTTTTTGGAATCACATTTAAAGTTCGCTAAATTCCATTCCAGTGATACCATATTTGTAAATGCACCAAGCAAAATAGAATAAACTCGACATACAACTCCATTTTTACACCTATTTTCTCTCTAAACCAAAACAAAGTCTGACCTTATCACTCACTATCAGCCTTTAAAACCTGTATGTTGAATTTGGCTAAAGGGATAATTGTTTGATTATATGGTGGAGAATTAATAGTATCAGTTGTGGGATGTATATCACATAATCTTCAAACACTAACCGCTGAATGACTAAATGTATGACTCCACATATGTTATCATATGTGCCGAACATGATCATATATGTTTCATACGTAATCATATGTGATTCATACATGTTCATACATGTTCATACATGAACACATACATGTCCATATGTGTACATACGTGACGATTTTTACCTGGGGTATGTATATTAACTTACTGGGTTATGTTTGTTAGGATATTTGAAGGAGAGGGATAAATAAACTATTAATACTTACATCATGCCGACAATATTTTCCATGTAGGTAAGGTGACAGTCTTCTTGTGATTGTTAGTAAAAACGTTGTCCTTCCCAAATCGTAACTTTATATCAAAACTGATTATACGTTCTTTTCATTTCCGACAGTAATGGATGTCAAAAGTTTGTAGTGTTGAAATCGTAGTGATAACGTTATGGTGGTGCATATGATTTTTCTCCCAAGTTGAGTGAGCTGAACGTTGCTGTAACTCGTAACTCGACCTTCAAACTGCATATATGTTCTTTCCATTTCCAATTTGCTATTGCGACAGTAAGGGATTTCAAAATAGTTTGTAGTGTTGAAATCGTAGTGATAACGTTATGGTGGCGCATATGTTCTCTCTTTCAAGTAGAAGAGCTTTCTTTAACTCGGTATAAAAACTGCTTATACGATCCTTTTATATACAATTTGATATAGCGACCATTAAGGGATTCCCTAGTAAAAAAGTTTTGATATAATAATATATAATTTGATACAATCATATTAAATTATATATAACTTTTTATATATTCAGATCTAATTTTATCTAAGATGTATTGCGGCTCCATTTTCTTATCTGAGGCTATACATAAATATATCTGACTTTATGTAATTATATAAATCTATATTAATTTATATAAAATAAGATCAACTGGATTTAATTGGATGTGACCAAAATTCGGATCTAATTGTATCACTTTTAATATTTGTGTATCTAAAATAATACAATTAGATCAATATCTGATCCAACTTGATACAGCCAATTTTGAGATCAAATTAGATCTTAAAGACTTTTTTTTTTTACTCGGGTTTGTAAAAAGTTTGTAATATTGAAATCGTAGTGGTAACATTATGGTGGTGCATATGCCCTCTCCTCCAAGTTGCGAAAGCTTAACGTACCTGCGTAGTTTAATTTTCTTCAACATCAAAGAACTCGATAATATTTTTTTTTCGACATTTTGAATACGAAAATTTCCAGTTCATCTTGTTTTGGAATAAAATGTCCACGCTTATACTTGTTATGACGATGAACTGGAAAAAAATGAAAACATGATTTTAGAATTCTTTATATATATTAATGAAAACTTACCTTTTCCAACATTTTTCTATGTAAAAGTAATTTTTTAAGCAGAATATTTTGCAAGTAGGTCAATAGTTGTTAAATTATTTATATGCACTGGTATTGCAGTTATGTTTATGTATATATAAGTTAATCGATGGTAATAAAATATAATTTTATTCGTAATTTTTTTTTTGTAATTCTGATTCAAATTTGCATACATATATGGTATCATATATGATGTTATATATGGTACATGGTTTACATACGACCTCATATATGGGATTGATTTATGCATATATGGTCACATATATGTTTCCTTATAAGTCATATATGATCATATAAAGATCAATACATAGCCATATATGAACATACACATTTATTTTTAGCCGGGTATATTCATTAGTAAATCTTACATGGCCATTAGGTGAAAATGCAAAGTAAAATTATACTGGTGGCATAGGTAATAAGTCGTGGCTTTTAAATTTCATACAAAAATAATTCACCTATGCCAGCTTAGATAACATTACCTCGACGTTTTTTTTTTTTGTGCAGGGTTTTGAGATTTACAAAACTCGATAACTTCAAAAATAATACTCGGAGAGCTTTTGGTCTTGTTCTACGTGTTAAGACCTACAAAAATGCTTTTGGACTTTTTGTTGTGTCGGCAATATTTACCGAGATATGAGCATTTTAAAATTTTCGGGAATGCAAACTTTTTTGGATCCAAAGTTAGGACCCATTAGGGTCTACACATGTGAAGAGAACCGGTGATACTATGGAGATTCCAAGAACCAAAAATGGCCTCCATTTTGCTCTATCTGGCTTAGTTTCCGAGATAGCGCCATTTAAAGTTTTCTGAAAATAAAAAAAAATTTACCATTTATTTTTGCTAATATTAGCAAAAAATCTTGTAAAAATGTTGTCAACTCAATTTCAAATCTTAGCAAAAGAAATTAGTTCAAAGTTTGTTTAAAATTGCTAATGTGCTAAATGAAGTTTACAAGAATTTTTTGCTAACATGCTAATCTCAACTAGAAATTTGCTAAAAGTTAGCTAACTACCATTAGCAAAAAAAAAATTAGTAAATCTACTAACGTATTTTTTTGAGTGTAGAACTATGAAATTTAAAAGGTTTTGGTAGTACTTTCGACCGGTTTCACTTTGTGTGGAATAATACATATTTCACCGTCCGACAGCCTATGAACCTTATAATATACGTCTGAAAGTAGAGATCAAATAGAGTAAAACTGCATTTACAGTTTTATCAAAATACTTCGTTGAAAATATTGAATGATACACTCAAAAAAAAAAACTGTAAAGTTAGCAAAAAATTTAGTTAAATTTAACTAAAAAAACACCTGATTTTGGGCCTACTAAATTTTTAGTTAATTTAACTAAAAATATTTTGCTAACTTTTCGTAGAATGAATGTAGCAAAAAAACCGTAACTTTAACTAAAAATTTAGCTGAAATTTCGTAACGTTTTTATGTACATATATTAACAAAAAAGTTAGTTGAATTCAGCTAAACTTTTTGTTACTTTTCGTAAACTAAAATTTCCAAAATATTTTGTAAAAAATTGTAAGTTTATTTTTTCTGTTTTTTCATCAGCTTAAGTAGAACTTATGAGATTTGCATAGGAGGCTACACAAGAAATTTCACTTAACAAATTTGTTACGAAAAATCAGCAAATTAATTAGTAAAAATTCGTAAACTCAGTTTTGAAGTCAACAAAAAAAAATTAATTCAAAATTTGTTCAAAACTAGTATTTTCGTAAATTGAACTTAACTAAAAAAAAGTAGTTAAAACGCTGATTTTAACTAAAAATTTGCTAAAAAGCCAGTAAACTCGAGTTAACAAAAAAAAATTAGTTAACTTTACAGTTTTATTTTTTTGAGTGTAAAGTTTTGAATGTAAGTCTTGTAAAAAAAATAAAATAGGAAAATTAGGGAAGATCATTTGCTATCACTAGTGGCATCCTAGGACAAGTACAAATATTAAAAAATGTTTTATAAAATTTGGTCCTCTAAAACTTTGGAGTGCTTTTAAAAGGAAACAGGATCACGAAAGAAAAACTTTAAATGCAGTTTTACTACATTTAATCTATAGTTTCAAACCTATACTATTCATTTCATGTTTGACGATTTTTTTTTTTTAATTTTTGTCGGACAGTGTTTTCAATGAGGTTTGGCCCGAAACCTCTTTAAACGAGGTTTTGGCGCCAATCTGAACGTACTATAACATTTACAAAAAAAAAAAAAAAACAGTTTGATTTAATTCTCTTATCTAACAATAAGTATTAATTAATTTTATTTAACTGAATCCACTCGGAATTAACCGTTATTTTGTAACCAACTTTTTGTAACAATGACCGCGATTTTAAATTTTCGACAACAGTCCAAGCGGACAAGTTAACACCATCTGATTCAGATAGAAGTTTGCTCATATAACTTGCTAACAATATTCCAAATCCTTTTCCTTGGGCTGAAGGTAATACTTGAAGGATACTTGAAAAATAATATACAATTTAGGACACCAATCCAAACTCATGGAAATGATATTTACTTACGCAAGGCCAGAAAACTCGTTTGTTAAAATCCACCCCAACAAATTGTTGGACGATTCTTCTAGTATACCAATACATTGATCAGTTTTACATAAACCTCTAATATAGTTTAATGAACCTTCCTTATTGTTAGTCCAAATATTATGTATTTTATCGGCATCAGACTCTTGAAGTTGTACAAGTTTATACCCAATGGGAAGACTAAAAAGAAAGATATATATTAGTTTATAAAAGGCATAATTAGTTAATACTGTAAGTAGGGTAAGGAATGGCTCACACATGTGCCGCACATCACATTTTGCAATGTGTCATGTGCACATAGCATGGCAAACGACTAATATATCTAATATGGCACACGGCACATTTCAGATGTGTCATGTGCCATGCTAATGGCACATCTGAAATATGCCTTAGAATGACACATCTAAAATGTGCCGTGTGCCATACAAGGGTACATGTTCCGTTCCGTGTGCCAGTTTTGGGCTCATGGCACTTTTAGATATTTTTTTTTCAATAATTGTTTTAAGAAATAAAACACTTTAAATTCCTTTTTTAGAAAAAATATTACTTTTTTTTTAGAAAAAATATTTTTTTTTTAGAAAAAATAGTATTTTTTTTTTAAAAATAGTACTTTTAGAAAAAATAATACTTTTTTGCAAAAGTAGTACTTTTTTAAAAAAACTACTTTCTTTGCAAAAATAGTACTTTTTTTTTTAAAAATAGTACTTTTTTAAAAAAAAATAGTACTTTTTTTATAGAAAAATAGTACCTTTTTTAGAAAATAGTACTTTTTTTTAGGAAAAATAGAAAAAAAAAACTTTTTAGAAAACAAATACACTTTTTTACAAAAAAGTGTTTTTTTAGAAAAGATAGTAATATTTAAGAAAAAAATACTTTTTTAGAAAAAATAGTACTTTTTTAGAAAAAATAATACTTCGAAATATAGTAATTTCTTAGAAAAAATAGTGCTTTTTTAGGAAAAATAGAAAAAGTATCACTTTTTGGTAAAATAGTACTTTTTTAGAAAAGTACTATAGAACCTTTAAAAAAAGTACTTTTTCAGGAAAAAAGTACATACAGGCAAAGCTCGATATAACGAATGTTATAATGTTTCACCCATGCGTTATATCGGGAGAAGTTTTATTTGTATTTTTTATTCAAATAACCAAGTTTACAGTAAATTTTTAACGCTTTAAACATAAAAAATTACTTCATTCAAGAAAAAAATCACAATTGTGGTATTCAGAATCTTGCTTGCCAGCCCTGGCACTGGTGGTAAAAGAGCACTTTTCAAAATTACTTTTCAAAATACATGTATTTTTTGAAAGAAGTACTCTTTTGCTACATTGCCAGGGCTGGCAGCAAGACTCTGAATACCTCTAATATATTAACTGAAACAAAAATTACGGGGCAAGGCCACCGTCAGTAACGTGACGCTCGTTTACATATTTTGGTCAATATCTTCATAAAATACAATTATTTCTCCCAACTTGAGAGCGGCATATGAAAGTTCTCGTCATAACTGTTGTTTCGTACGCAGACAATTTTGCTGTATCTCGTTTTGTTGTGAAGTTATGACCATTTTAAGTCGTCAGTAACGTGACCGGATTTTGGAAAAATCACGTCACGTTACTGACGATTTAAAATGGTCATAACTTCACAACAAAACGAGATACAGCAAAATTGTCTGCGTACGAAACAACAGTTATGACGAGAACTTTCATATGCCGCTCTCAAGTTGGGAGAAATAATTGTATTTTATGAAGATATTGACCAAAATATGTAAACGAGCGTCACGTTACTGACGGTGGCCTTGCCCTACGGTATTTTTTGGTTTTTGGAAACAACTGATTTCAAAATCTCTTTTGTGGCGAGTTTAGACCTAACAATTTTTTGGTATTTTTCAACTGATTTTTGTGTTTTTATATAGAAAGCAGTTTTTTTTAATGAGCGGAACATGTTTTAAACATTCGTTATGTAGGGTAAATAATGTTAAAATACAATCACAAAAGCGTTGTGGACGGTTGTACGAGCGTTCTGTATACCAACTTAAAAACGCCTTCAGATGATCCGAATGATAACATCGATCTACGCTAGGTTTAAAGCGTTTTAAAAGCGATGTAAAAAAGTGCTTTGAGAACGTTTTTTTAAAGTCATAAAAGCGCTTTAAAACCCCAAAGTAAAGAATTTCTGTTTAAGTTCGGTTATAATAGGTCTGTTTGATTACTTTTTTTGTAGTAAAAGTAGTAAAAGAGATTTTTTTGAAATTTTACTCAATATGTCGAAAACTCCAAAAAAGTAAAAAAACGGAAAGTAGTAAAAATAGTAAAATTTATTTATCATTCAAATTCTCAAAATAAATATATTTTAAAATTTTATTTTGAAGAAATTTTTAGAATCTATACATAAAATTAGAAGAAATTTTCTATAAACGCTAAAAATCACATTGTTTTTTTATCCACTTGGTTAAAGTTCTGGTCGATAAATTTCATATGTTTCATTTATTAAACAAACGTATAAAAAACAAAAAACATAAAAAATTGGGTTTTTCTGGAGTTGTCTTACTTTTTAAGGGTGGAACTTTTCTCCAACTGATCCGATTTTATCCATCTCCGAACTTAACTGAGATTCAGATAATTTTTTTTTTTTTTTGAACAAGTCCCCGATTCTAAGACATTTTTTTTTACAGAAAAAGTCTGAGACATTTTTTTTTACAGAAAAAGTCTGAGACATTTTTTCTATAGAAGAAGTCTCAGCTTTTGAAACAATTTTTCTATGGAAAACGTCATAGAATCTGAGACATTTTTTCTATAGAAAAAAATCTTAGATTCTGAATAATTTTTTCTGTAGAAAAAGTCTCAGGTTCTGAGACATTATTTCTATAGAAAAAGTCTCGATTCTGAGACATTTTTTCTATAGAAAGTCTCAGATTCTGTGACATTTGTTGTATAGAAAAGTCTCCGATTCTGAGACATTTATTCTATAGAAAAAAATCTTAGATTCTGAGACATTTTTTCTATAGAAAAAAATCTTAAATTCTGAGACATTTTTTGTATAGAAAAAGTCTCAGATTCTGAGACATTTTTTCTACAGAAAAAGTCTGATTCTGGGACATTTTTTCTAAAGAAAAAGTCTCAGATTCTGAGACATTTTTTCTATGGAAAACTCATAGAATCTGAAACATTTTTTCTATAGAAAAAGTCTTAGATTCTGAGACATTTTTCTACAGAAGAAGTCTCAGATTCTGAGACATTTTCTACAGAAAAAGTCTCAGTCTCTCAAAGTTTTAGATTCTGAGACATTTTTTCTATAGAAAAAGTCTGATTTTTCTATAGAAAAAATGTTTCAGAATCTGAGACTTTTTCTATAGAAAAAACGGCTCAGAATCTGAGACTGTTTTCTATAGAAAAAATGTCTCAGAGTCTGAGACTTTTTCTACAGAAAAAATGTTTCAGAATCTGAGACTTTTTCTACAGAAAAAATGTCTCAGAATCTAAAACTTTTTCTATAGAAAAAGTCTCCGATTCTGAGACATTTTTTCTATGCAAAAACTCATAGAATCTGAGACATTTTTTCTATAGAAAAAGTCTTAGATTCAGAGACATTTTTTCTATAGAAAAAGTCTCAGATTCTAAGACATTTTTTCTATAGAAAAAGTCTCAGATTTTAAGACATTTGTTCTATAGAAAAAGTTTTAGATTCTGAGACATTTTTTCTGTAGAAAAAGTCTCAGATTTTAAGGCATTTGTTCTATAGAAAAAGTCTCAGATTCTGAGACATTTGTTCTATATAAAAAGTCTCAGATTCTGAGACATTTGTTCTATAGAAAAAGTCTCAGATTCTGAGACATTTTTTTTTTATAGAAAAAGTCTCAGATTTTGAGAATTTTTTTCTATAGAAAAAATCTTAGTTTCTGAGACATCTTTTCTTTAGAAAGTCTCAGATTCTGAGACATTTTTTCTATAGAAAAAATCACAGATTCTGAGACATTTTTTCTATAGAACAAGTCTTAGATTCTGAGACATTTTTTCTATAGAAAAGTCTCAGATTCTGAAACATTTTTTCTGTAGAAAATGCCTCAGATTCTGAGACATTTTTTCTATAGAAAACAGTCTCAGACTCTGAGCCATTTTTTCTATGGAAAAAGTCTCAGATTCTGAGACAGAAAAGAAAAAGTCTCAAATTCTGAGATATTAATTTATTATTCCGTCTGTTACGCATCGGCATTTCGGTCTAGGACCTAATAATAGCGACAACCATCTGTCCGTCTGCGGAAGACTTGACACAGTTTAAAATAAAATAAAATCTTCGAATGTGGGAACTTTTTCGAATTTTTCCTACCAATGGGTGATGTTAAGCGTGTTTTTATGAAGATGTGTTTTTATTTTAAACGTTCCAACGATATGCCTATTAACTTATGTACATGCACACTCAAAAAAATAAAACTGTAAAGTTAGCAAAAAATTTAGTTAAATTTAACTAAAAAAACACCTGATTTTGAACCTACTAAATTTCTAGTTAATTTAACAAAAAATATTTAGTTAACTTTTCGTAGAATGAATGTAGCAAAAAAACCGTAATTTTAACTAAAAATTTAGCTGAAAATTTCGTAACATTTTTTATTAGTTGAATTCAGCTAAAAAAAAAATTTAAGTTTGGTAAATATTGGTTTTAAACACTAACACTTCACTTATTTTTTCTTTTTTTTCACAGCATTAAGTTCAGCTTAAGTAGGACTTATGAGATTTGCATAGGAGGCTACACAAGAAATGTTTAAAATTTTTCACTTGACAAAAATGTTACAAAAAATCAGCAAATTAATTAGTAAAAATTCGTAAACTCAGTTTTAAAGTCAACAAAAAAAATTAATTCAAAATTTGTACAAAACTAGTATTTTCGTAAATTGAACTTAACTAGAAAAAGTAGTTAAAACGCTGATTTTAACTAAAAATTTGCTAAAAAGCCAGTAAACTCGAGTTAACAAAAAAAATGTTGTTAACTTTACAGTTTTATTTTTTTGAGTGTATAAATAAAAAAAACTGATAATAATAGTTATTTTTTGTTTTGCACCGAACCAAATCGCGTAGGTAAAATCAACAAAAAAATTTTGTAGATTTTTAACGAAATTTTGTCAATTTTTTTTTTTAAGATTCAACAAATTTTATTCAAATCAACAAAATTTCGTCAAGTTTACATCCCCTAAAGAAGTAAAATTAACGAAATTTCATCAAATTGACTAAATTTCGTCAAATTGACTAAAATTATTAGTTTGGACGCCATTACTTTTTGCATTGTGCATTGTCATAAGAAAAATTATGTTTTGCTAAAATTTGTTTATTTTTTCATGCAATTTAATGCAATTGCTAAAGCTTTTAAGTTTTTACCATGTTTTTTTGGCATTATAAAAGCGTCTTCAAATTCTACAAAACTTCAAGAGATGACAAAACTTTATGTAAGTAATGAATACATATACATATCATAATAATTAAATTTATAAACTAATTTTCATTTTTATTAATGTTTTAGGTTTTCTTTACATTACATTGACAAAGGTTTAGGCAAAGATAAATAAGTTTCCGTCCGGAATTTCAATTAACACATTGGAAATATGAACACGCGGCAGCAGTTTCTTCGTTTTTAATAAATTCATCCCCTTTTGTAAGTTTATTAAATTATTTTTTGTACCTATTATTATTTATTATTTTGTAATTGTTTTGTTTATTATAGTAAACATTTTTTAAGTTTTTAAAATATTAACATATTCCTTTTAATAAAAAATATAATTTCAAAATTAAAAATAATATTTATGGATATTTTACTTTTTAAAAGGGTAGAAAAATTTAGTAAAATTGATAAAATATCGTGGAATCGACGAAAATTATTTTGTTAAATTGATGATATTTATTCAAATTGAATAAACTATTTTATTCAAATTGACGAAAATAATTCTGTTAATTTGACGAAATTTCGTCAAATTTATCTCAAATATAAATTAACGAAAATTTTATTCAAATCAACACCCCTGTTTTGTTAGCTGTATAATGATTGTTCTTTCGTCAAATCAACATGCTTTTTCGTAAATATTACTGCCGTATTTGGTTCGGTGTGGGTTTTCAAAATAACAATAACTTTGTATTGAGTATTAATATTTTTATGTTCAGCTTAAGATTTGTACATATTAAAATATGTAATAAGGTATATCTAGTTATACACATCCAGAGAAAACATCCTCCTCCATAAATTTATGCCATCCGTAGTTGATTGCCGCAATGCAACGAGAGGGACTCTTAACCAGCAAAGAACAAACCAAGAATGGCGTTTAGTGGCTGTAGCAAAGAACAAACCAAGAATGACGTTTAGTGGCTGTAGCAAAGAACAAACCAAGAATGACGTTTAGTGGCTGTATCGAATTAGCTCAAGTATCCTGTAATCCAACCAATAATTTTGGACTCATTAAATGAGAAAATTGTTAAAAATAAAAGTGTTTCCTAAGAGAAATTCGAAAGTGATGTGAATTAAAGTTAAAGAAAATGATGTCTGATCATTAATCATAATCCGCAGTTTGCAAATTTGAGTGACGTGTATTACCATTAAAGAAAATGAGAATGGATGTTTGATCATTATTTATAATCTGCCGTTGGCAAATTGAAAAATACACAGTTTCTAAAATCATTAAAGAATAAACTCATTACGAATGAAGACAAAATACAACCATAGGTTAGGTTGTAAGTGGCTGCTGACGTTTTACTTCAACACACGTAGACTCTGAGGTCCATTGTGATACCACGGGAAATACAACCATACCAACACATGATGAAGCCGTGCGAGAAGACTTTCATAGATCTGAAATATTTAATCTAAACCACAATAGACTGGATGTGGTCCCACTGGTAACACTATAAGGAGGGTGTCAACATATCGGCGAGATTAGCAGCTAAACAAGGTTTCAGCGGACATTGACAGCAAATTATGTAAATTTAAGCAATATATCAGATAAGGAGGAACTAAAATGTTGCAAGTGTTTCAAGCTAAAGTCTGACCAAGGAGCACAAATATGCTGAAATCCCATTTTATAAAATTAATCAACACAGATCGAGTGCTGGAGAAATTCGTCGAGTGCTGGTGTTCAGACCGAGTTGCGGGAGTTGAACGATACGGAGATCGTTCCTGTTAAGGGGGGAGGGATGTTGGGTGCCAGATTAGGGCTAAGCTATTTTTAAGTAACTTTTAAGGGTTAATTTAATTTTGGCTACAATTAATTTTTTTTATGTCATAAGTAACTTAGAGATAAAGGATATTACTTCCCCAGAGGAATATCCTTTTTCTCAACAAAGTACTTTTAAAAAGTAAATACATAATACTTTTTAAATAATATTTGTTTCTTAAATAATACTTTTTAGGAAAAAAGTACCAGTTTTTCTAAATAAGTACTTTTTTCCTGAAAAAGTAATTTTTTTTCTTAAGTTTTCCAACTTTTCCACATTTAGTTTACCTGGGTATGTTGAGTTTTAAAGCGTCTTCAAGTTTTAAAATGAAACCATAACAGGATCGGGCTCTTTGTATGGTAGTTCCCTTTAGCAAAGCTATTTCTTTTACAGCTTGACTATGCTCTTCGGCAACATTGATCAGTAATGGACCGTTTTTCCATTGTATCAAGTTAGTTTTATTTAAACATTCCAGTAACTCTTTTGAATTTGGTTCCCACGAATAAAATGCAACACTTTGCATCTAAAAAATTAAGTATTTACAACAATAAAGTTTTTATGATAATTTTTTAGTATTTTTAATACTTACTAAATCTTGATGCAAACACACGAATGTTCCATATTTGCGAAAGTCCCCCTTTCGATGTGTATAAAATTTTTTTCGAAATGAAATCCAGTCGACATTTTCATCATCTATTTTTAATTCATTTAATTTTCTATTCCATTTGTTTTGAGTGAATAAGAGCAAATATTGGAAACCACTGGAATCATATTTCTGTTTGTATAACTCTAATAATTCAATAAATTCTTGATCATTTAGTGGCCGCAATATATCCGGTTCATCTTTTTCTTGATATTCATTATTCTTATGGTTTGTCATTTATACGTTAAAAATTTAAACGTTTTTGTTATCAGTATTTTAGTTATCGTTTAGTCTACGGTTGATTAGTTATTAAGTGGACAGCTGATTAAAATATATATTTGTACACCTATGTAGACCTAAAATGTTACTAAATTAACATTTAATTTGGGTAGTAATCTCTACAGACCTTTGTAATGAATCGTATAATAGAAATTGAGAGAATTAGAGAGAGAGAGAGAGAGAGTGTGAAAAAATATTTGTTAAATATGCCTTTAATTTTTTTGTTAAATTACACTCTTATATTTTTTGTTGAAATTTACTCACAAAACGATCCAATTATGAGACTCGCGAATCACATAGTTTATGAGTTTCGAGGTAAAAAATATACACACAAAATAATTACTCTATTAAATACTCTGTAAAATTACTGTAATCCTAATTTGACAGATATTTGACAAAGTTTTCTGTCAAAATACAGGTTTTAAGAAAAACTTTGAATTTCTTGTGACCGAAAAAAATTGATCTGTTTTTTTTTTTGTAATCTGCAAAATACAGATTTAAGAAAAATTCTTTGTGTTTTTTAATCAAAAACTAAATTTGATCTGTAAATTTTCTTATTGTTTTGTATTCTTAAAGGCGCATTTAGACGGGAAAGAAAACCCCTAGATTTAAAGTAAAACACAACTCTGTGGTAATATACTTTTGACTTCAAAAATTGTTGTGTCAAATCTCATTTCTTTAATACTTGTTTTTGCTAACCACTTTCATTATATTATAATTTGTTTTCGCACATTTAGTCAATAATTTGTAGATTGGAAACCGAATTAAAGAAAATAAAAATTATATAATAAAATTTTATTTTAATTCCAATTTTAAAAGTCAAAAACTTAAATATATAAAGACTATGCAAGAGTCAATTCTTTTTGACGTTTAAAGGTGGTGTTAGTTTTACAAATGGTATCTGTTAAAGCTGGAAATTTTGTTTACCTTTTATTTTTCGTTTAATTTTGCTGGTTGTTTTGATTTAATTATATTCATTTCTTTTTTTTATTATGTATTTTTTTATTTTCAAGTGACACAACAATAATTTTCATTCATAATTTTATAATTTTTTAATGTTTATTTTTCGTTATTCCCAAATCGTTCCCAAATACTTTCCAAAAAAAGATTGCCATCTATTATTAACGACTTCGTTATTACTGACACTACTATTCATGAGTTACGCCTGTTAAAAGTTACCACAGAGTTGTTTTTTACTTTAAATCTAGGGGAATTCTCTCTCGTCTAATCACGCCTTAATAAAACAAATAAAAAATTATCCATAAAAAAAATTCAAAATATTTCAACAACACTAAAAAGTCTAAAATTACATTAAAATTACGCGTAAAAAATGGTTTAAATTTACATTTTTAAAAGTGGTGACGCATTAAAGCGAGTGCATTTATACAATGGCAATTCCCTTACATTTTGTAAGCAGTTACTAATTTTGCACTAACTAAAACTTTGTAAATTTAACAACATTTTACAGATAATTCTGTTAATTTACATCTTTTTTTATCAAAATAATTTTTCATAGTTTTCTTCGCAAAATAACAAAATTTATTACAGGTTGGAAATATAGGATATTGCTGGCTGAGCAGAGTATCTTTGTAATTTAACTTACAAGGGATGTATCTCAACCCTTATGAACCGATTTGCCTGAAACTTAAAATATATATAAAAGAGAGGATTTTAAGGTTGGGGTGTCTCGGCTTATCGGCCATTCAGTGTTTCAAAATTTCGTTGTCCCCTTATGAAACAATTTGGATCTCCGGGAAAATTTCTATAACTCCCGAACTAGCCAGAATATCGTCTAGAGCAAAAATACGTGTCGACTTAAATTTAATAAAGATTATTCCATATTCATATGGACACCGTAGGTCTTCATATCAATACCCCCCAAAATTTACACATTTTTATGAAAAAAGTATTTAGCGAAGCCAAACTTTTATAAGGTTATGCCACCGTTGGATGGGCATTAAAAAACCTTTCTTCTCATATGTAAACATCATATAGTTTCTTAGAAAAAAATAGCTGAAAAATCCAAAAATCGTGTTTTTCGGCATTTTTTGACCCATGATTTGAACCCCTAAATCCCCGATATGGCCGATAAGCCGAGACACCCCAACCTTAGAATTGTTTTTTTTTTATATATATTATACGTTTCATGCAAATCGGTTCATAAGGGTTGAGATACTTCCCTTGTTAGTTATTATTTTGAGTGTACAACATATTTTTACTATAGTAAAAATTATGAGCTTTTTTTGTAATTTAACAAGCTTTTAACTAATAAAATTGTAAAATTACAAACTTTTTTGATGCGATAAAACTTATAACGAATACTCGCAACTTAACTAGATTTTTTTTTGCAAAATTACCATGGAAATTTGGACATTTACGAAAATTATAAAAAAATTCAAATTTTTAAAAACAAGAAAAACTGACAAATATTGCTTAAATCGGATTACGAGACTTTTTATAGTAATTTTCAAAGGTTTTTTTGAGTGTTTAGTAATGGTTAACGCATTGTTTTTACGGGTTAGAGGGGGACAGCTATTAGCTTTTAGGGGAATTGTCCAATAAATAAAAAGACGTTTATTATTTTTTAAAAACGTTATAAAATAAAAAGGGTTTTATTTAAGTCTTTATGTACAAAGTTTTTGTCTGTTAGAATTCACTTTGGAATCAATTGTTCAAACAATATTATATTTTTAATTTAGGGTAATTTAAGTTTAGTTAATTTATATAGTTTTAAGATTCGAAATTCACACTTTTAATAAGAAAGTAAAATTATTATTTCTTGGTTGTAAAGGATTGTTGGGGTTATAGAAAACACTTGTTGATTGTTTGGTTGTAGCGCAGAAGTTATTGTTTTTATATATTTTAAAAATGTGAACTGTTTCTATTTATTGAATTTATGTAACATTGTTCCACTTTCACTGGTTTTTAAATTGTTTTTTTTTTTCGAAGGACCAATGGACCAAAAGTTTTTTTTTCAAACCGGTTAACCGGAATTGAAAATTTCCGGTGCACCAAAAACCGGGTTTTTTCTCTCGGTTAACCGGGTTTTTTAATATATTGAAAACCAGTGTTGGCTACCGTTACCCTTTCAATACCGTTACCGATTGAAAACCCCTTTTATACGCGAGAAATTATAGGGAAATTGTTAAAAAAGTTTTCACGCATTTTTATTATACAAGACAATTTAAATTGCCGTGAAAAAGTGACATTTCAGTTTTGTTATAATCGTGTCTTTCTTATAATTGTCAAAAGTTGTTGATTTTTAAATGATTAATTTCTGGTCATTTAACTAAAACTTTGTAAATTTACAGACTTTTTTTTGTAAAATTTTGCACTCATAACATGCATTTAACTAAAACTTTGTAAATTTACAGAGTTTGTTTTTGGTAAAATTCTGTTCACTTTTATCAAGATTTTATAGATAATTCTGTAAATTTACAGTTTTTTTTTATTGAAATCATTTACAGTCTTGGTAAAATAACAAAAAATCTTGCTGGTTGGACATCTACACTCAAAATAATAACTTTATTAAATATTCTGTAAAATGACTGTAATCTCATTTCGACAGATATTTAACAAAGTTATACGCCGAAATACAGATTTTTAAAAAATACTTTATATTTTCTTGTGACCGAAAAACAAAATTTTATCTGTAATTTTACTAACCGCTCTTTAATACAGTTTTCAAATAAAGGTACACGTAAAAAGCTCGTAATTTTCACAAAAAAAAAAAAAATACAATTTGGAAGCATTAAAGCAGGAAAATTTACACGATGGCATTTCGCAATTGTCAATACACCTTGCACATTAAGGAAGGAGAAATTGGTCAGGAATCAAAAAGTGACCGTTGTGTAAAAGCCATATCAAGCGCATTAAAAAGATATATGTATAAGAAAGTCAATGTGTTCTTAAACGATTTTCCTTTAATTTTAAAAAAGTGTTTATTGGAATGACCCCGCTCAAATGTGGCACTGAAAATGAGAAATTTATGAAAAAAAAAAAAAAAACTGTAAGAACATGTAGCGAGTTTATAAATAATTTCTACAAAGTTAAACATTCGCGTGCGAAAAATTAAAGCGGGCGCATTTAAATGATGGTATTTGCCTTTATTTTGTGTCAAGTTATTACTTATTCATACTTCTTGGTAAAATTCTGGTTGCTTCATCAACACTTTACAGATAATTCTGAAAATTTACTGTTTTTTTTATCGAAATCATTTTACAGAGTTGTCTTCGTAAAATAACAGAAAATCTTGCTGGTTGGAAATCTATGGTATTTTCTGCTGGCTCAGCGGAGTATCTCTGTATTTTAACAGAGTGATTATTTTGAGTGTATGGTATTTTTTGCTGACGCAGGGCAGATTACTCAATGAAAAGTTAGCTGCTAACTGCCGATTAAACGGAGCCTTATGTCAAAATTTGTATGAAAAAGTTAAATTTAACGGAGAGTTATTTTATAACGGAGCATTGAGTAATCCAGCCTCAGTAGAGTATCTCTGTAATTCACAGTACATTAGTAGTAGTATCACAGAGTTGCATCTGATGGGTGTAAGTATTAGTGACAGCACACGGTGTAACTTTTGACGTTTCATACAAAACGTAAACAAACATCATAAATACATGCACAAAAGCTCACACGTACAGGCACACATATACTAGGCAGCGATGATCATTCTGTACTAAAAACCATACCACCATATTGGAAAGTACGCAATTAGCACCAGTGTTTGCATACTAGTCTGTACTGTGCTGTAATTTAACATAGTGATTATTTTGAAAGTATAATTTCAAAAAAAGTAATTTAACATAGTGATTATTTTGAAAGTATAAATGATAACACAGAGTCAATTATACCAATTGACAACAAAAAAAGTCTATTCTTCATCTGCTGCCGAAAATAAATCCCCTACAATTATAGAAAAGTACATAACAAAAGTAAGCATTTCGCGAGCGGGCATTTTTTAATGTTGCTTGCTTAAATTTACCAATTTCAAGCTAACGATATTCAATTTGTCGTTTTCTTTTATTAAGCAAAAATTAAGTGAAAACTACTCTTTTTATAAAGCGCAAAATTTTTAAAAACATATCATAATGACAAATTCCTTCGAGCACGTCATGCATGGTAGTAACACTTAAATTGTCTACAACGTGAATACTTGGGATTTTCTTGAATGCGCACTTGTTAATAATACCAGCTTCTTTTGGAACACCTGCTTCTTAATTGCGTCGGTAGTTTATGTAATTTCTTCTAAGCTTGCAAATGTAAACTTTCGGCTATTTTTGGATTTACAAAATCGGCAAAAACCCTAGTATGCTATTGAGACCAAGGTTATCGCCTAAAATAAAAAGTGTTATAAAATAGATGTGATACTTTTGACCATTTGACATTTTAATATCTTCGATTTCTAAAGAAGTCATTTGATCTGTTAATGGTTTTATACATTTTTTGTTTCCCAATGCTTTTAAGGCAACTGCCTTTATACTCCTTAATACCAACTCTGTGGTATTATACATATTTTGAGAACTTAATCTAATATGTTACATGATTACCTTCAACAGAAATGTAACCATCATCTTCCGTTATTCCAGCACCAGTTGAGTTTTTCCAGTCAGAGGCTTTTTGAAATGTCCGCTTAAGATTTCTTAGCTTCCATTTAGTGATATCCCAATTGGCTTTAATTTCCAACTGCTTCAACATTTTCATATAAAAAATTTGGGCAGTTGCTTTCTAATAAATAAAACACGTAAAAGTTAAAGTTTGCACGCAGTTTTATTAGCAATACTTACCCCAAAATGATCATCGTGAATAATATAATGAAGCATTTTCACCACTTCATTATTCGTTCATTTTTTGACCGGAGTCTCACGTTTTTTTTTCTTGTTTGCCAATTTTTTACAAAAACAAACAAATTTCAAAAAATATTTTGTCAACAATGACATAAAAGTAAAAAAGTACATTATGTTTTTACTTCATAGATTTTTAAATGTAAAAAAGTAGCTCTAATGTATTTTGTTGTTGTTTAAGGTAAATATACTCAAGTACCACCCCAAGAAACACATTTACGGACTCACCGACAAGTCCGGAATCATAAAGGTCAACTTAATGGAAAAGTATATTGGCAATATTATTTAAATGTGAATGTAAGAGGTGTAACTTTAAAGGACCCCGAATTGGAAAAATAAATCTAATTTGCAGAAGTCTTCAACAATTTTTGAAAATCACATGTGTGTTTTCGTAGGAGCTGCGACGATATATTATTTTTTGTCTACATATAGGAAAAATTCATTTTTATAATTATACTGTGGTAAAGAAAAATAAATAAAGTGTGTATATAAATATAAAAAAAAATCTAATTGTTTTATCAACAATGAAAATTTAAGGAAACAGAAAGAAAATTACATAAATCATTGTCAATTATAAATTTGATTATGTGTGCTTTTGATTTGAACATAAAAACATTTTCAAATCAACGTTGTTTCATTTAATTTTTAATAATTTGTTTGCTACTCAAGCCATATTAAGTGTCGATAAACATTTTCAAATTGAAAAAAAAACAAAGTTTGTTGACTTTTGTCACTGTTTTATATTTAATATGAGGTTGTTTTTGCTTGATTTGAGATTTTTTTCTTAGTGTAGATTTAAGCGATTTTGGAAATAAAACCCCTAAAAATTTTAAACTGGAAAAAATTAAGATATTTATATGGAGTTCACACTAGCGACTTTAAACATCTCATGAGTGTTTAAGCGCTAAACGAGCAAAATTTGACTTGTTTCCCCATACATTTGGTTGTTCAGCTAAACAATCAAATTCGACTTGTTTCCCTGTTGAACATTTCGCTAAACATTTCAAAGGCAGTGTTCGGTATATTTCCTTTTAATTTTTCTTTATTCTATGCCAAAAAAAAGATTGCATAGCAACCAGCTTCTGTATCTGTCTGCCATTTTCTTAGCAAAACATTGGAAAATGAGAAATTATAAATATTTAAAAAACTAATAAAAACTACTGAAAAATCAGAAAAAAGTGTGTGTTTTATTTATAATTATATTGGAAAAGCTGCACTAATAGTGAATTTTGCCTTCCATCGAAGTATAAATATGCAAACAGCTTTGGACAGGTCCGGAACAAAAAACAGAAAAATCTTCCTATTTACTTGGAATGAGTCAATAAAAAGGTTTTCCGTGTAGTGGTGTTATGTAAATGTTATAAAAAAATTAAATATCTTGTCTTCCGCCAAAGTTTAAAAGGTTTTTAGAAATATTTTTGCAATTTTTTTCAGAATTAGGTTATGTGCGTTTGTTTACAAACGTTAAACACTCAAAGTTAAACGCGAAAAATGTAGTGTGAACGATTTTGTTTACTTTTTTAAACAAGTGGCTTAAACGAGTACAAATTCTCTAGTGTGAACTCCGTATTATTAAATTCAGATGATCTATCAATATTAAAATTATGTAAATTAGCGAAAAACACTAATTCACACTTATTCACAAATTGCATGGGTCGTTCGTTGTCAAATCAGTAAACGGTTCTGTAGTTTTTGCTGTACAACTGCAGCCGATTTGTCCTTTAAAAATGGCAGTCTACAATTGAGTGGCAATTGTAGACTGCCTTCACTTACAAGGAAATGTATCCCATAGCTTACATTCCGATTGCTCTGCAATTTTCGTACAGTGACTGTCACTAATATTCGGTTTTTTATTTAAGTACCAAAAAGTAGACAAAACATATTGTAAAATTAGAAAAGAACGGAGCTATTTTTTTCTTTTTTGGTATAGTGTCTCAAACATATAATGTATCAGTGTATATTAGATATCAATTCTATAAGGATTGAGCAAATATTAGATGAGATACGAGGGTCGCGCTGAAAAAATAATTATTTATAGACATTTTTTAAAAAAAATTTTAAAAAATATTTCCAAGTCGATTTCTTCCAAGCTCAAACATTTAAAATTTAAAAAATAGTCCAAAAATTTATATTCAGCTAATTTTTCCAACGACCCAAACATAAACTGAAGATTTTCAAATACTGTAGAATAAATCCAAAATTTTTGACCTCCATTTCTTTTGACCACCAGTTTTTTTGAAACAAAGAAATTATTTTATTGTTTAATAATTTTAGTTGCCCGAAGTGCATTGTAATGAGATATGAAAATAATTAAACATTTTCTTTCTTTACAAAAAATTGGTGGTCAAAAGAATTTGCGGTCAAAAAATACGGATTTCTTGTATTTTAGTTTTTGTTTCGGGAGTTAGAAAAATTAGTTGAGAACTGAGTATACATTCTTAGATATTTTTTTTCAATTTTTAATGTTTAAGCTTAAAAAAAATCTACTTAGACATATTTTTTTTATTTTTTTTTTTAAATGTCTATAAATAATTAATTTTTCAGCGCGACCCTCGTATCTCATTTAATATTTGCTCAATACTTATAGAATTGGTATCTAATATATACTGATACATTATATGTTTGAGACACTATAACAAAAGAAAAATAATAGCTCCGTTCTTTTCTTATTTTACAATATGTTTTGTCTACTTTTTGGTACTTAAATAAAAAACCGAATATTAGTGACAGTCACCGAATATATCGCTCATTTACTTGTATAGTGTCATAACTCAAAATATGTCGTTTTTGGGTAAACCATACAGAATTATTTGTTATATCCTGCTGTATATTGTGTCAAAAATTCGTATTAATATCTTTTAAACTCGCCGTTTAAGAAGAGAACACGACATTATAACATTTTCTATGTACGGGCCTTTTGCAATGTAAACTGAGTTTCAATTGTAAACTTTAAACAGGTTTTCTGTAAAATCAAACATTTTGAGTCATGACCAGTGTTGCCATATATCAAGATTTCCCTTTTTTTGCAAGTTTTTTGAGGTGCTAAAAAGATTTCAAGATTTTTTCTAAAAAATAAGGTTTTTGGAAAATAATAAAGTTTTTTCAAGTTTTTCTTAATTAGTTAAAAAATACAAAAAGCATATTATTTTTTGTAAATACCCGAAATATTGGTCGTAGACCAAGCTTTTAGTATACCGACCGATTCAGAATCACTATCTGATTTGACTTAGCGTGTCCGTCCTTCAGTCTATGTAAACGGTTACAAATAAATACGTCTTTATTCTTTGAAAATATGAGATATTCGATTAAAATTTTGTTTTTAGCTTGGTAACCTTATTAAATCCATTTAAAATCAGACCATTCTTTGACTTGGTCGCCATATGAAAATTCCACACGATATTCACTTAAATCTGTAAGTTGCCAACATAGAATAATTTTTCTCTTAAATTGTTGCACTAATAAAAGATTTTACCACATATAGATCCAATCCGTCATATAAAATTAATAGAACGCTCAACATTTGGATTCCTGAAAGATTAATGCTTTACTCTTAATTCTGGATATGTAAAAAATTCAAAATATGTTTTTTTGAACATTCATAAAAGAGTCAGGAAAGAATACTAACATATATTTTTCAGAATCTTTTATGAGTCATATAAGGCCCCTGTAGGTTAGTTGGTAGCATGATAGCCTATGAAACAGGGGGTCGTGGGTTCGATTCCCACTAAACCCTTGGTCAATTTCGATACAACGAGACGACGGTCATTGTAAACAGTTCTCGGTTAGGTTTAATTAATTATTAAAAATTATTTGTACTTAAATTGCGAAAACTAAATAAAAACTGATCGTTGGATTAAAATTATTATTATGATATTATAAGAGCGCTAAGAAAAAGGGTTTATGTTTTCTGAACGTCTAAGAACTCCTTTATGAGTCTTTTCAAGCTCCAAATGAACGCTTGGTTGTTTTTTTTATTATTTTTTTTACACTTGATATAAAAAATAAATTGAAAATACATAATGAAAATACCAAAGAGTATCAATACTAAAGAGATCTGAACTCGCTCTTCTTCTGTTAAAGCCGCTCTTAAATTCCCTTTGCTAAGTCCGCCATCGAACTGGACGTTTGATCAAACCAAAAAAAATCCCTTAAGTTTGATATAAACAAAAAAAAAAGTGTTGCAGTTTGTCGATTTTCAGACCAAAGCTAGCGTTTTTTTTGCATCTAGCTGTAAAATTTTTTTTTTTTTGTGGATTATCGGGAAATCCAATGACTTTTTATTTGCTGACAATTTGTTTTAAACTTTTAAAGGTATTTCCTAAATAATATTAACATAAAAATTATAAATTGATACATTTTTTTTAAATTTATTAAGCGCTTTTTCGATATAAAAAGTTAGCATTATTTGTCAAACCAACAATGTTAATTTAACATTATCGTATTTTCCTCGTCTAACAGTTTTCGTACCTTCTGTTAAAAAGTTTCAAAATATTAAGAGCGGGAGACAAAGAGCTTGAAAATACATAATGTATTAATTTTTAATTTTTTCAATACTTTTGTAAAAAAAGATTTTTTCACAAAAAAAAGATTTTTTTTCAGAAATAAAAAGTTTTTTCAAAAAAATATATGGCAACACTTGTCATGACACTATACAAGTAAATGAGCGATATGTTAATAAGTACCGAAAACTAAATTTAACCTGCCATTTTTTATCGGCTATCCTGGTGGTTTGTAAAAGGGTTGATGTTCTTTGGGAAAATCTGAATAAAAGCCGAACTAATAGGAATTTAGCCAAAAGCAAAAACACGTGTCGGCTTAAACTTACGCATATACTTCTCCATATAAAGTAGCTCAACATTTACACTTTTTTGACAAAAACCAACTTAACAAAGCCTAATTTAGCCAAGTCAGACACACTATTGAATAGGCCATAAAAAGCTTTCCATCCACATAAAATGTATGTTCATATAGTTTCTTTGGAAGAAAAACAAAAAAATTGGAAACACGAAAAAAAACCGTTTTTCACCCTCCCATTTCCCCCTTTAATCCTCACGATAGCCGATAAAAAAAACGGTAAATCTTAAATTTTGGTCGGAGTGAAGCTATGGGATACCTTTCTTGTTAGTTTAACAAGAATATTTACGATTGATTTCAAGGATAACGACCCACATTCTAGATGTCATCATAAATTTCTAGCACATCATCACAGAAATGCAATATGAACATTTCCTTTTGGTGTCAAAAATGATTTTAAAAAGTTCTTTCTAATGAACTAAATTTTTTCTTAATCATTTTTTTATGAACCAAAAAATCAGTAAAAATAAGCGAAAATAATCTTTAAGGCGTGATTAGACGAGAAAGAATTTCCCTAGATTTTAAGTAAAAAACAACTCTGTTGTAACTTTTAAAATTGGAATGTCAAATAAAATTTTATTATGTATTTTATATTTACTTTAATTTGGTTTCCAATCTACAAATTATTGACTTAATGTGGAAAACAAATAATAATATAATGAAAATGGTAAGCAAAAACAAGTATTAACGAAATTAGATTTGACACAACAATTTTTAAAGTCAAAAGTATATTACCACCATAGAAAAGATTAGAAGGTACGCAGTGTTGTATTTGATGTATTTTCCAATATGGTGGCAAAATGCTTGTTCTTCCTCATCTCACACGTATTTAATATTAAATTAGATTCTTTGTTTTTAAAAAATGGTATTTGTCTTTTATTTAATTAAATTAATTGATTATTTTGCTTTATTCAACTTTTTTTTAAAGATAATATGCACAATTGAGAGTTTAAAAACTTTTTTTCTCTATTTTGTTGTTAGCTTTGTTGTTGTTCTCCCTTATTTTGCATTGTTTTTATTAAACGTCAAAAGTTACATAATGTGCTGTCACTAATACTTATTCAAGCGAAATACGACTCTGTTTCAATTCTATTTTTTTCTATGATTACCACAGAGTTGTGTTTTACTTCAAATCTAGGGGGTTTTTTCCCGTCTAAACTTCCCTTTATTGGATCAAATGAATTTATTTGATATTTTTAAGAAAAAAATTTTTACTATATGACATCAAACATCTTCCTCTATTAAATAACTCAAAAGATTTAGTATTAAGGTTGGAGTTTTATTCGGTCAATTGTAAAAAAACACATATTAAAATAGTCAAGGGAGTATCAACGTACTTTTGAACATCAAAAAATATCAAAAACAAGTACATGTGTAAACGTAAAACTGGGAAAACCCCCCAAACTTGCAGCACTGGTTTATTATCGATCTTTTTTGGCAATAATTCGGCCATTCAGTAAGTACTTGCCCGATTACAGTGAAATTTATACCGGTTAAAGCTAACGTAATTTCGGGCTTAAGTTTGCACCTCCAGTAGGACACCCTAAAGTAGGACACCTTTTGTATAAGAAGGCTTTAAGTGCTTGCCAATTTGTTGTTTATTATCCGATTTTTATGAAATTTGGATGTTTTAGTAAATACAAAAAAAAAAAGTGCTTGAAATAGTCGTTATCTATTTTACTTTCTGATTTATAGCCATTTGAATGGAGAAAAATTTTATTTTTTTTTAATCCTGGTCCAGTTTTTCTGGACTAGGTTGGTTACCTAACGTCTGATTTTGTTCAAACCTTAGTTTTTGGTTAGCTAGAAATTTTTTTTTACCATATCGAATAAAATATATTTTTTTTTGTTAAAAAGTTACACTATTTTAAACTTAAACAAAAAATGGGATTTTTTGCCCAAAAAGTACCAATACTCTTTTGCTTAAGGTGGTCCCCATACATCTTTTTTCATTTAAAATTTTTGTATTTTAAAGGCATAAGCTCATAGCGCTTACATGGTTCCCCTAAGGGGGTAAAAGGTATGACATACGCCCATTATTTTTTCCTTCTAAACATTTTTTGTGAACAACCCTACTCCTAATAAAATGACATTTTTAAGGCGCGTTTAGAAGGGAGAGAAACCCCTAGATTTAAAGTAAAACACAACTCCGTGGTAATATACTTTTGACTTTGTGTCAAATCTCATTTCTTTAATAATTGTTTTTGCTTACCATTTTCATAATATTATTATTTGTTTTCGCACATTTAGTCAATAATTTGTAGATTGGAAACCGAATTAAAGTAAAAAAAAAATATATAATAAAGTTTTATTTGACATTCCAATTTTAAAAGTTACCACAGAGTTGTTTTTTACTTTAAATCTAGGGGAATTCTCTCTCGTCTAATCACGCCTTTATAAAATTTGCTCCCACAGCTCTAACTGCTCCAGGTTTGCCCCTAGACGAGTGAAATGTATGACCGACCTCCAATATTTTTTCAATACCAACATTTTCTCTGAACATACCAACTCTCAATCTTCAGCCATTTACATTTTTTATATTTTTTTGGTGACATCTGCTCAAAGCGCTCACAGGGTTGACCCTAGATGGGTAAAATGTATGGCCGACCCCTATTCCCCCCCCCCCTTATAACATTTTTTCAAAACATACCTACCTCTCTACTCCATTTTCTAAGGGGCTCCCACACTAAGAAAAAAAAATTTTCAAATCAAGCAGAAAGAATCTCAAATTAAAAGGATAACAGTGACAAAAGTCAACAAACTTTGTTTTTGCTTAATTTGAGAATGTTTACTTTTATTTTTAAAATGGGCGAATAAAAACTAACGTTTTAAAATCAAAGTTGTTTCATTTTCAATTTAAAGTTGAGCAATTATTGATTTAAGGTTGATATATTTTTATTTTTATGTTGTTCCCTACCATTTTATTTTATTTATTAAAACATTTCTTTTTATAATTTTAATATTTAACAATTTATTTAAAATAATAAAGAAATATTAGAAATCTTAAGATTTCTAATATTTTTTATGTGAAACCTGTTGAATTTAACGTTTTCTAATTAATATATAAATATGGTAACGTAGTTAACAAATATTTTGACATTATCTATAAAACATCTAATGTCATTTTTAATAATTTTGTATTTGTAATAATTGCATTTCCGTTTTTCTAAACTCTCTTGTCTTTTGGCTGTCATATAAGAAGCACACATCTTTGTAATATCTTTAATATTTTTATACATTTAATTGAATTAAATATATTGATTGAATTCCAAATATAAATCCTGTTTTTACTTTTGAGGAACTACGATATTTAAATATATCTACAACAAAACCGTCTATGTAGCCTGGTAAAATGATAAACTCTGTTATCAGACTATATTGACTGTGTTAAAAACTTAAATTACTTAAAAATTTCACATTATACCTAACTTGATTAAACTTAATTATTTTATTAATTTCCTTTCCGGGAATTGAATTTTAAAGTCCAGTTTATAATTCTCATCGATTATTTTTTCCACGACAACAACCAGAGAAGCCCTTTAACCAAAGAATAACAAAATCAAGTTAGTTAACAAAAAAAAAACATATTGAAGTTTATAACTTACCATCGCTTATAGATATTTAACATAAATTTAATGTTTTTACAGATATAATTCATTATATCTTAGGGACTATTCCTGTTTTTAACAAAAATTTCCATTTTTTTTGCAAAAAGTAAGAAATGACGCAATATTTTTTTTTATAATGAACATGTTCAAATTAAAAATGTTTTCATCTTAAAATTTGACATATGATTTTGAAATGTCAATTCACAACTAAGTTTGACTGGTACGCTAAGGAAACTTCATCTGGTAGAATAATGAACTACAACGCGACACAACCCAAAAACCCGATAATTAATACAGCAAAAAATTTTATATCACGAGTATTAAATTTAAGCGACCCGAAATATCATAACAAAAATATCCACAAAATCTCAGAAATATTAATTAGTAATAGTTTTCCTAAAAAAATAATAAATACACTTATCAACGAAACACAAAAACACTTACAACACAAAAACATCAATAATGATAACCCTGAAAAAGAAAAAACTTTTTACAGTGTAAAATACATACCTGGCTTGACGGATAATAGACACATAAGGACAGCAATAAAAGCAGACCAAATAAACTTTGCATACAAACCAAATACAACTCTAAGTACAATATTTTCTAGTGTTAAGGCGCCAATAAAAAAACTACAACAAAGTAATGTTGTTTACGAAGTAAAATGTAATGGAAGTGACGATCAGAATTGTGAGTTGATTTATATAGGAACTACAAAGCGCTCACTTGAAAAGAGAATGGGAGAACATCAAAATGACATATTAAAAGGGAGAGAAACAAGTGCACTAGCACAACACATGATTTCAAAATCTCACTCCTTTGAAACAGAACAAGTGAGGGTGTTGGATTTTGAACGAGGGGAGAGGAAAAGATATACGATAGAAAGCTTAAAGCCATAATTAGTTTAGAAGTGTAGTAGTGAAGTAATGAGGTAGAGCCTTATGTGATTTTCAATAAGAAAAAAGAGTGTATATAATTTTAAAATTTGTGTGCTCTTCATACGCATTGAATTTTTCCATAAGACTAAAAAGTAGAGAGACGTAAACAAAATCTATAGAGAATAGAATTTCTCTACCTCGCTCTACTTTTTATGCTTATGTCAAAATTCAATGTGTATGAAGAACACACAAATTTAAAAATTTTCTACACTCTTTTTTCTTACAACAAAACATAATGAAAACAATGAACCATAAGGAAGATGTTGACAACATTAGCGCTAGCTATAGAACCGCAATATAATAAAATCTGTGATAATAATCTTAAGTTGTGTTTTAATGTTTTATGTTAAATGTTTTTGTGCAATTGAATTTTATTAAAAAATCTGTCGATGTTTCTAATGTAAAAAATAACATTTTTTGTAAGTTGTGATTCATGGTTGTGAAATATTTTGTATTAATGTTGTACTTTTTATTATTTTTTATTTAAATAGACGACCCTTGAAAAAGTCACCAAAAAAGTGACGAAACGTCGGGTGAAATGTAATAAATTGTTTTTTATTTACATCAACATCATTAGGTCTTATTAGCTTATAAAGAAAAATACACTGAAAAATAAAATTAAAGTTGTTTGACATCAAATTGAAAATGAAACAATATAGTTTTTAGAATGAAAATTTGAATTGGCAATAACTCAAATTTGTAACGAGCTTTTACGACAGCATAATAAATACGAGATTATTCATTTTTAAATTAAGAGGTTAACAACTTCAAAACAAAAATATTTATTTTTAAATCAACATATTTCAATATAATTAATAAAATTTTTGGAAAATAATGTAAATATGCTTTTTTCCCTCAGTGCATACAAAATTACACTTTTTTTTCAAAGTATTGTTTGTTAACAATTTCCAAAAAATTTTACCCCCCGTTTCTGTAATAGGAACGTTATTCGTTCGTGACGAATTTGTGTGTATTTTGTTATTGTAACAAAAACAAAATACATGCAAATTCGTCGCAGACGAATGGCGTTCGTATTACAGAAACTGGGGGTTAATTTTTTGCTGCCACCCCTATATTAAAGAAGAGGATTATCCTAACATCAATAGGTCTGCAAAAAACAAACCTATTGATGTGCAGAACTGGTTTTGGATTTCTTAGTTTTTGAAAAAAAATTATCAAAAAAACAAATCTATGGAGGTCAAACCCCTTTTTTTAAAAAAAAACCTCTTAAAACGCAAAAAAAATAATCCAAATTTTAACCCCCTAAAAAAAATTCCAAACGAGAAAAACCCATAAAACTAGGCGAAAAACCCCCAAACTGGCAACACTGTACCTATATATTTTTTTTCATTCTAGTACTTACACAAGCGTTACCGTAATTTCTAAAACAGTAACGCCGTTACTGTTTTACCGTTACTGTAACGGTTCAATTAGAATTGCTAACTGTATTAAACCGTATTGTTGCCAACACTTGTAGATAAAAAACTGTTATAAAAATTGTATTTATGAAACTATGGTAACCAAAATAAACAATTTCATATTTCTAAATAAGTTTTTTATTTAATTTTTTAAATTAACAACAATTTCCTAACTTCAGTCATGGTTCAAAGTAAGTTAATAATATATTGCGAAAAAATAATTATATTGCTCATTTACTACAAGATCGTCATTAATCAAAAAGAGGCGATTTTTAAGTAAATGCAGAATTATTTGTGTAAAAAAATTATATAAATATTTTGTATACTCACCGCTTGAGAATCTTCTTTTCGTTTGAAAGTAATTTTCAATTAATAACTTTATACACGCGAGTTCTGCAAAATCTGGGTTTTTGAGAACCTTTCTTGAAGAAAATGAGCGATTTTGTGGTTTGTATTAACTTTAAACTCTCAATTATAGTTACTGAAGAACTCGTACGCAAAAAGTCTGAGCATAATGAATTACTGATAAGTACCTTAGAAGAACTCTCTTTACATCAGGAAGATATTGAACGTATCGAACACTTACATAATTGGTGTCGCGATTTGAAAATTTTACTTATGCAATCCAATCTAATATCAAAAATAGAAAATCTTTTTAAACTCAAACGACTTGAGTACTTGAATTTGGCTTTAAACAATATTGAGCGTATCGAGAATTTAGAACAATTGGAATCTTTAAATAAACTGGATTTAACGTTGAATTTTATAGGAGAACTGACCTCAATTGAAACTCTTAAGAACAATTATAATTTGAGGACTTTAATCTTAACCGGCAATCCATGTTGTGATTTTCCCAATTATCGTGAATACATAATTGCCACTTTGCCACAACTAGATAGTTTAGATTGTCAAGAAATAACGATGACGCATAAATTGCAGGCAAAGCCTCATCTTAAGGAGTATCGTGCTGTTATAGTTCAAAAACAAGCCGACTATGTCATGCAAAGGGATGAACAAAAAATTCGTTTTCTACAACAGAAAGAGGAACTCGACGCCAAAATGGCCACTATTGAGAATGATGATGAACGTATTAAGACTTTTTGGGATTCCAAATGCGAAAATTGTCCCGAAATACGTACTGAAATTGCTAAATATCATCGATTAGGACGTGGCGATCCGAAAGACTCTAATGATGCAAAAGATAAAAATCTAAAACAAGTAAAATTATTTGCTCCCTGTGGACGTCCTTATAATCTTAATAAACCTCAATTGCCATTCGCTTTAAGAGATGAACATAATGAATATATTTTGGAATTGGAAGTTTACAAGTACGGGGATAAGTAAAGGACGAGTTATTGAAATGTCGCTTAACCGTTGAGTTTAAACTCAAAAACAAATCGACATTTCAAAAACTTGCCCTTAAAGAATTAGGGGTTTATTCATAATAACTTGGCAAAAAATCCTACATTAAGGCTGGATTACTCAATGCTCCGTTATAAAATAACTCTCCGTTAAATTAAACTTTTTCATACAAATTTTCATATAAGGCTCCGTTAAATCGGCAGTTAGCAGCTAACTTTTCATTGAGTAATCCGCCCTAAGTGTACTATAAGTATTGTGAATAAGCCCCTTAAACTACACATTTATTTTAAATTTGCTTCTTAATTTACAGATATCTGGATACTTCTCACATAAATGTAGAGGTTGAAGTTAATTATATACGTGTAATGGTTAAGGGTAAAATATTTCAAATAGCCTTAAATGATGAAATTAAACCTTCTGAGGCTTTAGTACAGCGTTCACAAATTACTGGTCAACTGATGATAAAAGTTACAAAATTACACGCAAATGAAATCTTATCCTCTAAAACTAAAGGTAAGTTATAGGTTTTTTGTCCAATTCACAATAATGTAGTAAACAATTTTTAAAAGGAAAACAATTTTGAAATCCGAAGATTTTTCATAGAAAAAAATCTAAACATTTTTATAAGGAAAATTTGAAAAATGTGAATCTGAAAATTTTTTGTAAAAAAATATCTGTCAATCTGGAACTTCTTATTATGAAGAAAAATTTTCTTTGGGAAAAATTGTTGTGAACGTGATATTTTTGGTATAAACAAATGACTCACAAGGAAGGTCTTTTAGGGGGAACCCACCGATTGAGCTAAAATTTGAATATCGGAATGAGGGCACAAATTTTTTAGCTGCCCAATCTTAAATTTAAGAAAGGGTTGCCACCTTATGAAAAAATTAGGTCTTTCGGGAAAATCCGAATAAAATTCGAACTAGCAGGAATTTCGCCAAACTAAAAAATACGGGTCAGCTTAATTTTAATGGAGATTATTATGTATGATTTTGGAGGTCGTACGCATACACCTCTCCATATAAACTACCCCAACGTTTTTACATTTTTGAAGATAAGGTCTAAACGAAGCCGAATTCGGATACGGCCTGTAAACCATTGGATAGGCCTTCAAAAAACCTTTCAATCCGTATAAAATATTCATATAGTTTCTTTTGAAGAAATGTAAAAAATCCTTAAAAAACGAAAAAAATCCCGTTTTCCCCACCCCTTTTACCCGCTAAATGTGAGATTGTGCAGCTAAGAAAAAACATGTGACTCTTCTTTTCCTCCCCTCTTCCCGTGTACAACCTTCAGGAGAATCGGTGGTTGCCCTGTGAAAGACCTTCCTAGTCAGACTTTTCCTATAAGAAAAGTGTATCAGAATCTGAGACTTTTTCTATAGGAAAAATGTCTCAGAATCTGAGACTTTTTTCTTTAGGAAAAATGTTTCAGAATCTGAGATTTTTGTATAGAAAAAATATCTTAGAATTTGAGACTTTTTCTTTTGGAAAAATGTCTCACAATCAGAGTCTGAAACTTTTTCTACAGGAAAAATGTCTCAGAATCTTAGACTTTTTTTAAAATGTAAAATGTCTCAGAATCTGAGAGATTTTCTATGGGAAAAATGTCTCAGAATCTGAGACTTTTTCTATACATAAAATGTCTCAGAATCTGAGACTTTTTCTATACATAAAATGTCTCAGAATCTGAGACTTATTTTATAGGAAAAATTTTTATAATCTGAGAATTTTTCTATAGGAAAAAATATTCCAAAATCTGAATCTCTTTCTGTAAAAAAAATGAATTTGAGCCATGTTTGCAGGATAAATGTCGCAGAATCTGGGACTTTTCCTGTAAGAAAAAGTGACAGAATCTTAGACTTTTTCTTTAGAAGAAACTGCCAAAATTTAAGGACTTTTCTATAGGAAAAATGTCATAGAATCTGAGATTTTTTCGATAGGAAAAATGTTTTAAAAGCTGAGACTTTTTCTATAGGAAAAATGTCCCAAAATCTGAAACTTTTTTTGTAGAAAGATAACATTTGAGACTTGTTTACAGGAAAAAGGTCGCAGAATCTGAGACTTTTTCTATAGGAAAAATTTCTCAGAATCTCAGACTTTTTCTATTGAAAAAAGTTCTCAAAATCTAAAACATTTTCTATACGAAAAAAGTCTAAGAATCTGAGACCTTTTTTATTGGAAAAACATTTCAAAAATGCTTTAGAGTATGAGACTTTTTTTATAGTAGAAAGTTTAAGAATCTGAGACTTTTTTGTGTTTCTGTTTTAAAATCCAAACATTTTTCTATGGGAAAAATAGATTCTGAGACATTTTACCTGTTGAAAAGGCATTTCTTTACAAATGTATCAGAATCTGATATTTTCTATGTACAAAGAATTTCTTCTATTAAAAAATTCTCAGATTTATACTTTTTTATACGACAAATGTGTAAGAATCAGAGACTTTCGTTTATATAGAAAATGTAAAAATTTATTTTAAAACAAATAAAAAAAAATTTACATAAACGGAAATATGGACTGTGATCATGTAAAACGATAGTTGACTATCGTCGATTTTTGGAGCCATGTTGCTCCTAAACTAATCAAAATGTTTTTAGTTTTTTAATGATTCTGGATAAGACACCACTCCTTAATAATTTAAAAAAGAGAAACTTTCTAATTTCCCTTCAAAACGATATGTATTTTGATGTCGTTTATGCATCGTCTATCGTTTTCGTTTTACGTGATTAGCCCCATGATCATGAAAAACTAAGTTGCTTTTACGATTGCACTGATCGGCTGCAGTGGTTTGGCAAAAAAGAGCACTTATCGTGCACAAAGTTCGTAAGACAGTATTTTGTAGTAAAAATTAATGAAGAAAATAATTATGTTATCTAAAAAAAATCAAAAGGGATAAGAGTTTTGCAAAATGCACTTAAAAACTGCAGTTGCATTTAAAATGCACTTTTGAACCACCAACTTTTTCCATATTTTTAAATATAAAAATAGACTTACGTACCATCATTTTGCGCTTTATTTCAAAAATATACAATAAGTACTTAAATTTTTAACATGATAATGTTTTTAGGCTGAGGTCTAATTTTAAAAAAGTTGCAAGACGCCACCTCAGTTTGACTATATAAGCTAACGATTAAACAAAAAAGAAAATAAGAATTATAGTTTTCATTTTATTACAACCGTAAACTTCGACAATAATTTAAAATTAATAAATAAAATAAAAAAACACATAGTTCTGATAGTGACACATAGCGGCGCTAGATTTGTAACCATCATCGCAAATTTTTTCCAATAAAATATTACCACATGGCAATACTAACCAGTATATTTGAAAATCGAATATGTATCTACAAGCATGAGAAACATATCAAAATTTAAATCATTATTTAAATAAGCTACGGAGTCCTTGCTGAAGTGAGCCAGACTGGAAAACAGAAGGTTCGCTGATCGAATCCGTGATCTGTCAACTTATTATTTTTTTTTTTATTTAGTTTTTTTTAGCTTGTACATTTCTTTTTGTTAGGGAAAAATTTGTTTGCAGTAATTCTTTATACTTTTTCATTTAATTATAAATAAAAAAAAAATTTATATATTCAGATTTTTCTAAAATTTCTAGTTGTTTTTCTTTCTGAATTTTGTGATTTTTTCTGAATATATCTGCTTTTTTCTGACTTATTTTTTGTATTTTCTTGGTTTGTTTTTACACTCAAAATAATAACTATGTAAAATACATTGTAATATGACTGTAATCTCAATTCAACAGATGTTTGACAGAGTTTTCTGTCAAAATACAGATTTAAAGAAAATACTTTGAATTTTTTGTGACAAAAACAAAGTTTTATTTGTTATATTAATTTTAACCTTGTAATCTTAATTTTACAGATAATTACCAGATATTTCTGCAAAAATACAGATTTTAGCAAAATACTTTATATTTTTTCTAACCAAAAACTAAGTTTTGTCTGTATTTTAAACATTAATTTCACAGAAAACTTAAAAAAGAAAATTCCAAAATAAACTGCATTTAACTACAGAGTTTTTTCTATAAAATTTTGGTTGCATCAAATACATTTTACAAATATATGTAAATTAACAGAGCTTTTCTTTGCTAAATTGTGCTTTATTTAACCAATATTTTACTACCCGAGTAAAAATTTTCTGGTCTAATCATATATAATTTGATACAATCTTAAATGAGTTAATATGCTTCCGTATAAATGTATATAAAATTGTATCTATCACTTTGATACGGTTGATCCACTTTATATGGTTAGATATTGCTCCATATATGATTAGATTCGTATTTTGGTTTTGCTCATCAAATTATATAAAAATTGATATTATAAGATCAATTTGATCTAATTAGATTTGACCAAATTCAGGATCAAATTGTATCAATTTTTATATTTTTTGATCTAAAGTAATACAATTAGATATTATTTGATACAACCATTTTACGGATCAAATTAGATCTATTCAGTAAAATTAGCATAATATTTTTACTAGGGTAGAGACTCTGTAAATTAACAGTTTTTTTGTCCAAAACATTTTACAGAGTTTTATAGTAAAAAACAGAGTTTTTTTCTGTCAAAAGACGCTAATATTTAACCAATATTTTACTATAAAGTCTGTAAATTAACAGTTTTTTTTTTTTTTGTAAAAATCATTTTACAGAGTTTTTTAGTAAAATTACCAAGTAATGTTGCTAGCTGGAAAAGTATGGTGAACTCTGTTAAATTAGCAGAGTTTTTCTGTAATTTACCGGAGTTATTATTTTGAGTGTAGTTTTCCAAATTTTTTGTAAATATTGATAAATTTGAGAAATTTCTTGGTGTTGGTTTTTTCTGAATATTTTTTTAACCCTTACATATTTTTTTTTGCAAATATGTAAGGGTTATTCGTAAAAAGTTTTTATTAAATTAAACATTATCATGATTTAATTTTTTGGGCAATAGTACAAAACTCTGCGGCATTTTTTTTTTGTGTTTTTTGGATCTGATAAATGAAATATTTAAATGGCGCCATAGAGCTTCCGAGTGCCGAATATAACGTAAATAAGAAGACCCCCGGTCATAAAATGCGCATTTTTTTCATTATTTCTCATAGAATTGATGATATATAAATAAATATATTTAAAAAATATGTACTGGCAAAACCTTCCCTACACTGAAAATAATAACTCTGTTAAATTGCAGAAAAACTCTGCTAATTTAACAGAGTACACCATACTTTTCCAGCTAACAACATTTCTTGGTAATTTTACTAAAAAACTCTGTAAAATGATTTTGACAGAAAAAAACTGTTAATTTACAGAGTTTATAGTAAAATATTGGTTAAATTATGAAAGCTTTTTTACCGAGAAAATACTATAAAACTCTGTAAAATGATTTGGACAAAAAAAAACTGTTAATTTACAGAGTTTCTAGTAAAATATTGGTTAAATAAACCACCATTTAGCAAAGAAAATTATGTAAATTTACATATAATTGTAAAATACATTTGGTGCAAAAAAAATTTACAGAAAAAACTCTGTAAATTTACAGAGTTTAGTAAAATGCATGTTATTTTGTAAAATGTTTATAAGATTTCTGAAAAAAAAATTTTTGATAACTTTTTTTGCTACTTTTTCTCAAAAAAAAAATATATACAGATAAAATTTTGATGTTTGGTAACAAAAACTACTCAAAACAGAAAACATTTTTGGTTATAAAAAAATACGAAGTATTTTGCTTAGATCTGTATTTTAGCAGAAAACTCTGTTAATTATCTGTAAAATTAAGATTACAAAGTAAAAAGTAATATAACAGAGGAAACTTTGTTATTTTGTCACAACAAAATACAAAGTATTTTCTTTAAATCTGTATTTTGACAGAAAACTCTGTCAAATATCTGTTGAATTGAGATTACAGTCATTTTACAGAGTATTTTACAGAGTTATTATTTTGAGTGTAGTATTTACATTTCCAAAAAGATTACAGGTAGAGTTTGCAAAACGATTAAAATCGTAATCGTAATCGCGATTAATCGCACCAATTAATCGTAATCGACAAAAAAATCATGCGATTACGATTAATCATTTTCTATGAAATACACTGTTTTTATAACGATTTTAAAATTATTATATTGGCCTACGATTCACTTAACTTATTTGCATTTTCTCTTTCCTTTTTTCTTGTAAAAGTATTTTGAATTTAAAGTAAAATTTAAAAATTTTCATCTTAGTAACCCCACAATTTTGTTTTAAAAATAATCCAAAAGGATTTGGCTGGATTTGGTCAAAAAATTCGGGCATGACGTTTTATCAAAAAACGTAGTTTTTTCTCTGGTTGCAGACTGAAGACGCTTTTTCTAAATTTCCTTATAAATTTTCACACAATCAGCTCTTCAGTGGCCAATTGCAGGTATTCTGACACGAAATTCGAAAGATTATAATTTTCGGGACGCCCAAATATATACACATAAAAGTAATTTTTGTGGAATGTTTTTTTTCCAAAGGATCCTTCATTACAAATTTCAAGAGTCTGGGATCGTTATTTCATAAAATATGAAAAGGACAAAAAGTACACTTTTTTTCCTATTTCACGACCCTTAGAAATTACATTTACAACAAGTACTTGTTTCAGACGTTTCTTTTTCCAAAGGATCCTGTATTCCAAATTTTATCCCTTTTTGCTCCCTTAACAATTTATCAAAAATCCGCCACATTTTTTGTAATTTTTTAGTTTAGATACATATTTGCCTATTCACATAAAAAATTCAGGAGGGCATTTTTCGTATTTTTCGAGAAAATCGCATTTGAATATTGGATTTCAGAAAAATTCTATAATTCTCTTGTATTTTATTGTGTCAACACCGCGTATGAGTAACGACTATTTGCGAAACCAATGAATTTTCGTTACTCATACGCGGTGTTGACACAATAAACAGCGTTGCCAGGTACTTTTTTCCGTTGTCCCCAAAAATAAAATAAAATATCCCCAAAAATCCCCAAGAAATAAAAAATACGTTTTTTTAATCATACAAGCATTTTTCTTGTTAATTTAAAAAAAAAAATTATGGATGGTAATTTTTTAATTTTATTTTGTAGATTTTAAAAATCCTTAAAAATCCCCAATCGAGTTAATTAAAGGGTTTTGACAATGGTAATATGCATTTTACAGCCGATAAATGCACGTTTTACTGAATGCGCTTCGTAATCTCGTACTAAAGAGTTATGTTAACTAAAAATTTTGTTAAAAATTGTTGATTATATTAAATTTAGCTTGTTGTATCAAATAAATACAATTTTGAATATCCCCAAAAAATCCCCAAATTATTTTTTTTAATCCCCATAAAAATCCCCAAGCCCTAAATGAGATTTCTTGTCCTTTTTTCTCCAGTGAAATCCCCAACTTTGGGGATAAATCCCCAAGTCTGGCAGCCCTGACAATAAAATACAAGAGAATTACAGAATTTTTATGAAATCTAATATTCAAATGCTATTTTCTTGAAAAGTACGAATAATTCCCTCCTGATTTTTTTTGTGTGAATAGACAAACATCTAAACTTAAAAAAAATGTGGCCGGATTTTTGAATAGACTTTTTTAAAAAATTAAAACTTTCAGAACGGGTTCTTAAAATTTTCCAAATAAAAAAATTTTAGTAGATAGCCCATAAAAAAATATACATGAACGTCAATTTTAGCGATTGTGGTGCATTTCGTAAATTTTATAATCGCGACACAATTTTGACAATTTTTCCAATATTTATTTAACCACGCCTCACTAGCCCAGTTTTAAAAAAATTCAAAAACCAAAAACGCAATTTTCTTAGTTTCATATAGGGCTATCCATACCACCTCTTCAGACATTAATGGGACATGTGTTTTTATTTGCAGGACATTTGGTGTGGAAAGATAATTTTATTGCATAAAATATTTATTTTTGTATTTTCGTACATTCTGAAATTTAAATTTTAAAAGAGTTTTTTTTTAAATAAACTATTGCAATTATATATATTTAAAAAACTCGATTAATCGATAATCGCGATTAACGGCTATTTTTTTAATCGTAATCGCGATAATGAAATATCTCGATTATTTGCAAACTCTAATTACAGGGTATAAAATGAAAATCTTAACGAATTTTATTTCTTTTCATTTCAGACAAATTAACAATGGCAACTAAAACATTAGACAAGAAAAGGTACGCATTAAGTACGCGCTTTTATAAAAAAAAAAAAATATTTCAATATCCCTGGGGTGCTTTTTTGACTTAAAAATCAGGAAGTTCTAAACAAAGTAAAAAAAAATATTTTTTTTGTTAAAAATATTATAGTATTTAATATTAGAACATTACTGAAAAAAGATTGTTAATGATAAGACTACTAAACATCGAAAATGCGACTGCGACGGGACCTTATACACTAGATTGCAACTGTTCTGCTGGTCAAAAAGGTGCTCCAACGGTTAAAGAGACTGATCAAATGAGTTATACATATTAAAGAGCAATGTTTAAGCTTTACCCTTGACTTATTCTTAAGGCGTCCGCACATCATGTTCATTTGCTATGAGTTGTCAAAATAAGTCCAACAACGCGATTTATATGAATTTCAAATATCTCAAAAACCTGATGTAATGGTAAAGTTTGGAGAATGGATTTATGACCAGGAGAATAATTTTAATCATGTGTATTAGGTGCCGTTTCATTCGCATCAAGTTTATTTTTTTAAATGATTAGAAGCTAGTGCTTGGGAATTCCCTGACTTTTTAATTTCCCGGGAAACGGGAAATAAAAATTAATTTCCTGGGGTTCCTTAAAAAATATCAAAACTTCACAAAATTAATGTTTAAAACTGTTTTATTAGAAATTTACAATATGTGTACAACTAATTAAAACCAGAGACCAAATATAACAGTTATATGTGCTATTTTGTTTTAAAAAAAATCATTAAACAAATGTTGTCCAAACTAGAGATGTCCCGTGTTACTATTTGCAACAACTTTTATTTTTTGATTTTTATCAATAAAATTTTAAAATAACAGTTATTAAAAACTTTTTGTTTTAAAAATTTAAATAACTTTTATTTTATATTTATTGGAGTAAATAATTTGTGTAACAGTAATTAAAAAAAAATCGTTCAAAGTTACCCAGCCAGCATTTTTTGAAAATTTTAATCAAATTCGAGTATTTTTCGAAACCTCTGCGCGATTAAAAACGATCGAATATGCGCTCATTTTCTGATCGTAAAGGATACTTTTGTCGGGAGAAAATGGTACCCTTCCCGCGACTCTTCTTGATGAGTCATTTATTGCTTGGATTTTCTGGTCAGTTTCGAATCATTTTCCAGTAGTGGTATTAATTATTTATGAGTCTTTTCTGAGTCGTAATTGTAATCGTTTGCGAGTCTTTTTTGAGTAATTTGTTAGTCATCCCAAAACTTTATATCAAACTCTACTTTTGCGTATTTGAAGGTGCTGGTTTGAGTGGACTTTTTTAAACAATTTTATTTTTTTTCTGGTAAACTATATTTAAAATTAAAATAAGCGTTTTTATGTAAAATTCCCGGATTTCCCGGGGAAAATAAAAAAAAATCCCGGACCCCAAACACTAGTCGTCACTCACCATTTCTTGACGAAAGTTTGACCATTTCGTAATATTATTCCTTTTTTTGCAATAAAAAAAATTCTTCACTTATTTGTTTATAAATTTACTATATTCTTATGGTACCCTCAATACAAAATCATTTCCCACCAATTTGACATGAAAGTTAGACAAAAAAATCAGGGGGTAATTATGTAACTTGATAGTCGTCAATCGTGTCGTTTCCATCGTTATTCCATTACCATATAGTGTCATTTTATGGTAACAGAATAATGAGCTAACGATGACGATTGACGATTATCAAGTTACATAATTAGCCCCCTGGTAATATCTTAAAAATTATATATTACGCACTTACAATTAGTGAAACTGAGGGATTGATATTCAAAAAATAATGAAAAAATTTAATAATAGTACACCACAGCGTATGAGTAACATCGTAATCAATTTAATATTTATATTGCTCATACGCTTTACTGTACCTCACTGCACTGTTGCCAGAATAAGGCAACAATAATGTTTTGTTTGCATTTTAGTTACAAACAATGCAGCTAATATTTCCAAAATGCCTTAAAAACACTGAATATACAAAAATACTCAATTTAACCCCAGGAATTCAGCTCGTTTTTATTTCAAAATGAGTCTAAAAACATTTTTATTTTTACATATTACAACAAAAAAATGTATGGTAAAACGAGTCATAAAAATAGTTTAAAGCATAAAATGAAAAATATTGCTAAAAACGGGTTTTAGCTGTAAGTAGTACAAGGTATCAGATTTTTTTTATTTTTTTCTAAATAAAACGTCTCAGATTCTTAAAATAAAAATTTATGTAATTATCTCTATCTTTCGATAGCATAGAAAAAGTCTTAAATTCTGAAATATTTTTTTTAAAACAAAAACGTTTTTTTAGTAGAAATAGTCTCATACCCTGTTCTCACGCACAGCTAAAAACCGTTTTTATCACTAATATTTTTAGCACTTTCTTTATTCTATTACAGTATATTAACAGATAATGTTGCTAAAAACAGTTTTTATCAGATTCCAAGATTTTTTAAATTTTTTTAAGACCACCCAATCTTTACCGTATAATCTTATTCATAAACGTTTGTTTCTTATTTATAGCTGCAGCGATTTAAAAGGAACTGTCAACATCAATAACATCTGCCAAACTGATGATCGCATTCCTGATTTAATTTAAATTGTTTAAAAATAGAAAACACACAAAATCTATTTAATTAAAAATCTTTATTGTTTATTTTTTTGTTTTGTTTTTTATTTATTTTTTACTTTTATTATATCTTATGTACGAGTAATTTTATGTAAACTTTACATACTCTATAGGTAGTTTTTTTTTTTGTTTTTAATTTGTTCTTGGATCATTATCAGTATTGTTGAATGTATGATTTAATTAAATATGCATTTGAGTGTGTTTTTTTTTTTGTTTTGTTTAATATGGGATGTGAATTTTTGTATTATATATAATTTTTTTTTCTTTAATTTCATTTTTAATAAATACATTTTCTAATATTTATTTTGTATTTTTTTTTTTATAAAAGTGCGATTATGGAAAAAAGAAGAAATTTTCATTTAAATTAAGCGAAACTAAAAAAAAATCAGATCAAAAAAAATGTAATATGTAGTGAGATACACCATTTCTAAAAGTTATATAAAATAACTTAAATTAAAATACT
The DNA here is from genome assembly GCA_963921195.1 of Pegoplata infirma. Classification (NCBI taxonomy): domain Eukaryota; kingdom Metazoa; phylum Arthropoda; class Insecta; order Diptera; family Anthomyiidae; genus Pegoplata; species Pegoplata infirma. Next base: position 185,061,277 of record OY992540.1, read on the forward strand.
GGAGATAAGGATTCTCCGAAAAAGTACTATCTTCGGTTCTCTTTGATTTTCAATTCAAAATCTAAATTACGAGCCATTAAACGTTTTTAAATAAATGACTTGTTTTAGTCTTTATTTTATTACTTTTTTTTAACTCCTGATATTAGTATGATCAAGTACATTGTTTTTTGATCATTACACTCAGTACCGCTTTAACTATTAGAGCACACGGGGCACGTGACCAGGAGTAAAAAAAAGTCTCAGATTCGGAGACATTTTGGTATAGAAAAAGTTTCTCAGATATTTTTCCAATAGAAAAAGTCTCAAATTTTGTGATATTTTTCCTATAAAAAAGTATCAGATTCTAAAACCTTTTTCTAATTGAAAAAGTCACAGATTCTGAGATTTCTGAGAAACTTTTTAAAATATTTAAGTTGAACAAGTCTCAGAGAAAGTCTACGATTTTGAAACAGTTTTCGTATAGTCTCAGATTCTGAAAAAATGTTTCGTATAGAAATGTATTATACGCTAAAAAGGTATCCGATTCTGAGACATTTTTCCAAAGTTTCAGATACTGCGACATTTTTCACATAGAAAAAGTATCAGATTCTGAAACCCTTTTTCTATAGAAAAAGTCTCAGATTCTGAAATATTTAAGTTGAAAAAGTCTCGAAGAAAGTCTCAGATTTTAAAACATTTTTCGTATAGATAAAGTCTCAGATTCTGAAATATTTTCCGTATAGAAATTTCTCAGATTCTAGACATTTTTCTTACGAAAAAGTTTTAGATTCTAAAAAATTTTTTGTATAGAAAAAAATATCAGATTATCAGTAATTTTTCGTAATCTTATATTCTGAAACATTTTGTACAAAAAAAGTCTAAGGTTTTGACAAATTTTCCAACATTAAATGTTTCAGGTTCTAAGACTATTTTCCCATAGAAAAGAATAAAATTCTGAGATTGCTGAGAAACTTTTTCAAATCTTTAAGTTGGACAAGTCTCAGAGAAGGTCTTAGATTCTGAGATATTAGAAAAAGTCTCAAATTCTGAAATATTTCTCTTAAAGAAAATGCTGATATTCTTAAACAGTTTTCGTATAGAAAAATTCTGAGACATTTTCGTATAGAAAAATTCTGAGACATTTTTCGTATATAAAAAGTCTTAGATTCTGATACATTTTTTGTATAGAAAAAAATATAAGATTCTGAAACATTTTTCTCATAAAAAAATCTCTCATTTTCCCCACAGAAAAATTAAACCATTTTCATAAAAAATGGTTTTGTTTTTACATTCTAGCGGGGCCCCAAATTCTTATGTGCCAAGGGCCCCGTCTTAAATCAGTACTAGGGCTTCCAATCCTGATCTCGGAAATCACGGGATTTTCGGGACTAGGTGAATCCCAAATCTCGAGATTTCTGGTTTTAAACCCCGGGGTTTTCAGGATTCCGATTGTGTTTAATATTTTAATATTTTTTTTAATAATTTGTACAAAATAATATTATGAATTTTTTGGAACACAAAATAACCCGACAAAAGTTTAGTCTGGTACTATTTTTTGTGGAAGCAAAAGAAAAAAAACTGTTTTAATTTTATGCTATTTAAAAAAAAAATATTTTTTAAATGTTCATAAAGTAAAATTGCAAAAAAGTTGAAAACGAAAGGCACGACGAAAGATAAGAGAGATAACTGAATACGAATATTCTTCACATGAGGAACCCACTACCTGCAGTTTTTTCCCGGATGACTGCTCTCGATGGTTTTCCTTTCTCGAAGTTTTCAATTTTATCAGAACTTCGCAAATTCTTACGAACGCGTGGATTTGAAGTACTAAAGCACCAAAAAATCACGAACATTTTCAAAAAATCATATCAAAATAGGTTTTAAAAAATATTTACTTTTTCTATTGAAGAACATTCTTTGCAGAACAATCGATGTGAAAGTCATGGGAAACCTTCCTTGTCAGAACCAAAAAAACGGGTTTTAAGGACTGTTCTCACTTGTGATTCAAAACATGTTTGCTGAAAATGTTTAAATAAATTTCTTACTACCATTATAATTTTTAGCTCTGATGGTGAGCGAGAATAGGCTATTAGAAAAAAAAATTACTGTCAATACACTGTAATAGCATAAAGAAAATACCTAAAACATTTTCTAAAAACATGTTTTAAAACTGAAGTGAGAACAGGTCTGAAAACATATTAAACTAAAGTTATGGCGGTTGCAATTTTAGGTTGCATATTTGAATAGCGTCATTAAACAGGGGTTAAACACATTTTGAAGCTGTCAATATACTGTAATAGAATCGAGAAATTATTTTAAACATGATCTGATTTTTTTTAATAGTAATATCAGGCTCACACTTCTACCGCATTTTTTAACATAACATCAGTAATAGAATAAAGACGTTATAAACGTAGAATAAAGATATTCCTAAATTACGCAAATTCAGTATAAAGGGTGAAATTCACATAAAGATAATATAAAAATTACTGCATAGAAATGGTGGAGTCTTTAAAAAATAATCTCAAAAAATCAAAAATTTAAATAAAAAATAAAAGTGAAATTAAAAAGAAAAAAACAATTAACATTAGTCTATGGTTAATTTTTTTGTTTTCAGTTTTGTGGTTTATTTGAAATGGGATATTGTTTGGTTTTCATGTTTTTTTTATGTTTTGTCTTCTAAATTTTTTTTGTGTTCACAATCTTATTTTCTCTCTCGCAGGATAGAATTGTTGTTGTTTGCTGATTTAGATTTTAGATATCCTTAACTTTTATTTATATATATTTTTTTTCTTATTGAATTTTGTTGTTGTATCTTTACATGTGTTTTATAAATTTTATATATTTTTTATAGTTTTTGTTTGTTTTGTTTTTTAAGTAAATCTAAATTATAGTGGCGATTAATAATGATTATTTTTTTTTTTTTTTTTGTATTTTTTGGTTTTATTTTTTTTAATTACCGTTAAGATGTATCAGTTCTATTGATGTGTATTTTAGTTTTTTTTTTAAGAATATTTCGATAATGTAGATGATAATCATGATGATGATAATGATTTTTTTTTTTAGGAGTGAGGAGGGAGAAGGAATTGCTGCATAATTTCATTCAGAAACATTTAGAATTTTTTTAATTGTTTTAATTACAATTTAGATTTTTCTTAAATTACAATTGATCTTTTTCGAATTACAATTGAAATTTTTGAATTACAAATGGAATTTTTGACTTAAAAAGAGAATCTTGGAATTATTTTAGTTTTCGCTGATTTGAAAAAAACTTAGCTATCATTTTGATTCAAGAACAACTGATTCTTAAAGTGTGAAACCCCATCTTTAAAATGGTACCGACACATTTTGGAATTTCATGAATTTTAACCACCAAATTTAATGAAAGAAATTGAGGTTATGAGTGTCCGACTACTTTTTTTACCCACTGTAAGTCGTCAGAGTAGTTTTTCATAACTAAAGTCTGACAAAATAATTTTTATGATGTGAATCAAGAGGTTTCTAACACTGTTGGGAAATGTGGCACAATAGTGCCATTTTTGGCACTATTGAATGGTCAGTGGCACCACAAATAACAGTTTTGGCCCTTTTTCATTCTCTTCAAATATTGTCAAATTTATTTAAAATGAAAATATTCGTTCTAAAATTTAATTATGTATTACAAACACGAAAAAAATATCAGTTGTTCCCCCTTACAACAATGTAAGTTTCTGTTTCCTTTAAATCAAGATTTTAAAGTGTTTAATCCCTGAGGGAAATTAATTGGTCCTACAGGAAAAATTGATCCTAAAACCCTATCACATGACTTATTCAACGCGAACTGGTCATGGAATACTAGTTCTAAGACCAGTAAAAATGTGTCCGGAGATCTGAAAGATCAGTTCGACACAAGTCCTGGAACATATAACAATGTGTTAATTATTGACAGGTCCTTTTTGTACAAAAAACACTCTATGCCCGGTCCTCGACTGGTCACTTTTCCCGCAGAGATGATTTTACTTTCAAAGCCGTCATTTATAAAAAAGTTCTAAGTTGTGTGTAAAAAATGCTAAAAAATAAAAAATATTTAAAAAAAAATTTGTTGGCCCTTTTCAACCTATTTTGGCCCTTTTTAGCCTTCAACTTGGCACTAATTGAAAATTCTCAAATACCAACACTGGTTTCTAAACGATAAAATGTACAGCTGCGAAAGAAAAAATAGCACCAGTGGTATTTTCTTCAGTTTTATGATTGGGGTTGTAATGTTATAAATATCCAAAACAACAGTCCAACGGTTACCACAAAAACAAAAAATGTTTAGAAAACTATGCCAATAAAATACACTTTTGCTTTTTGGTATGACGCCCTTCGTTTTTAGTGGGCGTGGTTTTTAGCTTAAATTGGGCAGATTCATCATCTCAGGAAATTCATGTCATATCTCAAAAACTACTCACCAGATCGGCATGAAATTCATAAAATTGGAAAGCTTATTAAAATTTGTTATAAAAAACATTCATAGCCCATTTAAATGCTCACCAGATTATCAGTGAGAGCATCAAATACAAAAACAAAATTTTCGTAATTTTTGATGTCGTTAAAATTTGGCTTATTTATCAGAGTCTAACTTATAAAAGGGTTCATAAAATACATTAAATTAAAGCTGTATTGGGGATGATAGTAAATCGCAATATACTGCAATGCCTTCCCTTGTGAAACATGGAGTTATTAACAAAATTTTATTTTTATTAAAAATTGTGTGATTTAAACTTTTGTTCCAAGCTAGGTCATTGTATATTCAGTGACCTACTTAGACCACTGTGTACTGAGAATAGAAGCCATTTTTACAAGCTTTTGATTGCTTTTTATTTGGCTAAGATCGGATCAGTAACTTTGCAGATATGCTATGTTGTTTCAGAGGTGATGGATAAGGCTGATTTTGGCTTTAAAGCCTCGCCCACTATAAACAGAATACGGCATAGAAAAAACAGGATGGTATTTTTATTCTGTGTTATTTTTTTAACATATTCTTTTTTTGAAATGACCGTTAGGCACTTCTGTAAATGTTATCGGATACAACTCGAAAGGCATAAGATTAAGAAAATTCCCTTTGGTGCTATTTTTTCTTTCGCAACTGTATGTGAGAATGACATTATGTTGATTTTCAAAAGTTTATAAAAATAGCCGCACAGAATCTTTGAGGTTTTCTATAATAAAAAGTTCACGGGATGATGGATTTTCTATATTTTTAAAAAGATAATGTAATTGCATGAATACAAATGAGTCTGGTATCTTCGATGAGGTAATGCCATCCGAATTTATTAGAAAAAGCGCTCAGAACATCAGGGCGATTAAAAAACAAACGTGCTTATTAGTTGGGAAGTTTTCTAAAAGGAAAAGTTATCGAAACATAAGGAAAAAAGTCCTCAGGATATGAGGGATTTTCTTCTTCTCAAAACATGTAGATTTTTGTTATATTTTTTGCACTAAAACGATCAAAACATTAAAATAAAATGTTTTAAAGTCAACAAAATTTTCTAACAACAGTTTTTTGCAGTTATTTTTTAACAGTTGTTTTTACTGAAATACTAATTAAAAAACGTAAGTGTTTTCCCATAAAAAAATTTCCAGAAAAAAACATAAAAACTTGGGCGTACTGATTTGAGTTCAGAAAAAAATGGTCACCCTAGATATATACATAAGACAAAGTAAGATTGGACATCTGGTCGGCCATGTCAATATTTTGACAAGTTTCACTTTTAGCAGAAACAATTACTTTATTTTTAAAGATTAATTAGCAAAAATTAATAATTTTCAAAAAAAAATAAAAAATTGACAACTTCCACAATTCCTTTTTGGTTCGATATTTTATTTTTTTTAGTACACACCGATTTCTATCGTTCTCCTTCAGCCTTTATATTTGTCATTCGTGGTTTAAATTAAAATGTTTAGAATCTTTTAAATGTTCATTGCAAATTTTCACTTTTTTAATTACATTAAGAATATACACAGAAAAACTAAAAAAAGTTTAAAAAAGTTTCATATTTAAAAAAAAAAAAAAAAAAAAAACTTTTTTTTAAACTTTTCCAAATATATTTATGTCTTAAAGACAAAGGAAAAATTCATAAATATGGTTTGAAACTTTCATATACTTATACAAAAAACTATAAACTTATTGAGAATTCAAAAAACAAAGAGAATAACAAAAAAATAAAAAAAAATATTAAATATTTAATAAATTATTTACTCAAATATCATTTTTAATTTTTGAGTAAATTTTTAATTGCGTCAATTAAAAAATTACTCACTTTTTTTAAAAATTAAAACAAATGATTACTCAAACTGTTTTTTTCAATATTTTTTTTTCTGTAAAATTTCTGATATACAGTAAAATTCCTGATATATGTAAAATGAAAATGTTTGAGTGATATGAAACCAAAAGGAGTTTGTTCAGATTTAAATGTGATATTGTATTAAAATTTTAAACTTCGGTTTTTTTTCTATGTAGACTGCGGGTTTTTTATTGATAATTTTCTAGTTTTTTTAATAAAAAAATTTATAATAAAAAATATACAGCATATGGTTATCGTCTGTATGTGTGTGGATTTTTTTTAATTATTGATTTTTTTTTTTTAATTTTTTACTCAATATTTAAATACAGTCAAGTTAAACTTGTAAACAATTATAGAGCACTCAATATCCATACCCACTTAACAATTATGGTTGTGTTCTTTTTTTGTTATTGTTGTTTATATTTTGCAAAATATATATTATTTTATAGATTGAAATTATAAAAAAAAGCTGCTTAAGAATTTAAATTTTTATTCCTGTCTTTTGTTTGCATTGGTTTTGGGCACACTGTTTGCCGATAATGAAATCTGTGATTTCAAAACAAAATATTTTTTTATAAAAGGATTTTATACGCAATTAAAATAATTGTACATAAGCTGACGGTTAGCCAGTGTTGTTAATGGTATGAATATATCCATGGTTCGATTCTCGCCTTGGGTACACTTTTAAAAAAAATTTACATACATATGTGAAAAACAGTTTCCTATTAACAAGAAAAACCGACTTTTAAAATTCTACTGATTTTTAAAATTCTACTAACTGGAGTGTTTGAAACTGGCGTGGGAACACTAGAAATGTCTATAATTTTTAGAAATTAAATTTTCTTCTGTATTTTTCAACTAAAAACCTTAAAACAAATAGAATTAGAGCCTGAACTCGATAAAACAATAAATAAAAACACTGACAAAAAATGTAGCATAACAAGAAAAATTATTTGATTACCGAATAAAAACTACTGGATCTTTTTTTTAAATTTTTAATGTTTGAACTTAAAAAAAATCGACTTGAAAATATTTTTAAAAAATGTTTATAAATAATTTAATTTTCCAGATCGACCCTCGTAGCGCATTTATTATTTATTTAAAAGTTTCCAATGTAGTGTCGCCCACTGTACTATTAAATTGTTTTTCAACAAAGTCGTGTGAAATAAGTCGAAAAAATTTTATAAATCTGCTTCTGAGCTAAATTACGTTAATAGATGTCTTCAGTGAAATTTGTTGGCGGTTCTTTCCTTAGAATAAATTAACCCTCTATCTCCCATTTTTGGGGGTCATTTTGGACCTTTTTCAAAACGTTTCAAACCAGTTCTACGAACATTTTCATTATTTTTATGTAAGTTTTCATTGAAAGGAACTTTAATGACACCAGTTTCGTTGATTAATTAAATCCTGTCTACAAGTGAAAACGTGAGTCATTTTTCATAAACTTTCATTATTTTCACGAAGCTTTTTTTCAGTGTATAAACTGTTGTTTCTTTATTTTTTAACATTTTCTAAATTTTTAAATATTTTGTTTATACCGGAAACAGTGTACTGTATTTTTTTGCAATTTGTTTTTTTAAAGAAAATTAAAAAAAAATGTCCCTTATTATTCTGTTATATTTCTTGGAATTTGTCATTGTTTCTTTTGTTTTAGTAAATAAGGCTAAATTTCAATTCTTTTCTCGAGTTTTTATTTTTTTACTTAATTTCAAAATTTTGTAATTTATTTTTTATTTGAATTAATTGTTTTTTTTTTTTCAAATCATCCTTAATGGAAAACGAGGTAGGATTTTTGTTGTTGTTGTATAAAAAATGTATTGGTTATTTTCTTTTTTTATTTTTTTGCTTCAAAGTTTTATTTTGGTTGATATTTAAGTTTTAAATTAGTCAAATAGAAAATATGTGTAACTGTTTTTATGTGTAACGATTTTTATTTTTGGAAATAATTTGTTAGGCCTCGTCTACATAAGCAATAACTATTACCAGCACGATGGCAATTTAGTGTCACATTTGGTGTTTAGAATCTTTTAAACTTGTTGGTAAACAATTGGTGTCAAATTTAATATTGTCTTCAGCAGACGCGGATCCACGGGGTGGGGGGAAAGGAAAATTCCCCCAACCCGAATTCAAAAGAAAAAAAAAAGGAAAAAAGAAAAAAAGAAGAAAGAAGGAAAGAAAGAAAAAAGAAAGGGAAAGAGAAAGAAAGGACCTGAGGTTCCCTGCAAAAAAAAATTGTAAAAAAAAAAATAATTTAGTGGATGTCTAATTTCCGAAATATTCGATTTAACAAACATACAAGACTATTTAGAAATTTATTTATGCCAGCAAAAAATTGCAAGTCCGGAACTTTAAAAAAATTTTCGGAACTTTGATTTTTTTTCCTAAAATAATGTTTAATGAGTTTTTAACCCCAAAACTCTAGGTTAGTTAAAAGTAATTCTTTTTATGCGTCCCATTTTGGTGCCTTTATAAATACTAGTAGGGTCCACGGATTCGTGCCTCGTAATTCGGATAAATTCTCAAAAATATAAGAACCAAAAATTTGTAATCTTCTAAATGATAGTGCAGGGCATTCACATAAGAAATGATAGGTATTTTCTACGGATCTTTGCACCATCTATATGTATTATCATTTCTAATTCCAATTGTTACCATGTGTTAACCCAATGTGTTGTGACCAGAATGAGGTTAATTGTAGCTCTAAGTTGCTTCCTGTCTAGAAGAATTTTACAGTGTTTTGCCAAGCTTTCATCATATAATAATTTTGTCTGTATACACCTGTCAGAGTTGGACCATTTATCCAACCAACTCACCCTTGTGTCCAATCTTATTCTCTGACAAATAATATACATTGGTGGGAACACTTCAGATTCCGCTGTCTCCTGAGCGAGTTCTGCTCCCCGTCGTACAAGGTCATCGGCTTTCTCGTTTCCCAAAATATCTTTATGTCCAGGTACCCAGCACAGAGTAATATTGCGCTGCTCGCTGAAAATCTTAAGCTCTCTGTGGCAGCGTCTGACCACCTTAAATATGATATCACTTTCGAAAGCCATTAGAGCCGCTTGACTATCAAGGAAAAGTCCAATATCACATCTGGGAGATTACCGCGTATTTCGATTGGAAACGTTTTCTAACAGAATTTTCTTTTGGCAAATAATTGAGAAGAAATTATTTTTTAGTAACAAAATTCTTTAGGGCCTGTCTGGTCTTCTTCAAATAATGTAAAAATATAAAAAAATATAATTTTACAAAACCGAATTTATTGTTACATGTTTAAAATTTCCGAATTCGAACGATTTCTTTCGAAGAAAGTTACGCAGTAACCCCCATGTATATTGGTAACATCGAAATTTGCTCAGCTGCCTTGGCTATCGCAAATATTTCGGCTTGGAAGATACTACAATCGTTGTCTAGACGGAAAGTCTTATTCAGGTTTAGTTCCATGCTGTAAAAGCCACTACCTGTGCCCTCCAACATTTTGGAACCATCCCTAAACACGTTAATTTGCTGAAGTTTTACTCTGTTGTTAAGCCAATCATCCAGTGAAGGAATCACAATTTTAAATCTACCATCAGTTACGTTATAAGGAATTTCATAATCCGTCCTTATGCTCCGTTCAGAACTACCAATAATCTTCGTATGTCGAACCTGTCTGTTTTTCAGAGATCCCGTTTGGAATAGTCCATATAGAGCAGTGGTGCCCAAAAACAGAAACGATAATATAGTGGTAATTTTTAACAAATATGAGAGTGTATTAGAACTATTGCTTTGAAAGAAATCATAACAACAATAAATATTATTTGCGTAGTTTTTTTTATCAAACAAAGCGACATCGACCTGCTTCTTTGAATGATGGCAAACAACTAAGGAGTTTTTTTTGTTTTTTACGCTCTCTGTTGTTAGTTTCGTTGTCGTTAGAAGTATTTTCAAAGCTTCAGTTGATGTCGTGTTCATAGACCCTGTAAGACTCAACAACGCAATCCTATTTACGCGTTTGATTGAGTCAGCATGAGTCCTATATTCAATAACAGGCCACCAAACATGACCGCCATAAGACAGCACTGTAAATATCCAACACTCAGAAAATTATGTAAGTTACTACATGTAAGTTGTTTATATATTTTACAGTAGTTAGTTGTTTTCAACTACAAAGTCAGTTGTTTTTGTTTGAAAAATATCAAACAACTATTTCTGTTAGTTATTTTAAATACTTTTTTTGAACAACTAACAAAAAAGTACTGTGCTGTAGTAACAGTAATTTAAAGTAGTTAATTTTATTTTTTTTTATCTCTGAAAAAATTTTTAAGTATTTTTTCAAAAAATAAAAATAAATTTTCGTTTTTTTATTTTTCACAACTTTTTTAAAAAAAAGAACGGAAAAAATTTGGTCTTCAATTTTTTTCTGAAAAATTTTTTGAAAAAAAAATTATATATTGATTATTTTATTTTTACTACATTTAGTTGTTTTGACTACAAATGTTAGTAGTTTTTACTACATAAGTCAGTTGTTTTTTGTCAGTTAAAATAACTGACATTGTTAGTTGATTTAACTGAAAAAGTAGTTGACCCCAAAACAACTTACAAAGTAGTTATTTTAACTGACATTTTCAGTTGATTTTACTAACATAATTTTTTGAGTGAATGAAAGAGCTTGGGTTTCAGACCCCATTTCTTTCCGACTAATCTCTGACAAGAGTATAGTGCAGCGTAAGCCTTCCTTATCCGTTCTTTTAGATTTGCCGTCCAAGTAAGTTTTTTGTCTAGTATTACCCCCAAGAATTCCTAAAGTTCCAAGCTTACGCCGTTCAGTTTCGGTAGGTTGAAACTGGGTATCAATCTTTTCCCTGTGAATAAAACCATTTCCGTCTTCCCTGGATTTATCTTCAATCCACACGACTCCTCCCAAAAAGAAAGCATATTTTAAGAGCTTTCAATTCTTTCAGAGATTGTGCTCAGACAGAATCAGTAAATCACCTGCATAGGCCACCACGGTTATGCCGTTTTTGTCCAGTTTCCGTAGAATATCATCAACAACAAGAAGCCACAATAGAGGAGATATAATACCCCCTGCGGAGTGCCGCTAGTTGCTACAGCATGGATAATAGTATTTCCTAATTCCGATGTGATCTTTCTATGAGTTAGCATTTTCATTAGCCACCTTACAATTGACGTTTCAATTCCAGTTCTAATCAACGCGGCAAGAATAGCCTCCGATTTGACATTGTTGAAGGCACCTTCAATATCTAATGGCGTTTTCTTTTCTGGAAAAAAATGTTGCACTTTCTGCACTTTTTTTTCTTTAATGACTCTTTGTGCACAGTTATGTACAATAAATATAGACGTATTTGGTACCAAAAGAAAGGTATTTATAAGGACTACAAAATGCTATATCAAGCATTTGAAAACAATACACAGTTTTTGAGCAGATCCGATAAATGTAAAAATTTATGGGTTTTTGAAATTTTTTTCAATAAAATAAGCGTGTTTCGACATTTTATTATGAACAGTTAGATAGAACTCGAAAACCTTTCCTTTAGTATCAAATATGTCTATACTTACTGTTTATTACTGTCCACAAGGAGTCATTAAAGAAAAAAAAGTGCAGAAAGTGCAACATTTTTTCCAGAAAAGAAAACGCCATAAGTATACTCCTAGTGTATAGTCCTTAAAAGAGAGGGATCTTTCGATGTTTTGAACAGCGACATGAAGTGCTGAATCTACGGATTTACCGGATAAGGCATGCTGACTTCCCTAAATGCTCGTAGGGCATATATTCATCCTGATATATTCGTCCAAAATTCTTTCTAATGTCTTCAGCATGAATGAAGAGTGACTTATTAGTAGTGTCCGACCGAACGTTCGGGTTCGGTTACGGAGTTCGGTGAAAAGTGACGTTCGGCCACTGTTCGGTGTTCGGCCATTTTGGCCGAACTTTACTGAACACCGAACTTTTGTATGTATTGCATTTTATCGTCTTAAAATTAAGCCATATTACCAGTGCAACTACTTTACACCTCGATTCGGGCTATTGTTAAAAAATATATAATTTTTTTTTACAAAAAAATCCACTTGAGCTATATTTTTCCACTTTTTTAAAGTACGCAAAAGTACAAAAAAAAAAATATTTTTTAACTGTAAAATAGTACAACTAATAAAAAAACACTTTTTTTAGTTGTTTTTTTCATAATTATTCATAAAAACAACTTTTTTTAAATAAAAAAAAGTTCGGTTACGGGTTCGGCCGAACTTTGCAAAATTGACCGAAGTTCGGTTACGGATTCGGTCTGAAAAAGTGCGTTCGGTCGGACACTACTTATTAGCCTAAAGTCTTTCGCAGTGCAGTGCTGAATTTTTCCTACCTTTGGAATAAAAGCTACCTTAATATTACGCCAAGAAGTTGGGACGTAAGATTGCCTCAAACAGAACCTAAATATGTGTAATATGGTATTTACACCAACGAAAACAACTTGTTTTTGAATATTTTTTTGGTTTTTGGCAAAAACTATGTAGTTTTTCCATACAATTTAAAAACTGCGTTGCCAACCAAAACTAAACAAAAACTAGATTTTTGGCTGTGTTCACTACTAGCTAATCATTCTGTGTGAATATTTTTTTCAATTTTGTTTTGCTTAACTCGAATGTCAAAAATAAAATATTTGTTTTTTGTAAAATTATTATTCCAATCTGTTAAAAAAGTTAATAAATATGTCATTAAACTTTTTTATTAACGTGTGGCTATTGTTATTTTGTGTTTTTTAGTGAATTTATAAAATAATTAATTTGATTTGACAACCAAAAACTCTATTTATTCGGTATAAACGGTTTGGTTTTCAAAAATCAATTTTGGTTAAAAACAAGTTAGTTTTTGTTTGGTCTAAACATAGTATAACAGGGAATCCCCTATGATATCAATTTATATATCAAATTATCCATTGTAATTATATCAGCCATTTCCGGAGAATAACTAGACTCTATCGAAGTAGGAGGCTAACTTTCTTGCTGCGTAAAGGAGCACCCCGGAAAATGAGTTTTAAACAGTTATTCAAGAAGTGTACCTTCTGTAGATTCTGTCCAGTTTACCACACGGTGTACGAATATTACCTATAAAGTTATCCTGTTTTGAAAGCATCTTCCTTAGTCTTGAGATATCCTTTGTATTAACCAGTTCCTCGATGACATTTACATAATTTTCGCTTTTCTCATTTCTTTCTTATAAGCTCAAAAAAATTGCAATAATCTAAAAAATTGCAAAAAGAATTTCCTAACTTTTTTTCATTCATCAATTTTAACGAAATTGATGGGACTTACAAGGGAAGTCTCCCTAGTGTCACCCGCGGATCTTTATGGAATTGGTTTTATTTTGTAGATCAGAAAAAATAAAGGGACACGTATTTTTTTTTAGCGGCCCAAATTCATATTTAGGGGAAAAAAGGAGGGGGGGGAAGACAAGGCCATTTTTCAGTTTTTTTCGTTTATCTCCTATATTATGCAAAGAAACCTAGTCATGTTACATACCAAATGAAAGGTCTTTGGAAAACCTATCTATGTGTGCTAAGAACGTGTCCAAACATGCACAACTTTTTGTCATATTGAGTAAAATACCAAAATTTTAGAACATTTTTGTTAATAAGTCGAAAAATATTAACTTCTTTGACCCGCTGTTAGCACCACGAGATAGGTATTTTTAATACCTTTAATCTGATACCCCACATGCCTATATTAATTTTGTTTAAATAGGCGTAAAGCCTAAAAAACTGAAAAAGGTCAATTTCCCCCCATACAAATCGACCCCCCCTAAAAATGAGTTTGGGCCGCTAAAAAAAAATACGTGTCGAATTAATTTTCGTTCTTAACAACATATCCAAATTTCATGAAGATCGGAGGGTGACACCAGGGAGACTTCCCTTGTTAGAAAGATTTAAAGATATTTTTCGAGACTTAGAAACTTTTGATATGTCCTTTTGTCTCCGATATGGGGTATGTAGATAAGTACGTTTGTAAAATGGCTGCTATTACTCAAAAAATAAGAACGATTTTTGATTTTGGAATATTTCAAAATCTATTAAGGACATCAAAAAATGCACATTTGAAGACAGCATAAACAATCAGGGTATTCACTTCAGAATTTTTTGACCCTTGCAACAGTGCAATATTGCAACTTTTTTTTTAAAAAAATTTTTAATAAAATTTTTATTTTTCTATTACCTTTTATATGATGCGTAGTTGCAAGAAAAGATTTGTAATTTATTTTAATATAAACACAATTGCTTTTATTCACAAAGAAACAAGCAAAAAAAGTTGCAATTTTGACATTGCGCAATTTTGCAAGACTAAAATTTCTGACGTGAATTCCATTAATATTATTTGAGACAACTATTTAAATTAGAATTCTTTCAAAACTGCCGTTTTCGTTATTAAGGCCCATTAACAATACAACATAAAACATGGAATTAGGTTAAGTATTAAACAATTTAATTTTTTTTTAAATAAAAAATAAATATACCACAAATATTTTTAACAACAATTGCAGACTAAAAATATCTGCAGGTAATTTTTTGTATTGTGCCCTATGAAAACTATTTCCAAAAATTTTTAAGTTTAATTGTTAAAAAAAAAATTAATATCGTTTTCTTTAGTTCGAAAAACTAGAGTGTAACTAAAAGAAAAAATAAAAAATGATAATATAAATAATATTTAACTAAAAAAATAAAACAAAAATGTATTGTGGATGTTTTTTTTTAACTTAATCGTTCATTTTCAATTATTATTTTTTTTGTTTTGTTTTATACACTTAAAAAATACATAAATAAAATAATATAAATAATTTGCAAACTACATGCAAATAACAGTAAAACTATTTAGCCAAGTGTTTGTGTAAAATACAAGCGATAAAATTATCGCAAAAACACTTTTTTGGTTAAAAGCATTTTTAATGAATTTTTACTCCAAAACGCAAAAATTTTTGTGTCCGGTGCCATTTTTTTGAAAATAAGAAAAGTTTTAATTTTTTTTTTGTTTTAAAGCCAATTCCGAAAAAGAACTTTCAAAATTTTGTCTGAAACATTTGATTTTTTTTTTTAGTTATTGTTAAAAAATCAATATATGCCCTATTGTCTCCGGCCACGGGAAAAGTATTTTTGAGGCAGTTTAGTATGCATTTTTGAGACAGTGATAAGTATTTTAGTGGTATGTCATCCCGTTTTCACAAGTCATGGGATAGGTGATTTCAGATCGACTGACACCATTTTCCTGCAGGGTAAAGGTTGATTTAAACCCGGCAAATCGTATCACAAATACTGCGAAATAGTCGATAAGGTGGTCAAAGGTAGCTAACATGTAAACTGCCCTTAAGGAATTAAAAAATTTAATGGAGAATTAAATTTTAAACAAAAACTTGTCTAAGAAACTTGGTTAACTTACAATAAAAAAGCACTAATTAGAAAAATAATAAATAGTTGACTTATAGTTGACTTCTTATGTAAAAATACTTTGTGAGAAGTATTTTAAACAAAAATTTGGCTAAATAGTAATAATATTTTTTACGTGTGTAGTTGTAAACTTACAAGAAAAAAACTCTAATTGTCTACAAATGAAAAATACGTTAAACATGAGAAAATTTTACAAAATTGCTGCATTTTTTTTTTTACCAATTGAAAAACAAATTTTTAAATTGTTTCTTCTACATGCTGTGTTTGTTCTAGATGGATTTTTTTATGGCCAGAGCTTTAAATAAAATTAATATTAAGTTTAAAATTTCTTTAAAGATTTTGTAGGCTTAAGTTTAAATAAAAAAACAAAAATGTTCAGGCCTATTCACAGTTACCACCAGCTATGAATGTCATAAGCAAATTCTTATGATTGAACACACATAATAACAATATTTTTCTATACGAACCAACAATGAAATTAGAAAATTTTAAATTTTATTTGTCAATTTTATGATCGTCTCGTTAGCAGGTCTTAAAAAAAAATAAAATTTTTCAATTTTTTTGTTAGTTTGTATAGAAAAATATTGATATTTTGATTGGCTTATGACAGTCATAGGCAGTCATAACTGTGAAAAGGCCAGTATAGATTCAATTACTCTTGATTTTATGATTAACATTTTTACTGAAATTCAATTTCAGTTGTTAATATCTTAATTGATTTAATATCAAAGCTCCGGAGTACAAAAAAAAATAAATAAATTATAAATTATTCAAAAACAAGTTCACACACACTTGTAGTGTCGATTGTTTTACATTTGAAATACTATCATTCATTATTATTTTCATTGTTGACATCAACAATAAATAGTAATAATAACGATGATATACAATACATACATACGTAAATAATAATAATAATTAGTAGTATAAGATTATTATAATTATTATTAAATTTTGTTGTGGCTGTGGTTGTGGCTGTTATGGTGCATATATGAGAACTTGTCTTATATACGTTGTCCTTTGAGCATTTTTTCAAATTATGCTGCTTCTAGACACGTAAGATCTCACATGCTTTATTATAGCAAATTGCAATCCAATCGGGTTGTGTTGCACCCCATTGAATTTGATTGACTTCACCTTCGGCGGCTGTATAGGCTAAAATTGGATCCTCGATTGCACGTGGCATTTGCTGTATATCCCAGATCAGTGCTTGGTGATCATCACCGGCAGTGCATATATGACAGGAACTGAAAAGTTAATAAAACATAATATATTAAATTTGAAAAAATTTAAAAATTTTTAAGAATTCTTATGAAACTATGGCCTCTGTTCCAAAAAAGTAATTCACAAAAATAAAAATGTGAAAATTAAAATTTCTGAATTTTTTTGGTGTTCTAGATTTCACTACCGAATATTTTTATTCGTTTTGTTTCACATAAAAAAATGTTGGTGAAAGTAAAACGAATGTACTAGTTTCGTTATAATTTTAAGCTTTAAGTTATTCGATTTAAATTTTGAATGAATACTCGAAAAATAGAACACTGGATTCGATTTCAGGTAATTCGGAAATATTCTTGTGAATTGAAAAGTTGTGAAAGACAGAACAGAGGCCTATATATATATTTTTTATCCTACACTACCCTGTGGAACAGGATGCATTTAATAAGTTTTGTTAATAATTGTAAGTATCTGAGATATTGGACCCAGCCCACCCTTATGCTTGACCAACCCGTAATATTTCGCTTATTTACTAGAATTGTGCAATACTCAAAAACCATAATTTTTAAGTTAATGATACAGAATTATTTTTTATATTATGCTTTATATTGTGTCAAAAATTCGTATTAATATCTTTACAAATCACCGTTTGAAAATGGAACACGCCATTATTACATTTTCTATGTACTGGATATTTTCAATGAAAACCCAGTTTCAATTGTAAACTTTAAACGCAAAATCAAATATTTTAAGCTATGACACTATACTAGTAAAGGAGCGATATGACAAAATTATTTCCAAAAATTTTGTAAAATATCCCACTGTGCACCGGATATAGCAAATTTTGGCATGAGAAATTTTTCCGATTCTAAAAATTACTACGGTAATAGCAAAACTTCTATTTTTGAAAACAAAAATTGAAAAAAAAAAATAAAATTCTTAAAAATTGTTCCCAAAAGTCTTGGAAGTTGTAAAGCATTTTTCGAAAAGTAAAAGTCCAAGATTCTGAAACAATTTTTTTATAGAAAAAATAACTGATTTTAAGACGTTTCATTAAGAAGTCTCTCTGATTTTAAAAATTTTGTGAGACATTTACTTGTGACATTTTTCAATAGAAAAACTCAGGGGGCTAATCACGTAAAACGAAAACGATTGACGATGCATAAACGACGTCAAATTACATATCGGTTTGAAGGGAAATTTGAAAGTTTTCTTTATTATTTTATTAAAGAGTGTTGAGGTATTTATCAACTCTGATTGTGAGTTGTATTTATCAACTCTGATTGTGAGTTGTATTTATCAACTCTGAGTTGTTTTTCTATTGAAAAATTTTTTCCTTAGAAAAATTCTCAGATTATGAAGCATTTTTTTACAGAAAAGTCTGGCTGACATTCCGAAACGTTCTTCCTACACCAAATTTTCAGATTCTAAAGAAACATAATTTTATAGAAAAATTTTCCCTTAATGCTTTTTAACATATTTTGTAGTAATTATCTAGATTCCGAGACATTTTTCCTATTGAAAATAGTTTTCCGAAACAGTTTTTCTGTAGCAAATGCATCATTTTCTGAGACATTTGCATTTACGAACTTAAGTCTATGACCATAAGACATATTCGTGCTTACAGGGGAGGATTCAGATTTTTGGTTTGGGTGGAACATTTTTTTTATAGATTTTTTTCTTATGGGACCGATTTGCATTATTATTGATACTCTTTATACCCTACACCACACTGTGGTACAGGGTATAATGAGTTTGTGCTGATGTTTGTAACTACCCGAAATATTGGTCCTAGACCCACCTTTAAGTATACCGATCGACTCAGAACCACTTTTTGAGTCGATTTGGCGATGTCCGTCCGTCCGTCCGTCTGTCCGTCTGCCCATGTAAACGGTGTAAACACGATACAGGTCGCAATTTTTAATCAATTGACTTGCAATTTGAAACTTTAGCCTCTCTTCGGCCAAGGACGAAGCCTATTGAAATTGGAATAAATCGGTCCATATTTAGACCTAGCCCCCATACAAAGGTCCTCTTTAGTTTTGGGTCAAATGGCTCTAATAACCGTATTATAATAGGCATCTTTTCGAAATTGGGCAAGTAAACTTGTTTTGTCTCTACAAATCTCCATTCCGAATTTTAACGAAATCGGACTAGTTCTTCTTGTAGCCCCCATACAAACCACCTTCCCGATTTTCACATAAATCTCTCAAATTTCATGAAAATAGAAAATATTTAATTAAAATTTTGTTTGTGTATGTTAAACGCGTACTTTTATAACCTTATAAAATCTGATTATCATCGGACCAGTTTTGGACTTAGACCCCATGAAAAAATTTCGCCCGATATTCAGTTAAACCGGTTTATTGTCAACAAATAGAAGCCTATTTCACTCAAATTTGATTTGTGAGTGTTTGATTTGACAAAATATAGATCTAATCGGTCCATGGGACCCATATTCAGGAACCCATTTTCCGGGAAACTCTGCTGTAGGGTATTATATGGTCGGTCTTGACCGACTATAATTTTCTTACTTGTTTTTATAGCTCTTGTTTTCAAGATTTAAATTCCTTTAAATTAAATTTTTATTTAAAAATTTCTTAATTACGAGTCGTTTTCTATAGAAACATTTCCTGATTAAAAAAAAAATAAAATTAGAAAATGTCTCAGAAATTCTTGATAAAATTCTGAGACAATTTTTTACAGACAAATAGAAAAAATCGCAGCTTCTGAGACATTTTTCTCATGGAAATAGTGTCAGATTCAAACAGACGTATTCAAAATGAAATTCTAGATACTTTTTAAGTATTTCTTATTCAAACACACATTTTTTAAACTATGAATATACGCTGAATAACTCTTGTCTAACTGGCGCCTAGAGTTGTCAACTATTCGGCATATTGCAAAAACCGGTTTTCGAATAGTTAAAAAAACCGTCGTTTTTTAAAAACCGGTTTTCGGTTTTTTTATTTGAAAACCGGCTCGAATAACCGGTTTTTTCGTTTTTTTTATTAAAAACATTTAAAAAAAATAAAAAAAAGGTTTTTTTTTGTTTTTAACAAAAAAAGAGGAAAAAATAATTGTACACAATAGCAGTTTGCTGTTTTCCAAAAAGCAAACAAAACCAAGTAAAAAAAATTATAGTCCGTCATGACCGACCATAAGATACCCTACACCAGTGTTTTCCGGAAAATGGTTCCCAAGTCCAAACATGGACCGATTTGATTTATCTTTCGTTAGATCTTTAATTTGTGTAGAAAACACACACAAACAAAATTTGGTTGAAATTTACATTTTTTGTTGCCAATTGACCGATTTTACTAAATATCGGGCGAAATTTTTATATGAGGTCTGAGTCTAAAATGGTCCAATTATATTCAGAATCGATAAGGCCACCAAGTGCATGTCTAACACCTACAAACAAAATTTTAATCAAATATTTCCTATTTTCATGAATTTTGAGAGATTTATGTGAATATCGGGAGGGTGGTTTGTATGGAGACTACAAGAAGAACAGGTCTGATTCCTTAAAATTTGGACCGATGATTTGTGAATACAAAATATGTTTACCTGCCAAGTTTCGAAACGGTACCTATTATAATACGGTTATTAGAGTCATTTCAGCCAAATTATAAAGGGACGTTTGTATGGGGGCTAGGTCTAAACATGGACCGATGTTTTCCAGTTTCAATAGGCTTCGTCCTTGGTCCAAAGGAAGCTTAAGTTTCAAATTTCATAGAAATCGATTGATTATTGCGACCTATATCGTGCTTACAATGTTTAAATAAACAGACGGACGGACGGACATCACAAAATCGTCTCAGAAAGCGATTCTGAGTTGATCGGTATACTTGAAGGTAATCCTTGGACTAACCTTTTTAAGTTTTTGTCATTCACTATTTTGTAAAATGCATTCACTATGCATTTTACAAAATTTGTAACAAATGATGACAAACAAATTAAGTACATACATATTATATATTCGAAAATGTCGAATAATTCGACACAAAAAACCCGGTTTTTCGAATAACTTTAAAAAAACCGGTTTTAGAAAACCGTGTTGAAAAAACCGGAAAAAAGCGAAAAACCCGGTTTTTCGAATAATTCGGAAACCGGTTTTGACAACTCTACTGGCGCCAGTTTGATTTTGTGAAATGTCAAAATAAAATTAAAAGCCAAAGAGTTTAAATTATTTTAAAACTTCCGTTTTTCTCAAAAACAATTTCTACAACTTGCTTTCTTAATTAAAGTAATTGTTAGTAAAAAATAAAGATAGTTTTTGTGGTTTTTCATTGAATTTTTTTGTTTTTTTATGCGATTTACTAAAACAGGGATGGTCAATTTTTTGTTAGGCAGACTAAACTAAACTCATTTTGAATAGACTCTTGAACAAACAGTGAACAAGCCTTTAAAACATTTTAGTTACGAACTCATTGTTCAGTCTGAACCACAGTACAGACTAGTATGCAAACACTGATGCTAATTGCGTACTTTCCAATATGGTGGTATGGTTTTTAGTACATAATTATCATCGCTGCCTAGTGTAAGTGTGCCTGTACGTGTGAGCTTTTGTGTATGTATTTATGTTGTTTGTTTACGTTTTGTATAAAACGTCAAAAGTTACACCGTGTGCTGTCACTAATACTTACACACATCAAATGCACCTCTGTGAACCTACTACTCATGTACTGTGGTCTGAACAAACCGTGTCTAACATTTCATGTTGAATACGGTCGTAAGACTTTTCGTCTAAAGAAAAAATTTCATATTCAGAGTATTTTTTTTATATAAAAAAGGTGTCAGATTCTGATATACTTTGTCTATAAAAAAATTCGCAAATTTTTCCTATTCTCAGAAAATTTTTTTCCTTTAAAAAAAATCGATAATTTAAATTAGAATTCAAATTTTTTTTTTTAATTTTTAGAAAAAACTCTGATATTTGCTTTTATCTTTTTTTTTAATGTGGTCAGATATTTTTTATAAAAAAATTCTCAAATTTATACTATAGAAAAATTCTTAGATTTGAGCTTTAAACAAATTTTAACATTCCGAGAAATTTTTCCTGTAGAAAAATTTTGATATTCTTGTTTTATTTAAATTCAGTTTAGGTAAATACAAAAGGTATATGTTTATTGTAAAATGTTAGATCAACAACCTACCTGTGGGGCGCCCACGCAATACCGTTAACGCACGCTCTATGATTGCTCAGTCTTGCAACAGGTGTACAAGGAACACGAACATCTAATATAATAACTTCACATGAGTCCATAGCAACGGTGGCCAAATAATTTGGATCCTGTTTATTCCAGGCTAAACGTAATAAAGCTGTATGTGTAGGATCCTGTAATGGAATGTTAAAAAAATGCATTTTAATTATGAAAGTAACAGAAAGACTTTTAATATACCTCGTAAATAATCGTTGAATGTTCTAAATGTCTCAAATCAAACATTCGAACTGAACCATCTGCACCCACAGAAGCAAACATATCACGTCCACCACCAGCCCTCGAAAAGGCAATATCGTAAACCTCTTTATCGTGGGCTATCAATTGTGTTTTTACATGACCCGCAACATAAACACGCCCATGTGGTTGGCCTGTCTCAAGACCCCATATAGTGCATGTCGTATCGATCGATGAGGTCCCTACTAAATTTGGATCTACTTCATTCCAATCGAATGATGTTAAGGGTGCACAAAAATCGCTGTTTTTATTGTTGTTGAGAACACATTCCAAACGAGTATCTGGCTCACCAGCACGCCAAACACGTAAATAATCACCACTTGTGGCAAGTAGATCAGGATATATGCCCTTTGAATCCGGTATCCACATAATTTTTGTAGTTGGATATGGGTGATCAAAAGTGCTAAAAACAAGATGTTTATTTTTATTAGTTCCTCATTAATAAACATAAAATGGGTTGCATGGTGCACACAAGATTTACACGATCTGCATAATTATCACTTACCTTTTAGCACTAAATTCACTTGTGTCTTCATCCAGACTTATGATTTGAACTTTGTTATTGTATTCTTCTATGAAGCTGCCAAGAGCTAAACGAAATCGTTTATCTGGACGTACGCTCCAATTCATTGAGTACAACGGCCATGGTGCCAAGTATTTGTAGATTTCTTTCCGTTTTCCGGCGGTAGCTGACATAACTGAATGTACAAACAAATTTAATTGGCTTGCTTCATTATTTACAAAGACGAAATATATATGGGGCATTCCATGTCAAATCGGACATTTTGAATAATTTTTTTTTTTAGATTTTCCCAATTTGTTGACAGTTTTTAGTATCCTTCGAAAACTGTCAACAAATTGGGATAATCTAAAAAAAAATTATTCAAAGTGTCCGATTTGACATGGAATGCCCCATATGTATATATATTTTTTTTATCTAATTGTATCAGTTAATATAAATAAAAACTATTACTAATGTTATTCTATATAGGGACACAGCCAAAAATTAAAAAAATGATTAATTTTTATTGCATATCGTTAATTTTAAATTTTGGTCTCTGTAAAGATAGTTGAGCTTAGGCTCTAATTATAATTATGTATTGAGTAAATCCACATCAAGATAGCAAAAAAAATGAATTTTTGACGTCAATCAACCCAAATTTCATGAAATTCTGTACATATGTTGCGACTTACTCGACTTATACTCAAACAAAATTTAAGACTTTTAACTTCCGTAGTTTTGAAAATATGACGTTTCAAAAGTCAAGAAAATGTTTTAAAGGGTAAATTATAAATATTTATATCTTGAAAAGTATTTGAGCTATATCACTCCCAGATAGCTTTTTTTAAAGGCAAAACCATCACCTATAATATATCATTTTGCAAAAAATTTTATTTTGGGATCCTTTTTGTGTTTCTGCACAATTCGCGATTTGCAAAATTATATCAAAAAAGCGAAATTTTGAAAAATCTGAAAAAAGTATATGTTAAAGGTTTAAGTCTTAGCTACAAGCTCTAAAAATTTCACGTTGGTGAACGTATTAAGTCCGGAGATATTAATAAAAATGTGTTGCCAACTAGGATTTTTTTTTTTCAAATCCGATGAATATTTAATTATTATTTTTGAATATTTTTGCAAATACATAAAACAAAACGGTGAAAAAAGTAATGTTGATGGTACACACGAGTACTACAGGAATACAATGTAACATAACTTTTTATCGATTACACTACTTAACAAAAGTCAACTTTTTTTTGCAGAGGCTTCTAGAACACATTTATGAAAGTATTTGGCCTACACTAATTTTTCATCAAAAACATTTTATTTATTTTATTTACAGACTAAACCCTCAAACCCAAGAAATAAAGGTAATACTAAATGTTTCACACTGACATACCTCATATTATTTGTTCATTTAATATTTTTGTAAGCTTCAGCTACAAAAACTAAATGGGCAAATCTTGAGAACGCGATTATATAAAAATGACAAAGGATTCGCGTTTAATGTAAAATGTATTTTAAACAATGAAAATTACAAAAATAAAAATATTGGGGAAAAAAGTATATGCAAATAATATTTGCAAATTTTACTCAAAATATGAATTTTTTTGGAAATATTTTCGGATAAACTCAATTAATTTTGAAATAACTTGAATTTTTAATAATTTTTTAAATATAAAAAGCCATTCGTTGGTTTTTATGGGCACGGACCGCAAAAAAGGTTTTATCTCGAAAAGGCGATTTGATAAAAACTTGTATGATGACAGATTCGTGTTAAAGAGGTCAAAATACTTTAGGAAATGTAGTAGTGTATTTGATAAATATCCATGTTATATTGTATCTATGTGTAGTACCCGTCTATACCATTAACTTTACTTCTTTCACCGTTTTATTATATGTATTTCCAGAAATATTTAAAAATAAAAATTAAATATTCATCAGATTTGATAAAAATTTCCTACTTGGCAACACATTTTTATTCATATCTCTGGTCTTAATACGTTCACCAACCCGAAATTTTTACAGCTTGTAGTTAAGATATCAGCCATTAACATATATTTTTTTCAGATTTTTGAAAATGTCGCTTTTTCAGATATATTTTCGCGAATCGCAAATTTTGCAAAAATAAAAAAAATAACCAAAATAAAAATTTTTGCAAAACGTCATTTGAAAGGTCATGGTTTTTCTTTTTAAACAAGCTATCAGGGAGTAATATAGCTTAAATACTTTTGAAGAGACAAATGTTTTTATTTCATCCTTTAAAAGATTTTCTAGACTTTTGACACGTCATATTTCTGGAACCACGGAAGTTAAAGGTCTTAAATTTTGTCTGAGTATAAGTCTTATAAGTCCCAACATATACACAAAGTTTCATCAAATTCGGAGACATTGAAGGAAATCAGGGGTTCATGTTGATAAATTTGAACTCAGTATTTTCTTTAAAAATAGTCGATTGATAATAATCAGGTTTAGCTTTTCCTTTAAAGAGCTGCCTTTAAATAATAGGTGTGTTCCAGAACGTTACCGCGGGTGCCCGCGGGTACCCAAACCAGCCCGAAAAGCGTTCCCGTACGCAAAAATTGGGTAAATGAGAGAGTTTTTGAGAGAATAAATTACTTTCTCATTTTACCGAACTTACCCGCACTTTTTTTTGGGGTAAATTGGTAACAGTCAGTTGTTAAAAAAACAGCTGATTTTTTTGTGAAGCTAAATTGGAAATTTAAATAAAATAAAGAACTAAACCAAGGAAATGTGTTTTTTCAATACAAAAAAAGATAATTTGTTATTAAAATAAACTTTTACAATTTGTTTTCTTGTTTAAAGTAATTTTTCTTACGAAAATATTTTAGCGTTATTGGTTTGTTTACATTTTCTATTATTTTGGGCTTGAAATGTGGTTTTTAGCGTTCCCGTACTTTTGTGCATTTTTGTGGTATCGTGAGAGGTTTTTTGATTTTCTCTCATTTTACCGAACTTTACCCGGAAAGTTCTGGAACACACCTAATATATGCTGTTACATTAGGCGTATTTTGTTGGCATAATTATCAATGTTCTACCAAAAAAAGTTCAAGTCAGTGTTAACGCACAAAATTTTAGAAGTTAAATATTAACTTTCATACATTGTGAATGATTGGTATTAAAAAAAAGGTAAATGTTTTTGTGTTTCTTTCACGCTAAATTGCATTTAATAAATCAAATTTATTAATATTTGATCGAAAATGTGTAATATTAAAAAACTATTCCAAACGATGCTAAATTAAATTGAGAAATTTTTGGAAGTTAACGTGTCGTTTTTTTCGTTTTGACGCATGCTAACAATCAAAGTTTGCCAACAAAAAAGGCCTATTATTAGTTTGAGTGTCTCGGCTTATCGGGGATTTAGGGGTTCAAAAAAATGGTTCGAAAATATGGTTTATTAGATTTTCAGCCATCTCTTCTTTAGAAACTATATGATGTTTTTATATGAAAACAACGGTATTTTAATACAAATTTTTGTAAGTAGAAATTAGTAACCGATTATGGCCAATAGGCTAGGTTATAGCAAATGAAATAAATAAATAGTAAATACTAATCTATACTAGGCGTATTTTGTTGGCATAATTATCAGTGTTCTACCATACAAAGTTCGCATTAGTGTTAACGCTTAAAATTTTAGAAGTTAAAAATTAACTTGCAAACATTGTGAATGATTCTCTTATTGTTAATGGCTCTCTTTGGTATTAATGAAAAAGATAAATGTTTTTGTGTTGCTTTAAAGCTTCATTGCATTTAATTTATTAATTTTATCAATATTTCATCGGAAATGTGTATTATTTTACAAAACTATTTCAAACGACGCTAAATTAAATTGAGAAATTTATGGAAGTTAACGTTTCGTTTTTTTTTCGTTTTGATGCATGTTAACAATCTATGGTTGCCAACAAAAAAGGCCTACTATAAATACTAAATACTATCTAACATTGTAAAAAATTCGGCTACGTAAAATATTATTTTTTTCCGGAAACTGTGTAAATTTTGGTGGTATTTATGTTAAGACATAGACCAACGATATGCATATAAATGCAAAATAATCTTTACTTAATTTAAATCAACACATATTTTTGCTCTAGACGGTCCATATTGTTTCATAAAGGTACAACGAAATTGTTAAACACTGATATAAGGGTGCCCGTGTAAAAAAATAATTATATCAAAACATATCTCCTTTGATAAAAACATATATGGATCATATCTAAATTGATATAATCAGATATACTCCATATATATTCATATCTGCTTCAGATATGGTTTGATCCGTAAATTGAGTCTATCTAGCATATATGGCATATATGATCAGACATTTGCAGATATGTTAAAATATGTAAAATTGTCAGATAGACTCAATTTACGTATCAAAACATATCTGAAGCAGATATGAATATATATGGAGTAGATCTGATTACATCTATTTATATATAATCCATAATTTATCAAAGGAGATATGTTTTGATATAATTATTTTCTTACACGGGTGATAAACCAAGACACCCAACCTTAAAATCGTCGCTTTTATATATATTTTAAATTTCAGGCAAATCGGTTCATAACGGTTGGAATACTTTCTTTGTCAGTGGTATAGTGTTTAACACCTTTAAGAGCATTTCTGACATACTTGGGACCTGGCATTACTTTTGTATGAAAAAACAATGCCAATGCCTGCTATTTCATTGGCATTTTACATGAAAAAAACTAATGCCTCAATGCTTAGGTCCCATGTATGATTTCTGATAAAACAACTTAATTTTTGTCGGTTAAAGGTTCTACACCAAAGTACCCAACCAACGGTCTGCTGATACAGATTTTGTAATTTCTAACACCAACCGAAGGAAAGTTACGCAAAAAACTTTAAACCAGACTTGGTCCAACATATTTTAGCAAACGATATGTACATATCGTTACCTAAAAATACGAATTTCGTATGTAATTTTTTTCGACAAAAATGTTCGGTGGCAAACCCGCTAATAACTGCCTTTTGATTATAATTACAGAAAATTTTACATAAGCTGATGAAAATAGAATACTCAGACTATATTCAATCCAAAACTGGATAGAATCCATGTGGCCATTTTAAAGATATTTGATATTCAAACCCGTTTTCTGAAATTTCTGTTTTGCTACATACGACATTCGTGTCTTAAGGTGGCGATATTTGTAATTATTTAATTTGTTTACGAAAAATTAATAGTTTAATTTAAATTCGACAATATATCTATTATTTAAGTAGATAATGCAAAAATATTCTACGTGGATGCAAAATAAGAACGGGATATTGACAGCTAAGAAAAAAAAAACAAATCAACGGTCAATGGCACTACTTGAGTTGTAAGTATGTGTGAAACAATAATAACGAACGAAAACAAATGTTTTTCTTATTCATGTTCATACATAGATTGCATTACATACTAAACAATAATAAAAAAATACAAAACCAATACATTCTGCGCAATGCCCTCGCACAGCACCTATTCTTCCTGCCCTCCCACAAATCATCATTAAACATTAAAAAAGTAAACGACTTTTTATTGTTTCTTAATTTTTTAGGTGCAAAGACAAAAATCAAATAATTTTTAAACTTACCTACAACTTAGGGATGCTTATCTTAAGATGCAAATAAAGGAAATGTCGTTGGTTTGAACGTTGATAATGGTATCACTTTAAGTGAATAAATTGTGTATCACCCGGTCGGTTATTCTATGATGAACCTATAATTTATGTATAGGCGAATCTTTTCCAATCTTTTGTAAAAGACAAAACTTGAGACACACAACTGCAACTGTGGTATTCCAATCACAACAAACGGCTTCCAAATGAATTTGATGATGTTAAGACTTTTATAAGCAGGAAAAAATCTTTTGTCGTTTTCGATATATATATAAAATAAAAAAAAAAATCCTTTTATTCCAAAGTAAAAAAGTGGAAAATGTCTCAAATCATTTTCGCCGCTAGTCTGCTTTATTTGGTCTTGTCGGTGGACGCAGGTAGTATGTAGAGAGTGGGGGTGCACTTAATGCCGAACACGAAATTGTTCACATGAATTTATGAATGTGACACAAAAACTTGCACTTTTTTTTAAATACCAAATAACACATCACAATTTTTAAGGTTTATTTATGGTTTTTTTGTATTTTAAAAAATTTTCTGCATTGATTTTACTATTAAAAAAAATATTTTTCTAATCCAGACAATGCAAGGCGAAAATGTATATAACAACGCGTATTTTTTTGAGCAGCGTTGTATAAATTTGTACTCATTTTTGACAATCCATTTTAAGATCTGGCAACCATTTTTAGTACAAAGATTATCATTTCGTTTGTTTATTTTTGGTATGACCCAAAGACCATTTTTGGGAAAATGGAGTTAGGAATCAATTGTATATGATTAATATGTCCTTTTTCCAAATCCGTAATCTATTTTTTTATATATCGTATAAATTAGAAGATATCCAGCCCTAACTTTGCTTCATATCCCCAATATTAACATTGTTTTATAATTGGTTTGCTGCATACACCAATTTTCTGCACATGCAGCAAATTTTACACCTAAAAGTTAAAATATTTTTCTCTACTTTTGTTTTGATGCATATAACGTTGAAAGGGTGCATATCAAAACAAACTAAAAATTGACAATTGGTTATTGGTGTGACCCATAAACCATTTGCCAAATGGAATTAGGACTCAATTGTTTATGATTGTTATGCACTTTATTTTCATCCGGAATGAATTTTTCGTAAGAATTAAAAGATATCCAGCCCCAACTTTGCTAATTATAGCCAAAATTAAAGATAATTTAACAAGGTAAACCCAGGTTGACTTTGACCCACGTGAAAGAAAATTAAATGTTTTTAAGAAAATATTCATTTAAACGGGATATGGAGCAAAACGCGACCAAGCCTTTTTTGTTAAAATCATAATAACTTTTGATATCTTGTGCAAAAACGTATAAAAATTTATATTTTTTCTTAAAACATTTTAAGCAATCGATACCAAAAGTAAAAAAAAAATCTATCGTGTAGATTTTTAATAAAGTTGATGAGAAGTTTCTTTTTCGTTTTTCTAAAAACAAAGTAAATGGTCTTTGGGTCATACCAAAAATAAGCAAACGATTTAAAAAATTCGTACTAAAACAGTGGTGGAAAGTTGTGGTCCAAAATTATAGTGCTTTTGCCTCATGTACCGCGGTTTAAGCACAATTCAGCAGCAATCTGCAGACAACAGAAATAAAAAAGTACAGTAAGTGCAGCAGAGCTTCGAAGGATTTCATTCCTTAATTCGATTTGTCATTCTGAGTGAAAATTTAGTGATTGCATTCCCCAATCACATTTTAGCGAATTGAATGAATTCACTTTAGACTCATTCGATTTAT
This sequence comes from Pegoplata infirma, assembly GCA_963921195.1. Classification (NCBI taxonomy): domain Eukaryota; kingdom Metazoa; phylum Arthropoda; class Insecta; order Diptera; family Anthomyiidae; genus Pegoplata; species Pegoplata infirma. The sequence goes on from OY992540.1 coordinate 185,091,575, forward strand.
AAATATCGAATGCATTCGTTTTATTTTTCATTCGACTTTCAAAAATCGAATTCATTCGATTTTTTTTCATTCGACTTATAAAAATCGAATGCATTCACTTGCGAATGCAATCGATTTTCTTTTCATTCAATTTGAAAAATCGAATGGCTTATTCATTCATTGCATAAAAAACTTAAAAAAACTAACCAAGATAGAGCAAAACGGAGCCAATTGTTTGTCCATAGTATCGCTAACACTCTTCACATTTTTTTGTCGTATAGGCAGTTAATATGTGCATTTTCAAAATTTTCGGGAACACAAATTTTTTTGGATTCAAAATTAGATCCCATTAGGGTCATCGTATGTACAAAGAGTAGGCGATACTATAAACAAAAAATTGGCTCCGTTTTTGTCTATATATTTAAAAAATCGATTGCATTCGCAGTGGAATGATAAAAAATCGAATGCATTCGATTTTTCTAAATCGAATGAACAAGAAATCGAATGCATTCATTATTGTTCATTCAATCGAATGAATTCCAAGGACTGCATTCAATGTTGATTTATGAAATCGAATGCATTCACTGACTATGAAAATTGAATGGATTTTTTTGAGAATTCATTCGAAAAGGATTTCATTCTTCGAAGCTCTGAAGTGCAGGAACCACAGTACAGACTAGTATGCAAACACTGGTGCTAATTGCGTACCACAGTACAGACTAGTATGCAAACACTGATGCTAATTGCGTACTTTCCAATATGGTGGTATAGTTTTTAGTACAGAATTATCATCGCTGCCTAGTGTAAGTGTGCCTGTACGTGTGAGCTTTTGTGTATGTATTTATGTTGTTTGTTTACGTTTTGTATGAAACGTCAAAAGTTACACCGTGTGCTGTCACTAATACTTAAACACATCAAATGCACCTCTGTGAACCTACTACTCATGTACTGTGTTGCGTACTTTCCAATATGGTGGTATGGTTTTTAGTACAGAATGATCATCGCTGCCTAGTATATGTGTGCCTGTACGTGTGAGCTTTTGTGCATGTATTTATGATGTTTGTTTACGTTTTGTATGAAACGTCAAAAGTTACACCGTGTGCTGTCACTAATACTTACACCCATCAGATGCACCTCTGTGATACTACTACTCATGTACTGTGGCAGGAACAGAACAAGCACGGTACGGGGGACTATTTCAAATTAGAATGAGTTTTACCACCACCGGTTTTATCTGTCAAATCGTATGGAAAAAGTCGTGCCGGGCTAGTTCTGTTTCTACACTAATTGTATACCCTGTTCACACTTAAAGGTATGAACAGAACAAGACCGGCACGACTTTTTACATACGATTTGACAGTTAAAAACCGTGACCGGCACGACAAAAAATTAAAACTTATTTTATTTTATCTCCGGGTTCTCTCAATCTCTCTCTCTCTCACACTCCAGGGTTGCCGCATTTTCACAACAATTTTTAATTTTTTCATTCACAATGGTGTAACAAACGTACAGTAGTGCCAACTTAATCACATTAACTGTGTGATAAGTAGGGATGAGATTTTCATGCGCTAAAAAATCGAAAATATGCGCTTAAAATATGCTCTAAAAAATTCAAAATATGCACTAAAAACCTAAAAATATGCACTAAAAAATAAAATGTGTGCAATAAAAATCATGTTTTTATAGAAAAAACTACTTAAAAAGTAAAAATTAACGCCGTGTTTAAATAGTATCGTTTAAGACTTTATATAAGAAACATTTTTTAGAAATTAAGAATATCTTTAAAAAAAAAAACAAAAGAAAAAAAATATATTTTTTTTATTTTCAAAATAAATTTTTAAAATTTCAATTAGTTTAATAGTTTAAAGTTTGAAATAGATAAATTTCAATATGGGTTTTTGCTAATTTATGCCAAAATATGCAAAAATATGCACTTAAAAGATAGAAATATGCACAAAATATGCATTTAAATCCAAAATATGCTAAAATATGCATTTTCACCAAAATATGCAAAAATATGCAAAAACAAATCGATGCCATTTTAACGCAAATTTCTTGATTCGAAAATATAATTGGTCCATATCATTTTTAGACTATCGACAAAAAACATGCATTTGCATGAAAATCTCATCCCTAGTGATAAGCGATTTTTTTCCGTAAAATTACCCAAATTTTATTAAAAGTTCTCCGGCAACGGCAACCGTCCCCCGTGCCGTGCTTGTTCTGTTTCTACCTTAAGGTGAGTAAGTTGTTCACCGGTAAAAAAAATTGTTTCGAAACATCAATTTGTAGCAAAAATTTTACAGTCATATGTTTGGTTATGTTTCGCGCATCAGCATACATAATATGGAGTTCACACTTTCGCCGTTAAACATCTCATGAGTGTTTAAGCCACAGTACAGACTAGTATGCAAACACTGATGCTAATTGCGGACTTTCCAATATGGTGGTATGGTTTTTAGTACAGAATTATCATCGCTGCCTAGTGTAAGTGTGCCTGTACGTGTGAGCTTTTGTGTATGTATTTATGTTGTTTGTTTACGTTTTGTATGAAACGTCAAAAGTTACACCGTGTGCTGTCACTAATACTTAAACACATCAAATGCACCTCTGTGAACCTACTACTCATGTACTGTGGTTTATATGGAGTTCACACTAGCTGTTTTGAAGTGTTTAAGAGCGAGATGTTTAAAAAAGTCTTTGTTCCGTGTCCATTACGTTTTTATTCTGCTACTGGTGTTTTGTTGAACAACATGTTTAAGGCCGCTAGTGTGAACTCCATATTAAGCGCTAATATGGAGTTCACACTAGCGACTTTAAACAAGTTGTTTAACAAAACACCAGTAATACGGCGTTCACACTTGCTGTTTTGAAGTGTTTAAGAGTGAGATGTTTAAAAAAGTCTTTGTTCTGTATCCATTACGTTTTTATTCTGTTACTGGTGTTTTGTTAAACAACTTGTTTAAAGTCGCTAGTGTGAACTCCATATAACAGAATAAAAACGTAATGGATACAGAACAAAGACTTTTTTAAACATCTCACTTTTAAACACTTCAAAACAGCAAGTGTGAACTCCGTATAAACAATCAAAATTTGACTTGTTCCCCCATACATTTGGTTGTTCAGCTAATACGGCGTTCACACTTGCTGTTTTGAAGTGTTTAAGAGTGAGATGTTTAAAAAAGTCTTTGTTCTGTATCCATTACGTTTTTATTCTGTTACTGGTGTTTTGTTAAACAACTTGTTTAATACGGCGTTCACACTTGCTGTTTTGAAGTGTTTAAAAGTGAGATGTTTAAAAAAGTCTTTGTTCTGTATCCATTACGTTTTTATTCTGTTACTGGTGTTTTGTTAAACAACTTGTTTAAAGTCGCTAGTGTGAACTCCATATAAAGTCGGTAGTGTGAACTCCATATAAACAATCAAATTTGACTTGTTTCCCTGTTGAACATTTCGCTAAACATTTCAAAGGCAGGGTTCGGTATATTTCCTTTTAATTTTTCTTTATTCTATGCCAAAAAAAAATAGATTTCATAGCAACCAGCTTCTGTATCTGTCTGCCATTTTCTTAGCAAAACATTGGAAAATTGAGAAATTATAAATATTTAAAAAACTAATAAAAACTACTGAAAAATCAGAAAAAAATGTGTGTTTTATTTATAATTATATTGGAAAAGCTGCACTAATAGTGAATTTTGCCTTCCATCGAAGTATAAATCTGCAAACAGCTTCGGACAGGTCCGGAACAAAAAACAGAAAACTCTTGCTATTTACTTGGAATGAGTCAATAAAAAGGTGTTCCGTGTAGTGGTGTTATGTAAATGTTATAAAAAAATTTAATATCTTGTCTTCCGCCAAAGTTTAAAAGGTTTTTAGAAATATTTTTGCAATTTTTTTCAGAATTAGGTTATATGGAGTTCACACTAGCGACCTTAAACAAGTTGTTCAACAAAACACCAGTAGCAGAATAAAAACGTAATGGACACAGAACAAAGACTTTTTTAAACATCTCACTCTTGAACACTTCAAAACAGCAAGTGTGAACGCCGTATTATGTGCGTTTGTTTAAAAACGTTAAACACTCAAAGTTAAACGCGCAAAATGTAGTGTGAACGATTTTGTTTACTTTTTTAAACAAGGCCATGTTCACACTACAAGAACTTACCATGGTAAGTTGAGATGATTTTGCAATTTTACTTTATGCTAGTACAATTTGAGATGATTTTGTAAATCACTATGTGATTTTGTTCAAAGTAAAATCACATAGTGATTTTAAAATCACGCTAGTCTGTATACAGTATTAAACGAGTACAAATTCTCTAGTGTGAACTCCGTATAATACGGCGTTCACACTCTCTGTTTTGAAGTGTTTAAGAGTGAGATGTTTAAAAAAGTCTTTGTTCTGTATCCATTACATTTTTATTCTGTAATATGGAGTTCACACTAGCGACTTTAAACAAGTTGTTTAACAAAACACCAGTAACAGAATAAAAACGTAATGGATACAGAACAAAGACTTTTTTAAACATCTCACTTTTAAACACTTCAAAACAGCAAGTGTGAACGCCGTATTACTGGTGTTTTGTTAAACAACTTGTTTAAAGTCGCTAGTGTGAACTCCATATAAAATAACTTTACACTGAGGGAAAAAGGCATACTCAAATCAAAAATTTTCATTTTTGATTTAAAAATACATTATTGTCAAAAAATTTTATTATTTATACTGAAGTATGTTGATTTAAAAATAAATATTTTTGTTTTAAATTTGTTAACCTCTCAATTTAAAAATGAATAATCTTAAATTTATTATGCTGTCGTAAAAAATCGTTACAAATTTGAATTATTGTCAATTCAAATTTTTATTTGAAAAACAATATTGTTTCATTTTCAATTTGGTGTTAAACAATTTTAATTTTAGTTGTGAATTGACATTTCAAAATCATATGTCAAATTTTAAGATGAAAACATTTTCAATTTGAACATGTTCATTTTTTAAAAAATGTATTGCGTCATGGCTTAATTTTTGCAAAAAAATGGAAATTTTTGTTAAAAAAGGGAAAAATTCATAAGATATACTATATATCTGTAAAAAATTAAGTTTAAGGAAAATATCTATAAGTAATGGTAAGTTTTAAAGCTTAATATATTTCTTTTTACATCTAACACGATGTTGTTCTTTGGTTTAGGGGCTTCTTTGGTTTAAGCGCGTTATCGTGGAAAAAGTAATTAATGATAATTATAAAATGAACTTTACAATTCAATTCCCGGATCGGATAATAATAAAATTATTAAGTTTAAGAGGTTAAGTATAATAGTGAAATTTTTGAGTAATATAAGTTTTTACCACAGTCAATATAGTCTGATTACAGAGTTTATCATTTTACCAGGCTACATTGACTGGTTTGCACTTAAAAAACAAATCACAAATCTTATACAAAACTGCATATAATTTTAAATAAATTGTTTAGTTTAAAAATTAAAAAAATTGTTTTAATTAATAAAATAAAATGGAACAACATAAAAATAAAGTTATATCAACCTTAAATCAAAAATTTCTCAATTTTAAATTAAAAATGAAGCAACTTTGATTTTAAAACGTTAGTTTTTATTCGTCCATTTTAAAAATGAAAATAAACATTTTCAAATTAAGCAAAAACAAAGTATGTTGACTTTTGTCACTGTTTTCTTTTTAATTTGAGATTGTTTTTGCTTGATTTGAAATTTTTTTTTTCTTAGTGTAATTAAAATTTTGTTGGTAGCTTTTGTCTATTTAAGGTGGGTAAGTTGCTCGGTTTTCACGTTAAAATCTGTTAAACTTTATATAAAAAAAAGTAAAATTCACACTGGCTTTACAAAAGCGTAAAAATATAGGTATTCCGTTCGCTGGTGAAAACCCTGTAAAATAATCCGGTATATGTTGCAGCAATACACATCAACACTATTCGCAACATTCTTTTAAATTGTAAAGACTAGAGAAGGGCGCGTGAGTGGATTTTGACTCACACTCACGCAAAAAATAATCGAATCACTCACTAATCACTCACGCACATTTTTTCACGCAAGATTCAATCACGCGTTAGTCACACAAGTTCTACCCACACAATAAATATTTTTTTTCAATAATTTTTTTGAATAATTAAAAAAAAATAAATATACTTTTTTATACTTTTGTCAGTTATATTTATAAAATTTTTCTTAAGGTACCTACAGACGACGCAATATTATGTACAATATGCAATTATATTGATCGTGTGTGGGTTAGATTGACGATTGTACAATGGTCAATCTAACCCACACACGATCAATATAATTGCATATTGTACATAATATTGCGTCGTCTGTAGGTACCTTTAAACATTTTATTCTATTTATGAAACAGTTAAATTATATTTCATTAGTTTTATGAAATATTTCATAAATATAAGGAAATGTTTCATAAATCATATAATAATATCAAAAAAATTTAATTTTTTCATCCCATGGGTCCAAGCGCAGGACGTCTTCTGACATAAAAATGTTTCATTTATTTAATTAAAAAAACCTGTAACGAAATTGCGTTCTTTTTATACCCTCCAACTACAGTATGGGGGTATACTCACTTTGTCATTCCGTGTGTAACGTATCAAAATATCGGTCTAGAACCCCATAAAGTATATATATTTATGATCAGTAGGGCAAGTACTTTCATGCACCTAAAAAACGAAAATATGTGCCTATAATATGCGTCTAAAAATCCAAAATATGCACTAAAAACTTCAAAAATATGCATCTAAAACTTATTGTTTTTACTAAAAAAATAATTTATCAACATAAATTAGGATCTGTCAAATACTTTGAAACCCTCGACAATTCTTAAACTTTTTTGTTGTTGTTGTTCTTGTTTCTTTGAGTCACCAAATATTTCTGAAGAAAAAAATTGTATAAAAGAAAAAGAATATTTATTTTTCAATACTTTTTGTTCTTTATTCTAAAAAAAAAATATTTTTAGAATATTTTTTTTTTACTTTTTTCGGAGTTTTACGATTTTTAAGTCTAAAAATTAACTTAAAATCAAAATACCTCACCCTAACTCTAATCAAAATAAAAACGCAATTTTCCTGTAAAAAAATCTTAAATTCGAAAACATTTTTTTCTTACGAATTAGTAAAATGTCTCAGAATAGAGACATTTTTAATACACCCAAAAAATTTCCCAGTTACTGGCTACTAAATATTCAACTAAGTCCCAGTTGAAATACACCTAACTAAGCCCAAGTTGATTTATTCAGTTGACAATAACTAATTTTTTATAAAACTTTGAATTCAACTGAATTCCCAGTTATTGGTAACAAACTATTAGTTAATTTTCTAAAATTCTTGGAAATAGTTGAAAATAACTGTTTGAAAAATTAAAACTGTCAATAGGATCACAAAAATTTTTCACTTATTTATTGCATTGAATAAAAAATCTTTATTTATGTATGCTTAATATTCACATTTTATTTTAGATCAAGTACATAACAATAGCAGATTTGACCAGTTTCGCACATGTGTCAGCGCATATCACCCAACTCCTTCACATCATAAATCCCTTTATAGGCTCCGAAATCACAGATTTTCAAATTTGTTAGCTGAAAAAATATTATCTGTTGTTATGTTTTAAAGATCAAAATAAAAAAAAAAACTTACCATGAATTAAAACCAGAATAATATTTTTTTGTTAAATTTTTGTAATTAAATTGAAGTTTGTTTTTAAAATTTGTTAACAGTTTGATGAAATATTATTTACAGGGTAGCTGATATGTTGCTATAATTAACTGAATTACCAGTTGTTTTAAACAATACCAGTTATTTTAAAATTATTTCAAATCAACTGGCTTTTTTTGTAACTATCTAACCGGGGAATTTTTTCGGTGTAGGAAACATTTCTCAGAATCTAAAAATTATACTTTTAAAATCCATTTTCTTTAAAAAATGCATCAGAATATGATTTTTATAAATAAATACATTTTTGTATAAGAAATATGCGATTGGTTTTGAATTTTCCTAAGGACGTTTTGAAAAAATATTGATGAAAATAAAAAAAGTCCAAATTATAAGAAAATATGCAAAAATATGCATTTATACCAAAATATGCAAAAATATGCAACTACAAATCAATGCCATTTTATTGCAAATTATTGATTCGGATAGATATTTAATTTATGTTATGTTTACAATGCTGAGTAAAAATATGCATTTTCATGAAAGTACTTGCCCTAATGATCAGTGATTGATTCTAAGAATTTCTAGCGATGTCCGTCCGTCTGGCTGTCCGTCCGCCCGTCTGTCTATAGTTAACACGATGCAGTCCAAAATACTAAAGCTAGACTCCCGAAATTTGGCACGAATATTTCCTATTTTCCTAGTAGGGTGTTCAGTCGATTAATTCTTGTTCGATTAATCGAACAATTTTAGACAATTAATTGTTCGATTAATTTAAAATTGCTAATTTCGATTAAAGGATTAATCGAAGAATTTATGCCGATTAATCGAATAATAATAATATATGGGTTTTCTGGAAATATGTATAATTTTTTTAAAAGTTTTAAGTTTTAACCCTCTAATGCATAAGGCCGCTTTTAGGCAAACGCTTTTGTAAATTTTACGTTTTTTTTATATGGATTTTGACGACTTTCACGTGAAAGCCTAACAACTTACCCACCTTAAAAATTCGGGAACGGTTATGGTTGCCCTCTTTATCAAAATATTCGAACAATAAATAATTGCTCAGGATCGAATATACTATACAACACTTGAATTTGTTTACTGTTCAATTGACTTTATTTTTTTTAGTTCAATAATTTCTCTATTTACACCTTCCGTTGACAACCAAACAACTTTGTACTGAAATCTACCGTCTTTAGCGATTAGTTCTTCAAATTCCCTTGTTCCACCACCCACTCCAAAGTAATAAGTTTTTGCAGCCACCAATGCCACACCATCAGCCTTAAGTTTATCGTATATACAGTTCAGCAGTTTCTGCTGATTGTGTGGGTTGTAAATTGTTTCGGATGTCAAAACAATATCGAAAAGTCCCTCATTTCTTGTTGATTCCGACCATTTGTGCCAATCCCCAGAGAAAAAACGAGCATTTTCTTTTAACAGGAGATCATCGTATATTTCGTCTTCTCCTTCGGCTGTTTTAGAGGTGTTCAACAGCACATTGGGTATAGTAATTTTTTCTAAAACATCTTTATTCTAAAAAGAAAATTAATTATGTGCTGGTTTTTTCTTAATGATAATTTAGTTACACTCACATAATCTTGAAAGGTTACTTTCGCTCCATTCCGAAAAGCATAAATCCCCAGTAGACCAGAACCGCAGCCCAAATCCAGAACCTGTATCCCACTCCATTTTTCAATTGTATAATTTTCTGTTAAATACAGTAGCAGGTCTTCGGTGCATTCCCAAATTTTTGCACCGCCCTCATAAACACCAGGTAATAGGTCAGAGTGTTGTTGCTCTGCCTTCTTAATATCCAAATCGTTCTTTTCATTGTCCTTAATGTCCATTAATAAGAATCCAGAAGCCATGTACGAGATATTAACATTTTTAAAATCCTTATTTATAGAATTCAATTTGTAAACATCAAGATTTTCGACCAGCTGTTTTGGTGGCCATATTTCCTCAGATTCGTACCAATCTATAGAAGTTTCAACTGCAAAACTAATAAAAGAAATGTTCATTTTAATAAAAGAAGCTGTGTGAAACACCTTTACCTGCTTGATTCTTTTGAAGTCTTCTCATCAACAAATGGGTTTTCTTTTTCGATTTCTTCAACTCGGAAATCAAATTTAAACATATTTACGTTTTTTTTTCTAAATAATAATTTTAATTTATTATTACAGAAAATGTTGTTGTTTATTTAAACACATGTTGTTTCTAAAAGCCCCAATTAGACGACCGACAATCTATTAAGTGCGCATCAGTGTTGCCAGGTACATTTTTTTCTTCTCCCCAAAAAAAAAAATTCAAAAACCCCCAGATTAGGACGATTTAAAAAAAAAAAACAAAACCCTAAAAATTTTGAAATGGAAAAAAATTTAGTTTTCGTGAATTTTATAAAATAATATTTTTGTTGTTCAGTTTCACAAAATGTCAACAAAACCCCTAGATTTAAGCGATTTTGAAAATAAAACCCCTAAAAATTTTAAACTGTCTACTATGTCATCAGAAATATCCAGCACATCTCTTTTTCCGGTTCGAATTCTAATGTAGTCTTTGCTCTCCTGTAGCCCGTTTCTGTAATTAAAGTGAGAAGTTTTCGCATCGAAAAATATGAAACAAAAAATTCTACCGTTTCTCGACTCTGGAATAAAAACTGTTTCTGTATGTCAATGCGAAAAAGCCAGCGTTTGTATTGGAATATTCCAAGATAGCTGTCAAAAAAGTAATCACAGTGAGAAAATAGTAACAAAACAGAAAAAATAATAACACGAAGCCATTCAAATTATTGTTTATGGATCATTTAAAAGCAATAAAATAAATATAAAAAAATTGAATTACATAGTGTTGATGATAATGTGTAGCGTTGTATTAATAACAGCATTTTTACATTTATACTGTGTACAGACTAGTGTGATTTTAAAATCACTATGTGATTTTCCTTTGAACAAAATCACATAGTGATTTACAAAATCATCTCAAATTGTACTAGCATAAAGAAAAATCACAAAATCATCTCAACTTACCGTGGTAAGTTCTTGTAGTGTGAACGTGGCTTTAGAGATTCTTTGATTTGTCTAAAATTTGTAAAAAAAATATAATAAATTAGATATTTATACCAACACAAAACAAGTAATGGTAGAAACAGAACAAGCACGGCACGGGGGACGGTTGCCGTTGCCGGAGAATATAGGCCCAAAACAATGACGGGGGACGGCGACGGCAAAAAATGTCATTTGTTTGTTCAGTGGTGCCAACTTTAAATAAAATTAGAGTAATTTGACGGAAAAAAATCGCTTATCACATAGTCAATGTGATTAAGTTGGCACTACTGTACGTTTGTTACACCATTGTGAATGAAAAAATTTAAAATTGTTGTGAAAATGCGGCAACCCTGGAGTGTGAGAGAGAGGGCGATTGAGAGAACCCGGAGATAAAATAAAATAAGTTTTAATTTTTTGCCGTGCCGGTCACGGTTTTTAACTGTCAAATCGTATGGAAAAAGTCGTGCCGGGCTTGTTCTGTTCAGACCTTAATTTGTATTTTTCTTACTATTTTTCTCCATTTTTTTAATTTATTATTATCTTTTTAATGTTTTTATTTCTTTTTGTCGAAGTCTCGCACCGTTTTAAAATGTGAGTTTTTTTGACACTTCAAATAGAAAAGTTTTCGACCAATTACTTTACAGAAAACCTCCGTGAAATTAGCGATGTCGCTAACTTTTTTTTTTTTTTTCTTTGATTCACAGGGTGACACAGATATGTTAAATTTTGTACTACTGCTTGCATGTATTTATGATTTCAGATTTTTGTGGAACACTTTTGTGGATGTTATGTTGATTAATCAAGATCATTACCACAAAACTGATATAACTAGGAATAAGAACCAATCTTGACAAAAAAGTAACAATAGGAAATAATAGAGGAGACTCTTACGAGTAATTTGGTGTATCACACTTATCTGGTTTTAGTTTTTTGTGGAACACTTTTATGGATTTTATCCTGACCACTCTGGGTCAGAAACATAAAACCGCTGTTGCTGGGGGTAAAGACCAATCTTGACAAAAATGCGACAATGGGAAATCATAGAGGAGACTCTTACGAGTAATTTGGTGTACCACACTTATTTGGTTTCAGTTTTTTGTGGAACACTTTTATGGATTTTATCCTGACCACTCTTGGTCAGAAACATAAAACCGCTGTTGCTTAGGGTAAAGACCAATCTTGACAAAAATCTGACAATGGGAAATCATAGAGGAGACTCTTACGAGTAATTTGGTGTACCACACTTATTTGGTTTCAGTTTTTTGTGGAACACTTTTATGGATTTTATCCTGACCACTCTGGGTCAGAAACATAAAACCGCTGTTGCTAGGGGTAAAGACCAATCTTGAAAAAAATGTGACAATGGGAAATCATAGAGGAGACCCTTACGAGTAATTTGGTGTACCACACTCAGAAAATTATTGCAGTTACTACATGACGGTCGTTTGTGTAGTAAGTAGTAGCTGTTGTTTTTAACTACAATTTCGGTCGTTTTTGTATGAAAAAATCTCAAACAACTTTTTTTGTAGTAGTTTCAAAAAATAACTACAAAAAATATACTACACTGTAGCAATAGTTGATTTATGTAGTTGTTTTTAGTTTTTTTTCTAAAACTCGTTTTTTTCTACACCATTTACAGATGTAATTCGAAAAAGATCAATTGTAATTCGAAGATTCTATTTGTAATTCGAAGATTCTATTTGTAATTCGAAGAATCCATTTGTAATTCGAAGATTCCATTTGTAATTCGAATACTCCAATTGTAATTCGAAGATTCCATTTGTAATTCGAAGATTCCAATTGTAATTCGAAAAAGATCAATTGTAATTCGTAAAAGATCAATTGTAATTCGTAAAAGATCAATTGTAATTCGAAAAAGATCAATTGTAATTCGTAAAAGATCAATTGTAATTCGAAAAAGATCAATTGTAATTCGTAAAAGATCAATTGTAATTCGTAAAAGATCAATTGTAATTCGAAGATTCCAATTGTAATTCGTAAAAGATCAATTGTAATTCGAAAAAGATCAATTGTAATTCGAAGATTCCAATTGTAATTCGTAAAAGATCAATTGTAATTCGAAAAAGATCAATTGTAATTCGTGGAAGATCAATTGTAATTCGTAAAAGATCAATTGTAATTCGTAAAAGATCAATTGTAATTCGAAAAAGATCAATTGTAATTCGTAAAAGATCAATTGTAATTCGAAAAAGATCAATTGTAATTCGAAAAAGATCAATTGTAATTCGTAAAAGATCAATTGTAATTCGAAAAAGATCAATTGTAATTCGAAAAAGATCAATTGTAATTCGAAAAAGATCAATTGTAATTCGTAAAAGATCAATTGTAATTCGAAAAAGATCAATTGTAATTCGAAAAAGATCAATTGTAATTCGAAAAAGATCAATTGTAATTCGTAAAAGATCAATTGTAATTCGAAAAAGATCAATTGTAATTCGAAAAAGATCAATTGTAATTCGAAAAAGATCAATTGTAATTCGAAAAAGATCAATTGTAATTCGTAAAATATCAATTGTAATTCGTAAAAGATCAATTGTAATTCGAAGATTCCATTTGTAATTCGAAGATTCCATTTGTAATTCGAAGATTCCAATTGTAATTCGAAAACCAACGAGTAAATCAACAAAAAAACAATGTTTTTAAAGGCGTAAGAAACGATTTTATACTCGTTGCTTTTCGAATTACAATTGGAATCTTCGAATTACAAATGGAATCTTCGAATTACAAATGGAATCTTCGAATTACAATTGATCTTTTACGAATTACAATTGATCTTTTACGAATTACAATTGATCTTTTTCGAATTACAATTGATCTTTTTCGAATTACAATTGATCTTTTACGAATTACAATTGATCTTTTACGAATTACAATTGATCTTTTTTGAATTACAATTGATCTTTTTCGAATTACAATTGATCTTTTTCGAATTACAATTGATCTTTTACGAATTACAATTGATCTTTTACGAATTACAATTGATCTTTTTCGAATTACAATTGATCTTTTTCGAATTACAATTGATCTTTTTCGAATTACAATTGATCTTTTACGAATTACAATTGATCTTTTTCGAATTACAATTGATCTTTTTCGAATTACAATTGATCTTTTACGAATTACAATTGATCTTTTTCGAATTACAATTGATCTTTTACGAATTACAATTGATCTTTTTCTATAGAAAAACTGTCTCAGAATCTGAGACTTTTCTATCGAAAAATTGTCTCAGAATCTGAGACTTTTTCTGAGACAGTTTTTCTATAGAAAAAGTCTCAGATTCTGAGACAGTTTTTCTATAGAAAAAGTCTCAGATTCTGAGACAGTTTTTCTATAGAAAAACTGTCTCAGAATCTGAGACTGAAACTTTTTCTATAGAAAAACTGCCTCAGAATCTGAGACTTTTTCTATAGAAAAACTGTCTCAGAATCTGAGACTTTTTCTATAGAAAAACTGTCTCAGAATCTGAGACTTTTTCTATAGAAAAACTGTCTCAGAATCTGAGACTTTTTCTATAGAAAAACTGTCTCAGAATCTGAGACTTTTTCTATAGAAAAACTGTCTCAGAATCTGAGACTTTTTCTATAGAAAAACTGTCTCAGAAAAAGTCTCAGATTCTGAGACAATTTTTCGATAGAAAAGTCTCAGATTCTGAGACAGTTTTTCTATAGAAAAAGTCTCAGATTCTGAGACAGTTTTTCTATAGAAAAAGTCTCAGATTCTGAGACAGTTTTTCTATAGAAAAATTGTCTCAGATTCTGAGACAGGTTTTCTATAGAAAAAGTCTCAGATTCTGAAACAGTTTTTCTATAGAAAATCTGTCTCAGAATCTGAGACTTTTTCTATAGAAAAACTGTCTCAGAATCTGAAACTTTTTCTATAGAAAAACTGTCTCAGAATCTGAGACTTTTTCTATAGAAAAACTGTCTCAGAATCTGAGACTTTTTCTATAGAAAAACTGTCTCAGAATCTGAGACTTTTTCTATAGAAAAACTGTCTCAGAATCTGAGACTTTTTCTATAGAAAAACTGTCTCAGAATCTGAGACTTTTTCTATAGAAAAACTGTCTCAGAATCTGAGACTTTTTCTATAGAAAAACTGTCTCAGAATCTGAGACTTTTTCTATAGAAAAACTGTCTCAGAATCTGAGACTTTTTCTATAGAAAAACTGTCTCAGAATCTGAGACTTTTTCTATAGAAAAACTGTCTCAGAATCTGAGACTTTTTCTATAGAAAAACTGTCTCAGAATCTGAGACTTTTTCTATAGAAAAACTGTCTCAGAATCTGAGACTTTTTCTATAGAAAAACTGTCTCAGAATCTGAGACAATTTTTCTATAGAAAAACTGTCTCAGAATCTGAAACTTTTTCTATAGAAAAACTGTCTCAAAATCTGAGACTTTTTCTATAGAAAAACTGTCTCAGAATCTGAGACTTTTTCTATAGAAAAACTGTCTCAGAATCTGAGACTTAGTATCTGACTTTTTCTATACAATTTTTCTGAGACAATTTTTCTACAGAAAAAGTCTCAGATTCTGAGACAATTTTTCTATAGAAAAAGTCTCAGTCTCAGATTTTATAGAAAAAGTCTCAGATTCTGAGACAAATTTTCGATAGAAAAGTCTCAGATTCTGAGACAATTTTCAGATTCTGAGATATATTTTCTATACAAAAGTCTCAGATTCTGAGACTTTGTTTCTATAAAAAAGTCTCAGATTCTGAGAAATTTTTTCTATAAAAAAGTCTCAGATTCTGAGACATTTTTTTTATAGAAAAAGTCTCAGATTCTGAAACATTTTTTCTGCAGAAAAAGTGTCAGGTTCTGAGACATTTTTTGAAAAAATCTCAGGTTCTAACACATTTTTTGTATAGAAAAAGTCGCAGATTCTGAGACCATTTTTTCTGTAGAAAAAGTCTCAGATTCTGATATATTTTTTCCATAGAAAAAGTTTTAGATTTTGAGACATTTTTTGTATAGAAAAAGTCACAGATTCTGAGGCATTTTTCTATAGAAAAAGTCTCAGATTCTAATATATTTTTTCTGTAGAAAAAGTATCAGATTCTGAGACTTTTTATCTATAGAAAAATTCTTAGATTCTGAGAAATTTTTTCTATAGAAAAGTCCCAGATTCTGAGACAGTTTTTCTATAGAAAAAGTCTCAGATTCTGAGAAATTTTTTCTCTCGTATGATTAAAATATTAATAAAGTAAATATGATTTTTATATTCCAGGTAGATTTGGATTTTGACTACATTTTTCTTATAAGTGGAATAGCTTGAATCAGGAAAATCAATTTTGACGGTATAGTTTGGAGCGCCCTAATGTATCTCATAATTTTTTTTATTTTTTTTAATAAATATATAAATTTAAAAAAAAACTCTTTTTATTTAGCCGTTTATGGGTTAATTAAATTAAATAAAATACCAATTTAAAAATGAATATCTGCTAAGGCTCCGTTTGTAAATTTCCAAAATTTACAAGGAGTATTACCAAAAATTATAGGTAATTTTTCGAACATAGAAATTTGATAGGAATTTCCTATTATTTTTGTAATTGTGCCTAAAATTTTAGCAACTGCCATGTTGCCTTAGAACTTAGCTGATATTATACTACAATTTTAGGAAATATTACCTCGATTTTTTTTTGTGCATACAGACGACGCAATATTATGTACAATATTCAATTATATTGAAGGTGTGTGGGTAATAATGACCATTGTACAATCGTCAATCTAACCCACACACCATTAATATTACTGAATATTGTGCATAATATTGCGTCGTCTGTAGGTACCTTAATACCCGCCAAAAGTGTCGGTCCCCTAAGGGTAACTCACATGCAAAATATCACTCCGATCGGAGACAAAAACCTGAAACCAAATAAGTGTGGTACACCAAATTACTCGTAAGAGTCTCCTCTATGATTTCCAATTGTCACATTTTTGTCAAGATTGGTCTTTACCCCTAGCAACAGCGGTTTTATGTTTCTGACCCAGAGTGGTCAGGATAAAATCCATAAAAGTGTTCCACAAAAAACTGAAACCAGATAAGTGTGGTACACCAAATTACTCGTAAGGGTCTCCTCTATGATTTCCCATTGTCACATTTTTGTCAAGATTGGTCTTTACCCCTAGCAACAGCGGATTTATGTTTCTGACCCAGAGTGGTCAGGATAAAATCCATAAAAGTGTTCCACAAAAAACTGAAACCAAATATGTGTGGTACACCAAATTACTCGTAAGGGTCTCCTCTATGATTTCCCATTGTCAGATTTTTGTCAAGATTGGTCTTTACCCCCAGCAACAGCGGTTTTATGTTTCTGACCAAGAGTGGTCAGGATAAAATCCATAAAAGTGTTCCACAAAAAACTGAAATCAGATAAGTGTGGTACACCAAATTACTCGTAAGGGTCTCGTCTATGATTTCCCATTGTCACATTTTTGTCAAGATTGGTCTTTACCCCTAGCAACAGCGGTTTTATGTTTCTGACCCAGAGTGGTCAGGATAAAATCCATAAAAGTGTTCCACAAAAAACTGAAACCAAATAAGTGTGGTACACCAAATTACTCGTAAGAGTCTCCTCTATGATTTCCCATTGTCACATTTTTGTCAAGATTGGTCTTTACCCCCAGCAACAGCGGTTTTATGTTTCTGACCCAGAGTGGTCAGGATAAAATCCATAAAAGTGTTCCACAAAAAACTGAAACCAGATAAGTGTGGTACACCAAATTACTCGTAAGAGTCTCCTCTATGATTTCCCATTGTCACATTTTTGTCAAGATTGGTCTTTACCCCTAGCAACAGCGGTTTTATGCTTCTGACCAAGAGTGGTCAGGATAAAATCCATAAAAGTGTTCCACAAAAAACTGAAACCAGATAAGTGTGGTACACCAAATTTCTCGAAAGGGTCTCCTCTATGATTTCCCATTATCACATTTTTGTCAAGATTGGTCTTTACCCCTAGCAACAGCGGTTTTATGTTTCTGACCAAGAGTGGTCAGGATAAAAACCATAAAAGTGTTCCACAAAAAACTGAAACCAGATAAGTGTGGTACACCAAATTACTCGTAAGGGTCTCCTCTATGATTTCCCATTGTCAGATTTTTGTCAAGATTGGTCTTTACCCCTAGCAACAGCGGTTTTATGTTTCTGACCCAGAGTGGTCAGGATAAAATCCATAAAAGTGTTCCACAAAAAACTGAAACCAAATAAGTGTGCACTCAGAAAATTATGTAAGTTACTACATGTTAGTTGTTTGTATATTTTACAGTAGTTAGTAGTTTTCAACTACAAAGTCAGTTATTTTTGTATGAAAAATATCAAATAACTTTTGTGTTAGTTATTTTAAGTCGTTTTTTGAATAACTACCAAAAAAGTACTGTAATGTAGTAACAGTTATTTAAAGTAGTTAATTTTATTTTTTTTTATCTCTGAAAAATTTTCAAAGTTTTTTTTTTTAAAAAAAAATCGTTTTTTTATTTTTCACAACTTTAAAAAAATTCGTTTTTTTATTTTTCACAACTTTAAAAAAAAGAAAAAAAAACTCTGAAAAAATTTGGTCTTCATTTTTTTTTCTGAAAAATTTTTTGAAAAAAATATATATATTAGCGGTATTCGCTCTTGGTAGCAAACTACCCTTGCAGACCTTTCAAAGCTTGCAGATATTGTATAAATACAAGAGTATGCAAGACCACAACAACAAAATACATGAAATAAAAATATACAAGACTTTCATTTATATGCAAGACAAAACCCATAGCATATTCTGGCCTTTCAAACCTTTCAAGCTTACAATACTTAACATCTTTTAGTTTTTCCGGAAAACAATTAAAAAAATTAACAAACTTTCATATTTTGTGTAAAAAAAATAACAATAGATTTTTAGAACGAATTATAACAAAAAATTAGCAAAATTAAGAACACAAAAAAAATTAATTATTTATCTTCTTGAGCGCAGCACTGATGCCAACTAATCTTCCAACAGAAAGTCGCTAAATATTACTAAAAAAATCGCTAGAAAAGCGATTTTCGATAGAAAATAGCTATTTTGACAAAGCAGAATATGATAACATCAGCTGTTTGAAAACTCACAATAAAAACGAAAAAAAAAAGACGCTCACGCTTTGTAGAATAAAATCATAGCATTTATACTACCCTTGCAAAAATGCTATCAAGAGCGAATACCGCTATTGTTTATTTTATTTTTACTACATTTTAGTTGTTTTGACTACAAATGTTAGTAATTTTTACTACACAAGTCAGTTGTTTTTTGTCAGTTAAAATAACTAACATTGTTAGTTGATTTAACTGAAAAAGTAGTTGACCCCAAAACAACTTACAAAGTAGTTATTTTAACTGACATTTTCAGTTGATTTTACTAACATAATTTTTTGAGTGTGGTACACCAAATTACTCGTAAGAGTCTTCTCTATGATTTCCCATTGTCACATTTTTGTCAAGATTGGTCTTTACCCCTAGCAACAGCGGTTTTATGTTTCTGACCAAGAGTGGTCAGGATAAAATCCATAAAAGTGTTCCACAAAAAACTGAAACCAGATAAGTGTGGTACACCAAATTACTCGTAAGGGTCTCCTCTATGATTTCCCATTGTCACATTTTTGTCAAGATTGGTCTTTACCCCTAGCAACAGCGGTTTTATGTTTCTGACCCAGAGTGGTCAGGATAATATCCATAAAAGTGTTCCACAAAAAACTGAAACCAGATAAGTGTGGTACACCAAATTACTCGTAAGGGTCTCCCCTATGATTTCTCATTGTCACATTTTTGTCAAGATTGGTCTTTACCCCTAGCAACAGCGGTTTTATG
Source organism: Pegoplata infirma (assembly GCA_963921195.1). Lineage (NCBI taxonomy): Eukaryota > Metazoa > Arthropoda > Insecta > Diptera > Anthomyiidae > Pegoplata > Pegoplata infirma. Next base: position 185,111,128 of record OY992540.1, read on the forward strand.
TTTCTGACCCAGAGTGGTCAGGATAAAATCCATTAAAGTGTTCCACAAAAAACTGAAACCAAATAAGTGTGGTACACCAAATTACTCGTAAGGGTCTCCTCTATGATTTCCCATTGTCACATTTTTGTCAAGATTGGTCTTTACCCCTAGCAACAGCGGTTTTATGTTTCTGACCCAGAGTGGTCAGGACAAAATCCATAAAAGTATTCCACAGATAAGTGTGTTACACCAAATTACTCGTAAGGGTCTCCTCTATGATTTCCTATTGTCACATTTTTGTCAAGATTGGTCTTTACCCCTAGCAACAGCGGTTTTATGTTTCTGACCCAGAGTGGTCAGGACAAAATCCATAAAAGTGTTCCACAGATAAGTGTGTTACACCAAATTACTCGTAAGGGTCTCCTCTATGATTTCCTATTGTCACATTTTTGTCAAGATTGGTCTTTACCCCTAGCAACAGCGGTTTTATGTTTCTGACCCAGAGCGGTCAGGATAAAATCCATAAAAGTGTTCCACAAAAAACTGAAACCAAATAAGTGTGGTACACCAAATTACTCGTAAGAGTCTCCTCTATGATTTCCCATTGTCACATTTTTGTCAAAATTGGTCTTTACCCCTAGCAACAGCGGTTTTATGTTTCTGACCCAGAGTGGTCAGTATAAAATCCATAAAAGTGTTCCACAAAAAACTGAAACCAGATAAGTGTGGTACACCAAATTACTCGTAAGAGTCTCCTCTATGATTTCCCATTGTCACATTTTTGTCAAGATTGGTCTTTACCCCTAGCAACAGCGGTTTTATGTTTCTGACCCAGAGTGGTCAGGATAAATTCCATAAAAGTGTTCCACAAAAAACTGAAACCAAATAAGTGTGGTACACCAAATTACTCGTAAGAGTCTTCTCTATGATTTCCCATTGTCACATTTTTGTCAAGATTGGTCTTTACCCCTAGCAACAGCGGTTTTATGTTTCTGACCCAGAGTGGTCAGAATAAAATCCATAAAAGTGTTCCACAAAAAACTGAAACCAAATAAGTGTGGTACACCAAATTACTCGTAAGAGTCTTTTCTATGATTTCCCATTGTCACATTTTTGTCAAGATTGGTCTTTACCCCTAGCAACAGCGGTTTTATGTTTCTGACCCAGAGTGGTCAGGATAAAATCCATAAAAGTGTTCCACAAAAAACTGAAACCAAATATGTGTGGTACACCAAATTACTCGTAAGAGTCTTCTCTATGATTTCCCATTGTCACATTTTTGTCAAGATTGGTCTTTACCCCTAGCAACAGCGGTTTTATGTTTCTGACCCAGAGTGGTCAGGATAAAATCCATAAAAGTGTTCCACAAAAAACTGAAACCAAATAAGTGTGGTACACCAAATTACTCGTAAGAGTCTTCTCTATGATTTCCCATTGTCACATTTTTGTCAAGATTGGTCTTTACCCCTAGCAACAGCGGTTTTATGTTTCTGACCAAGAGTGGTCAGGATAAAATCCACAAAACTGTTCCACAAAAAACTGAAACCAGATAAGTGTGGTACACCAGATTACTCGTAAGGGTCTCCTCTATGATTTCCCATTGTCACATTTTTGTCAAGATTGGTCTTTACCCCTAGCAACAGCGGTTTTATGTTTCTGACCCAGAGTGGTCAGTATAAAATCCATAAAAGTGTTCCACAAAAAACTGAAACCAGATAAGTGTGGTACACCAAATTACTCGTAAGGGTCTCCTCTATGATTTCCCATTGTCACATTTTTGTCAAGATTGGTCTTTACCCCTAGCAACAGCGGTTTTATGTTTCTGACCCAGAGTGGTCAGGATAAAATCCATAAAAGTGTTCCACAAAAAACTGAAACCAAATAAGTGTGGTACACCAAATTACTCGTAAGAGTCTCCTCTATGATTTCCCATTGTCAGATTTTTGTCAAGATTGGTCTTTACCTTTAGCAACAGCGGTTTATGTTTCTGACCAAGAGTGGTCAGGATAAAATCCATAAAAGTGTTCCACAAAAAACTGAAACCAAATAAGTGTGGTACACCAAATTACTCGTAAGAGTCTCCTCTATGATTTCCCATTGTCGCATTTTTGTCAAGATTGGTCTTTACCCCCAGCAACAGCGGTTTTATGTTTCTGACCCAGAGTGGTCAGGATAAAATCCATAAAAGTGTTCCACAAAAAACTAAAACCAGATAAGTGTGATACACCAAATTACTCGTAAGAGTCTCCTCTATTATTTCCTATTGTCAGATTTTTGTCAAGATTGGTCTTTACCCCTAGCAACAGCGGTTTTATGTTTCTGACCAAGAGTGGTCAGGATAAAATCCATAAATGTGTTCCACAAAAAACTGAAACCAGATAAGTGTGGTACACCAAATTACTCGTAAGGGTCTCCTCTATGATTTCCCATTGTCACATTTTTGTCAAGATTGGTCTTTACCCCTAGCAACAGCGGTTTTATGTTTCTGACCCAGAGTGGTCAGGACAAACTCCATAAAAGTGTTCCACAAAAAACTGAAACCAGATAAGTGTGGTACACCAAATTACTCGAAAGGGTCTCCTCTATGATTTCCCATTGTCACATTTTTGTCAAGATTGGTCTTTACCCCTAGCAACAGCTGTTTTATGTTTCTGACCCAGAGTGGTCAGGATAAAATCCATAAAAGTGTTCCACAAAAAACTGAAATCAAATAAGTGTGGTACACCAAATTACTCGTAAGAGTCTCCTCTACGATTTCCCATTGTCAGATTTTTGTCAAGATTGGTCTTTACCTTTAGCAACAGCGGTTTTATGTTTCTGACCAAGAGTGGTCAGGATAAAATCCATAAAAGTGTTCCACAAAAAACTGAAACCAAATAAGTGTGGTACACCAAATTACTCGTAAGAGTCTCCTCTATGATTTCCCATTGTCGCATTTTTGTCAAGATTGGTCTTTACCCCCAGCAACAGCGGTTTTATGTTTCTGACCCAGAGTGGTCAGGATAAAATCCATAAAAGTGTTCCACAAAAAACTAAAACCAGATAAGTGTGATACACCAAATTACTCGTAAGAGTCTCCTCTATTATTTCCTATTGTCAGATTTTTGTCAAGATTGGTCTTTACCCCTAGCAACAGCGGTTTTATGTTTCTGACCAAGAGTGGTCAGGATAAAATCCATAAATGTGTTCCACAAAAAACTGAAACCAGATAAGTGTGGTACACCAAATTACTCGTAAGGGTCTCCTCTATGATTTCCCATTGTCACATTTTTGTCAAGATTGGTCTTTACCCCTAGCAACAGCGGTTTTATGTTTCTGACCCAGAGTGGTCAGGACAAACTCCATAAAAGTGTTCCACAAAAAACTGAAACCAGATAAGTGTGGTACACCAAATTACTCGTAAGGGTCTCCTCTATGATTTCCCATTGTCACATTTTTGTCAAGATTGGTCTTTACCCCTAGCAACAGCTGTTTTATGTTTCTGACCCAGAGTGGTCAGGATAAAATCCATAAAAGTGTTCCACAAAAAACTGAAATCAAATAAGTGTGGTACACCAAATTACTCGTAAGAGTCTCCTCTATGATTTCCCATTGTCACATTTTTGTCAAGATTGGTCTTTACCCCTAGCAACAGCGGTTTTATGTTTCTGACCCAGAGTGGTCAGGATAAAATCCATAAAAGTGTTCCACAAAAAACTGAAACCAAATAAGTGTGGTACACCAAATTACTCGTAAGAGTCTTCTCTATGATTTCCCATTGTCACATTTTTGTCAAGATTGGTCTTTACCCCTAGCAACAGCGGTTTTATGTTTCTGACCAAGAGTGGTCAGGATAAAATCCATAAAAGTGTTCCACAAAAAACTGAAACCAGATAAGTGTGGTACACCAAATTACTCGTAAGGGTCTCCTCTATGATTTCCCATTGTCACATTTTTGTCAAGATTGGTCTTTACCCCTAGCAACAGCGGTTTTATGTTTCTGACCCAGAGTGGTCAGTATAAAATCCATAAAAGTGTTCCACAAAAAACTGAAACCAGATAAGTGTGGTACACCAAATTACTCATAAGGGTCTCCTCTATGATTTCCCATTGTCACATTTTTGTCAAGATTGGTCTTTACCCCTAGCAACAGCGGTTTTATGTTTCTGACCCAGAGTGGTCAGGATAAAATCCATAAAAGTGTTCCACAAAAAACTGAAACCAAATAAGTGTGGTACACCAAATTACTCGTAAGAGTCTCCTCTATGATTTCCCATTGTCAGATTTTTGTCAAGATTGGTCTTTACCCTTAGCAACAGCGGTTTTATGTTTCTGGCCAAGAGTGGTCAGGATAAAATCCATAAAAGTGTTCCACAAAAAACTGAAACCAAATAAGTGTGGTACACCAAATTACTCGTAAGAGTCTCCTCTATGATTTCCCATTGTCACATTTTTGTCAAGATTGGTCTTTACCCCTAGCAACAGCGGTTTTATGTTTCTGACCCAGAGTGGTCAGGATAAAATCCATAAAAGTGTTCCACAAAAAACTAAAACCAGATAAGTGTGATACACCAAATTACTCGTAAGAGTCTCCTCTATTATTTCCTATTGTTACTTTTTTGTCAAGATTGGTTCTTATTCACCTCCGTGAAATTAGCGATGTCGCTAACTTTTTTTTTTTTTTTTTTTTTCTTTGATTCACAGGGTGACACAGATATGTTAAATTTTGTACTACTACTTGCATGTATTTATGATTTCAGATTTTTGTGGAACACTTTTGTGGATGTTATGTTGATTAATCAAGATCATTACCACAAAACTGATATAACTAGGAATAAGAACCAATCTTGACAAAAAAGTAACAATAGGAAATAATAGAGGAGACTCTTACGAGTAATTTGGTGTATCACACTTATCTGGTTTTAGTTTTTTGTGGAACACTTTTATGGATTTTATCCTGACCACTCTGGGTCAGAAACATAAAACCGCTGTTGCTAGGGGTAAAGACCAATCTTGACAAAAATGTGACAATGGGAAATCATAGAGGAGACTCTTACGAGTAATTTGGTGTACCACACTTATTTGGTTTCAGTTTTTTGTGGAACACTTTTATGGATTTTATCCTGACCACTCTTGGCCAGAAACATAAAACCGCTGTTGCTAAGGGTAAAGACCAATCTTGACAAAAATCTGACAATGGGAAATCATAGAGGAGACTCTTACGAGTAATTTGGTGTACCACACTTATTTGGTTTCAGTTTTTTGTGGAACACTTTTATGGATTTTATCCTGACCACTCTGGGTCAGAAACATAAAACCGCTGTTGCTAGGGGTAAAGACCAATCTTGACAAAAATGTGACAATGGGAAATCATAGAGGAGACCCTTATGAGTAATTTGGTGTACCACACTTATCTGGTTTCAGTTTTTTGTGGAACACTTTTATGGATTTTATACTGACCACTCTGGGTCAGAAACATAAAACCGCTGTTGCTAGGGGTAAAGACCAATCTTGACAAAAATGTGACAATGGGAAATCATAGAGGAGACCCTTACGAGTAATTTGGTGTACCACACTTATCTGGTTTCAGTTTTTTGTGGAACACTTTTATGGATTTTATCCTGACCACTCTTGGTCAGAAACATAAAACCGCTGTTGCTAGGGGTAAAGACCAATCTTGACAAAAATGTGACAATGGGAAATCATAGAGAAGACTCTTACGAGTAATTTGGTGTACCACACTTATTTGGTTTCAGTTTTTTGTGGAACACTTTTATGGATTTTATCCTGACCACTCTGGGTCAGAAACATAAAACCGCTGTTGCTAGGGGTAAAGACCAATCTTGACAAAAATGTGACAATGGGAAATCATAGAGGAGACTCTTACGAGTAATTTGGTGTACCACACTTATTTGATTTCAGTTTTTTGTGGAACACTTTTATGGATTTTATCCTGACCACTCTGGGTCAGAAACATAAAACAGCTGTTGCTAGGGGTAAAGACCAATCTTGACAAAAATGTGACAATGGGAAATCATAGAGGAGACCCTTACGAGTAATTTGGTGTACCACACTTATCTGGTTTCAGTTTTTTGTGGAACACTTTTATGGAGTTTGTCCTGACCACTCTGGGTCAGAAACATAAAACCGCTGTTGCTAGGGGTAAAGACCAATCTTGACAAAAATGTGACAATGGGAAATCATAGAGGAGACCCTTACGAGTAATTTGGTGTACCACACTTATCTGGTTTCAGTTTTTTGTGGAACACATTTATGGATTTTATCCTGACCACTCTTGGTCAGAAACATAAAACCGCTGTTGCTAGGGGTAAAGACCAATCTTGACAAAAATCTGACAATAGGAAATAATAGAGGAGACTCTTACGAGTAATTTGGTGTATCACACTTATCTGGTTTTAGTTTTTTGTGGAACACTTTTATGGATTTTATCCTGACCACTCTGGGTCAGAAACATAAAACCGCTGTTGCTGGGGGTAAAGACCAATCTTGACAAAAATGCGACAATGGGAAATCATAGAGGAGACTCTTACGAGTAATTTGGTGTACCACACTTATTTGGTTTCAGTTTTTTGTGGAACACTTTTATGGATTTTATCCTGACCACTCTTGGTCAGAAACATAAAACCGCTGTTGCTAAAGGTAAAGACCAATCTTGACAAAAATCTGACAATGGGAAATCATAGAGGAGACTCTTACGAGTAATTTGGGGTACCACACTTATTTGATTTCAGTTTTTTGTGGAACACTTTTATGGATTTTATCCTGACCACTCTGGGTCAGAAACATAAAACAGCTGTTGCTAGGGGTAAAGACCAATCTTGACAAAAATGTGACAATGGGAAATCATAGAGGAGACCCTTACGAGTAATTTGGTGTACCACACTTATCTGGTTTCAGTTTTTTGTGGAACACTTTTATGGAGTTTGTCCTGACCACTCTGGGTCAGAAACATAAAACCGCTGTTGCTAGGGGTAAAGACCAATCTTGACAAAAATGTGACAATGGGAAATCATAGAGGAGACCCTTACGAGTAATTTGGTGTACCACACTTATCTGGTTTCAGTTTTTTGTGGAACACATTTATGGATTTTATCCTGACCACTCTTGGTCAGAAACATAAAACCGCTGTTGCTAGGGGTAAAGACCAATCTTGACAAAAATCTGACAATAGGAAATAATAGAGGAGACTCTTACGAGTAATTTGGTGTATCACACTTATCTGGTTTTAGTTTTTTGTGGAACACTTTTATGGATTTTATCCTGACCACTCTGGGTCAGAAACATAAAACCGCTGTTGCTGGGGGTAAAGACCAATCTTGACAAAAATGCGACAATGGGAAATCATAGAGGAGACTCTTACGAGTAATTTGGTGTACCACACTTATTTGGTTTCAGTTTTTTGTGGAACACTTTTATGGATTTTATCCTGACCACTCTTGGTCAGAAACATAAACCGCTGTTGCTAAAGGTAAAGACCAATCTTGACAAAAATCTGACAATGGGAAATCATAGAGGAGACTCTTACGAGTAATTTGGTGTACCACACTTATTTGGTTTCAGTTTTTTGTGGAACACTTTTATGGATTTTATCCTGACCACTCTGGGTCAGAAACATAAAACCGCTGTTGCTAGGGGTAAAGACCAATCTTGACAAAAATGTGACAATGGGAAATCATAGAGGAGACCCTTACGAGTAATTTGGTGTACCACACTTATCTGGTTTCAGTTTTTTGTGGAACACTTTTATGGATTTTATACTGACCACTCTGGGTCAGAAACATAAAACCGCTGTTGCTAGGGGTAAAGACCAATCTTGACAAAAATGTGACAATGGGAAATCATAGAGGAGACCCTTACGAGTAATCTGGTGTACCACACTTATCTGGTTTCAGTTTTTTGTGGAACAGTTTTGTGGATTTTATCCTGACCACTCTTGGTCAGAAACATAAAACCGCTGTTGCTAGGGGTAAAGACCAATCTTGACAAAAATGTGACAATGGGAAATCATAGAGAAGACTCTTACGAGTAATTTGGTGTACCACACTTATTTGGTTTCAGTTTTTTGTGGAACACTTTTATGGATTTTATCCTGACCACTCTGGGTCAGAAACATAAAACCGCTGTTGCTAGGGGTAAAGACCAATCTTGACAAAAATGTGACAATGGGAAATCATAGAGAAGACTCTTACGAGTAATTTGGTGTACCACACATATTTGGTTTCAGTTTTTTGTGGAACACTTTTATGGATTTTATCCTGACCACTCTGGGTCAGAAACATAAAACCGCTGTTGCTAGGGGTAAAGACCAATCTTGACAAAAATGTGACAATGGGAAATCATAGAAAAGACTCTTACGAGTAATTTGGTGTACCACACTTATTTGGTTTCAGTTTTTTGTGGAACACTTTTATGGATTTTATTCTGACCACTCTGGGTCAGAAACATAAAACCGCTGTTGCTAGGGGTAAAGACCAATCTTGACAAAAATGTGACAATGGGAAATCATAGAGAAGACTCTTACGAGTAATTTGGTGTACCACACTTATTTGGTTTCAGTTTTTTGTGGAACACTTTTATGGAATTTATCCTGACCACTCTGGGTCAGAAACATAAAACCGCTGTTGCTAGGGGTAAAGACCAATCTTGACAAAAATGTGACAATGGGAAATCATAGAGGAGACTCTTACGAGTAATTTGGTGTACCACACTTATCTGGTTTCAGTTTTTTGTGGAACACTTTTATGGATTTTATACTGACCACTCTGGGTCAGAAACATAAAACCGCTGTTGCTAGGGGTAAAGACCAATTTTGACAAAAATGTGACAATGGGAAATCATAGAGGAGACTCTTACGAGTAATTTGGTGTACCACACTTATTTGGTTTCAGTTTTTTGTGGAACACTTTTATGGATTTTATCCTGACCGCTCTGGGTCAGAAACATAAAACCGCTGTTGCTAGGGGTAAAGACCAATCTTGACAAAAATGTGACAATAGGAAATCATAGAGGAGACCCTTACGAGTAATTTGGTGTAACACACTTATCTGTGGAACACTTTTATGGATTTTGTCCTGACCACTCTGGGTCAGAAACATAAAACCGCTGTTGCTAGGGGTAAAGACCAATCTTGACAAAAATGTGACAATAGGAAATCATAGAGGAGACCCTTACGAGTAATTTGGTGTAACACACTTATCTGTGGAATACTTTTATGGATTTTGTCCTGACCACTCTGGGTCAGAAACATAAAACCGCTGTTGCTAGGGGTAAAGACCAATCTTGACAAAAATGTGACAATGGGAAATCATAGAGGAGACCCTTACGAGTAATTTGGTGTACCACACTTATTTGGTTTCAGTTTTTTGTGGAACACTTTAATGGATTTTATCCTGACCACTCTGGGTCAGAAACATAAAACCGCTGTTGCTAGGGGTAAAGACCAATCTTGACAAAAATGTGACAATGAGAAATCATAGGGGAGACCCTTACGAGTAATTTGGTGTACCACACTTATCTGGTTTCAGTTTTTTGTGGAACACTTTTATGGATATTATCCTGACCACTCTGGGTCAGAAACATAAAACCGCTGTTGCTAGGGGTAAAGACCAATCTTGACAAAAATGTGACAATGGGAAATCATAGAGGAGACCCTTACGAGTAATTTGGTGTACCACACTTATCTGGTTTCAGTTTTTTGTGGAACACTTTTATGGATTTTATCCTGACCACTCTTGGTCAGAAACATAAAACCGCTGTTGCTAGGGGTAAAGACCAATCTTGACAAAAATGTGACAATGGGAAATCATAGAGAAGACTCTTACGAGTAATTTGGTGTACCACACTCAAAAAATTATGTTAGTAAAATCAACTGAAAATGTCAGTTAAAATAACTACTTTGTAAGTTGTTTTGGGGTCAACTACTTTTTCAGTTAAATCAACTAACAATGTTAGTTATTTTAACTGACAAAAAACAACTGACTTGTGTAGTAAAAATTACTAACATTTGTAGTCAAAACAACTAAAATGTAGTAAAAATAAAATAAACAATAGCGGTATTCGCTCTTGATAGCATTTTTGCAAGGGTAGTATAAATGCTATGATTTTATTCTACAAAGCGTGAGCGTCTTTTTTTTTTCGTTTTTATTGTGAGTTTTCAAACAGCTGATGTTATCATATTCTGCTTTGTCAAAATAGCTATTTTCTATCGAAAATCGCTTTTCTAGCGATTTTTTTAGTAATATTTAGCGACTTTCTGTTGGAAGATTAGTTGGCATCAGTGCTGCGCTCAAGAAGATAAATAATTAATTTTTTTTGTGTTCTTAATTTTGCTAATTTTTTGTTATAATTCGTTCTAAAAATCTATTGTTATTTTTTTTACACAAAATATGAAAGTTTGTTAATTTTTTTAATTGTTTTCCGGAAAAACTAAAAGATGTTAAGTATTGTAAGCTTGAAAGGTTTGAAAGGCCAGAATATGCTATGGGTTTTGTCTTGCATATAAATGAAAGTCTTGTATATTTTTATTTCATGTATTTTGTTGTTGTGGTCTTGCATACTCTTGTATTTATACAATATCTGCAAGCTTTGAAAGGTCTGCAAGGGTAGTTTGCTACCAAGAGCGAATACCGCTAATATATATATTTTTTTCAAAAAATTTTTCAGAAAAAAAAATGAAGACCAAATTTTTTCAGAGTTTTTTTTTCTTTTTTTTAAAGTTGTGAAAAATAAAAAAACGAATTTTTTTAAAGTTGTGAAAAATAAAAAAACGATTTTTTTTTAAAAAAAAAAACTTTGAAAATTTTTCAGAGATAAAAAAAAATAAAATTAACTACTTTAAATAACTGTTACTACATTACAGTACTTTTTTGGTAGTTATTCAAAAAACGACTTAAAATAACTAACACAAAAGTTATTTGATATTTTTCATACAAAAATAACTGACTTTGTAGTTGAAAACTACTAACTACTGTAAAATATACAAACAACTAACATGTAGTAACTTACATAATTTTCTGAGTGCACACTTATTTGGTTTCAGTTTTTTGTGGAACACTTTTATGGATTTTATCCTGACCACTCTGGGTCAGAAACATAAAACCGCTGTTGCTAGGGGTAAAGACCAATCTTGACAAAAATCTGACAATGGGAAATCATAGAGGAGACCCTTACGAGTAATTTGGTGTACCACACTTATCTGGTTTCAGTTTTTTGTGGAACACTTTTATGGTTTTTATCCTGACCACTCTTGGTCAGAAACATAAAACCGCTGTTGCTAGGGGTAAAGACCAATCTTGACAAAAATGTGATAATGGGAAATCATAGAGGAGACCCTTTCGAGTAATTTGGTGTACCACACTTATCTGGTTTCAGTTTTTTGTGGAACACTTTTATGGATTTTATCCTGACCACTCTTGGTCAGAAGCATAAAACCGCTGTTGCTAGGGGTAAAGACCAATCTTGACAAAAATGTGACAATGGGAAATCATAGAGGAGACTCTTACGAGTAATTTGGTGTACCACACTTATCTGGTTTCAGTTTTTTGTGGAACACTTTTATGGATTTTATCCTGACCACTCTGGGTCAGAAACATAAAACCGCTGTTGCTGGGGGTAAAGACCAATCTTGACAAAAATGTGACAATGGGAAATCATAGAGGAGACTCTTACGAGTAATTTGGTGTACCACACTTATTTGGTTTCAGTTTTTTGTGGAACACTTTTATGGATTTTATCCTGACCACTCTGGGTCAGAAACATAAAACCGCTGTTGCTAGGGGTAAAGACCAATCTTGACAAAAATGTGACAATGGGAAATCATAGACGAGACCCTTACGAGTAATTTGGTGTACCACACTTATCTGATTTCAGTTTTTTGTGGAACACTTTTATGGATTTTATCCTGACCACTCTTGGTCAGAAACATAAAACCGCTGTTGCTGGGGGTAAAGACCAATCTTGACAAAAATCTGACAATGGGAAATCATAGAGGAGACCCTTACGAGTAATTTGGTGTACCACACATATTTGGTTTCAGTTTTTTGTGGAACACTTTTATGGATTTTATCCTGACCACTCTGGGTCAGAAACATAAATCCGCTGTTGCTAGGGGTAAAGACCAATCTTGACAAAAATGTGACAATGGGAAATCATAGAGGAGACCCTTACGAGTAATTTGGTGTACCACACTTATCTGGTTTCAGTTTTTTGTGGAACACTTTTATGGATTTTATCCTGACCACTCTGGGTCAGAAACATAAAACCGCTGTTGCTAGGGGTAAAGACCAATCTTGACAAAAATGTGACAATTGGAAATCATAGAGGAGACTCTTACGAGTAATTTGGTGTACCACACTTATTTGGTTTCAGGTTTTTGTCTCCGATCGGAGTGATATTTTGCATGTGAGTTACCCTTAGGGGACCGACACTTTTGGCGGGTATTAAGGTACCTACAGACGACGCAATATTATGCACAATATTCAGTAATATTAATGGTGTGTGGGTTAGATTGACGATTGTACAATGGTCATTATTACCCACACACCTTCAATATAATTGAATATTGTACATAATATTGCGTCGTCTGTATGCACAAAAAAAAATCGAGGTAATATTTCCTAAAATTGTAGTATAATATCAGCTAAGTTCTAAGGCAACATGGCAGTTGCTAAAATTTTAGGCACAATTACAAAAATAATAGGAAATTCCTATCAAATTTCTATGTTCGAAAAATTACCTATAATTTTTGGTAATACTCCTTGTAAATTTTGGAAATTTACAAACGGAGCCTTAGCAGATATTCATTTTTAAATTGGTATTTTATTTAATTTAATTAACCCATAAACGGCTAAATAAAAAGAGTTTTTTTTTAAATTTATATATTTATTAAAAAAAATAAAAAAAATTATGAGATACATTAGGGCGCTCCAAACTATACCGTCAAAATTGATTTTCCTGATTCAAGCTATTCCACTTATAAGAAAAATGTAGTCAAAATCCAAATCTACCTGGAATATAAAAATCATATTTACTTTATTAATATTTTAATCATACGAGAGAAAAAATTTCTCAGAATCTGAGACTTTTTCTATAGAAAAACTGTCTCAGAATCTGGGACTTTTCTATAGAAAAAATTTCTCAGAATCTAAGAATTTTTCTATAGATAAAAAGTCTCAGAATCTGATACTTTTTCTACAGAAAAAATATATTAGAATCTGAGACTTTTTCTATAGAAAAATGCCTCAGAATCTGTGACTTTTTCTATACAAAAAATGTCTCAAAATCTAAAACTTTTTCTATGGAAAAAATATATCAGAATCTGAGACTTTTTCTACAGAAAAAATGGTCTCAGAATCTGCGACTTTTTCTATACAAAAAATGTGTTAGAACCTGAGATTTTTTCAAAAAATGTCTCAGAACCTGACACTTTTTCTGCAGAAAAAATGTTTCAGAATCTGAGACTTTTTCTATAAAAAAAATGTCTCAGAATCTGAGACTTTTTTATAGAAAAAATTTCTCAGAATCTGAGACTTTTTTATAGAAACAAAGTCTCAGAATCTGAGACTTTTGTATAGAAAATATATCTCAGAATCTGAAAATTGTCTCAGAATCTGAGACTTTTCTATCGAAAATTTGTCTCAGAATCTGAGACTTTTTCTATAAAATCTGAGACTGAGACTTTTTCTATAGAAAAATTGTCTCAGAATCTGAGACTTTTTCTGTAGAAAAATTGTCTCAGAAAAATTGTATAGAAAAAGTCAGATACTAAGTCTCAGATTCTGAGACAGTTTTTCTATAGAAAAAGTCTCAGATTCTGAGACAGTTTTTCTATAGAAAAAGTCTCAGATTTTGAGACAGTTTTTCTATAGAAAAAGTTTCAGATTCTGAGACAGTTTTTCTATAGAAAAATTGTCTCAGATTCTGAGACAGTTTTTCTATAGAAAAAGTCTCAGATTCTGAGACAGTTTTTCTATAGAAAAAGTCTCAGATTCTGAGACAGTTTTTCTATAGAAAAAGTCTCAGATTCTGAGACAGTTTTTCTATAGAAAAAGTCTCAGATTCTGAGACAGTTTTTCTATAGAAAAAGTCTCAGATTCTGAGACAGTTTTTCTATAGAAAAAGTCTCAGATTCTGAGACAGTTTTTCTATAGAAAAAGTCTCAGATTCTGAGACAGTTTTTCTATAGAAAAAGTCTCAGATTCTGAGACAGTTTTTCTATAGAAAAAGTCTCAGATTCTGAGACAGTTTTTCTATAGAAAAAGTCTCAGATTCTGAGACAGTTTTTCTATAGAAAAAGTCTCAGATTCTGAGACAGTTTTTCTATAGAAAAAGTCTCAGATTCTGAGACAGTTTTTCTATAGAAAAAGTCTCAGATTCTGAGACAGTTTTTCTATAGAAAAAGTTTCAGATTCTGAGACAGTTTTTCTATAGAAAAAGTCTCAGATTCTGAGACAGATTTTCTATAGAAAAACTGTTTCAGAATCTGAGACTTTTTCTATAGAAAACCTGTCTCAGAATCTGAGACAATTTTTCTATAGAAAAACTGTCTCAGAATCTGAGACTTTTTCTATAGAAAAACTGTCTCAGAATCTGAGACTTTTTCTATAGAAAAACTGTCTCAGAATCTGAGACTTTTCTATCGAAAAATTGTCTCAGAATCTGAGACTTTTTCTGAGACAGTTTTTCTATAGAAAAAGTCTCAGATTCTGAGACAGTTTTTCTATAGAAAAAGTCTCAGATTCTGAGACAGTTTTTCTATAGAAAAAGTCTCAGATTCTGAGACAGTTTTTCTATAGAAAAAGTCTCAGATTCTGAGACAGTTTTTCTATAGAAAAAGTCTCAGATTCTGAGGCAGTTTTTCTATAGAAAAAGTTTCAGTCTCAGATTCTGAGACAGTTTTTCTATAGAAAAACTGTCTCAGAATCTGAGACTTTTTCTATAGAAAAACTGTCTCAGAATCTGAGACTTTTTCTATAGAAAAACTGTCTCAGAAAAAGTCTCAGATTCTGAGACAATTTTTCGATAGAAAAGTCTCAGATTCTGAGACAGTTTTTCTATAGAAAAAGATCAATTGTAATTCGTAAAAGATCAATTGTAATTCGAAAAAGATCAATTGTAATTCGTAAAAGATCAATTGTAATTCGAAAAAGATCAATTGTAATTCGAAAAAGATCAATTGTAATTCGTAAAAGATCAATTGTAATTCGAAAAAGATCAATTGTAATTCGAAAAAGATCAATTGTAATTCGAAAAAGATCAATTGTAATTCGTAAAAGATCAATTGTAATTCGTAAAAGATCAATTGTAATTCGAAAAAGATCAATTGTAATTCGAAAAAGATCAATTGTAATTCAAAAAAGATCAATTGTAATTCGTAAAAGATCAATTGTAATTCGTAAAAGATCAATTGTAATTCGAAAAAGATCAATTGTAATTCGAAAAAGATCAATTGTAATTCGTAAAAGATCAATTGTAATTCGTAAAAGATCAATTGTAATTCGAAGATTCCATTTGTAATTCGAAGATTCCATTTGTAATTCGAAGATTCCAATTGTAATTCGAAAAGCAACGAGTATAAAATCGTTTCTTACGCCTTTAAAAACATTGTTTTTTTGTTGATTTACTCGTTGGTTTTCGAATTACAATTGGAATCTTCGAATTACAAATGGAATCTTCGAATTACAAATGGAATCTTCGAATTACAATTGATCTTTTACGAATTACAATTGATATTTTACGAATTACAATTGATCTTTTTCGAATTACAATTGATCTTTTTCGAATTACAATTGATCTTTTTCGAATTACAATTGATCTTTTTCGAATTACAATTGATCTTTTACGAATTACAATTGATCTTTTTCGAATTACAATTGATCTTTTTCGAATTACAATTGATCTTTTTCGAATTACAATTGATCTTTTACGAATTACAATTGATCTTTTTCGAATTACAATTGATCTTTTTCGAATTACAATTGATCTTTTTCGAATTACAATTGATCTTTTACGAATTACAATTGATCTTTTTCGAATTACAATTGATCTTTTTCGAATTACAATTGATCTTTTACGAATTACAATTGATCTTTTTCGAATTACAATTGATCTTTTACGAATTACAATTGATCTTTTACGAATTACAATTGATCTTCCACGAATTACAATTGATCTTTTTCGAATTACAATTGATCTTTTACGAATTACAATTGGAATCTTCGAATTACAATTGATCTTTTTCGAATTACAATTGATCTTTTACGAATTACAATTGGAATCTTCGAATTACAATTGATCTTTTACGAATTACAATTGATCTTTTACGAATTACAATTGATCTTTTTCGAATTACAATTGATCTTTTACGAATTACAATTGATCTTTTTCGAATTACAATTGATCTTTTACGAATTACAATTGATCTTTTACGAATTACAATTGATCTTTTTCGAATTACAATTGGAATCTTCGAATTACAAATGGAATCTTCGAATTACAATTGGAGTATTCGAATTACAAATGGAATCTTCGAATTACAAATGGATTCTTCGAATTACAAATAGAATCTTCGAATTACAAATAGAATCTTCGAATTACAATTGATCTTTTTCGAATTACATCTGTAAATGGTGTAGAAAAAAACGAGTTTTAGAAAAAAAACTAAAAACAACTACATAAATCAACTATTGCTACAGTGTAGTATATTTTTTGTAGTTATTTTTTGAAACTACTACAAAAAAAGTTGTTTGAGATTTTTTCATACAAAAACGACCGAAATTGTAGTTAAAAACAACAGCTACTACTTACTACACAAACGACCGTCATGTAGTAACTGCAATAATTTTCTGAGTGTGGTACACCAAATTACTCGTAAGGGTCTCCTCTATGATTTCCCATTGTCACATTTTTTTCAAGATTGGTCTTTACCCCTAGCAACAGCGGTTTTATGTTTCTGACCCAGAGTGGTCAGGATAAAATCCATAAAAGTGTTCCACAAAAAACTGAAACCAAATAAGTGTGGTACACCAAATTACTCGTAAGAGTCTCCTCTATGATTTCCCATTGTCAGATTTTTGTCAAGATTGGTCTTTACCCTAAGCAACAGCGGTTTTATGTTTCTGACCAAGAGTGGTCAGGATAAAATCCATAAAAGTGTTCCACAAAAAACTGAAACCAAATAAGTGTGGTACACCAAATTACTCGTAAGAGTCTCCTCTATGATTTCCCATTGTCGCATTTTTGTCAAGATTGGTCTTTACCCCCAGCAACAGCGGTTTTATGTTTCTGACCCAGAGTGGTCAGGATAAAATCCATAAAAGTGTTCCACAAAAAACTAAAACCAGATAAGTGTGATACACCAAATTACTCGTAAGAGTCTCCTCTATTATTTCCTATTGTTACTTTTTTGTCAAGATTGGTTCTTATTCCTAGTTATATCAGTTTTGTGGTAATGATCTTGATTAATCAACATAACATCCACAAAAGTGTTCCACAAAAATCTGAAATCATAAATACATGCAAGCAGTAGTACAAAATTTAACATATCTGTGTCACCCTGTGAATCAAAGAAAAAAAAAAAAAAAGTTAGCGACATCGCTAATTTCACGGAGGTGTTACAGAAACAGTAAAATGTGAAAAGTCAGTTTTTGTGCCGATTTACAATGTTTTTGTTTCATTTCACATGTTTCGTGCGAGAAATCTTTCGATTCGAGAGTTACAGAAATCAGCTACTGGTTTCAAATCTGTTGAGCGGATCCCAGTACAGATTGATCATCCGTTTTTTTTTTAGAGCATTTTAAAAATTGTGCTTTTGCTAATTTTTGACAGATTTTTTGTACATGTTTGGCCAATAATAGTGCAATAACTTCATCATTTTGTATCACATTTATGAGACCATAGTTCAATTCTCTTACGTTTTATACCAAATTTTATTCCATCCAATGAGTGCTGTGCAGGCTTTCAAAAAAGGCAAAACCGTGTCTTTTTTTTAATTTTAAACTGCGACTAACTGAAATTCTAGACGGATGGAAAAATTTTTAGTACAGATTTGCAAATGTTGAGCAGTGTTGTCTAAAAAAAGATCTTTTTATAGGTCAAAAAATGAATTTTCAAAATCATTTTTAATACAAAACCGAAATTCCCACATCTCATCCCTACAATACATAGTTTGTTGTTAATATTTTGTGTTGTTTACCTACTTTCAAAATAAAATAAATATTAAATAGACTTTAAATTCTGTTTCCATACAAATTCAGCCTTACCAAAGAAAAATAGAATAAATTTAAAATCGACTTTAAATTCTATTTCCATACAAATTGACTTTGTTTTTCAAAATCGACTTTAAAAAATGCATGGGAAATTTGAAATTTATAATAAAACTTTTGTTTAAATAGACTTATTGTTTTTCTTTGGTATAGGAAATTTAAGATTTAAAATAAAACTTTAGTTAAAATAGGCTTTTTGTTTTTCTTTTGTTCGGGCCAATCATCTTAACATATGATCCGTTGTCTGCATCTTGCTTTTCGAGGCACGAAAGTTCTACTAACATTATTCAATTTTGTAATTTTGAACGGATTAATTATATCATCTTGGAACAAGAGTATATTAAAATAGACTGGGGTTGTATTTATTACATGCTATCGGTAAATGATCAGCTGGCCTTCTTGGAACAAAATATAAAAAGCTTGTATAACGTAATAGTACCAATTCAAACGAAGGAAATGAGTAACCGCCAGAAACCGTGATTCACATCTGAAATAAAGCGCCTTATAGTAGATCGTGACAAAACTTACTTTCGATGGAAACGCTTTAAAACTGATAATCTACACGAAAATTATCGCAATGCTAGAAAAATCGTAACCAAAACCATTAAAAACCCAAAATCTAAATACTACTCTAAAAAATTTTTGAATTCGGTTAGTACTAAAAATACTTGGAAAACTATTACGGAAATTGGAATCGTAAAAAATAAGAATAAGCAGGATAATAGTATATCGGATCCTTATGAATTAAATTCAAACTTTGTTAATATACCCATGCCTCAAGCAGATCATACCCATTATATTAATTTTCATGCAACCAATCTCCCATCTAACCTTTTCAATTTTGAGTATGTCAGCCAGTTGGATGTTCTCAAAAGCTGCCTTTCCATTAAATCTAAAGCTACAGGAATTGATAGTATACACCCGCTTTCCTTAAAATTATTCTTCCGTCACTACTACGATTTATCACTCATATTTTCAATAAAATAATTATGGCAGGCACTTATCCACTAAGATGGAAACAGGCAAAAATTACCAATACCAAAATCATCCACAGAATATCGGCCTATAGCTATATTACCTTATCTCTCAAAGGCTTTCGAGAAACTTTTACATAAACAGATAACCAATTATATAAATGATAGTAAATTATCAACAATCTGGCTTTCGGGCCAAACATAGCTGTATTACTGCTTTAACTGATGTAGCAGAAGATCTTAGAAAGGAAGTTGACGATGGGTGCGTTGCATATTTAGTACTGTTGGATCATTCAAAGGCTTTTGATACCGTTGACCACACAATACTTATTCAAAAACTGGAGAAAATGATCAATTTTTCATCAACATCCATTAGATTGATTGATTCATATCTTAAAGATCGTGTCCAGTGTGTTGAAACTAGTCCTTCAACTATCTCAAATTTTCTTCCTGTTGTCAGGGGTGTT
This sequence comes from Pegoplata infirma, assembly GCA_963921195.1. Lineage (NCBI taxonomy): Eukaryota > Metazoa > Arthropoda > Insecta > Diptera > Anthomyiidae > Pegoplata > Pegoplata infirma. The sequence continues at coordinate 185,130,808 of OY992540.1, forward strand.
CCCCAGGGATCCATTCTAGGTCCTCTCCTTTTCTCCATTTACGCAAACGAGCTTCCTGAACAGTTGCTCCATTGCAACATTAGAATGTATGCCGATGACGTACAATTGTACATAAGTAACAAAAAAGGGAACTTAGATGAATGTACTGCAAGACTTAATCAAGACTTACAACAGGTTTCACGTTGGGCTGATGTTAACGGGTTAAGTTTAAATCCTAAATTTATAAATTGAAATGCATTGTAATACGTAAAAGAACACAGAAAATTATTGATTATCCCAACATTTTTATTAAAAACCAACGGATTGAAATCGTAGATAAAGCTAAGTACTCTGTTTCTTACGGTGAAAATTTCACTTAAACTTTAAACGCCTCAAATTGCAATAAAACATTTAAAAATCAAGAACTTTTGACAATGATAAGAAAGAAACGATCATACCAAAACTGAAATGTCACTTTTTCACGGCAATTTAAATTGTCTTGTATAATAAAAATGAGTGAAAACTTTTTTAACAATTTCCCCTTAATTCCTCGCGTTGCCAATTTTTTTTTTTTTTATATGGAGTTTGACAGATTTTTTCCCGTGAAACCGAACAGAGTACTTAGCTTAAAGCAAAAAATCTTGGTGTAATTTTTAATAACACTCTAACCTGGTCTGATCACGTTATAGCTGAATGTGGTAAAACATATTCGATGCTAAGAACCCTATGGCCTACTCAATATTGCACCCCATAGAAAAAAATAGAAGTGTAACAGAGTCGTATTTCGCTCGAATAAGTATTAGTGACAGCACATTATGTAACTTTTGACGTTTAATAAAAACAATGCAACATAAAGGAGAACAACAACAAAGAAAACAACAAAAGAAAAAACAAAAGGTTTTAAACTATCAATAGTGCGTATTATCTTTAAAAAAACGTTGAATAAAGCTAAATAAATAATAAATTTAATTAAATGAAAGACAAATTCCATTTTTTATAAACAAAGAATCTAATTTGATATTAAATACGTGTGAGATGAGGTAGAAAAAGCATTTTGGCACCATATTGGAAAATACATCAAATACAACACTGCGTACCTTCTAATCTTTTCTATGTTGCACCCCATTGAAAATACGACATATTTGATACCAATTTTAACCTACGGATGTGAAATTTTTGCAAGTTGTTATGAAACCAGTAAATTTAAATTGAACGTCACATACAACAACATTGCAAGGTACGTTTACGGGATCAGAAATTATAACATAAATGGTACTTACTTTAGTATTACTCCTTACTCTAAAAAAATATTCGGGGTACTTTTTGAAGATTTAATGAAAATAAGAACTTTAGTATTTCTTCACAAAATTATAACCTCCCGTGAGCCAGGTCATCTTTTTAATCGTTTAAAATTTAGTCGACTCAGAAGAAATAGAAATTTAATTCAAATCAAATCAGACATCACACATTAATATCTGAATGGCATTTTTTCATATTTGCATTACGTCTTTGGAATAATATTACTACTCCAACAATAAAAGAAATCAGCAATGCGTTACAATTTAAGGAAGAAATATTTAAATATTATTCGTAGTCAACAAGTTTGTTTATAGTTCGGTATAGTTCCATAGTTCAATATGTTTTGATTTTTTATAAATGTATTTATGTTATTTTGATATGTAGTTTTTCGTTATTTATTTGTTTGGTTTAATTACATTAATTACATTAATTTTATTTATATCAATTTTGTAATAACTATACCTAGACTTAAGTTTATTATTTTTCATTTTCCAAAATAACATCATAAGATTTCTACTGTTTAAGACTGATGTTTTGTTGTAGAAGTTACAATTTTTTTCTTAAAATAAATAAAATAAATAAATGTTTGTAAAATATTTTAATGAAAAATATTTTGTAAAAAACCCTAGGCATTTCCTAAAAAACCACAAAAAAATACTCCAAATTTTTACCCCCTAAAAATACCTCCAAATGAGAAAAAACCCTAAATCTGGGAGAAACCCGCCAAACTGGCAACACTGGTGCGCATACACTTGAGCAGAGTCATAGCACAGACTAATACAGACTCGACATATATGACAGGTGTCAAAAAAGTATTTTTTAACCATATGGTTAATGTTTTCAAATTATTCTACGAATTAGGTTAGAAAGAGAAAGCTAATATAACGCGCCATACGAAAAATGGATGCCAGATCGGTTTTTGTTGTTTCACTCACTCCTAAGTCGTAGAAAGTGTTGCCATGTTAGCGTAAAACGGACTAAAAACCGCTGTGTTTTCTCCGAAAATCGCTTAGTTTTTCCCCAGTCCAGTTTTTCTTACAAAACTCTACGAGTCTGTATTTAGTCTGTGGTCATAGCACAGACTAAATACAGACTCGACAGTAGAGTTTTACAAGAAAAAATGGGGAAAAACTAAGCGATTTTAGGAGAAAACACAGCGGTTTTTAGTCTGTTTTACGCTAACATGGCAACACTTTCTACGACTTAGGAGTGAGTGAGACAACAAAAACCGATCTGGCATCCATTTTTCTTATGGCGCCTTATATCAGTTTTCTCTTTCTAACCTAATTCGTAGAATAATTTGAAAACATTAACCATATGGTTAAAAAATACTTTTTTGACACCTGTCATATTTGTCGAGTCTGTATTAGTCTGTGGTCATAGACTCTATGACATAGAGTAGTACAACAAATGGCTTTTGAAAATGTAGTAAACAAAAACCATATGGTATTGTTTACGAAATTTTATCACAAATCGAAATGTGAGCGAAATGGAAGATACCAGTTTTAGTGTGCAATTACAATTCTGGCGTTGGCACTGTGGGCCAGGATTTCCATTTTTTGGCCAATAAGGTCTGTAAGGCAACACATATTTAAAAATATTTTTTCGGAATGTCGACATCTTGAATTTTGTCCACCTTTAATATCTTTTTATTATAGCTTAAAGTTTTTTTTTTACATGAGGTTAAAGTCAATGTTTGAGATTTTTTTTATATTTTTTATTTATAAAACAAAAAATTTTTTTTTGTACTTCGACACAATATTTTTTCAAATTTTCGGTGAAGTTCTCCTAAAGACATACCTGTTTGATAAACACATGATATAAACTGCCAAAAAGTAAGATATAAGCATATTTTTTTTAAATAAATTATGGAAATTCATACTTTTGTTGAAATCCGCCTTTTTTCAACACCAAAGTCCAAAAAAGTCCAAACGATATTGACAAACCTCGAACTACGATCTGTCTCTGACAATGTATTCTATTCACATTTTTGCGACCCTGTGCGACCGTTCATAAACTTTTGATCTAGAGGCAATAAACCAAAATATGACGTTTAGAAATGCCCTAAAATGGAACTTAAACATTTTTCGATATTTTTGTTTCTATTGATTTCTAATAAAAAATGCCTCGCTTTGACAACATTGGCGTGATAACTGCTGATGGGAACGTGAGTGAATTTTGACTCACGTTGACTCACGCTCACGAAAAAAAAAAAATAATTTACTCAACCGTTTTTTTTCTCACACTTACTCATTATTTACGTGAGTAAACAAAACACCACTCACTTGTGACTCACGCTCACTCGTAACTCACGCTAAACATTTAAAACACGAAAAAAATTTTAAAAACTGAATCAATACAATTAAATAGTTTTGACTCACGCAAAAAAATTGCACTCACTACGAATCACTCACGCAAAAAATTGTCTCACTCACTTATCACTCACGAACAAAAAATTTTAATAACGCTCATTTTCGATCACGAGTAATTCACGTGACCAGCGTCCATCTCTAGTGCTAAACATTAAAGCTGGTAACGCATTTAAGCGGGCATATTTGGCAATATCATTTTTAATATTTTTTACGAAATTGTAAGCTTGTAGCATTATTTGTACATTTATAGTGTCCGACCGAATATTCGGCTTCGGCCAAAAAGCACTATTCGGCTTCGGCCACAATTTTGGCCGAATACCGAATAATTGTATAAAATTTGTGCTCACGTGTTGAAAAACACACTAAACTAACTTTGAAACCCGTGGTATCACAATGGACCTCAGAGTCTACGTGTCTTGACGTAAAACGTCAGCAGCCACTTACAACCTAAACAACCAAAACTTTGAGTCACATTAGTAAGCCACAAAAACATTTTACTAAGTGTTTTTGCAACTAAAAACATTTTTTTTTTAATATTCGGCTTCGGTTTGGCCGAACAGTGAAAATTTGGCCGAATATTCGGCTTCGGCCAAAAAAGGTGTATTCGGTCGGACACTATACATTTAGGATGACAAATGCTTATTGGAAATAAAAAAGTTCTCTCTTAAAACTTTTTGACGCATTTAAAAGAGAAATATTTTATTAAAATCTTCTGATAAAAGCAAAAAGAGGAATTTATAAAAACATAGAAATTTAATCATTGTACATTTTTTTAAAAAGCTATGTCCTAAATTTTGGATCCGCCATTTTGATTTTAAAAAATCTGAGTTCGTATTCGTGTTGTGCAATCATTTCCTAGTGATATTTTGAAACATTGTCCGCCATATTGGATCCGCTATTTTTAATTTTTGATTCTTAAATCAGATTTGGCATTCCAAAAACCATCAAAATCAGACAACATAGAAAAAAACTTAAAATTTTATTTGACGCCATATTGGATCCGCCATTTTGAATTTAAAAAATCGGAGCTCATATTCGTAATTACTGACCCCAAATACATCAAAAATTACTAATTTAAGTACAATTAGCTAAGAATTACAAAAGCATATTCGCCATATTGGATCCGCCATTTTGAATTTCAAATCTTTAATTCCAAAATCAGTTTTAACATCAGAAAAACCATTAAAATGTAAGTTTTTGGCCAAAAGATACAACATATAAAAAATTTTAAATTTAAATTTGTCGCCATATTGGATCCGCCATTTTGAATTTTAAAAGTCTGAGCTCATATTCGTTATTAACGACCCCAAATACATCGATAATGATTATATTAAACACAATAAACAAAGAATTAAAAAATCATGTCCGCCATTTTGGATCCGCCATTTTGAATTTTGAAAAATTTTTTCCAGAATCGTGATCAGCGATCCTTTAACACCCATATGCAATACTTTTTTGACATATAGGTTAAGCGGTCTATTTATGGCCAAAATTCAGGGATGCTGGCCCACAGTGGTTGGCCTTGAATTTTGCTTGTTCCCATACATTTTGAATGTAGAACAAAATTCAAAGCCAACGCTAGCGTTTCAAAGCCAGAATAGAATCAATTCTATTTTCTTGGCTTTGCTCTCTCGTGAGTATTTTTATTTTGCTTTGGCATTGCCAGTCATTTACAAAAAAAAAGGGTTGATTATGTTTATGAAACACATCTTGTTTATGAAACACATCTGTGTATTGCAAAATTATAAGAAAAGTACATATAAAAGAAAGTGAAATATAATTTACCGCCAATTATTATATAAAAAAAACAAGTATCAAAAAAATATCAATAAAAAAACCAAAGCAGTTTTATGTTTTACCGAAAAAAATAAATAATTTTTAGGAAAAATTTATTTTTCTTCCACCAAATAATTATATTTCTGTTATTCTTTGTGTGTGTGTATTAGAGGTGTCCTTAAAAACGAAAATCAACTTTTTATACCTGGTAGGGTCCTATATTGTTCTTTAGTATCTAAAAATGAGTGAGCCAAAATTTGGGGACAATCGGCTAAAAATAACTCGTGCCGAAAATGGATTGAAGTTTTGGGACATTCTTATAAGAACGAAAAACTCGTTTTTTCTAGTTTTTGGAAAAACATTGGTATTTGATATTTTTGGTTAAATTTTTTGTGAAATAATATGAAAATGGTACTAAATTACCTTTTCAAAACGACTAATAAAATTAAAATCGGATGAAAAATAAGCATTTTACGCATACATGCCCCAGACCATTGTATGGTTTTTAGAGCCAGAATTTCAAAATTTTCAAAATTTTTAGGCAAAAAAATAGTAAAAATTTAATTTTACTTTATGATCAAATTGAAAACATGTTTAAGATTAAAAATAGCAGATATGGTAGTCAAGCTTTTTTTTTATTTGGCGCGGGTAGTGATAAAATTTCCGCGGATTCCAAATAAAATGCGTTTTTCTACAATAATTAAGCAAATTTTTGAAAATTTGTGCTCTATTGTGCGGATCGAAGTGTAAAACGTAAATTCTGTAACTTTTGAGAAATCGGATATATGGAGATATTTTGTATTATAGAAATGTATAACGACTCAAATTTGTCATTTCACCTCGACGAAAAGGGGTTAAAGATGCCCGAATTCTCATAAAATTTACAGAATTTATGTATTTCACTTCGTGTAATACAATACAGAAAATTGTTTCCCATATTTGCTAAATTATTTTAGAAAAACTCATTTTCTTTGGAATCCGCGGAAATTATATCACTACCCACGCCAAATGAAAAAAAAGTTAGACTACCATATCTGTTAGTTTTTATCTATAACATGTATTTAATATAATTATAAAGTATAATTTAATTTTTTTTATTTTTTTGCCTAAAAATTTTGAAAATTTTCAAATTTTGGCTTTAAAAACCATGCAATGGTCTGGGGCATGTATGCGTAAAATGCTTATTTTTCATCCGATTTGAATTTCTTTAAGCTTTTTGGAAAGGTAATTTATTCCCATTTTCATATTACTTAACAAAAAAATTAACAAAAAATAGCATATACCAATATTTTTCAAAAAACTAGAAAAAACGTGTTTTTTCATCAGATAAGAGTGTCCCAAAACTTCAATCCATTTTCGGCACGAGTTATTTTTATCCGATTGTCTCCAAATTTTGGCTCACTCATTTTTAGATACAAAACTACAATTTAGGACCCTACCACGTATTAAAAAGTGATTTTGAAAAATTACCTTAGTCGTTAGGACACCTTTAGTGTATATACAAACAAACGCCAGAGCAAAATTCAAAGCCAAAGCCTTTGTTTAAATCAAAAGCCCTCTCTTTACACAAAATTCAAAGCCAACGCCAGAATTGTAATTACACACTTAAGAAAGCAAAATAACAAAATAAAAAAAGATAAACAATGAAATATTAACACACAAACATAAATAGAAAATTCGTTTTTTTCTTAAATACTATATTTATTCTCAAAACTATTTTATTTATACAACATTTAATTTATAATAAATTAAATAAATATTTTTCGCGTCTTTACGACCGTATCGACCAACGCTATCTTTAATACTAAATTTTTCTAGAAAGCCCCGCAAACAAAAGACAAAAAATGGAGAGAATAAAAAGAGAAATACAAATTTAAAAAATTTTGATTTAGCAAAAAAAAATAGTTCAAAGTTTGTTTTTAATTGCTAATGCGCTAAATAAAATTTACAAGAATTTTTTTGCTTTTATGCTAATTTCAACTAAAAATTTGCTAAATGTTAGCTAACTAGCGCTAGCAAAAACAAATTAGTAAATCTACTAATGTATTTTTTTGTGTGTATATGTCATTTAACTTTCCTGTCCCACAATATCACAAAATTTTGCCTTTAAATTTTGTATATTTTATTCATTAATTTAAAGTTTTTGAATGTTTTTTTTTTCTAAATATCATGATAATTCTACATATTTGTTTTGTTTTTTATTTTTTTTCTTAATGACATTTTTAGAATTGTCAATTTCAGAGGTGTATTTTTTCTCTGTTAATGGTTAACATAGCTCTGTTAACTCAGATTGGAAACCCCAGAGTAGAATATGTCCACTCTGGAGTGGATTGAAAAGGGATAATCAAATTCAAAAATATGAAAGTGCAACAGGGAAAGTTATAAAATTTTCCACAGATTGGAGTACTCCAACATTGTGAATGCGGCTTTAGAATGTAATGTTAACTGACAAAAATGTCATCGTCATGGTTTTTTTGCAAATACCGTTGCTTTTTCCGCGTCATTGTTTTGTTGAACACATTCACCTAAAGTAGCAAAATGCAAGGCTTTAAATTAAATAAAAAAAGATTTCTGAATGAAAATGAAATAATTGGGGTAAATTTTAATGGTATTAATAATTACTATATGTTTTTGGAAGAAGGTACTAAATAAAATATTAGACAAAGAAGAAAAGTCTTAGAAATACTTTTTTTTCTTATTTAAGTAAAAAAATCGTATAATTTACCGGAGAATTCGGAGTTAAAACTTTATTATAAAGCCGGAAATATTTTCCCAATTAGTTGGCAATTTTTAACATTTTTAACACAAAAGTAATGTATTACTATAAATATATATTCCTTAATTAATTTTCACTTTTTTATTAAGATTGATACGGGAAGATTTTTTAAAATTGGCATATTCGAGTGTGGGAATTTTTCCTTCAGAGGTGAAGGAAACATACTTCGTTCCCTTTAGAAATAACAATTTGGCAAAGGGCAAGCTCTACGACGCCTACAATAACCACAGAGCCCGGCTTAGCGCTGCAGGAATCATTCAGAGAATAGCTAAATCAATACCGGAAAAACTGTAAGTTAACAAGTATTTTCAGTTTATACTCAAAATTCTAATGGATAAATTGTCATTAACATTACACAATTTGGGATTGCAAAAATTAAATTGAAAAAAGTATGTGGTGCTCGCGCCACACCAACCCAATTAGCGCCTTTGATTTCTTTTTTGAAAATCGAAAAAGGATTGGCTAAAGGTAAATTTTCTGCACAACATGGAAAAGATGAGCCGAAAAAAGGTGCTAAATAGCGAAAGAACTTATAAATAGTTGTTGCCCCGACAGTATGGTACGTACCAAGTGTATAATAGTGAAAAAGTAGTTTTTGCAAATTTTAAAGATTACTAAAAACAATGCACCAATAATTTTTTTAGGAAGCAAACAATTCACAGTGTACTACAGAGTCCATGGTTTTAAATGAGCCTGAAATAGAGATGTAAACGAGACGGAAAATGTTGTATAATTATAAACATTGCAGAAGCTGCATCCACAGCTATGTTGAACACTTTTAGACACGGTAAGACTTAATGGTAAAAATGTATATTTATAAAATTAATTTGTCTTAGAATCTGGGACTTTTTCTATAGAAAAAATGTCTCACAATCTGGAACTTTTTCTATAGAAAAAATGTCTCAGAATCTTTTTCTATAAAAAAAATGTCTCAGAATCTGAGAATTTTCCTATAAAAAATGTCTCAGAATCTGAGACGTTTTCTATAAAAAAATCTAATACTTTTTCTATAGAAAAATGTCTCAGAATCTGAGACATTTTCTAAAGAAAAAATGTTTAGAATCTGAGACTTTTTCTATACAAAAAATGTCTCAGAATCTGAGACCTTTTTTATAGAAAAAATGTTTTAGAATCTGAGACTTCTTCTATAGAAAAAATGTTTCAGTATCTGAGACTTTTTCTATAGAAAAATATCGCAGAATCTAATATGGTGTTTCTGTTAAACGGACGAAACAATACACGAACGAACGCTACCCGTACGAATTCGTAATGATATCAGTTTCCATAACATTTTCGTTTGATTACGTTATTTATTTTCGTTAGTTACGTTTGCCTTGACCATTTGTCAAATTACAGTATTGCCACAAAGTTTTTTTTTAGTTTTTGTTTATTTTTTTCATACAAAAATTATCTAAACTAAACGAAGTGGCAACATCAACACATCAGCTAAAGAAAACAGCTGATCAAATTTCATGTTTATAAAAAAAAACACAATTATAATCAAATCAGAATTTTTTTATTTATTATAGCTAAAAAGTTAACACAATTTTAATAAAAAACAAATGAAAACAATAATTTGTATGATGACCCGTGGCTTTTAAATTGTTAATATATTGGTCAAATCCGTCTTTTTTTCACTGATTTGTTTTAATACACATTTTTTTCAAAGCATTTAGTTATAAAACATTCACATTTTTTAATTTTATAAATTAATATTACTTATTTTTGTTATAAATTTACATTTTTCACTTATTTTGTTAAATATTAAACAAAAAAACTCCTAAACGAATGGTATTTTTCATTCGTGTGGTTTTGGCATTTTTGACATTTCAATTCGTGTTGTAGAAACGGAAAAATATGAAGAAAAATGACAACTTTTACGTTTTCGTTCGACTAAAATGACATCCGCAATACAGAACCTCAAATTGATTTTTTTATGTCATTTGAACGAACGAAAATGAAAATTCGTAATAGAGAAACTGGACATAAGACTTTTTCTATAGAAAAAACATCTCAGAATCTGAGACTATTTCTATAGATAAAATATCTCAATCAGAGAAATTTTCTATAGAAAAAATGTCTCAAATTTTTTTCTATAAAAAAACATTTTTTAGAGAAAAAGTCTCAGATTCTGAGATATTTTTTGTATGGAAAAAGTCACAGATGCTGACACATTTTTTCTGTAAAATTAGCTGAAAGCTCGACAAAATATCAGACGCATTATTATCCCAAAGAAAATTGAAGATGCTCTACATAGTTGGAAATAAAAAATATGGATGGTTTCAAAAACAATGTTTTTAATTAATTTTGTTTATTTGAGTTATATAGGGGCCCCTGTAGGCTAGTTGGTAGCGTGCTAGCCTTTGCAACTGGGGGTCGTGGGTTCGATTCCCACCAGAGCCCTTGGTTTTTTCGCTACAATGAGACGACGGTCATTGTTACCAGTTCTCGTTTAGGTTGGAATTATACAAAATGTATTGTAATAAAATGTAAAAAAAATGTAATAAAAATATATGATCAGAGGATCAAAATTATTATATTTGAGTTATAAATGCATCTAATAAATTTTGAAAAAATATTTAACTAAAATATTGAGAAATTATTTGATTCTGCACACGACGATCTACCCCTTTCCAAAACTCCCCAGCAATTCGTAATGTAAATTACCTTTTAGATATTGTTAAATAAAAACTTTTTAAAATTAATAAATGGGCGTTCACCGATTGCATAAGACATGGATTTAAGACAAAAAATCCATTTAGGTGAAATGATGTACACTTTTTGACGACTTTTTTTTGTAAGAGCTGTGTAAGCGAAACAGATATTTATGAGTAAAAGAATAAAAACTACATGAAATTTCCGAAGTTGACGTTTTTTATTTCCCTCTTATTAACAACACAATGTGCCAAATATATTTTTTTGTAAAATAAATTAAACAAATTTAAAAATTCTATAAAAAATTTAATTAATTTTTGAAAGACACAAGAAATCTTCAAAGCATTAATTAAAGCATATTTTTCATAATAAACCGTGTTGTATACATAGAAAAAAATTAAATATAAAAATTTTGTTCCAAAAAATTAACGAAATTTTATGCAATAAAACACACTGAAATTATGATATATAAATAAATTTATTTTGCTATTAATTTATTCTCCAATTTTTTCACATTTTTATTAAAAATAAACACAGTTTTCAATATTTTTTGTAATTTTCAATTATTTTTTTCTGTGTGTTTTGGTTTTTTTTTTAATTTTTTTTGTTTTGGAAAAAGAAAAAACTGCCAGTTGAAAAATAATAAAAAGACACGAATTTTTTTCTTTTTTAAAATTTTTCTGCATTCAGAAACTTGAAATTTTGACTTGAAATAACTTTTTTGTTTTTATAGTGTTTGTTTTTTACTCATTACAGAACCTATTGGAATATAGTCGCACTTTTTCTTCTGTTCTTTATCAAGACAAAAAATTGACGAAAACAAGTGTACATCATATCACCTTTAGCAGCCCTTTTAGAATTTTTAAATTTTTACAGTGTTAAAAATGTAATTCTGTTATGTGGTGGTGCTGGAACAATTTACTGACTTTTTGTGTACTAAATTTTTTAAAATGCAGTTAAGATTTCGGAATTTCAATTGGGTTCACCTTTTCTGATTTTTGATTAAAGAGTATGCATCGTTTAAATGATAATTAAGCGTCAATTATTAACACAATCGCTATAAAATTTATTAGATATTTCGGATTAATAAATCCAACCAACAGTCACTATTTCGCGATATATTTGGTGCTTTTTATTTATTTACATACCTAAACTTCTTAAATTCAAGCACATTGATCTGCTTAAGGTGATGAACATTGCTATATTTTACATAAATGATGATTTTTTTGATTAATACGATATGTTGATTTCTTAATTATGCAAAAATATTAGAGTCCGACCGAAACCAGTTTTCGAGGCCGAACCGAAACCGAACCGAATATTCGGCCGAAAAAGTAATATTCGGCCGAAACCGAACCGAAACCGAAACTTACAAAAAATTACCGCCCGGCATGAATAAAATTATTAAAAAGATGTTAAAGATTAATATACAGCATATGAACCATTTATTATGATAGTGGGGTAAGTCACATTTTCAAAAAAACTTAGTTAACGATAGATTTGGATACAGTTTAATGGTATCTTTCGATTAAAAAAAAAGTTCAAAGAAAACTTTAAAAACGTCTGAGAATTTTATGAGAGAAGTTTTGCTAGTTAACGATTTCTCAAAAACGTTAATTTTGAAAGTGAGGTTAGTCCACAATTTTTTTGTAGCGTTAAAAATAACCAAATAATTGCTGATTGAATAACACTTTGGTGTTTTTTACTATTAAATAACTCTATAGTTAAATCCTTAACTACCTTTTCTTCAGAATTCTGAGATGAGCTGAACAAAATTTTACTAGTTAACGATTTATCAAAAAGATTAATTTTGAAAGTGGTGTTAGTCCACATTTTTTTTGTAATGCATAAAATAACCTTTATATCTCTGATAAAGAATATCCGTAGCGTTTTTAACTCTAAAATAGCCCTATTGCTTAGTCCTAAACTAATTTTGTTACAGAATTGTAAGATGAGCTAAAAAAAATTTTACTAGTAAACGATTTATCAAAAATGTTAATTTTGAAAGTGAGGCTAGTCCACACAAAATATTTTTGTAGTGTTAAAAATAACATAATAATCGCTGAAAGAGTAAAACATTGATGATTTTTATTCTTTAATAACTCCATAATTTAATCCTTAACTAACTTTAATACAAAATTCTGAGATGTTCTGAACAAAATTTTACTAGTAAACGATTTATGAAAAATGTTAATTTTGAAAGTGGTGTTAGTCCACATTTTTTTTGTAGTGTAAAAAATAACCTTATACTCGCTGATAGAGTAAAACTTTGATGATTTTTATTCTTAAATAACTCCATAATTTAATCCTAAACTAACTTTAATACAAAATTCTGAGATGTTCTGAACAAAATTTTACTAGTAAACGATTTATGAAAAATGTTAATTTTGAAAGTGGTATTAGTCCATATTTTTTTTGTAGTGTTAAAAATAACCTTATAATCGCTGATAGAGTAAAACATTGATGATTTTTATTCTTAAATAACACCATAATTTAATCCTAAACTAACTTTGGTACAGAATTCTGAGATGAGCTAAACAAAATTTTACTAGTTAACGATTTATCAAAAATGTTAATTTTGAAAGTGGTGTTAGTCCACATTTTTTTTGTAATGTATAAAATAACCTTTATATCTCTGACAAAGAATATCCTTAGCGTTTTTAACTCTAAAATAGCCCTATTGCTTAGTCCTAAACTAATTTTGTTACAGAATTGTAAGATGAGCTAAAAAAAATTTTACTAGTAAACGATTTATCAAAAATGTTAATTTTGAAAGTGAGGCTAGTCCACACAAAATATTTTTGTAGTGTTAGAAATAACCTAATAATCGCTGAAAGAGTAAAACATTGATGATTTTTGTTCTTAAATAACTCCATAATTTAATCCTAAACTAACTTTAATACAAAATTCTGAGATGTTCTGAACAAAATTTTACTAGTAAACGATTTATGAAAAATGTTAATTTTGAAAGTGGTGTTAGTCCACATTTTTTTTGTAGTGTTAAAAATAACCTTATAATCGCTGATAGAGTAAAACATTGATAATTTTTATTCTTAAATAACTCCATAATTTAATCCTAAACTAACTTTGGTACAGAATTCTGAGATGAGCTAAACAAAATTTTACTAGTTAACGATTTATGAAAAATGTTAATTTTGAAAGTGGTGTTAGTCCACATTTTTTTTGTAATGCATAAAATAACCTTTATATCTCTGATAAAGAGTATCCGTAGAGTTTTTAACTCTAAAATAGCCCTATTGCCTTGTCCTCTACTAATTTTGTTAAAGAATTGTAAGATGAGATAAAAAAAATTATACTAGTAAACGATTTATCAAAAATGTTAATTTTGAAAGTGAGGCTAGTCCACACAAAATTTTTTTGTAGTATTAAAAATAACCTAATTATCGCTGATAGAGTAAAACATTGATGATTTTTATTCTTAAATAACTCCACAATTTAATCCTAAACTAACTTTGGTACAGAATTCTGAGATGATGGAGTTATTAAAGAATAAAAATCATCAATGTTTTACTCTATCAGCGATTATTAGGTTATTTTTAACACTACAAAAAAATTTTGTGTGGACTAGCCTCACTTTCAAAATTAACATTTTTGATAAATCGTTTACTAGTAAAATTTTTTTTAGCTCATCTTACAATTCTGTAACAAAATTAGTTTAGGACTAAGCAATAGTGCTATTTTAGAGTTAAAAACGCTACGGATATTCTTTGTCAGAGATATAAAGGTTATTTTATACATTACAAAAAAAATGTGGACTAACACCACTTTCAAAATTAACATTTTTGATAAATCGTTAACTAGTAAAATTTTGTTTAGCTCATCTCAGAATTCTGTACCAAAGTTAGTTTAGGATTAAATTATGGAGTTATTTAAGAATAAAAATCATCAATGTTTTACTCTATCAGCGATTATAAGGTTATTTTTAACACTACAAAAAAAAATGTGGACTAACACCACTTTCAAAATTAACATTTTTCATAAATCGTTAACTAGTAAAATTTTGTTTAGCTCATCTCAGAATTCTGTACCAAAGTTAGTTTAGGATTAAATTATGGAGTTATTTAAGAATAAAAATCATCAAAGTTTTACTCTATCAGCGAGTATAAGGTTATTTTTTACACTACAAAAAAAATGTGGACTAACACCACTTTCAAAATTAACATTTTTCATAAATCGTTTACTAGTAAAATTTTGTTCAGAACATCTCAGAATTTTGTATTAAAGTTAGTTAAGGATTAAATTATGGAGTTATTAAAGAATAAAAATCATCAATGTTTTACTCTTTCAGCGATTATTAGGTTATTTTTAACACTACAACAAAAATTTTGTGTGGACTAGCCTCACTTTCAAAATTAACATTTTTGATAAATCGTTTACTAGTAAAATTTTTTTTAGCTCATCTTACAATTCTGTAACAAAATTAGTTTAGGACTAAGCAATAGGGCTATTTTAGAGTTAAAAACGCTACGGATATTCTTTGTCAGAGATATAAAGGTTATTTTATTCATTACAAAAAAATGTGGACTAACACTTTCAAAATTAATGTTTTTGATAAATCGTTAACTAGTAAAATTTTGTTTAGCTCATCTCTGAATTCTGTAACAAAGTTAGTTTAGGATTAAATTATGGAGTTATTTAAGAATAAAAATCATCAATGTTTTACTCTATCAGCGATTATAAGGTTATTTTTAACACTACAAAAAAAATGTGGACTAACACCACTTTCAAAATTAACATTTTTCATAAATCGTTTACTAGTAAAATTTTGTTCAGAACATCTCAGAATTTTGTATTAAAGTTAGTTAAGGATTAAATTATGGAGTTATTAAAGAATAAAAATCATCAATGTTTTACTCTATCAGCGATTATTAGGTTATTTTTAACACTACAAAAAAATTTTGTGTGGACTAGCCTCACTTTCAAAATTAACCTTTTTGATAAATCGTTTACTAGTAAAATTTTTTTAGCTCATCTCAAAGTTCTGTAACAAATTTAGTTTATGATCAAACTATAGGGCGATTTAAGTGTTAAAACACTACCGATATACCTTATCAGCTATAAAAATTTAATTTTTAAAAGCTATAAAAAGTTAATTTAAAAAATAAGTCCCTTTTATATAGTGAGGAAATGCGGGTTTAATTAAATCTTAACAAAATAATACTCAATAAGTAAATTTAGGTACCTGAGATAACACATAGATTAAAATTTAATCAATATAAAGTACCCAGATTTTTAAAGACTTAAAAACGCAAACCCTTCAATATCTCGTTTTGAAACCATGTGGACTTACCTCACTTTCATAATAATCGGTTCATATAATGCTTTTAATCCATAGGAATTGTTGTATTTTTGAAAAAAAAAAAAAAATATGTTTTTTAAAAAACTTACAAAAAAAAAGTATATTTCATTTGCAGATTAGGAGAAAATAATTTTTGAACTGAAACAGTTTTACATTTATTGCATAAACTTGTAACATTTTCTTCAATTGAACTGAAGCAAGTGTAATGAAATACGAAATCAAAAAATTCAGTGATATTTTTACATATTTTTTAAAATACCAAAAAGTTTCGGTTTCGGCTAATATTCGGCCAAAATTTTGCCGAATACCGAATAGAGGCCGAAACCCCATTATTCGGCCGAAACCGAGACCGAATATTCGGTCGGACTCTAAAAAATATACATATATTACAATTTGAAAAAAATATAAATCCAATACTCGTCAAATATGAAGGATAGCTAACGAATGTGGAATCTAAAATGTGGATGCGAAATAAGAAATGTAAAGTGTTGCATAATAAAGTACTTTTTATTAAGGTGCATAAGTTGTTCGTGTTCACGTGAAAAAATCTTTCAAACTTCATATAAAAAAAAAATCGGCGTGAAAATAACAAACTCGCTAACAAACTACCAACAAACTCAACAAACAAAAGCTCTTTTGAAAGCTTTCACACTGAACGTCAAATTTTTTGAGTGCTGCCAGTTCTTTGCCACAAAAACCAAGTGGCAGCAATAAAATCAGATTATAAGTGGTAGCGCTAATTGACAAAAATAGTATTTAGTATATTATTTATCAACTGTAATTTGTTTGTTGAGATGAAAAAACTCAACAAAATCCAAAAAACTTCTAACAAACAAAAACAATAAGAAGAAGAATCTAAGAAAATAAATTTACAATTAAATATTAAAATAAAATCATTAGAAAAATCTTTAAAAAAAATAATGATGGGAATCGATTGCCACTATTGTGGAGTGTCATCTCATGTACTTTTTATTTTTAGAGTATGCTCTTTGAGAGAGTTTGCCTATGAAAAACTTTGCCATTAATTCTGATTAGGACGGACTTTTGGCCATGGAGCCTTAATTAACAATTCACTATACTAATAAATAAAAGGGCTTAAGTAGATATTTAAAAAACAAATATTTTTCACTTTTCAAAATATCCAAAAACATTTTTTTGTAAAAGTTTCCTTAACAAAAACTTTTTTTATCCCAGTTGACCAGGACGGACTTTTGGCCATGGAGCCTAACCTAACAATTCACTGTACTAACGAATAATAGGGCTTAATAGATATTTGAAAAACAAATATTCTTGACTTTTCGAAATATCCAAAAACAGTTTTTTGTAAAAGTTTCCTGAACAAAAACTTTTTTTGTCCTAGGTGACCAGGACGGACTTTTGGCCATGGATCCAAAAGTAGGAGTTCACCAGCATGAGCAGTCAAACGGTTCGATAGATATTTTAAATAGAAACATTTCTGCATTTTCAGAATATGCGATTGATGTTTTTTGTGGAATTTTTCCTCACAAGAACTTTTTTTCGGCCCAGGTGAGAAGGACGGACTTTTGGCCATGGAGCAAAAAGTAGGAGTTCACCAGCATGCGCAGTCATATGGTTCGATAGATATTTCAAATAGAAATATTTCAACATTTTCAGAATATGCGATTGATCTTTTTTGTGGAATTTTTCCTCACAAGAACTTTTTTTCGGCCCTGGTGAGAAGGACGGACTTTTGGCCATGGAGCCAAAAGTAGGAGTTCACCAGCATGAGCAGTCATATGGTTCGATAGATATTTTGAAGAGAAACATTTCTGCATTTTCAGAATATGCGATTGATGTTTTTTGTGGAATTTTTCTTCACAAGAACTTTTTTTTTGGCCCGGGTGAGAAGGACGGACTTTGGGCCATGGAGCCAAAAGTAGGAGTTCACCAGCATGAGCAGTCATATGGTTCGATAGATATTTCAAAGAGAAACACTTCTGCATTTTCAGAATATGCGATTGATGTTTTTTGTGGAATTTTTCCTCACAAGAACTTTTTTTCGGCCCTGGTAAGAAGGACGGACTTTTGGCCATGGAGCCAAAAGTAGGAGTTCACCAGCATGAGCAGTCATATGGTTCGATAGATATTTTGAAGAGAAACATTTCTGCATTTTCAGAATATGCGATTGATGTTTTTTGTGGAATTTTTCCTCACAAGAACTTTTTTTCGGCCCAGGTGAGAAGGACGGACTTTTGGCCATGGAGCAAAAAGTAGGAGTTCACCAGCATGCGCAGTCATATGGTTCGATAGATATTTCAAATAGAAATATTTCAACATTTTCAGAATATGCGATTGATGTTTTTTGTGGAATTTTTCCTCACAAGAACTTTTTTTTTGGCCCGGGTGAGAAGGACGGACTTTGGGCCATGGAGCCAAAAGTAGGAGTTCACCAGCATGAGCAGTCATATGGCTCGATAGATATTTCAAAGAGAAACACTTCTGCATTTTCAGAATATGCGATTGATGTTTTTTGTGGAATTTTTCCTCACAAGAACTTTTTTTCGGCCCTGGTGAGAAGGACGGACTTTTGGCCATGGAGCCAAAAGTAGGAGTTCACCAGAATGAGCAGTCATATGGCTCGATAGATATTTCAAAGAGAAACACTTCTGCATTTTCAGAATATGCGATTGATGTTTTTTGTGGAATTTTTCCTCACAAGAACTTTTTTTCGGCCCTGGTGAGAAGGACGGACTTTTGGCCATGGAGCCAAAAGTAGGAGTTCACCAGAATGAGCAGTCGTATGGTTCGATAGATATTTCAAAGAGAAACATTTCTGCATTTTCAGAATATGCGATTGATGTTTTTTGTGGAATTTTTCCTCACAAGAACTTTTTTTTTGGCCCGGGTGAGAAGGACGGACTTTGGGCCATGGAGCCAAAAGTAGGAGTTCACCAGCATGAGCAGTCATATGGTTCGATAGATATTTCAAAGAGAAACACTTCTGCATTTTCAGAATATGCGATTGATGTTTTTTGTGGAATTTTTCCTCACAAGAACTTTTTTTCGGCCCTGGTGAGAAGGACGGACTTTTGGCCATGGAGCCAAAAGTAGGAGTTCACCAGAATGAGCAGTCGTATGGTTCGATAGATATTTCAAAGAGAAACATTTCTGCATTTTCAGAATATGCGATTGATGTTTTTTGTGGAATTTTTCCTCACAAGAACTTTTTTTTTGGCCCGGGTGAGAAGGACGGACTTTGGGCCATGGAGCCAAAAGTAGGAGTTCACCAGCATGAGCAGTCATATGGTTCGATAGATATTTCAAAGAGAAACACTTCTGCATTTTCAGAATATGCGATTGATGTTTTTTGTGGAATTTTTCCTCACAAGAACTTTTTTTCGGCCCTGGTGAGAAGGACGGACTTTTGGCCATGGAGCCAAAAGTAGGAGTTCACCAGCATGAGCAGTCATATGGTTCGATAGATATTTCAAAGAGAAACATTTCTGCATTTTCAGAATATGCGATTGATGTTTTTTGTGGAATTTTTCTTCACAAGAACTTTTTTTTGGCCCGGGTGTGAAGGACGGACTTTGGGCCATGGAGCAAAAAGTAGGAGTTCACCAGCATGAGCAGTCGTATGGTTCGATAGATATTTCAAAGAGAAACATTTCTGCATTTTCAGAATATGCGATTGATGTTTTTTGTGGAATTTTTCCTCACAAGAACTTTTTTTTTGGCCGGGTGAGAAGGACGGACTTTGGGCCATGGAGCCAAAAGTAGGAGTTCACCAGCATGAGCAGTCATATGGTTCGATAGATATTTCAAAGAGAAACACTTCTGCATTTTCAGAATATGCGATTGATGTTTTTTGTGGAATTTTTCCTCACAAGAACTTTTTTTCGGCCCTGGTAAGAAGGACGGACTTTTGGCCATGGAGCCAAAAGTAGGAGTTCACCAGCATGAGCAGTCATATGGTTCGATAGATATTTTGAAGAGAAACATTTCTGCATTTTCAGAATATGCGATTGATGTTTTTTGTGGAATTTTTCCTCACAAGAACTTTTTTTCGGCCCAGGTGAGAAGGACGGACTTTTGGCCATGGAGCAAAAAGTAGGAGTTCACCAGCATGCGCAGTCATATGGTTCGATAGATATTTCAAATAGAAATATTTCAACATTTTCAGAATATGCGATTGATGTTTTTTGTGGAATTTTTCCTCACAAGAACTTTTTTTCGGCCCTGGTGAGAAGGACGGACTTTTGGCCATGGAGCCAAAAGTAGGAGTTCACCAGCATGAGCAGTCATATGGTTCGATAGATATTTTGAAGAGAAACATTTCTGCATTTTCAGAATATGCGATTGATGTTTTTTTGTGGAATTTTTCCTCACAAGAACTTTTTTTCGGCCCAGGTGAGAAGGACGGACTTTTGGCCATGGAGCAAAAAGTAGGAGTTCACCAGCATGCGCAGTTATATGGTTCGATAGATATTTCAAATAGAAATATTTCAACATTTTCAGAATATGCGATTGATGTTTTTTGTGGAATTTTTCCTCACAAGAACTTTTTTTCGGCCCTGGTGAGAAGGACGGACTTTTGGCCATGGACCCAAAAGTAGGAGTTCACCAGCATGAGCAGTCGTGTGGTTCGATAGATATTTCAAAGAGAAACATTTCTGCATTTTCATAATATGCAATTGATGTTTTTTGTGGAATTTTTCCTCACAAGAACTTTTTTTGGCCCAGGTGAGAAGGACGGACTTTTGGCCATGGACCCAAAAGTAGGAGTTCACCAGCATGAGCAGTCATATGGTTCGATAGATATTTCAAATAGAAATATTTCTGCATTTTCAGAATATGCGATTGATGTTTTTTGTTGAATTTTTCCTCACAAGAACTTTTTTTCGGCCCAGGTGAGAAGGACGGACTTCTGGCCATGGAGCAAAAAGTAGGAGTTCACCAGCATGAGCAGTCATATGGTTCGATAGATATTTCAAATAGAAATATTTCTGCATTTTCAGAATATGCGATTGATGTTTTTTGTGGAATTTTTCCTCACAAGAACTTTTTTTCGGCCCAGGTGAGAAGGACGGACTTTTGGCCATGGAGCAAAAAGTAGGAGTTCACCAGCATGAGCAGTCATATGGTTCGATAGATATTTCAAAGAGAAACATTTCTGCATTTTCATAATATGCGATTGATGTTTTTTGTGGAATTTTTCCTCACAAGAACTTTTTTTCCCACGTGACCAGGACGGACTTTTGGCCATGGAGCCTGAACTAACAATTCACTGTACTAACGAATAATAGGGCTCAATAGATATTTAAAAAACAAATATTTTTGACTTCTCAAAATATTCAAAAACAGGTTTTTGTGAGTTTCCTTAACAAAAACTTTTTTTGTCCCACATGACCCAGATGGACTTTTGGCCATGAAGCGTGAACAAACAATTCACTGTACTAACGAATAATAGGGATTAATAGAAATATGAAAAACAAATATTTTTGACTTTTCAAAATATCCAAAAACAGTTTTTTGTGAAAATTTCCTTAACAAAAACTTTTTTTGTCCCAGGTGAACATGACGGACTTTTGGCCATGGAGTCTAATCTAACAATTCACTGTACTAACGAATAATAGGGATTAATAGATGTTTGAAAAACAAATATTTTTGACTTCTCAAAATATTCAAAAACAGTTTTTTGTGAGTTTCCTTAACAAAAACTTTTTTTGTCCCACATGACCCAGATGGACTTTTGGCCATGAAGCGTGAACAAACAATTCACTGTACTAACGAATAATAGGGATTAATAGATGTTTGAAAAACAAATATTTTTGACTTTTCAAAATATCCAAAAACAGTTTTTTGTGAAAACTTCCTTAACAAAAACTTTTTTTGTCCCAGGTGACCAGGACGGACTTTTGGCCATGGAGTCTAATCTAACTATTCACTGTACTAACGAATAATAGCACTTAATAGATATTTGAAAACAAATATTTTTGACTTTTCAGAATATCCAAAAACAGTTTTTTGTAAAAGTTTCCTTAACAAAAACTTTTTTTTGTCCCACATGACCCGGACGGACTTTTGGCCATGGAGCCTAAACTAACAATTCACTGTAAAAACACATGATATAGTTCGATATATAATTGAAAAACGAATATTGTTTAGTTTATTTTTTTATTTTATAATTTATTAATACCAATTACAATATAAAACTTTAAAAATTAAAACTTTTCTGCACATCTATCTGAAGTCTGCAAATTAAAAAAAGTGCTACCAAGTTTTTATAAAACAGTACATATCGTCACCTTAAACTCGAAACGCCCGAACTAGCATTTCGTCAGTAGATTATTGTTTTGCTCTATATCATCAATTTCCATTGGGTAGTATTTCTATACACGCAAAAAAAAACTTGTGTCGGAGTGAGCAAAAATCTGGCATAATTTTACCAAAAATATGCTAAAACTACAACCGACGAAGTAGTTTTCGTAATTTAGCCAAAACACTTGTGTAAAAAATTTTGAAGAAAATGCTAATGCTATTTAAGCAAAAACTTGGTAAAATATACCAAAAGAAATATGGTGAAATATACCAAAATTATTAGAAAAGGTGAATAAAAATAATGCTAAAAACTACAACATTTATGCTAAAATAAATTTTCTATAAAATTTTTGTAAAAATTTGTATATTTGTTGACTTTAAAATTTTCACAGAATAAATCCATATTAATATAATAAATGTTGTGCAAGATTTTATTTACCACCGACCAACTGACCCTTTATGTACAATTTTCTCCAGTGACTGCTGCCTACGCTTTTTCTTGAAGTGAAGGATCCGCTATAGCTTCACGAATTTATTTAAAAGCATCCTGTAAAAATATAAAATTATTACAAAAAATAAATTTTTAATTTAAAAAACTAGTAAACCCCATTGGTCTTTTGATTAGGAGGAACACTTACTTTGTGATTCCATTTGTAACTCATCAAAACAGGTCTGGACTCCATTGGCTTTGCTATATAAATGAGTTTTTAGGTTTTAATTTTATAACTAAAGGGAGGACTGGTGCCCATGCTCTTTATTGAAGTGAAGGAATCGCCATAGCTTCAAATATTTATTTAGCAGTACCCTGTAAAAATAGAAAATTATTACCAAACACTAATTTTTAACAAAAAATCTATTAAACCTTATTGGTGTCTTCGGAATAGGGGTATACTCACTTTATCATTCCATTTGTAATTCATTGAAACAAACGTCTGGGACTCCATTGGTTTTGCTAAATGAATGGTGTTTTTAGTTATGACAGCAAAATTAACTTTAGCATTTTTTTATTTTACATTTATTTATCTTTTAAAAAACTAATTATTTATTTTTATTTATTAATTTATTTTAATTTTATTTATCAATTTCCTTTTTACGTTTTTATAACACAAAAAAAAAAACGAAGCACGCACACAAAAATACAAAATGAAAATGGAGGTCTGTATTTGTTATTTTCTTTCGATAAATTTTTGTGCAAGTAATTTGCGTTATTGTGCAAGCTACTTGGTTATTTTACATAAAAAATGAATTATGTTACTTTAACATCGACAAGCATAATTTTACCAAAAATTTGGTAAAAAAATTTTTTTGGTATGAAAAAAGTTTTACCAAGTAGGATTGCTCAATCTTACACAGATTTTTTTTTTGCGTGTAGAAAAGTCTCAGGTTCTGAGATATATTTTATGTAGAAAAAATCTCCGGTTCTGAGACATTTTTTTTATGGCTAAAGTGCACTTTACGGGGCACAAATATTTTGGCAAAAAAAAATATGCCACCCCCTTTCAAATAAAAAAAAAAAAAAACCGAAATTAATATTTAAGGGGGCTGGGCCCCGGGGGCCCCCCTGGAGCCAAAAAACGCCCCCACCCACCAACATGTATGTATGGGTACTCAAATGAAAGGTAATTTGCTCACGATTGCAAATATGTATTTTTTTTATATATTTTATCAATATTGGCCCCCCTTAGGTCCATTTTAGTATTATAATTACAAAAAATTAAAAAATTTTTTGAAAAAATCGCGCGATTTTTTCAAAAAATTTTTTGCCTGCGGCGCTTTTATTCAATACAACATACCCCTATTCACTTTTTAATATTTAAAAAAAAAATAAAAAATTTTTTGAAAAAATCGCGCGATTTTTTCAAAAAAATTTTTGCCTACGGCGCTATTATTACTAGGATATAACACTATTAACTTTTTAATCATTAAAAAACAAAATTCAAAAATCTTTTCTTCAAATACTTTGACTTTATCAAATTTAAATGGGTTTGTATCAACTTTTTCATTCACTACATTAATTCTTACAAGTTCCTTACGAAACAAAATTTACAACACTTGTATTTTACGGTTACTTCAAGTTACATATCAATGGCAACCATATTATACCGTTATTTCACATTACATAACAATGGCAACCATTTTACAGCGCCGCGCCTCCCACGACTTCGGTTTTATGTAAATTTTACGCCGTTATATAAAGAAAACGTATTTGTTATTTATCACGCAAGCGCAAAGTTTTAATTTAAAATGGATTACGTGACTATTTTCGATATCCACGATTGGGAAAGGGACGCAACGGACGAATTTGCGCTGGTTTTAAAATTAATGGAATTTGGTATTCTTCCAAAGCAAGGAACAATGTTTTGTCCAAAAAATCACAGCAGTGCCATGGTTTTAACGAAAAATGATGACCGAATAAAATGGCGATGCTATAACAACACCAAAAAAAAAGGAAAAGCTCAAAAATGCAATTATGGTGTGTCTTTAAGCACTGCAACTTTTTTTGCAAAAGCTCATTTAAGCTATGAGCAAGTCTGCAAATTTATCCTGTTTTGGCTTGACCATACACCACTACACATAATTGGAAAAAATCTAAAAATAAATTCACAACATACCCTTGTAGACTGGGCTAGCTTTTGTCGCGAAGTGACTTACGACGACCTAGTGACAAACGGAAGACCTATTGGTGGTGTCAACAAGACCGTTGAAATCGACGAGAGCAAGTTTGGCAAGCGCAAGTACCACAGAGGCAAGCGTGTGGAGGGTCAGTGGGTGTTCGGGGGATTTGAGAGAGAAAGTGGACAATCATTTATGGTTCCCGTGGAGAAAAGAGATGTTGCGACATTACTTCCATTAATAAAGGAATGGATTCTCCCGGGAACCACAATTATTAGTGATTTTTGGAAAGCCTATGATTGCCTTAATGACAATGGCTTCCAACATCTTAAGGTCAATCACTCTCTCAATTTTAAAGATCCCGAAACTGGCGCTCACACCAACTCCATTGAAGGGTCTTGGGCTCACGCTAAACGGTCGATTCCAACGGGAGGTCGTCGTAAGCACTTTATGGCTGGCTACTTGGCAAAAGTAATGTTTTTAAAGAGGTGTAAAACACAAAAACTTGATCCATTTAAGGAATTTTGCCGAATAGCAGGTATTCTCTACAATCCCCTGCAGCCAATTCCAGAAATAGAAGAAGACAATGAGGAATACGACGAAAATGACGAAAGTGATGAGGATTTCGAAACTTACAATTAAATGTTTATATTTTTTTTAAGAAAAAAAAAATTGTGATATAACCCAAAGGGTTTTCAAATAAAAAATTACCTGATTTTGCGGGAACCGCAATAAATTTTTATTTTTGATAGTATTTTATTCGCAGAAGTTAGCAAATTATCTTTTATTTGAGTACCCATACTTTAAAAAAGTGGGCGGTGGGCGGTTTTTTGGACCTAGAGGGGCCCAGGAACCCATCCCCCCACTTTAATTTTTTGTTAATTATTTCTTTTTTAATTACCTATAATTTAAGTACCCACACTGGTCTGTAGGTAGGTGGGGCGGTTTTTTGCCTCCAGGGGGGCCCCCGGCGCCCAGCCCCCTTAAATTTTAATTTTGGTTTTTTTTTTTTTTAATTCCAGAGGGGGTCCAATTTTTTTTTTTTCAAAAATACTTGTGCCCCGTAAAGTGCACTTTTGCCTTTTTTATTGAAAAAGTCTCAGATTCTGAGACATTTTTTCTTTAGGAAAAGTCCCAGATTTTGAGACATCTTTTTCTATAGAAAGTCTTAGATTCTGAGACATTTTTGTTGTAGAAAAAATTTCTCAAAGATAATTCTTCTATAGAAAATTTCTAATAGACAATTTTTCTTTTTTTGAGTGTACCATTGAGTTTTCACTATCATTAATCTGTTCAATGTTAATGACTTTTTTCATTTCAAATTCTTTACACAATGTTAATGAAACTCATTTTTTCAATTTCATTTCCCAACAAACAAAAAGGTCATTTTACGGTCCGTTTTCGGTCCGTCTTAAACGGAATCCGACTCCGTATACGTACCGTTTTCTGGATCCGTATACGGACCAGAAAACGGATAATAAGGAACATCGAATCTGATTCGAAATCCGTTGGAAGTACGACACTTACGGACCGTTAACGGACCGATAAGCTGTGTAGAAAACGGAATACACAAATTAAAAGTACGTTACAGACGTTCAGTAAACCGACCGTTTACGTGCCGTATTTTTATGTGAAAACGGAGTAGACTCCATTGAATACGGACCGTTAACGGTACGTATTAGTGCCGATATTTAAACCAAAATAGGATATTTTAGCAAGTACTCTATTTACCTTTCATTTAAACACAATTTGTATTATAATTACCCAAGAAACACATATACGGATACACCGACAAGTACGGAATCATGAATCCGGATTTTACGGCACGTTTACGGACCGTAAAATTCGTATCCGTTTTAGCTGGTACGAAAACGGTACATTAACGGACCGTAAAGTTTGATTTTTGACCAGGTCCGTTTTTACTCCGTATTGATGTGTCCGTTTCTGTACCGTCCAAAACGGAATACACCGATTTTCATCCGTTTTAAATCCGTTACTAAACCCAAAAAAATAACTAGTGTTAAACAGACTAATGTGACTTAGGTAAATTTTTTTTATATTGAGTTCAAGAAACTGCTCAAGTTTTAACTAAATTGTACACTCAACCAAAAATCATTGTATTCCCAAAGAAAATCGCTGTAAATTCAACAGAAATCATTGTTGATTTTGACCCTACAAATATTAATGTTGATTTCAATAAAAATTATTGTCAGTTTTTGTAAATGTTGATCAACTCGTTTTTTTGTAAATCAACTCTTATTTTTTGTAAATTCAACTCATATATTTGTTAATATAAGAAATTTTATTAATAAAAAAACTTGTTGTTATTTGTTAATATTCTTTTATTAGGCATAAATAACAATATTTTTGTATTATCGTCGGCTTTTTAAGCTGCAATATTTGAAGATTTTCACACACACTTCGTTTATTCATGTTATGCACTCATATTAATTTTTGTTGAACACGGCATTATTCTGTAAAACTTGATCTACAATGGGTTTACTAATTTTTCTACTAAGATATTTCTATGAGTGTATGAACGCTTAGATAAACTATTTCGACAAAAACGACATCCACGGCTAACTTATTTAACTTGGTATTACTTTTTATTTGTATTAAAAAAAATGACGTTTGGTTAAAAAATATGTTTTAGCGTCCAACCTGAATCAAATTACGTCGCGTAAGGCGTAACGCCCAATAATTTTTCATTTCTAATATTCAAATGTGAGTTACCTAAATCAAACGGACGTAAAAATTTCAAATTTGATGTGTTTGGTTTTGTTTTTTTTTTACGTCTTGCGCTACGCATTTGATTCTGGTTCGACCCTTATATACACCCAAAAAATTACATAGTAGCATAGTTAACAAAATCCATAGTTATTTCAAATAATTTTTAAATCAACTATTTATAATCAATAACAACTACGGACAAAGTTGATAACAACGATTTTTATATATTTGAAAAGGCAAAATATTAAAAAAATACAAGTGTCAGAAGTAAAAATAAACAAACTTAAAATAAATATGTATATGTACATATTTTTTATTTTAAAAATTTGATGGTGTGAATATGAATTTGCATCAAACGTGCAAAATATATGATTTTTTTGCGAAATAAACTTCCCTCCTTCATTAAACAAGGTGGCGCAAAAGGTGAAAAAGGGAGGAAAACGCAAAATATAAACAGGGAAGGAAGGGAGAAACTATCAGAAGAGCAAGGAAAATGGATTTGGTAAGAAATATTTTCATATAAAATTAATCTTACTGTACACCGAGCGTTTCTAACGAAAAATATCTCAGAAAATTATTTATATTTTATAGAAAAATTGTCTTAGGCTTTTTTCTATAGAACAAATCTCTCAGAATCTTATATTTTTTTACAGAAAAAATGTTTAGGAATATAATATTTTTTCTATAGAAAACATATTTCAGAATCTAATATGGTCTCTATAAAAAAATGTCTTTTTCTACAGAAAAATGTCTCAAAATCTGAGATTTTTTCTATAGAAAAAATGTCTCAAAATCTGAGAATTATTCCATAGAAAAAATGTCTCAAAATCTGAGACTTTTTCTATAGAAATTACATAGTAATGTCTCAGAATCTGAGACTTTTTCTATAGACAAAATTTCTTAGAATCTGAGACTTTTTCTATAGAAAAAATGTCTCAGAATCTGAGACTTTTTCTGTAGAAAAAATGTCTCAGAATCTGAGACTTTTCCTATAGAAAAAATGTCTCAGAATCTGAGACTTTTTCTATAAAAAAAATGTCTCAGAATCTGAGACTTTTTCTATAGAAAAAATGACTCAGAATCAGAGATATTTTCTATAGATAAAATCTTTCAGAATCTGAGAATTTTTCTATAGAAAAAATGTCATTTTTTCTATAGAAAAAATGTCTCAGAATCTGAGACTTTTCCTATAGAAAAAATGTCTCAGAATCTGAGACTTTTTCTATAAAAAAAAATGTCTCAGAATCTGAGACTTTTTCTATAGAAAAATTCTCAGATTCTGAGACATTTTTTCTATAGAAAAAATGTCTCCAAAAATGTCTCTATAAAAAAAATGTCTCAAAATCTAAGAATTTTTCTATTAAAAAATGTTTCCGAATCAGAGAATTTTTCTATAGAAAAAATGTCTCAGAATCTGAAAATGTCTCAAAATCTAAGAATTTTTCTATTTAAAAATGCTTCTGAATCGGAGAATTTTTCTATAGAAAAAATATCTCAAAACTTGAGAATTTTTCTATACAAAATGTCTCAAATTCTAAGCATTTTTCATATATTTTTCTATAGAAAAATTTTTTAATATCCCAGAATTTTGCTAGTGAAGAAATGCCTCAGTCTGATAATTCAGATTCTGAGACATTTTTTTTTCTATAGAAAAATTCTCAGATTCTGAGACATTTTTTCTATAGAAAAATTCTCAGATTCTGAGACATTTTTTCTATAGAAAAATTCTCAGATTCTGAGACATTTTTTCTATAGAAAAATTCTCAGATTCTGAGACATTTTTTCTATAGAAAAATTCTCAGATTCTGAGACATTTTTTCTATAGAAAAATTCTCAGATTCTGAGACATTTTTTCTATAGAAAAATTCTCAGATTCTGAGACATTTTTTCTATAGAAAAATTCTCAGATTCTGAGACATTTTTGCTATAGAAAAAGTCTTAGATTCTGAGACATTTTTTCTGTAGAAAAATTCTCAGATTCTGAGACACTTTTTCTATAGAAAAATTCTTAGATTCTGAGACACTTTTTCAATAGAAAAATTCTTAGATTCTGAGACATTTTTTCTAAAGAAAAATTCTCAGATTCTGAGACATTTTTTTCTATAGAAAAATTCTCAGATTCTGAGACATTTTTTCTATAGAAAAATTCGCAGATTCTGAGACATTTTTTCTATAGAAAAATTCTCAGATTCTGAGACATTTTTTCTATAGAAAAATTCTCAGATTCTGAGACATTTTTTCTATAGAAAAATTCTCAGATTCTGAGACATTTTTTCTATAGAAAAATTCTCAGATTCTGAGACATTTTTACTATAGAAAAATTCTCAGATTCTGAGACATTTTTTCTATAGAAAAATTCTCAGATTCTGAGACATTTTTTCTATAGAAAAATTCTCAGATTCTGAGACATTTTTTCTATAGAAAAATTCTCAGATTCTGAGACATTTTTGCTATAGAAAAAGTCTTAGATTCTGAGACATTTTTTCTATAGAAAAATTCTCAGATTCTGTGACACTTTTTCTATAGAAAAATTCTTAGATTCTGAGACATTTTTTCTAAAGAAAAATTCTCAGATTCTGAGGCATTTTTTCTATAGAAAAATTCTCAGATTCTGAGACATTTTTTCTATAGAAAAATTCTCAGATTCTGAGACAGTTTTGCTATAGAAAAAGTCCTAGATTCTGAGACATTAATATCTCAGAATCTGAAAATTTTTCTATAGAAAAAATGTCACAGAATCTGAGAATTTTTCTATAAAAAAAAAATGTCTCAGAATCTTAGAATTTTTCTAAAAAAAAAAATGTATCAGAATCTAAGAATTTTCTTTAAAAAAAATGTCTCAGTCTGATATTTTTTTTGGGATTTTTTTAGTCAGAATCTAATTTTTTTATAGACAAAATGTCTTAAAATTTAACATTGTTTCTGTAGAAAAAAGTCTCAGAATATGAAATTTTTCTGTAGAAAAAATGTCTCAGTAACCAAGATTTCTGAGATTTTTCTATGGAAAAATTTTTTTAAAATTTATGATTTTTCGACAGAAAAAATGTCAAAAATTGAGACATTATTTCTACAAAAATGTCAGAATTTTTGACGTGTTTTCTATACAAAAAAATAAAAAAGATTACTAAATAATACGTTTTTTTTTCATATTTGCAGGCTGGTTTTGGGTCCTACAATATTGGTGTATACCGTTTATATGGAATTTTAATAAAATAATGTTTATAAATAAAAAAACTCAAAATTTGTTGTTTTTGTATACAAATTATAGGGTATTATTAACTATTTTTTAAATTACATAGTAAATTTTAACTTTTTGTTTACATTTAACTATGGACCTAGTTGTTTACGTAAGTTTATCAAACACATCGTTGTCATTAACTTTTCTCATAGTTAATTTGTAAATTTAAATGACACATAGTCAGCAACTACTATGTCATATCAACTATGACAAAGTTGGGGCTATTTCACCTATGACATAGTTGAAAAAATAGTAATCATCAACTATGTAATTTTTTGGGTGTATTTAACAAAAGTACAAAAAGGCATAATACACACAAAAAAAAATCGAGGTAATATTACCTAAATTTATAGTATAACTTTATCTAAGTGCCAAGATAACATAGAGCCTACAAAGTTTTTAGACAATATTACTAAAAAGCCAAGGTGATTTTTAAAAAATGATATGTTCGAAAAATTATCTATGCTTTTAGGAAATATTCCTAGGAAACTTTGTAAACTTTTCAAAGTTTAGCAGAGTAAAAATTTATATATAAATTTTGGTAATTTATCTAAATTATTTTGTTAATACGCTAGGTATAAATAATTACACACTTTACTAAATTAAATAAATTAAAAAATTATTTGATTTTATTATGTTTTTATAAATAAATTTAATCATGAATTACAATTATTGTTGTTATAGAAAGATTTTGAGAAATATTTTTCAAAAAATAAATTCTCAGATTCTGAGAAATTTTTTCTATAGAAAAATTCTGTAGAAAAATTATAAGATTCTGATACATTTTTTCTGTAGAAATCTTCATAGATTCTGAAATATTTTTTCATTCTCAGATTCTGAGACATTTTTTCTATAGAAAAATTCTCAGATTCTGAGACAGTTTTTCCATATAAAAAAATTTTAAGATTCTGAGACATTTTTTCTATAGAAAAATTCTTAGATTCTGAGACATTTATTTTATAGAAAAATTCTCAGATTCTGAGACATTCTTTCTATAGAAAAATTCTCAGATTCTGAGACATTTTTTCTATAGAAAAATTCTCAGATTCTGATACATTTTTTCTATAGAAAAATTCTCAGATTCTGAGACATTTTTTCGATAGAAAAATTCTCAGATTCTGTGACATTTTTTCTATAGAACAATTCTCAGATTCTGCGACATTATTTCGGTAGAAAATGTCTCAGATTCTGAGATATTTTTTCTATAGAAAAATTTTCAGATTCTGAGACATTTTTTCTATAGAAAAATTCTCAGATTCTGAGACATTTTTTATATAGAAAAATTTACAGATTCTGAGACATTTTTTCTATAGAAAAGTTCTCAGATTCTGAGACATTTCTTCTACACAGAAAAAAAACGTCGAGGTAATGTTATCTAAGCTGGCTTAGGTGAATTATTTTTGTATGAATATTAAAAGCCACGACTTATTACCTATGCCACAAGTATAATTTTACTTTACATTTTCATCTAATGGCCATGTAAGGTTTACTAATGAAAATAGGTAAAATTTCGAAATTATTTTTTTTCTTTTTATTGTCATGACAATAATTTGAAATTAAATAAAAATAAAACAAACATCAAAATTTTTTTAACATACATATATTTTCATAATTTTTCAACGCAATAAAACCGTTGGAAATTAACAACTCGCAACAAATTATGTAAGCAAAGGTAATTCTATTATTTAATTTATTGGTAAAAATAGTAAATTCAATAATTTTTAATTTTTTTAGATAACGCGAATATTTGAAATTCTAGGCAAATTATGATGGGAAAAAAGTCAACAAGAATTAGAGAAAAAGGAATCTTAAAGCTGTTTTCAAGATTAAAACAAGTGCTTACATGGAATTTCTAAGTTTGAACGCGCAATTTTCGAAATTAGCTTGTTTCTAAATTATAATGATATAATGGTACAAAATTTCTTAGAATCTGAGACAATTATTTATAGAGAAGTTCTCAAATTAAATGATACTTTTTCTAAATCTGAAAACTTTTCTATACCAAAATATCTCAGAATCTGATAATTTTTCTATAGAAAAAATGTCTCAGAATCTGAGAATTTTTCTATAGAAAAAATGTCTCAGAATCTGTGAATATTTCTATAGAAAAAATGTCTCAGAATCTGAGAATTTTTCTAAAGAAAAAATGTCACAGAATCTAAGAGTTTTTCTATAGAAAAAATGTCTCAGAATCTGAGAATTTTTCTATAGAAAAAATGTCTCAGAATCTGAGAATTTTTCTATAGAAAAAATGTCTCAGAATCTGAGAATTTTTCTAAAGAAAAAATGTCTCAGAATCTGTGAATATTTCTATAGAAAAAATGTCTCAGAATCTGAGAATTTTTCTAAAGAAAAAATGTCACAGAATCTGAGAATTTTTCTATAGAAAAAATGTCTCAGAATCTGATAATTTTTCTATAGAAAAAATGTCTCAGAATCTGAGAATTTTTCTATAGAAAAAATGTCTCAGAATCTGAGAATTTTTCTATAGAAAAAATGTCTCAGAATCTGAGAATTTTTCTATAGAAAAAATGTCTCAGAATCTGAGAATTTTTCTATAGAAAAAATGTCTCAGAATCTGAGAATTTTTCTATAGAAAAAATGTCTCAGAATCTGAGAATTTTTCAATAGAAAAAGGTCTCAGAATCTGAGAATTTTTCTATAGAAAAAATGTCTCAGAATCTGTGAATATTTCTATAGAAAAGATGTTTCAGAACCTGAGAATTTTTCTATAGAAAAAATGTCTCAGAATCTGAGAATTTTTCTATCGAAAAAATGTCACAGAATCTGAGAATTGTTCTATAAAAAAAATGTCTCAGAATCTGAGAATTTTTCTATAGAAAAAATGTCTCAGAATCTTAAATTTTTTTTATGTAGAAGAAATGTCTCAGAATCTGTGAATATTTCTATAGAAAAAATGTCTCAGAATCTGAGAATTTTTCTAAAGAAAAAATGTCTCAGAATCTGAGAATTTTTCTACAGAAAAGATGTCACAGAATCTGAGAGTTTTTCTATAGAAAAAATGTCGCTTTATAAAAAGTACCTTTTATAAAAATTACCTTTAATAAAAAGTACTTTTTATAAAAAGTACCTTTTTAAAAAGTACCTTTTATAAAAAGTACCTGTTATTAAAAAGTACCTTTTATAAAAAGTACTTTTTATAAAAAGTACCTTTTATTAAAGAGGTTCTTTTTGGAAATTCCGTTTATTAGGGGGTAAGAAAGTGTACTTTTGGTACTATTTTGAAAATTAATAATGAAAAGTGTAAATTTTGATTATTCTTATATTTCTTGAAATATTAGTTCAGAAACTCGATATTTTAAATAAAGGATCACAAAAAAACAATTTTTGGAAAATTTAATTTTAAGGGGAAAAGGGGGCAAATGGTTATTTTTACCTATCTAACTATTAATATCAAAGCCCGAGAAATAACGCCCAAGAGAAGGACATATTTTAAAATTTAAACTTTTAGAACGGGGAACGATATGGAATAGAACAGGGAACAATATGGAATGATACTTTTTACTATAATTTTTCGTATTTTACTTTTTTTACTTAATATTTTTTTTTTCTCTATATGTTTTTTCACTCAAACTCATTTTTATTCCAATTTCTTTATTCACTGAAATATTTATTCACTCGAAAATCCCGATATTAGGCTCGAAAATTATTCAAATTTTATTGTTTGAATTTTTCATTGAAATATTATTAAACGGGCACAAGTAAATAAAACAAAGACTACGTAGGGAAATTTTCTTGAAATCGGTAGAGCAATTCTTATCCTTCTATTATCCGGTATTCAATGCAACCGGTAACGTTGCTTTTGTATATATGGTATATTTTTAATGTTTTCTCTTTATTTAGGAAAAAAAAATCAAATAAAACAAAATTGGATTTATTTTTTGGAAATAAAACTAGGTTGATAAAAAAAAATACACCCCGTTTATAGCGAACTTCGCTTAAAACGAACTATTTTTACTGGTCCCTCGGTGTTCGTTATAACCGGGTTTGACTGTAAATCATTTATTGAACATATATGTTTAATAAGACCAAATAATGGAATTTTATCTTCATACTCGCCAATGTGTACAACCATTCCAGGTTTAAACAAGTAGAAAAGTTAAAATAGACTTGGCCGAATCTATGAATACCCTCCACAATGCCCTTTTTTAAGGATTGTAAATTTTTTAACGTGAAAAAAACGAACAACTCTGATTAATAATAATTTATTTTGAGTAAAAATTTTTTTTGTCATAAAAAAAAAACATTACTACTTTTTTTTGGAGCGTAAATATTTTTTTTCGAGTGTAATTTTTTTTAGTGTAAAAATATTTCAGAGGGACAAAAATTCTTGGTAAAGTAATTTTGTGGCTTATCTATGTTTTTAAAGTTTGTTTTTTTAAAGCTTGTTTTTTTTAACACGTGAATTTAAGGTAAAACAAATCTGAAATTCATGGTTTTGCTAATACCTTTTGAACTACTGGAGCGATTTGGCTGAAATTTAATACGAACCAGACCATATGAACGAAGAATATATGTGTCAAGCTTCAGCACCCTCAGAAATGTCGTTCAAAAGTTATCGTGTTTTTCATCTCGTAAATTCGCGAAAAACCCTTGCCGAAATTCACTCTTTTGCTCATGACTTTTGAACCACTGGACCGATTTTGCTGGATTGCAATACCAACCTGACCAGGTAAATGCCCAACATATTTGCCAAACTTCAGGAGCCTCCGCAAAGTCTTTTAAAAGTTAGCGTGTTTTCAACAGACAGACGGACGGACATCGCTAGATCGTCTTAAAATCGATATCGAATATTTCGAGGTGTTACAAACGTAATGACAAACTTATATATCCTCTATCAATAGAGTGGAAGAAAAATAAATGTTCGTAATGAAGGTATGAAAAAGTATATAATGGTAACTCAGAAGTAATTCCATATTCTTCAGGAAAGTTACCAGGCAATACTTTTGAACGTCCTGCTTCAATTTGTTCATCAATAATATCGTTAAAGTTAATTAAAAAGTCTAATAACTTGATTTGATATTTGATGAAAATTGTCTTTAAAATATTAATTTTGTTGTTAGAGCCATTTTTTAAAACTTTGTGCACTGGCTCAAATCTCATTGAAGATACATGTTTTAAAGGCCCAAAAGCTTTAATTTGTTTTTGTTTAGACTATCAGAATTTAAAATAGGAGGTTTGTTTCTGCTTTGAATTGAACCATAATCAAAAGTTAGCATTCTATAATTTATTTGTTCGATAGTAAAAATCTTATAGTCTGTCACAAGACGATTTAGTACGAAAATAACAACATGATGACAAACTCCTTCTAATAAGTCATGCATGACATCTACACACAAGTTTTGAGTTACATAAAAATTATTAATTGTATTCCAAATAGACCTTTCCTTAACCCCAGTAATCTTAGAATTATTTATTTCTAAGCCTTGTTCATAGTAATGAGGACTTCGAAGCATATTAACATCTTCTTTTGTTTGAACTTCCATGTGAGAACGATGTTGTTTACAAATTCGACAGTAAAAGTTGCCATTGAAACCCTCTGGGAATCCAAGAATTGTGTTTAAGTCCAAGGTTGTCACCAAGAATTAACGAAGAAATAATTTTTACTTTATTAATGTTTCTACCATCATAAAAAATTTGTGTTTTTAATATGGAGTTCACACTACCGACTTTAAACATCTCATGAGTGTTTAAGCGCTAAACGAACAAAATTTGACTTGTTTCCCCATACATTTGGTTGTTCAGCTAAACAATCAAATTCGACTTGTTTCCCTGTTGAACATTTCGCTAAACATTTCAAAGACAGGGTTCGGTATATTTCCTTTTAATTTTTCTTTATTCTATGCCAAAAAAATAGATTTCATAGCAACCAGCTTCTGTATCTGTCTGCCATTTTCTTAGCAAAACATTGGAAAATTGAGAAATTATAAATATTTAAAAAACTAATAAAAACTACTGAAAAATCAGAAAAAAGTGTGTGTTTTATTTATAATTATATTGGAAAAGCTGCACTAATAGTGAGTTTTGCCTTCCATCGCAGTATAAATATGCAAACAGCTTCGGACAGGTCCGGAACAAAAAACAGAAAAATCTTCCTATTTACTTGGAATGAGTCAATAAAAAGGTGTTCCGTGTAGTGGTGTTATGTAAATGTTATAAAAAAATTAAATATCTTGTCTTCCGCCAAAGTTTAAAAGGTTTTTAGAAATATTTTT
Source organism: Pegoplata infirma (assembly GCA_963921195.1). NCBI lineage: Eukaryota > Metazoa > Arthropoda > Insecta > Diptera > Anthomyiidae > Pegoplata > Pegoplata infirma. The sequence continues at coordinate 185,168,084 of OY992540.1, forward strand.
GCAATTTTTTTCAGAATTAGGTTATGTGCGTTTGTTTACAAACGTTAAACACTCAAAGTTAAACGCGCAAAATGTAGTGTGAACGATTTTGTTTACTTTTTTAAACAAGTGGCTTAAACGAGTACAAATTCTCTAGTGTGAACTCCGTATAAGTCAATACCTGCTGCACTCAAAAAAGTATGTCGGTAAAATCTACTACAAAAGACAGTTGTTTTAACTACATTTTGTCGTTGAAAAGGCGTCCACTACATAAACGGTAAAAACAACTGAACATGTTGTTGTTTTTAACTATTGATTTTCAACTACAAAATGTAGTAAAAACTACTACAAAACTGTTTAATACAGTTGTTTTTTCTACAATTGCCTGAAATTTTATTTAAAAAATTTCTTAAACGTTTAAATGATTGATATTTATTTATTTAAAAAGCAATACATTTCAGTTGGTTGTATAGAATTTCGACATGATGACAATTTTTTGATGTATTTATCTGGAATTATAGAAGAAAAAAATTATATTAATAAAATGTTAAACAAAATAAATTGATTGTAATTACCTTTGTTTTTTTAATAGTTCATTTCAAATTTTCCCCGCTACTGATCAAAATTTGTCTGGAATAAAAAAAAACGAAATGCTTTGGCAAAATTGATTTATAAAAAAAAAGAATTAATTTGAAATGTTTCAAAAAAGTATGTACCTGCTCTGTTGTGTATACAAAGAAAAGAAAGATGGCGCGCTCATAAGAAAACAAAACACTGCACACATTTTATTTTGTTTTTTTCCGATTGGTTTTTACGCACGCTTATGTGAGCGCTATATTATACACACTTGTTATCTCATTTATCCACTTATTTTCTTTCGCTCAAGAATATTTTTCCAAAAACATATTTTTTGTTATAATTAAATTTAATAAATTGTAATTTAATTTATTTAGATATTATTTATTTGGTATAAAAATAATTCCTTCCGCATCCCGCACGACCAACTCGCTCGACACATTCGTTTGCAATAAAAATTTCTAGAAAAAAACGAGTTTTAGAAAAAAAACTAAAAACAACTACATAAATCAACTATTGCTACAGTGTAGTATATTTTTTGTAGTTATTTTTTGAAACTACTACAAAAAAAGTTGTTTGAGATTTTTTCATACAAAAACGACCGAAATTGTAGTTAAAAACAACAGCTACTACTTACTACACAAACGACCGTCATGTAGTAACTGCAATAATTTTCTGAGTGTGTTTGTAAATAATTTAGTTTCTCTACAAAGGTGCTAAATACGCAAGAGTTGCCAAATTTTTTTTCTATCCTCCGAAAAAACCAACATTGCAACAATTTTATTTGAAGGTATTCAGGAATACAAGGCATTTTTATATAAACACCGCCGATTTTTTGGGAACCCGCATGTGATCCTAAGACGTTATCCGGCTCAAATTCACCAAAATAAATAAAAAGAGGTAATCAAAGTACACCAGGATCATTACCCAGCAAAAATAAATCGAGATTTTGGCGGCACAGCATCTTTTTATAGCATACCGAAGCGCATCCAAAGAGCGCTCTTGAGGATGCAGGAAAAAATTTTAATTTTTTCTTAAGATTTTTTATATAAAACTTATAATATAAATTATTTTTCGATACAAATTTACACTTGCTTTCCTTTTTTAATATATTCAACACTTTTTGAATGAAAAACCATGAGTTTTAAACAAAGACACATGATTTGACTCAATCATTATACCATTAACACATTTTGAATGATGATAATAAAAAGGTCAGATTATAAAATATTTTTTAGTATTTAAAAAATGTTTCGAGTACCTACACCACTTCCACTTTTATTTCAGAAAATACATATTATATTACAAAAAATGTCCAATAATTTCCAATTGTATTTCAGAAATTTATAACCAAAAAATTTTCAATTACATTTCAAAAATTTCCAATTATGTTTCATAAATTCCCATTTATAATTCAAAAATTTCCAATTATATTTTAAGATTTTCCAATACACTCAGAAAATTATTGCAGTTACTACATGACGGTCGTTTGTGTAGTAAGTAGTAGCTGTTGTTTTTAACTACAATTTCGGTCGTTTTTGTATGAAAAAATCTCAAACAACTTTTTTTGTAGTAGTTTCAAAAAATAACTACAAAAAATATACTACACTGTAGCAATAGTTGATTTATGTAGTTGTTTTTAGTTTTTTTTCTAAAACTCGTTTTTTTCTAGAAATTTTTATTGCAAACGAATGTGTCGAGCGAGTTGGTAGTGCGGGATGCGGAAGGAATTATTTTTATACCAAATAAATAATATCTAAATAAATTAAATTACAATTTATTAAATTTAATTATAACAAAAAATATGTTTTTGGAAAAATATTCTTGAGCGAAAGAAAATAAGTGGATAAATGAGATAACAAGTGTGTATAATATAGCGCTCACATAAGCGTGCGTAAAAACCAATCGGAAAAAAACAAAATAAAATGTGTGCAGTGTTTTGTTTTCTTATGAGCGAAAGAATATAAGAATAATCAAAATTTACACTTTTCATTATTAATTTTCAAAATAGTACCAAAAGTACACTTTCTTACCCCCTAATAAACGGAATTTCCAAAAAGAACCTCTTTAATAAAAGGTACTTTTTATAAAAAGTACTTTTTATAAAAGGTACTTTTTAATAACAGGTACTTTTTATAAAAGGTACTTTTTAAAAAGGTACTTTTTATAAAAAGTACTTTTTATTAAAGGTAATTTTTATAAAAGGTACTTTTTATAAAGCGTACTTTTTATAAAAGGTACTTTTTATAAAAGTTACATTTTATAAAAGGTACTTTTTATAAAAAGTACTTTTTATAAAAGGTACTTTTTAATAACAGGTACTTTTTATAAAAGGTACTTTTTATAAAAGGTACTTTTTAAAAAAGGTACTTTTTATAAAAAGTTCTTTTTATTAAAGGTACTTTTTTTAAAAGGTACTTTTTATAAAAGGTAATTTTTATAAAAGGTACTTTTTATAAAGGGTACTTTTTGTAAAAGGTACTTTTTATAAAAGGTACTTTTTATAAAAGTTTTTATAAAAGGTACTTTTAATAAAAAGTACTTTTTATAAAAGGTACTTTTTATAAAAGGTACTTTTTATAAAAGGTACTTTTTATAAAAGGTACTTTTTATAAAAGGTACTTTTTATAAGAGGTACTTTTTATAAAAGGTACTTTTTATAAAAGATACTTTTTATAATAGGTACTTTTTATAAAAGGTACTTTTTATAAAAGTTACTTTTTATAAAAAGTACTTTTTATAAAAGGTACTTTTTATAAAAGGTACTTTTTATAAAAGGTACTTTTTATAAAAGCTACTTTTTATAAAAGGTACTTTTTATAAATGGTACTTTTTAAAAAAGTTACTTTTTTATAAAAGGTACTTTTTGTAAAAGGTACTTTTTATAAAAGGTACTTTTTATAAAAGGTACTTTTTATAAAAGGTACTTTTTATAAAAGGTACTTTTTATAAAAGGTACTTTTTATAAAAGGTACTTTTTATAAAAGGTACTTTTTATAAAAGGTACTTTTTGTAATAGTACTTTTTATAAGAGGCACTTTTTATAAAAGGTACTTTTTATAAAAGTTACTTTTTATAAAAGGTACTTTTTATAAACGGTACAGTATTTTCAGAAAGTACTTGTTCCAGAGTGTTTTATGTCACTAAAGGATCCTACATTCCAAATTTGAAGTTTAAATGACCATTATTTCAGTATATAAAAAAGTACCAAAAGTAAACTTTTTTACCCATTTTACCCCCGTAGAATCAACATTGACAAAAACCCAGACTAAGTGAATCTTTCTTCCGGGAGGTGAACCTTCATTGCAAATTTCAAGTTTCTAGTACTATTATTTGAGGAAATACAAAAGGTACCAAAAGTACAGGTTTTTACCCCCTTAGAATCATCATTGGCAAAAATCAAGCCCTAGTGGATCTATTTTCTATGAGGTGAACATACAGTCCAAATTTTAAGTTTTTGTGACCATGTTTTAAGGAAATACCAAAAGAACAGTTTTTTACCCTACCAAAAATACAGTTTTTACCCGTTTTACCCCCTTAGAATCAACATTGGCAAAATTCAAGCTTTACTGGATCTATATTCCAGGATGTGAACATACAAACCAAATTTCAAGTCTCTATGACCATTATTTCAGGAGATATAAAAAGTAACAAAAGTACAGTTTTTTACCCTTTTCACCCCCTTAGAATCAACACTGGCAAAAATCCAACCTTAGTGGATCTATATTCCGGGAGGTGAACCTACAGTCCAAATTTCAAGTATCTAGCTTCAGCGGTTTGGGCTGGGCGATGATTAGTCAGTTAGTCACACTACTCTTTTATATACATAGATTTTATCAAAATTATAATAGTGGTATTCAGAGTCTTGCTTGCCAGCCCTGGCACTGGTGGACCACCAGTGGTGGTAAAAGAGCACTTTTTAAAATTACTTTTCAAAATACATGTATTTTTTGAAAGAAGTACTCTTTTGCTACATTGCCAGGGCTGGCAACAAGACTCTGAATACCTCTAATATAAACCAAAAATGTCCGACCTTTTGTGAGTTTGATAAACATGATTGCCACACATTTAAAAATATTTATGGGAGTTCGTTATAAAAAGGTAAATTAAGGTGACCATTAGGGTTATAACTTTTTTTGGACAAAAAAAGTCCATCCCACCACGCTATGGGAAATGTTGTACAGATAACAAAAATCTATTTTTTTGGTCATTTCGGTGAAAAAAGTTCACGCACCGAATGCAATTTCTAAAACTCCCCCAAGAATGATTTTTTTTATTTTTTTGTTTTAAAAGTTTCATATTCTGACGTCATATCTTAATTATTTTAAAATTATCACACACTCATGATTACATATCAGAAGGAACCAACATTTAACTTATTAATAACATCCGCGAAAAAGCACCAAAATTCCGCGATTATAATCTTTAGTTGCTGAAAAGAATTACTGCCTCATAGCACCTATCACTTGACACTAAAATTTAGCTAATTAAAAAAATCCGCGAAATAGCGTCATAATATCGCGATTTTTTCGCGACCTCCATTTAACTGATGAGATTTTGTTTTTTATTAATGAAATTACAAGTAAATCCTAAATATTTTGCAATTAAATATAATTTGTTTATACTTAAAAGAAAAACTAATATTCAAAACTTCATCGCGTTTGGTGCGTGAACTTTTTTAACGATCGCGAAAAAGTAATACATCATTTCTTAATATTTTTTCATGGCCTATACGACTATGGGATGGATTTTTTGATATTTGCAAAAAATTCAAAAAGTTATAACCCTAGTGACCATACGTACTCTTTTTTAGATGACAGTACTCTATTTTAACTGGCTGTACTCTATAAAATTTGTGTACTCTTTCTGTCCTCTTTATTTTGAAAAGCATGATCAATAGTTTTTTTAATTTTTATAAATTAAAACAAATTTTATTTCGCGGCTGTCACCGGTTGTTACTGTGAAATCGTATAAAAAATGTCGCACCGTGCTTGTTCTGTTTATACTCCAGCTTAACTTTCGCTTTTGAAAATAAATGGTAACACTTATTTTGTAAAAGTGGCCATATATAAGGTTGTACAAGTTGTTATCGATGTGAAGAAATAAAACCAAAACAAACAATTTCTAACAAACCTCACCAAACAAATAATTTTTTTTTTGTACTTCGACACAATATTTTTTCAAATTTTCGGCAAAGTTCTCCTAAAGACGTACCTGTTTGTTCAACACATGATATAAACTGCCAAAAAGTAAGCTATAAGCATATTTGTTTTAAAATAAATTATGGAAATTCATACTTTTGTTAAAATCCGCCTTTTTTCAACACCAAAGTCCAAGAAAGTCCAAACGATATTGACAAACCTCGAACTTCGATCTGTCTCTGACAATATATTCTATTCACATTTTTGAGACCCTGTGCGACCGTTCATAAACTTTTGATCTAGAGGCAATAAACCAAAATATGACGTTTAGAAATGCCCTACACTGAAAAAAATAACCTTCCTGATATTAATGAAACGGATTCATTATTTTGTTTTCATTACTTAAATGAAGGAATTCATAAGCTGAACAAATTTTATAAAACTTGTTTCATTAGATTTCATAGTTTCATTAAAAAATATCATAAGATTTTTTAGAACTAAATACAACTCTGCGTTGCGAATAAGAGAAAGAAAACAGAACAAAAACATACGACGTTTTATTACAAAACGCGTGTTTAGTCTAATTGTAATTTTTACATGTGTGTTAACTTTTTTCTAATAAAATAAAATAATTTTATATTTTTTTGCTTTGTTATTGAAACTTGTGTGTGTGTTAAGCTGCCCATTCACTTGCAATATTATTGTTTAACTTTTCAAATTGTACAATAATATCGCTTGTGTGTATGTAATATTTACGGTTGTGCAATATATTGGAGAATATCAAAACACTTTTGATATTTATTGTACAAACAAGAATACTGCAGTATATTTTATCAGTGTGTTGTCTATATTGTACAACTTTTATTACGTTATGTTTATATCTTGTACAATATATTGGGTTTAAGTATTGAGCAATTTTATTTGCTGTGTAGGGTAAAACGACAATAATATTGTAAAATAATCTTTTTTTAAGTTGAGCAATTTTATTGCAAGTGAATGGGCAGCTTTATGCTGGTTATATCTAATTGAAATTACAAGTGACATGCCCCTAAATAAAATTTCAGTGACGGTTACAGTGATGGTTACATGTGACTTACCAAAATTGTTATTAATGCAAATTTTCACTTATGGGTGTATGATACGTGCTGTTTTTAGGTAACTTGTTCCTAACTTGATTAGGGGCTTTCTATGGAAATTTTGATAACTTTAACCAACATGAATTTATCGTAATTCCCATATCAAAACCTTAATAAAGTTAGGAACTAGTTACTTGTAAAAAGCAATTATCATACGCTCATTACCAACTACTATTCCACATTTAATCAATGGATATGTTCATACATTTTATGAAAAACTTCATAAAACGTTTCAAACAAGTTCTAAGAATATTTTCATTATTTATATGCAAGTTTTCATTGAAAGGAACTTTAATGACACCAGTTTCATTAATCAAATGAAACCTGTCTTCGGTTGAAAACGTGAGTCATTTTTCATTAAGGTTAAGTCAGTTTTCATTAATTTCACGAAGCTATTTTTTTTCAGTGTAAAATGGAACTTCAACATTTTTCGATATTTTTGTTTCTATTGATATCTAATAAAAAATGACTCACTTTGACAACATTGGCGTGATAACTGCTGATGGGCACGTGAGTGAATTTTGACTCACGTTGACTCACGCTCACGAAAAAAAAAACACATAATTTACTCAACCGTTTTTTTTCTCACACTTACTCACTATTTACGTGAGTAAACAAAACCCCACTAACGTGTAACTCACGTACACTCGTAACTCACGCTAAACATTTAAAACACGAAAAAAATTGTAATAACTAAATCAATACAATTAAATAGTTTTGACTCACGCAAAAAAATTGCACTCACTACGAATCACTCAAGCAAAAAATTGTCCACTCACTTATCACTCACGAACAAAAAATTTTAATCACTCTCACTTTCGATCACGAGTAATTCACGTGACCAGCGTCCATCTCTAGTTCTAAACATTAAAGCTGGTTACGCATTTAAGCGGGCATATTTTGGCAATAGCATTTTTAATATTTTTTACGAAATTGTAAGCTTGTAGCATTATTTGTACATTTAGGATGGCAAATGCTTATTGGAAATAAAAAAGTTGTCTCTTAAATGAGCCACTGAATATATGAACTTTTTGACGCATTTAAAAGAGAAATATTTTATTAAAATCTTCTGATAAAAGCAAAAAGAGGGATTTATAAAAACTTAGAAATTTAAACATTGTACATTTTTTTAAAAAGCTATGTCCTAAATTTTGGATCCGCCATTTTGATTTCAAAAAATCTGAGTTCGTATTCGTGTTGTGCAATCATTTCCTAGTGATATTTTGAAACATTAATCAATAATTTAAATATCTTGATTCTTAAATCAGATTTGGCATTCCAAAAACCATCAAAATCTGACAACATAGAAAAAAACTTAATATTTTATTTGACGCCATATTGGATCCGCCATTTTGAATTTAAAAAATCTAAGCTCATATTCGTAATTACTGACCCTAAATACATCAAAAATTACTAATTTAAGTACAATTAGCTAAGAATTACAAAAGCATATTCGCCATATTGGATCCGCCATTTTGAATTTCAAATCTTTAATTCCAAAATCAGTTTTAACATCCGAAAAACCATTAAAATCGAAGTTTTTGGCCAAAAGAGACAACATATAAAAAATTTTAAATTTAAATTTGTCGCCATATTGGATCCGCCATTTTGAGTTTTAAAAGTCTGAGCTCATATTCGTTATTAACGACCCCAGATACATCGATAATGATTATTTTTAACACAATAAACAAAGAATTAAAAAATCATGTCCGCCATTTTGGATCCGCCATTTTGAATTTTGAAATTTTTTTTTCAGAATCGTGATCAGCGATCCTTTAACACCCATATGCAATACTTTTTTGGCATATAGGTTAAGCGGTCTATTTATGGCCAAAATTCAGGGTTGCTGGCCCACAGTGGTGTGGTGAAAAAAAGCTTTGTTTTGGTTTGTCAATGTTTCAATTCCACCGATGGTAGGGTTGTCAGATATGGCGATTTCTCGCCAAACGTAGCGATTTTCTAACTTGTTTGGCGTCTTAATTTTTGATTTGGCTATTTTTGAACATAATCCGATTTTTTTTTTTTGATAAATTTTTTTTTGCAATTTTTTTTAGTTTAACGTTTTTTTTTTTTTATTTTTGAGTGTAGATTAATAAATCTGGCATCCTTTTTAATTTTTTGTTGTCATTTTAAAATAAATGACACACAAACGTCAAAACTATTTTTTACTCTGTTGCAAAGCTTGAAAAAACTAACGGTAAACCGAAAATATTTTCTTATGAAGTTTGTTAGTTATACCCTACACCACACTGTGGTATTGGGTATAATGAGTTTGTGCTGATGTTTGTAACTATGTGAATGTTATATTATAACCACATTACCTGTTACTTAGAACTCAACCTTTTAATATTAGTCAAAAAAATATTTTTTTGAGGAGTTTTTAAGTGTATATATAATAGTATATAGTAAACAAAGTAAGTACCTCTTTATGTATTCATAAATTATATATTTTTTTTGTTTTTAATAAAAATTAACAAAAATGTATTTTGGCGAATTTTTTTAATTTTTTGGCGACTTTTGGCTATTTGTAATTTTTATTTAATTTTCTAAAAAAAAAAAATTTTTTTTGATGATTAAAAAAAAAAAGTACAAAAACTAAGAAAATAATGGTTTTGGCGACTTTTGGCGATTTTTGACATTGCATTTGGCGACAGAGCTCAAAATAATCTGACAACCCTGACCGATGTGAATAAGAGTGGTGAACAAATGTTTGTTTTGGTTTGTATACGTTTCATTCCACATCGTTGAAGCAAAAAATTACCAATGATGCCACACTGAAAATATATAACTGAATTTACTTTTTTTTTCCAACAGATATAACTGTAGTTTTATATTTGTTTATAATTTCTTTTACAGTTATTAGTTTTTCTTTCGTAATTTGTTCGCGAGTTTAAAACTTTAATTTATTTTTCGTGTGTACTAAGTTTTGATTTAATTATTTTAATAAATAATTTAAAACATTTTTATTTAAGAACAAGTAAGATTTTATGTTTGACTGCGAATTTTTGGAAACACAGAAAAAGTTTTTATTTGCGTAATTATCTTTAATTTTTATGCCAACACATAACAGGAACACCTGGACACAGTGGGGCCTAGGAGCACCAGCCCTCTTAAATTTTAATTTCGGTTTTTTTCTTTTATTATTCTGAAGGGGGTGGCATATTTTTTTTTTAATTTTTGGGTGCCCAAACTGCAGTTTTGCCAAAATCGGTTAACCCGGACGACCAGTAGTCTTGGTATGTTGACCACGGACACGGAGTCCACGGTGAGAACGGATCTTCGTCAATTGTGCATTTGTGTATAGAAAAATTGTCTCAGAATTTTACGGCCGTATTAAAAAAAAAACGAGTGTGTATCTTTATACCCTCCAACTAATGATTTGATTCGCAAAAAGATTAAACCCCAGTTTCTGTAATACGAACGCCATTCGTTCGTGACAAATTTGTGTGTATTTTGTTATTGTAACAAAAACAAAATACATGCAAATTCGTCGCAGACGAATGGCGTCGTATTACAGAAACTGGGGGTAATTCATTTTAATAAATCAAGGAATTAATTCTTGATGATTTGATTCAAAAGAATTAATTTCAACTATTTGTTGAAAGAATTAACTAATTTTTTGTTTAATTCCTTGTTTAAATAAAGAATTAATTCAGTTGATTCAAATCAAAAAAGAATTATTTCACTTGATTCAAATCAATTGATTCAAATCAAAAATGTTTTGAATCAGTTGATTTAAAAATTTTTTTCTTAAATCAAAGTATTTACTTTACACACGCACACACATACTATAACATTTATGCTTGTGCGATAGTAGCAAGCAAAAAGTCAAAGCAACAGAATTTTATAGTGTACATTTTATTGGCAGCGCACAAGCAGCATTTTTTAGCCTATGCCCGCTAGGGGTGGGATAGTGCACGTGTTTTCGATTTCGACATGCTAGAACCGCTTATTTTGTGAGGTTCGTAAAAAAAATGCATGGGCCAAAAAATGGGGCAGATCGGATAGGATCTAGGGGTCGCTCATCGGGGTCAAAGTTGGGCGTAGAGGGGAAAAAATCCACAAAAAGGCCCAAAACTCCCCAGGTTTTGCTCCTAGAGGGGTTAAATGTGAGACCGGCCCCCATTATTTTTTCCCCCTGAACACTTTTGCCATACATACCTAAGCCCTATCTCCAATCCCTAAGGGGGGTCCCATACAAAGGTTCAATTTTTAAAAAATCTTGCTCCTACCGCTCTAGCTGTCCTAGAAGTCACCCTAGAGAAATCAAATGTATGACCGACCCCCAATATTTTTTCAACCCCAACATTTTCTTAGAACATACCTACCCCCTATCTTCAATCCTTAGGGTGGTCCCCATACATATTTTTTTATTTTTTCTTAAATTGTCATATTAAATCAGCTCCTACCGGTCCAATGGTGCCTCCTAGAGGGGTCATTATCAAGACCAACCCCCATTAATTTTTAGCCCCCAACACTTCCTCTGAAAATATCAATTCCATATCTCCAATTCCTAAGGGGTCTCCCACACAAAATGACATTTTTGTAAAACTTGCTCTCACCGCTCTAACTATCGCAGGGGTGACCCTAGAGAAGTAAAATGTGTGACCGACCCCCAATATTTTTTCAGCCCCAACATTTTCCCGAAACAAACCTACCCTCTATTTTAAAGCCTTAAGGGTGTCCCCACACATTTTTTTTATTTTTTATTTTTTTTTTATAAAATCTGCGCCTACCGCTCCCATTCTGCCTTTTAGGAACGGTAAATGCAGACTGACCCCCATTAATTTTTGCCGCCTACATTTTTTCTGAACATACCTACGCCGTATTTCCATTTTGTAGGGGTGCTCCCCTGGGGAAAACTAAATTAGTAATGTATGTAGAGAAGTCAAATGTATGACCTGCCCATATATTTTTTTAGCCAAAGCATTTTCTTCAAACATACCTACCCTCTATCTTCAAGGTGTTACCCCACAATTTTTTTATTTATTTTATCGAAAAATCCGAGGTCTTTAATTTGTAATTTAATAGTAACTTTTGTTAAGCGTAAAAAAATATTTTTTTTAACTTGAAAATAATAAAAAATTATAAATAATATAACTATAAATCAAATTAATTTATTTTTATCGTGTGATGGATATTGTTTCTGATTTTCGGCCACGACCTGAAGCAAAACTATTTTTTCTCCTCGTTACGGCACAACATTTTAATTAATTTTACGCCTCTTTCGGCAGCGTGGTTGACAACATGTAATTTACGTAATATTTGCAGCGCTCGCTGGTAGTCCTGACGATTTTCTAAAGTATTTGGATCGGAAGCAATGAAATTTGTTGTTATTCCGAAGCGTGCAAAAAATTTCGGAGTCTCAGGTGTGACGTAGTGGCTTAAATCAGTTTTCATGAGTTCTTGATTCACTTGTTTCGATGTCATGTTAATTCTTTTCCAACCTTCGAATCCAACTACATGTACTGGAGGATTACAATCCTTGTTGCAACTGTCGCCGCTATCCTCTGAGGCATCTTCTTCCCCGATATCATCGTCTTCTTCTTCCTCGCTGTCTTCGTTAGACGATTCGTCCATCTCATCGTCAGATAACTCTTCCTCCAATTCCTCTTTCTCTTCTTCAAATATAAGAATCGAATACGACATTTTTCGTTTTATTTCACAAGAGATATTCGGATCAAATAGTGCGAGAGCAACAGCTTCGCCACTGAGATACCAGAAATGTCCACAGAATCTCTTGACCAATCGTTGCGACAGAATCTTATCAATTGAAGCATAATTGGCAATCGCTTTCAAAAAATTCAAATCATTATTTGGAGCTTCTATTGCTTTGGTAGCGCTAAACCAAGCTGTTACGTAAATTGTTATGATGAAAACGGTCACATCAAGAAGTGCATTTAATTCTTTTTTGGTCAAACCAATATATTTTCGGAACAAAAACATTTTTAGGCAATATATGTCTTTTGCCATCCATCGAGCATGACTGATGGGTCCTCGTGGGCTAAAATGCTTATTAGGAATATTTTCGCCAAGGTATAATAAAACAATTCCAAGAAACTCCTTGTAGTCGTCTCTGGGTTGCTTTTCTTTTATTTGAGCCCAACAAAACAACTTGATGTCAGTTTGGACTTGAGCTGGTATGTTGCCTGCCACTTCCTCATCTTATATGCCAAGACTGTACGGTTTCTCTTTTATATTTTCACACTGCTCTTTAAAACGCGCAAACATTAGCACTCCTGGTCCAGACGTTTTGCGAATTTGGTTTCAAACACTTAGTTTTCCCCAGGGGAGCACCCCTACAAAGTGGAAATACGGCGTAGGTATGTTCAGAAAAAATGTAGGGGGCAAAAATTAATGGGGGTCAGTCTGCATTTCCCGTCCCTAAAAGGCAAAGTGGGAGCGGTAGGCGCAAATTAAAAAAACAAAAATTACAAAAAAAAAAAAATGTGTGGGGACACCCTTAACGCTTAAAAATAGAGGGTAGGTTTGTTTGGGGAAAATGTTGGGGCTGAAAAAATATTGGGGGTCGGTCACACATTTAACTTCTCTAGGGTCACCCCTGCGATAGTTAGAGCGGTGGGAGCAAGATTTACAAAAATGTCGTTTTGTGTGGGAGACCCCTTAGGAATTGGAGATATGGAATTGGTATGTTCAGAAGAAGTGTTGGGGGCTAAAAATTAATGGGGGTTGGTCTTGATAATGACCCCTCTAGGAGGCACCATTGGATCGGTAGGAGCTGATTTAATATGACAATTTAAGAAAAAATAAAAAAAAATGTATGGGGACCACCCTAAGGATTGAAGATAGGGGGTAGGTATGTTTTAAGAAAATGTTGGGGTTGAAAAAATATTGGGGGTCGGTCATACATTTGATACCTCTAGGGTGACTTTTAGGACAACTAGAGCGGTATAAGAAAGATTTTTTACAAATTGAACCTTTGTATGGGACCCCCCTTAGGGATTGGAGATAGGGCTTAGGTATGTTTGGCAAAAGTGTTCAGGGGGAAAAAATAATGGGGGCCGGTCTCACATTTGACCCCTCTAGGAGCAAAACCAGGAGAGTTTTGGGGCTTTTTGTGGATTTTTTCCCCTCTTCTCCCAACTTTGACCCCGATGAGCGACCCCTAGATCCTATCCGACCTCCCCCATTTTTTGGCTCATACACTTTTTTTACCAACCTCACAAAATGAGCGGTTCTAGCGCTTCCAAATATTGCTGCTTAAAATCTCACACGACACTATCCCACCCTTAATGCCCGCATGCATAGGAATCACAAAAATGCAAGACATTGCTTTAATAAACCATTTGAGGAGTTCCATAACAAAACGCAACAATTCCACTTTAACAGTTTTTGAGATAAACGCACAAATGTAAACAAAGTCAGTAGTGAGTTTGAGTGTAATTACTAGGGATGAGATTTTCATGCACTATAAAATCGAAAATATGCGCTTAAAATATGCGCTAAAAAATTCAAAATATGCACTAAAAAATCTAAAAATATGCACTAAAAAACAAAATGTGTGCAATAAAAATCTTGTTTTCATAGGAAAAACTTCTTAAAAAGCAAAAAATAACGCCGTGTTTACATAGTAACACTTAAAACATTATATAAACAATATTTTTTTAAAATTTAGAATATCTATAAAAAAAATTATAAGAAAAAAAAAATAAAATTTCTTATTTTCAAAATAAATTTTAAAAATTTAAAATAGTTTTTGAAACGAACAAATTTGAATTTGTGTTTTTGCTAATTTATGCCAAAATATGCAAAAATATGCACTTAAAATTTAGAAATATGCACAAAATATGCATTTAAAACCAAAACATGCAAAAATATGCATTTTCACCAAAATATGCAAAAATATGCAAAAACAAATCGATGCCATTTTAACGCAAATTTCTTGATTCGGAAAGATAATTGGTTGATATCGTTTTTAGACTATCCACAAAAAACATGCATTTGCATGGAAATCTCATCCCTAGTAATTACTAAGCTTTGGGATGTTTCATAATTAAAGTCAACAGTGAATTGCAGTGTAAATATGGAGCTTTGGGATGATTTTTAGTAATGGTTACATAGATTTTAATGTGTAGAATAGGATTCAGTCAAAAAAACAAAAAACTCAAAAAGTGGAATTGTTGCGTTTTGTTATGGAATTTATTTATTAATTAATTTGCACATATATATTAAGGGTGGGATAATGCACGACTTTTCGATATAATGGAAATGTATGTGTACAATAAAAATGTAAATCATTAATAGTTTTTGTGTTAAATTTAAAGTTATTTTTATGCTGAAGAGCCAAATTCGTTATTGACTAAAGTAGAGATAGGCGCGTGAGTGGATTTTGACTCACACTCACTCACGCACAAATAATCGGATCGCCAGATTCAATCACGCTCATGCGTGAGTCACGCAAAATCTACTCACGCAATAAAATTTTCCTAACAAAAAAAACAAAAACTAAAAAAAAAAATTTTTTTACGAAAATTTTAAAAAAATTGGGCAAATCCAAAAATCTAATCACGCAAACTCACGCAAAAAATAAATGACTCACTCACTAATCACTCACTCAGTTTTTTTTTCAAATCACGCTCACTCACAATCACGTGATTGAAATGAAAATCATTGACACTCACGCGTGATTCACGTGAATCACGCAAATCACGTGACCAGCGCCCATCTCTAGACTAAAGGTACACATTTAATAATACTGTACAATTTGGAGTGTTGTTTATTGATGGCGTGTGTTTAAAATTGACGATATTTCAATGACTTTAACGCAATCAGACATGATAAGATCTTTATAATGTGCATTGTTAGTGTTTGATTTAAGTGAAAAAAGTTTAAATCAAGTTGATTCAAATAAAAAGTGATTTGAATCAGTTGATTTAAATCAAAAGTGATTTGAATCAGTTGATTTGAATCAATTGATTCAAATCAAAATGTATTAATTCAATTTAATAAAATCAAAGAATTAATTCTTTGCAATGAAATTAAGTGAATTAAAAAATGAATTAATTCTTTTCGATTTATAGAAACTGGGAATTAATTCAATTATTTTAAATCAGATTTAAGAAATTGAATTAGGGAATTAAATCTTCAAAGGGCTGCCACAGAGTTGTTTTTTACTTTAAATCTAGGGGAATTCTCTCTCGTCTAATCACGCCTTAAAGGATGTCATATTTTTTGTAACTTTTGTATGCCCCGTAAACAGTTTAGCCAAATATCGGTCGGGACCCCATAAAGTGTATATATCAGTGATCGATTCTACCGGTGTGATTTGATTTAGTTAACCCCTTAAGTGGCAAACACGGTTTCAAAAAGTACCTTTCAATAATGTCTAAGGTGTGACTTACAAGGGAAGTATCTCAACGCTTATAAACCGATTTGCATGAAACTTCTTTTCCATATTTTCCAGTATAACACAAAGTCAGTACACATAAAAGATTATTTTAATGTTGGTTTAATATGGTTTAAAACCGCTAAATCTTAAAACCGCCATAACCCTTTTAAGAAACTATATAATGTTTTCATATGAACACATTATATATTTTTTTAATGCCTATCCAACGGTGCAATAGCCTTTTAAAAATTATAAGGGTTGAGCTACTTCCCTTGTTAGTTCAATCAACCCCTTAAGTTTCAAAACACGGGTTTAAAATTTTTTGTCATGTTTTTATACCCTCCACTTAGTGATAGAGGGTATACATAAGTTTGTCATTCCGTTTGTAACTCATTGAAATATCAGTCTAGGAAGCCATAAAGTACACTCAAAATAATAACTCTGTTAAATACTCTGTAAAATGACTGTAATCTGAATTCGACAGATATTTGACAAAGTTATCTGCCGAAATACAGATTTTGAGAATATACTTTGTATTTTCTTGTGACTGAAACAAAATTTTATTTGTAATTTTACTTTGTAATCTTTAGTTGTTTGCTAAAATATAGATTTTAGAAAAATACATTGCTTTTTTCTCGTATTCAAATTACTAAATTTCATCTGTAATTTTATTTACCACCCTGTAATACAGTTTTCGAATAAAAATCTCTTCAAAAAACTTCCAAATATTTCAGCCACTCTTTAAAAAGCGTCTTAAATTACACTAAAAGCTGGTAAATTTTACGAGGATGTCGTGTATAATTGGAGGTACTCGCAAAAAACTCGTAAACTTTACAAAAAATAGTTAATTTACAATTTGGAAGCATTAAAGCGGGCAAATTTTCACGATGGCATTTACCAATTGTCAACACTATTTGCACATTAAGAAAGCAGAAATTGCTCAGAAATTAAATAGTGACCATTGGGTAAAAGCCATATCAAGCGCATTTAAAATATATATAAGAAAGTCGAAGCATTCTTAAACGATTTCCCATTAATTTTATAAGTGTTTATTTGAATGACCCCACTTAAATGTGGTACTTAAAATGAGAAGTTTATGAAAAAAATCGACAGAACATCTAGCGAGTTTATAAATAATTTCATTGAATTTCTACAAAGTTTAGAATTCGATTGCGAAACATTTAGGCGGGCGCATTTAAATGATGACACTTGCTTTGATTTTGTATCAAATTATTACTTATCCATGCTTCTTGGTAAAATTCTGGTCGCTTTCATAAACATTTTACAGATAATTCTGTAAATTCACGGTTTTTTTTTAATCAAAATCATTTTACTGAGTTTTCTTTGTAAAATAACAAAAAATCTTGCTGGTTGGAAATCTATGGTATTTTCTGCTGGCTCAGCAGAGTAAATCTGTATTTTAACAGAGTGATTATTTTGAGTGTATAGAATAAAATAATAAAGAACTTTTATAATAAAGAATAATAAATAACTTTTATCCTACTTCCAAGGTAGAAACATTCAAGGTCACCCATATACAAGTTGCTTTAAATTGGAAAATTGCTCAAGGGTTTTTGACTTTCACCGATTGGAACTTAAAAACGCTGATTATGATTTGTCTTTACCATCCCAGCTAACATTCTTCGCTCAAAGTTATTTTTGGAACCCTCATTTTTCGAAGTCATAAAAGGTTCAAAAATTAAACATTTTCGCTACAAATTGATGTTTCGAAACTTTTTTTTCACCGTTAAACAACTTACACACAAAAAAAATATTTTACCAATGACTTTTTAAAGTTTTTACATTAATTATGAAAAATTGTGCCGCACTCAAAATAATCACACTGTTAAATTACAGAGATACTCTGCTGAGCCAGCAGAAAATACCATAGATTTCCAACCAGCAAGATTTTTTGTTATTTTACGAAGAAAAGTCTGTAAAATGGTTTGGACAAATAGAACACTGTAAAATTACATAGTTTCTAGTAAAATATTAGTTAAATGGGATCACAATTTTACAGAGAAATACTCTGTAAATTTACATATATTTGTAAAAACTCTGTAAAACTATTTCGATTAAAAAACCTGTAAATTAACAGAATTATTTGTAAAATGTTGGTATGAGACCAACAAAATTTACAAAGTTTTTGTTATATTTATTTGATTTCAAACATGAACACATAAAATAGTTGGGAACAAAAATAGCAACATTTATAATAAAAAAACTTCTTAAACATGTCATTCCAACGGAGTTTTTAATTTTTCCTACTTTAATGGTGCGCACGCGAAACGTTATATTTCAATTTTTAGTTTAAATTCACTTTCCAAGTGGTAACTATAAAAATTCATATTAATTTTTTTTCGACTGTAATGTGCAAGAAGCATAGATAAGTAATAACTTCACATACCATAGATTTCCAACCAGCAAGATTTTTTGTTATTTTACGAAGAAAACTCTGTAAAATGATTTCGATAAAAAACTGTAGATTTACAGAATTATCTGTAAAATGTTGATGAAGCGACCAGAATTTTACCAGGAAGCATGGATAGTAATAACTTGTCACAAAATAAAGTCAAATGCTATAATTTAAATGCGCCCGCTTAAATGTTTCGCACGCGAATATTTAACTTTGTAGAAATTATTTATAAACTCGCTGGATGTTCTCACGGGTTTTTTTTAATAAACTTCTCATCTTCAGTTCCACATTTGAGCGGGGTCATGCCAGTAAACACTTTTATAAAATTAAAGGGAAATCGTTTAAGAATGCCTTGACTTTATTGTTTATCTTTTAAATGCGCTTGATATGGCTTTTACACAATGGTCCCTATTTGATTCCTGATAAATTTCTCCTTCCTTAATGTGCAAGTTGTTTTGACAATTGGGAAATGCCATCATGTAAATTTGCCCGCTTTAATGCTTCCAAATTGTAAATTAACTTTTTTTTTGTGAAAATTACGAGTTCCTTCAATTTTGCACTACACCTCGTAAAATTTAGCATATTTTATTGCATTTTAAGAAGTTTTTTAAAGAGGGGTTGAAATACTTGGACGTTTTTTAAAGAGATTTTAATTTGAAAACTGTATTACAGAGTAATAGTAAAATTACAGATGAAATTTAGTATTTTGGCTACGAGAAAAAAACAAAGAATTTTTTTAAAATCTGTATTTTAACAAAAAAAGCCCTATTTATTATCTTTAAAATAGAGATTACAAAGAAAAAAGTAAAATTACAGATACAATTTTGCTTTTCGGTCACAAGAAAATACAAAGTATTTTCTTTAAATCTGTATTTCGGCAGATAAATATCTGTCGAATTTGAGTGAAGGAAATCGTTTAAGAACGTTTTGACTTTCCTATATATTTTTTTAATGCGCTTCATATGGCTTTTACACAACGGTCACTTTTTGATTTCTGATCAATTTCTCATTGTCACTAGTGTTGACAATTGGAAAATGCCATCGTGTAAATTTCCCTGCTTTAATGCTTCCAAAATGTAAATTTACTTTTTTTTTTTTGTGAAGATAAAGAGTTTTTAAAGAGTACTTCCAACTTTACACGACATCCTCGTAAAATTTACTAGCTTTTAGTGATATTTGGAAGATATTTTTATTTGAAAACTGAATTACAAAGCAATAAGTAAAATTACAGATGAAATTTAGTATTTTAATTACGAGAAAAAACAAAGTATTTTTCTTAAATCTGTATTGTAACAAAAAAAAACTCTGTTTATTATCTGTAAAATAAAGATTACAAAGTAAAAAGTTGAATTACAGAAAAAATTTTGTTTTTCGCTCACAAGAAAATACAAAGTATTTTACTAAAATCTGTATTTTGGCAGATAACTTTGTCAAATATCTGTCGAATTGAGGTTGCAGTCATTTTACAGAGTATTTAACAGAGTAATTATTTTGAGTGCGGTTAAAGTATCCACATAGAGTGATAGGTTGTAAGTGGCTGCTGACGTTTTATGTCAACTCTGAGGTCCATTGTGAGTGATAGTATATGCAATTTTTTAAGAACAAAATCTAAAATACCAAAGCGATTTTTTTTTTGTGCTTTGTAGGTAATTTATTAAGCTTCAATTTAAGCTTTATAGCGTCCAGACTTTGAGACAATTTTTCTATAGAAAAAGTACATAATTTGTTTTGTCAAATAAAATTTGTTGAAATAATCCTTTTTACATCGTGTAGGGCAATGGTTCCCAACCTTTGATTCTCGCCCCACTGGGGGGCAGTTTTAATGATTCAGGGGGGCAACGAGCAAATTTCTAAGATTTTTGTTTTTGTTAAATACACTAAAAAATATTATTTTAGTTAAATTATTTACTTTATTGTTAAAAACTTTTTCTAAAAAAGATGATTTTAACAAAAAAGTTTGCTTAACCACAACAACATTTTGAATTTTAAAACAATTTTGAAAAATTAACAAATTTTTCTTGAGTGTAGGGGGGACATTGTAGTTTTTTTAACTTTAAAGTGGGGCATGGCTCAAAAAAGGTTGGGAACCATTGGTGTAGGGTATAATTATATTCGGCAAGGCCGAATTTAACTCTTTTACTTGTTTATATAGAAAAAGTATCAAACTTTGAGACAATTTTTCTATAGAAAAAGTACATTATTTGCTTTGTCAAATAAATTTTTTTGCAATAATCTTTTTTATATTGTGTAGGGTATCATTATATTCGGCAAGGCCGAATTTAACTTCTTCGCTTGTTTCTAAAGAAAAATAAATCTTTATATTTGATAATTTTCACTAAAACATACATTTATTTAAAAACATACATTTATTTGAAATTTATTTAAACAAAAATTTGTTTTGTCAAATAAAATTTGTTTCGAATTTAAATAGAATCTTTGAATTTATTTTTCTTTAATCTTTCTTACATCGTGTAGGGTATCATTATATTCGGCAAGGCCGATTTAACTTTTTTACTTGTTTATATAGAAAAAGTGTAAGACTTTAAGACATTTTTTTTATAGAAAAAGTACATAAATTTGTTTTGTCAAATAAATTTTTTTTGCAATAATCTTTTTTCATTGTGTAGGGAATCATTATATTCGGCAAGGCCGAATTCAACTTTACTTGTTTCTAAAGAAAAATAAAGCATTACATGTGATAATATTCAATAAAACATACATTTATTTAAAAAAAAATTTACAAAGTTGAAGAATCTTCTTCCAATGCACTTTCTTTTGGATTTTCTTTTTCTTCGCTCTGTTTTTTATTTAAGTCACTGTTACATGATATATTGCTTCGTTTTGATGACGATGACTGTCAATTGCTACACGAACATGCTCCACATGGAGCCGAATGAGGAGTCAAAACCAAGGATGCTACACCTCTATAAGGATGATTAAAAGTTTTCTAATTATTCTTTATCCCACTTCTTATTCCATATTTTTAACCATTTTTTTATTCTTTATTCGATTTTTTTATCCCGTTTTTGTTAACACTTGCATTCCCGAAATTATCCCAGGGAATAATTATCCCAGGGGATAATTATTCCAGGGGATAATTATTCCAGGGGATAATTATTCCAGAGGATAATTATTCCATTTTTTAATGCTTTTTTTGGAATAATTATCCTCTGGAATAATTATCCCCTGGGATAATTTCGGGAGTGCAAGTGTTAACAAAAACGGGATAAAAAAATGGAATACAGAATAAAAAATTGGATAAAGAATAATTATAAAACTTATTCCAACTTTTAATCATCCTTATAGAAGTGTAGCATCTTTGGTGTGATGTACCTTATTTCGGAACTCCTCTCTTCGGTTGAATGTACCTTTGAGTCGGAACTCCTCCGGAACTCCAATTGAAATGCGCTTAGCGGCACTCATTCCCTTTGAGCCTTACCATGGTGTGATCGCCTTGAAGCCCACACACTGACTGACTTATTATGTGCAGTCCCTTCTTATATAGAACAATGATATATATAGCGAAGAGAGCGGGAGAGGGAGAAAGAGAGAACAATTTCTGCTATTTGTTTTCTTGCTCTTTCCATCTTCCACTTCTTTGTTTTATTTCTCTTTTTTTTCTTAGATGGTTTTATTCTTAAAAATAACAGAAAAAAACAAGTAATTTTTATAATAAAACAGAAACAATTTATTTAGAACAAGTAAAAAAGAAAGAAATATTTTATAACAAAAAAAACGTGTATGCAAAAATAAGGGCACTTATTTTTGCGGCTTTACACTGCCCCCTCCATTAGGTAATTTTGCAACGCATAATTAATATGGCTTGAAATGTTTTGATTGTCCCCCCTTTTCCCCATTTTAGTCGTGTGGTTTCCTGCACCTCTTGGGCTCACTAATTTTAGTGGGGGTGTTGCCACAATTATTTTATCGTGTCTGTTTATGATCAGACGATACCGAACTGGTCGATATTCATGGTTCGGGATGAAAAGGTGTGTAGCCGAGTGTGTGCCAGCATTTTTAGGATAGTTGGCTGGAGCAAGGATGCTACACCTCTATAAGGATGATTAAAAGTTGGAATAAGTTTTATAATTATTCTTTATCCCACTTTTTATTCCATTTTTTTATCCCGTTTTTGTTAACACTTGCATGCCCGAAATTATCCCAGGGAATAATTATCCCAGGGGATAATTATTCCAGAGGATAATTATTCCAAAAAAAGCATTAAAAAATGGAATAATTATCCTCTGGAATAATTATCCCCTGGAATAATTATCCCCTGCAATAATTATCCCCTGGGAAAATTATTCCCTGGGATAAT
The DNA here is from genome assembly GCA_963921195.1 of Pegoplata infirma. Lineage (NCBI taxonomy): Eukaryota > Metazoa > Arthropoda > Insecta > Diptera > Anthomyiidae > Pegoplata > Pegoplata infirma. The sequence goes on from OY992540.1 coordinate 185,190,999, forward strand.
TTCGGGAATGCAAGTGTTAACAAAAACGGGATAAAAAAATCGAATAAAGAATAAAAAAATTTTTATATTATTTTTATATATTCAAAATGGATGCAGGAACAAATCCACATTGTTGGCGAACAAAAAACTAAAATTTTATTTTTGGTGATTTTTTTTTTAAATTTCAGAGTTGGATTATTTGTTGTTGAAAAAAATAATATTACAAAAATAAGTTACCAACGCCTTTTTTAATACATTTATATTATTTTTTTTTAATTTTGACGATAATTAAATATTTTATTAATTTAATTTGCTTAAATATGCTTTGGAACGTTTTGGAATTGAAATTTTGAACAAACCAAAACAAACTTTTTATTCACCGCTCCCTGTGGTAGGGTTTGTTAGAAAGTTTGTTTTGGTTTGTTAAGTCTTTGCTTTGGTTTTATTTCTTCACATACGCCAAGTTGTTAGATGGACGTGTATATATTGTTTTTGTAATGGTCGTCAACCAAGCCCATACACGATCAAATTCAAATTGTTATACCCTGTTCTCACGAGCATCTAAAAACGGTTTTAAACGACATTTGTTTTAATTAAAAAAAAGTGTTCACACGTAATTTCACTCGTTTTATTTTGGTTTTTATGTTTTTATTTTGACATTTGCATTATCAGCTGATAAACATGTACACATTTCAACAACAAACGAAATTAAAATATTAAAATTATATTCATTAATTATACATATGTATAACTGTTTATAATGTTCAAGAATTGTTTAATGATAAAAATAGCACGATTTTTTTTGTATTATTTACATTTTAGTAATAAACAATGTTGCCAATATCAATAAAATGCTTTAAAAACGCTGAACATTGAAAAATACTCAATCCAACCCCTGGAACTCCGCTCGTTTTAAATCGTTTTAATTTTAAAACGAGCTAAAAACATTTTTATTTTGACATATTACAACAAAAAAATGTATGGTAAAACGAGTCATAACACGTGTTCTTTACGTACCAGAAAAGCATAGAGTTTTCTGTCAGACGTCAGTTGTTTTATGTTAACGCATCGTAGACATAATTGTTAAACATTTTCCCTTAACAATTATGTTAGAGATCAATCAAAAAGTAATGTCTACAGTATTATTTAAATTAAATCGATGTAAATACATCAACAAAAAATCAAGTGACGTTTGTTAACAGAAAAATCTATGCTTTTCTGGTACGTGTAGAACTTGTGTAAAAATGGTTTTTAAGCATAAAACGAAAAATGTTGCTAAAAATGGTTTTTAGCTGTAAGTGAGAACATTGTATCATTCAACAAATTGTACAACTATACTTCAAGTGTATGGGCACCATAAACTTTAACCCATTTTGGACCAAGATTCAATTTTATTTAAATTTTTTTGGAAAAAGGTACTTTTTTAGGGTAATTAGTACCCGCTGATCTCAAAAATCTTGTCAAAAAAAAATTTCAATGTGCTGTTTTCCGAGAAAAGCCTGCATTTCAACTTTTTATGCAATTTTAATATTTGGATTTATTTGCTATTTTATTAATTTATTTCATAATTTTCAAAATAAATAGTTTCAAAATAATTCAAATTAGTGGAATTTGATAATAAATTAAATCTAAAATTATTTTAAATTAGTCAAAAAAATTAAAAGCCGAAAATCAAAAAATGCTAAATTTTCATTTTTGCTTAAAACAAATTCTGTGCTGATTTGCATTGCATTTCATGGACATATAAATTGCGGTGGTGTAGCGGGGATATTTTTTTTTTGTAATGCAGAAACATTAGACTTAACAATCGTGACCATATATACCCGAAATTCCATCTCTTTCTTACATAAATATTTTTTTGAAAAAGATGTTCTCTCCTGTTCGAAAAATCGAACAGAGGATCGAAATGGGTTAAGAATTCATTGTAAACATTTAGTTGTTGAGATTATCCCAGCAAAACTTTGGTAATGGGTAGTGATTATATAACACATTACCAGGTAATGTATATACCTTATTTGTAGCATTATTTTAGGATGTCTTACCAAACATTTGTTCCACAACGTATTATTTTAAAGTGAAAAATAATGCATTACTAATAATTTGCTACGTAATGCATGATTATTAGAAAAATGTATTTCATATTTATTATTTCTAAACATTATATCATGGATGATTTATATTTGGTTACATTATGTATTATTTGAAAGTTTGAAATAATGCATTATTTATAATTAAATGCATAATGCATTACAATAACATAAAAAATAATTATTTTATAAAAAAATACATAAGTTTAAACTAGAGATGGGCTCACGACAAGAAATTTCTAACGACACACACTCACTAGCATATTATATCTACTTACACTCACTTACAATCACGTGAGTAAATTTAATACAAAATTACTTTTTCACTACTCGTAACACCTTATATATTACGTTCTGGTATGCTATATTATATACCTTACTCGTAACCTATAAAATATCATATATTTTACACCATACTGGTATTCTTCGTTATAAATTAATGACTTATTTTATACCTTACTGGTATTCTATGTGATAATGTGGATGCATTACTTTGAGTCTCATCGCCTGTTAAAATCATCAATGCTGCAATGTATAAAATAAGAGATCATATACCTTATTTTATACCTTATTTGGTAATCTAAGTTTTGCTGGGATACCATATTCGCATACAATGTTTAAAACATCGTTTAACTTTTGTGTTTAAAATTAAACAAAAGTGATCGCATTGCCAGTAGTTTAAAAAACCATCCGCTTCTCTTTTGGCTCGTTTAGCAGCGGCTGTTTTTTTGATGACAACTTAACACACCCAGCAAAACTTAGATTACCAAATAAGGTATAAAATATGGTATAGGATCTCTTATTTTATACATTGCAGCATTGATGATTTTAACAGGCGATGAGACTCAAAGTAATGCATCCACATTATCACATAGAATACCAGTAAGGTATAAAATAAGTCATAAATTTATAAAAAAGAATACGAGTAAGGTGTAAAATATATGATATTTTATAGGTTACGAGAAATGAAATAATATAGCATACCAGAACATAATATATAAGGTGTTACGAGTGAAAAAGTAATTTTGTATTAAATTTACTCACGTGATTGTAAGTGAGTGTAAGTAGATAAAATATGCTCATGAGTATGTGTCGTTAGAAATTTCCTGTCGTGAGCCCATCTCTAGTTAAAACTTATGTATTTTTTTATAAAATAATTATTTTTTATGTTATTGTAATGCGTTATGCAATCAATTATAAATAATGCATTATTTCAAACTTTCAAATAATACATAATGTAACCAAATATAAGTCATCCATGATTTAATCTTTAGAAATAATAAATATGAAATACATTTTTTCCAATAATCATGCATTACGTAGCAAATTATTAGTAATGCATTATTTTTCACTTGAAAATAATACGTTGTGGAACAAATGTTTGGTAAGACATCCTAAAATAATGCTACAAATAAGGTATATACATTACCTGGTAATGTGTTATATAATCACTACCCATTACCAAAGTTTTGCTGGGCAGGGTTGATATTTCGTGTTCCCGATATGTTTTGGAAATGTTTTCGAAATGTTTAAAATTAAACGATGTTTTGTTTTGAATGTATGGGAAAACACAAGTTTAAATTTAAACATGCCAATGTGAATATGGTATTAGATTTTCTGTGCAAAGAAAAAAACGAATTGTTATATTGACCCCCATATTTGTGAATACAATTAACTTTTTCACTGAAAGTGCTCCTATACGGAAATTTGTTATATCAACTAACGTTTGTAAATATTTATTGTTGAAAAAAAATGTAAAAAAAAAATTGATAAACGAGTTTGTAATAGTTCTCTTAAATTGTTATTTGTATTGACAAACGTACAAAATCTTAATTTTTTTTCAATAAAGAAATTCAACAAACACACACATAATTTGTTGATCTGACAAACGTAAAAAATCTTATTTTTTTTCAACAAAGAAATTCAACAAACATAAAAACAATTTGTTGACATGATAAAATAATTTTGAAATAAAATTACTTGACTAAGTTTGTTAAAAACAAAATCAAAATTTTGTATTATTGACTAACTGGCGGCCGTTTTTACTAAATGTTTGGTTGATATCATGTTTGGTTGGTTTACAATTGATGTTTGTTGATTTAAATTTGACGATTTTATTTTCTGTGTGCTTATGTTTTGATTTGTGTGCTATTTTTTTTTATAGAAAATTATATATTAGCCCTGTTTTTTTTGCAGACCGGATTAAGATTAGGATTAACTCTATTTAGTTAAAAAATGGGTCAAATCAAGTCCAGAATTTTTTTTCTGAATTTACATCCAATTAGTTAATATAAGCGTTGTCCAAAATGTAAAATGGTATAAATAAATTTGAGTTAATCCAAGGATTTAACTAAATTTATTTTTCATTCTTTGCATTTTGGACAAAGCTTAATTTGTTTTTCTGTTTATATTTACTAATTGTATGTAATTTCAGAAAAAAATTATAAAAAAAATTCTGGGCTTGATTTGACCCATTTTTTAACAAAATAAAGTTAATCCAAATCTTAATCCGGTCTGCAAAAAACAGGGTTATTAATAAACTACTCGGTAAGTTACTTTTTAATTATTCAACAAAATATCTTTGTGTAAAAAAAATATTAAAAACATATTTATTTTACAGAAATGACCAATGTATATAGAAGGAAAGTATCATTTAATGAAAAACATAAAAAAGAATTTCTACATATTGTTGCCGATGACGCCGAAAATGTGGACAATTCTAGAGTCAAATGCACAATTTGTCGACAAGTCTTTTCTATCCAAAATAAAGGCAGACAGGACATCGTCCAGCACAATAGTACAAAATTACATAAAATTAGCGAAAATGCTGCTGCATCCTCTTCAAAGATGTCCAATTTTTTTACGTAGCAACGACTTCCAAAAAGAAACAAAACAGCTAGCACTCTAGGAACTAGTATTTTCTTACCATCAAGTGATGCACAACCACTCTTTTCGCAGTATAGACTGTACCAGTAACTTGATACAAACATTTTATAACAAGAAATTTTCTTGTGCACGGTCCAAATCTAACGCCATTATAAAAAATGTTTTGTTTCCTGCTGTGAAGAAGAGTTTCTTGCAGAATTAAATGAAATTAATTTTGTGTCCATTTTATCAGATGCATCCGACCACAAAGCCGGAAGTATTTTGTGTGAAAATTGATACCAAAACGTCGTAACTTTAGAATTAGTTCGTTATAACCGAGTTCGTTATAACTGATTGTGAGTTTGACTGTGTATTACTTGTGCATTCAAAGACTTATAAATCATGGATTTGATTCGCATTATCACGCTTTTTGGATGGATTATGAAGAAATATATTTATCAGTTAATATAACATCGTTAGAATCTAATTATATTAGCTATATTTGTGTTACAAAAGATAATATAAAATTTTTAAATTAATAGGAATTAAGAAAATATAATATGTACATACATATCAGTTATTTATATTGTTAAAAAAATATAATAATGCTATACTAGGCGTGTTTTTTTCGAGTTTTTTATATATAACTATAACTACTTGTAAAAAAACGATATCACTACTTAACTTTAAAATTTTGGCAACTCTTTTTATTTTGTTGAATATACTTGGTATCACTTTATTATTTGTTATTTTTTATTGAAGATAGGTATTTTAATTTAATCCCAGCAAAACTTAGATTACCAAATAAGGTATAAAATAAGGTATAGGATCTCTTATTTTATACATTGCAGCATTGATGATTTTAACAGGCGATGAGACTCAAAGTAATGCATCCACATTATCACAAAGAATACCAGTAAGGTATAAAATAAGTCATAAATTTATAACGAAGAATACGAGTAAGGTGTAAAATATATGATATTTTATAGGTTACCAGAAATGAAATAATATAGCATACCAGAAGATAATATATAAGGTGTTACGAGTAGTGAAAAAGTAATTTTGTATTAAATTTACTCACGTGATTGTAAGTGTAAATATGCTCGTGAGTGTGTGTCGTTAGAAATTTCCTGTCGTGAGCCCATCTCTAGTTTAAACTTATGCATTTTTTTTATAAAATAATTATTTTTTATATTATTGTAATGCATCCAATTATAAATAATGCATTATTTCAATCTTTCAAATAATACATAATGTAACCAAATATAAGTCATCCATGATTTAATGTTTAGAAATAATAAATATGAAATACATTTTTTCAAATAATCATGCATTACGTAGCAAATTATTAGTAATGCATTATTTTTCACTTGAAAATAATACGTTGTGGAACAAATGTTTGGTAAGACATCATAAAATAATGCTACAAGTAAGTTATATACATTACCTGGTAATGTGTTATATAATCACTACCCATTACCAAAGTTTTGCTGGGATTAATAGAATTTATAAAAGGATTTTAATATTTCTTTTTTTGTTGTGAAATAAAATGGTTCAAACTAATTTTTGTTATTTATTTGTTGACTTTTCAAAATAAAAAAAGTGTTGGTAAGTGATAAAATCAAAAATTTCAAGATTTGGCACCACTTTTTTTAAATACTTAACTTTTAAGAATATATAAATATCCCTACTTATCAAGTGTATACCCAAAGGTTCGAAAGAATTAATTCTATTGAGAATTAATTCTCCAATAAAATTAAACTTCAGTTATTTTTCAGTTATTTTTTAAAATTCGACTTCAGTTATTTGAATTTACCATTCTTTTATTCAATTCACTTAAAAATAATTCACAGGCTTCATTCTCAAGAATTCATTCCCAAAGGAATTCAATTCCATAGGGAATTAATTCTTTTTTTTTTTAATTCAATCTATTACAAATTGAATGAACATTTTTTTTATGCATTCCTTTGAATGAATATTATATGTTCTTCATTCCTTTGAAAATGTGTTGGCAGATATTTGAACAAATACGAAAAATGTAATAAAATACGTATGTTTATGAGGCATTCTACCGATTCAAGTGTGTTGAACTTATTGGGTCCTAAAAATAAAGTCTTAAAACTAAAATTGCCGTATCTCGAAAACTACGCATGATAGAGCACAACGGATAAAAATTTCGGATCAAAATCGGTGGCGACCCTATAAAGAAATTGGCCTCTTCACTTGTGTAGACCCTATTAAGTCCTAACTTTGAGTCTAAAAATTCGAATTACCGAAAATTTTAAAACGCTCATATCTCGGTAACTAACCTAACCTATCACATTTTTTGAATTTGTTCAAATATCTACCAACACATTTTTCAAAGGAATGAAGAACATATAATATTCATTCAAAGGAATGCATAAAAAAAATGTTCATTCAATTTGTAATAGATTGAATTAAAAAAAACAGAATTAATTCCCTATGGAATTGAATTCCATAGAGAATTAATTCTATGGGGAATTAATTCAACTGAAAGTTAAGCTTCGTGAATTAAGCTTGAGAATTAATTCATAAGGAATGATTTTAAAGAATGGACAATTCTATGAAATTGAATTCTATTTCCAAAAGGGAATTAAAGAATTAATTCTTTCGAACCTTTGTGTATACTAGGGTTGCCATCCGTCCTCTTTTCCCCGGACACCGTCCTCTTTTTTAGGGCGTCCGGGGCAGTCCTACTTCTTTTTTGGAAAGTGTCCGGGGTTGTCCTACTTTTTGCACTTTTCCCCAAAACTTTTTTTTATTACTTCTAGACTTAAATATTACTGGCATCGCTGTATTTTTTCCAAACTTTCAAATTATTGGCATCACTTCTTATATGCTGTTGTGTGTCTGAAAGTTTGCTCTTCGAAAAAAAGATTTGTATTTCAAAAATGTCCATTTGCATTTCAAAATTTTCTAAATGATTTTAAGAAAACTGTTTTTCAATTTCAAAATTTCCAAATTCAATTCGTATTTTATTTCCAATTGTATTTCAAAAGTTTCTATTTGTATTTTAAAGTTTTCTAAATGCTTTTTAGAATATTCCATTTCAGAAATTTCCGATTCCATTTCAGAAATTTCCAATTGTATATCAAAAATTTCCTTTTATACTTAAAAATTTTCTAAATGCTTTTCAGAAAATTCCAATTATATTTCAAAAATGTCCATTTGTATTTTAAAGTTTTTCAAATTCGTTTCAGAATATTTTGATATACAAATTGAATATGCAAAATTTCCTTTTAGGGTCGAACCAGAATCAAATTGCGTCGCGCAAGACGTAAAAAAAAACAAACACATGAAATTTGAAATTTTTACGTCCGTTTGATTTTGGTACCTCACATTTAAATATTAAAAACAAAAAATAATTGGGCGTTACGCCTTACGCGACGTAATTTGATTCAGGTTGGACGCTTATACTTCAAAATTTCTAAATGCTTTTCAGAAACTTCCAATTATATTTGTGTTTAAACCAGGGTTAGAATAACTAAACTGCCAGAAGCAGTAGTAACTGAAATCAACGAATAGTGTAGTTTTAAAAATGAACAAAACCCAGAGTCGTTCACTTGCTAATGCTACTACTACACGCACATTTTGGTAGTGTAGTTATAGCAGTAGTTTTTTTTTGAAATTGTTAAAATCCTCAGTTGATAGTTTTGTTGTAGTTTTAAATTTTGAAAAACAGCCAGCAGTTGAAAACAACACACAAGACAGTAGTCATTCTCAAGAAACACGAAGCAATAACTATTAGTGAAACGAAGATAACGAGAGTTTTTGTTCGGTCTTTAAAAAAAAACTTAACAATGACTTCAGACGACACAAAAGAAATGTGTGGTGTTTTTTGTTGTTGTTAGAATTTTTTCAGTATACATATGTATATAAAAGAAAATAAAATGTTTTGGTATTTTTATCAATGTCTACAATATTTATTAAAATTTCTTTTGAAATTATTAGTCTTTTTGAACGTATTTTAAAAAAATACTTTTAATAAACTTATATTGATAATTTTTATTTTATAAATTAATTAATATGTTTGGAGTAGGTAAATAATTTTTATTATATAAGTAGAAATCTAATCGAATATATATAAGTAGAAAATCTTTTGAAATTAAAAATTAAATTTTTGTTTTAATTGTTTCAGACTGACCTTCGAAAATTTAATTCAATTATTTAATTAATTGTAATTATTTAATTAATTCATATCTGAATAAATTCTTTAAATTTAATTTGTTAATTTGAATACATTATTTGAATAAAATAAAAAATTTTGTAAAACAAATTATATTAAAACAAAAATTTAATTAAAAAAATTAATTAAACTAAATTTTAATTTAAAATTGAAAGGGACAAATAATCTGAAACTAATATGGCATTAAAAAAAACAGAGCTTCTATATAATGAATTCATTAACAAAAATTGTAGTACTGAATTAAAGTTTAATGTATTAATTTTCAATGAATTAAATTATAGTAGTATTATAATTGTGTACCAAATACCACGAAAAAGAATATTTGTAGGTTATTCGTATATAAAAATGTTATAAATATGTATTTATTATGAGTTTTTGTGTTTAATATTATTTACTGTTTACTAAAAACGAGTTTCTTACCATTAGGTACGAAAAAATCTTTTATCCAAAATTTGTTCTTCTGTGAATTTTTACTTACCGCATTGTCAAAATTTCTGTGTAAGATTTATAGTTACAACAATAATTTGCATTCAAATTTTTATAACGCGGCTCGTTGCGTTTCAGAACATTAGGGCATTCATTTTACCTATGTATTTAAAACAAAGCTATAAATAAAACCTTCTATGATCTTATATGCAATGTCTGTCCAGCTGTCGTGCATATTTAAAAAACGGATTTAAAAATATATTAACACTTTCCATCGTATGCCAATGATCTGATCACTAGGTAGTTTTCTTTTTTACATAATGTACTAGAGAAATAGTTTTCATCATCCTCATTCATATCATTCGTGGGAAATCCCAATATTTTGACAAGCAAATATATGCATAAGGATACAACCTTGTTGGCATTTTTTTTAATGAACTAATAAAAAGTCAGGTAGATTGTTATTACATCTAACAGTATTGTACATAAATTAATCCTTTTTTTATAACGGAATTTCCAAATATGTGGAGGTAAAAATAAAAGAGAAAGGATTAACACGAAGTTTCAGTACGGCTTCTTTTGTGATACTGTAAAGAACGTGCAAAAAAACAACTAAGCCCGTCTTCTAAGTGAAATAAAAAAGTGCAATTACAAGTATTTATTTTTTGTAATTTATTCATACAAATAAAAACCTGTATTGTTTTAAACCGTTGAATACGTTTTTCTGTTTTCATTTTAGAATTGATTCTTTTCAAGCTCTGCTTTGATTTTTCACAAAATATACAATTATAATATTAAATACTCATAAATAAATTATTTAAATTTATTTCATTAATTTTTGCTTAAAAAATAATAAAAAAATATACGTCCATTAATTTATTTTCGCGTTATTGCGTTTTTAAAAATATATTATTTTTATACAAATCATGTTATTTTTGTCAAACAAGTACATAAAATTCAATTTAACAGTCCCAATGTAGTTATATGTTTAGCTGTTGCGTAGTCAATAAACGAAAGACTAACAGTTTATAATCTTTTACGAAGTTGTGCACTATTTTCACGAAGTAAAAACTACTAGTGGAGGTCAGCACAACATTCAACTTTTTAACTTCCACTGCTTGTGTACCCAGTCAGAAAAATACGGTGGGGCCTGCATTGGCAAAGCGTTGAAACCGGGACAACAAACGTTGGCAAAATATCTGTTTTTCAACGAATACCGTATTGGCCCAATATCTAAATGATAACGCCAGTTGTACGTGTGCCCACGGTTCTAGCCAATGTTGGTAAACCGTGGGCAAAACAAAAAATATTGTACTGGCAAAATATCTAAATGATAACGCCAGTTGTACGTGTGCCCACGGTTCTAGCCAAAGTTGGCAAAACGTGGTAAAAACAAAAAATACTGTACTGGCACAGACTAAATACAGACTCGACAGCACTGTTGCCAATTTGGTGTTTTTCCCGCTAAAACTAGCGTTTTTATTTTGCGTCTAGCAGGAAAAAAAGTGATTTAGCGGGCAGCGGGAAATCTAGCGATTTTTACCAGCCACAACTTAACAATAAAAAAACTTAAAATTTTTCACACTTTTGAATTTTTTGTTTCTATTAAAGAGCCGTTTAGATGAGAGTTTTTATCGTCATTTGTATATTTGACCTTTTTCGGTTTTTTACGATTTACGCATATTTAATCAAAATTAACATAGGCATATTTGGTATCAGATTAAAGGCATTTAAAATACCTATCTTCTAGTGCTAACAACATGCCAAAAAAGACTTATTTACAAAAACTTTGGTATTTCCCTCAATATGACGAAAAATGTCCATGTTTGGACACGTTCTTTACAGACTTGGATAGGTTTTCCAAAGACCTTACATTTGATATACATATATGACTAGGTTTCTTTGCATTAGTCGTGACATATGCGAAACATAATTACTGTTTCTTCCTCCCTCATTTTCACCCACGAAACCTGAATTTGGACCGCTAAAAAAAAAATACCTGTGCCTTTATTTTTCTGCTCTACACACAAAAAAAACATCGATGTAATATTGCCTAAATTGGCATAGGTACTTTCATTTTGAATGAAATTAAAATATAATGGCTTAATTACCTATTCGCATGGGTAATATTTCATATATTTTTCACCTAAAACAAAATTTGTTTTACCCATGCTGTATAGGCAACATCTTCGAAAATTTTTTGACATAATTTAAATTTAAATACAATTAAATTATTTATAAAAAAATTATTGAATTTGCACAAAATCTTCTGAAATGGTAATGTTTTTTTTATTAATTAAAATTAAATTTAATAATGATATGTATGTATATATTTTTTTGTAGATAACGTAGAAAGTGGTGTGCAGTTAACACAACAAAAAAAAAAGAACGTTTTTAAGATGCCTTGTAAGAATCTGTCGATAGCATTAACAAGCGTAAAATTTTCTACATACGTTTATATTAAGAAGTCCAGCGAAGAAAGTCCATCCTGTTTTTGAAATGGTGCGGTATAGACTATTAAAAGTGTAAACGAATAATTCTTAGCTTCGTGTCTGGAAAAGGAGTCAGATTCTAACTTATTTTTCTTAAAGAAAAGGCTCAGATTATCGGACATTTATGGTTGAGAAATAGCCTCAAATTCTGGGACAATTTTAAACAATACTTTCAGACTCTGAGACATTCATCTTAACAAAATCGTAGATTCTAAGACATTTTTTTATAGAATCTGAAACATTTTCTATGAAAAAAATGTCTCAGATTCTGAGACCTTTTCTATAGGAAAAATGTCTCATAATCTTAGACTTTTTCTATGGAATGTCTCAGAATATGAGACTTTTTCTATGGAAAAAATGTCTCAGAATCTGAGACTTTTTCTATAAAAAAAATGTCTCAAAATCTGAGACTTTTTCTATGGAAAAAATGTCTCAGTATCTGAGACTTTTCTATAGAAAAAATGTCACAGAATTTGAGACTTTTTCTATGGAAAAATTGTCTCAGAATCTAAGTCTTTTTCTATAGAAAAAATGTACGAATCTAAGACTTTTTCTATAGAAAAAATGTCTACGAATCTAAGACTTTTTCTATCGAACTTTTTCTATTTAAAAAATATATGAGTATTTAGGATTTTTCTATAGAAAAAATGTCTCAGAAACTGAGACTATTTCTATAGAAAAAATGTCTCGGAATCTGATACTTTTTCTATAGAAAAAATGTCTCATAATCTGAAATTTTTTCTCTGAAAAAATGTCTCAGATTCTGAGACCTTTTCTATAGGAAAAATGTCTACGAATCTGAGACTTTTTCTATAGAAAAAATGTCTACGAATCTGTGACTTCTTGGAAAGAAATTTTTTTATAGAAAAAATGTCTCAGAACCTGACACTTTTTTTTATAGAAAAAGTCTCAGATTCTGAGACATTTTTTCTATAGAAAAAGTCTTAAATTCTGAGACATTTTTTCTATAGAAAAAGTCTCAGATTCTGAGACATTTTTTCTATAGAAAAAGTCTCAGATTCTGAGACATTTTTTCTATAGAAAAAGTCTCAGATTCTGAGACATTTTTTCTATAGAAAAAGTCTCAGATTCTGAGACATTTTTTCTATAGAAAACAGTCTCAGATTCTGAGACATTTTTTCTATAGAAAGTCTCAGATTCTGAGAAATTTTTTCTATAGAAAAAGTCTCAGATTCTGAGACAGTTTTTCTTTAGAAAGAGTCTCAAATTCTGAGACAGTTTTTCTATAGAAAATTTCTCAGATTCTGATTCTATAGAAAAATTCTCAGATTCTGAGACAGTTTTTCTATAGAAAAATTCTCGGATTCTGAGACAGTTTTTCTATAGAAAAAGTCTCAGATTCTTACAGTTTTTTTATAGAAAAAGTCTCAGATTTTCAGACAGTTTTTCTTTAGAAAAAGTCTCAGGTTCTGAGGGAGTTTTTCTAGATTCTTATTTTCTTAGATTCTGAAACCGTTTTTCTATAGATTTCTATAGAAAAAGTCTCAGATTCTGAGACAGTTTTCTGAAGAAAAAGTCTCAGATTCTGAGACAGTTTTCCTACAGAAAAAAATCTCAGATTCTGGGACAGTTTTTCTACAGAAAAAGTCTCAGATTCTGAGACAGAAGCTTAAATTTTTCCGTAAAAAATTTGTCTCAGTATCTCAGAATTTTTCCATAAGACAAGATCCTCAAAAGCTGAGACTTTCTTAAGACGTCCAGTTACAAAATTAAAATCTTAACGTGCATTTACACTATCTTTACCAAGCAAAACCATAGCTAATGGGTGGAGCCCACAATAAAGAACTTGTTGTAAATGAAGCCTTGTAATTTGACTTCATAAAATTGTGTCCCTTCGTCATCTTCGCCATGTGGACCGTTTGTTTTTTGTAAAGGCAGATTCATTTGTCTGTTTATTTCTTTGCACATAATCTGAAAATAATTATACATATATTAATATCAAACCAAAATCTTATTTATAGAAACAATTTACCTTTTTATCAGATATTTTTCGTATTTAATAATTTTATTTTTTGATGTTTCAAGAAAATTATTTTTTTTAAATTGTTTTGAAAATAAAAATTATGTCAAAAAAAAATTCGAAGATGTTTCCTATTTAGCACATGTAAAAACAGCTTTGTTTTTAGGTGAAATATTACCTATGCTTATAGGTAATAAAACTATTTTTTTTTTATTTCATACAAAAATTAAGTACCTTTGCCAGCTTAGGCAATATTACATCGAAGTTTTTTTTGTGTGTATGAATATTTTCTAAACTTTTATCAGAAACAAGCAAAAACTTGGTAAAATGATGCTATTTTTTGCAAAATATATGCAAAAAACTTTAAAAACGCATATCCTCCCAAGTACATGGTAAAAATTTTTTTGTGTGTATTAATTACCCATTAAATTAAATTCCATATAATGACGATTTTTTTACTTGTTTTCTGTTTCAAACAGCACAAAACTATCACGAAAAGTCACGAAACAAAAGTTACTCACGCACGCTCACGTACGAAAATATTTTTTCTAATCGCGCCCACTCACGATCACGCGTGAATCACGAAAAATTCGTGTCACGCTCTCATCTCTACTTGCTATGTTAAAAAAATCGTTTTATAGCATTTGTATAAAATTATTAAAAAAAACCGTTATATTTTTCAAAAAACCGTTACATTTCAAATTTCATGACATTTAGCTATTAAATAGCTAAATTTATTTTCTGTTTTTGAATCTGGTGTTTTCTGGAGATTTTTTTTCCTGATTTAGCGGGTTTTTGTCAAAAAAAGTTGGCATCAGTGCTCGACAGTAGAGTTTTATAAGAAAAAAGGGGAAAAACTAAGCGATTTTAGGAGAAAACACAGCGGTTTTTGGTCCTTTTTACGCTAACATGGCAACACTTTCTACGACTTAGGAGTGAGTGAAACAACAAAAACCGATCTGGCATCAATTTTTCTTATGGCGCGTTATATTAGCTTTCTCTTTCTAACCTAATTCGTAGAATAATTTGAAAACATTAACCATATGGTTAAAAAATACTTTTTTGACACCTGTCATATATGTCGAGTCTGTATTAGTCTGTGGTACTGGCACATGATTAGTTTTTATTCTATGAAATTCAAAGTGGCGAAGTGTTTTTAAAGTGTCAAGAAAACAAACTTAATTCATCGCAATCACATTGAATAATTCTTGGTGGAGTGTTTTAGAGTCAACACTTAAAAGCAACCTCGAGGTACTCTTGTCAGTTTAAGGTAACATTTGTACCATAATTCTGTCTTCTTTAAATTTATCTTTTTTTAATATAATGTGAATTAGATTAGATTAGATTAGATTAAAGAGGCCCTATGCACTGCGACCAGAATGATCTTTTGTGCAGCCTGAGAGGGGGTGCCCTAAATATTCAGGCTTTTAATAAAGCCGAGAATCCTATTTGGCAAAGAGTTTCGTATGTCAGTTGGAGATAACAAGTGTCCCCCCAGATGTCGAAGCCTTCTACCAGTCAGTCTTGGGCATGTACAAAGAACATGTTCTGCCGTCTCCTCCTCTATTTCGCAGAATCTGCACGTGTCCGTGTCAGATAGGTACCTTTTCTTAAGGTGGTAGCGTAAGTTGCAATGTCCAGTTAGGTAAGACGTTAGAGTCCGTAGATCCTTTTTGTCCAAGGATAGTAGCAGCTTTGCTGCCGAACTGGATGGAGTGATGAATCTCTTCGCCTGCCTTTGGCCAGCACAAAAGTTCCAGTGTTCGATGAACTTAGATTCACTCCATATTTTGAGTTTTTCCCTAACGTGTCCCATCGGAAGACCAAAGAATGGTTCCGGACCGATGAATGGTCTACGGGCACCACGGTTTGCCAGACAATCGGCACGCTCGTTCCCCGTATGACCCTCGTGACCCGGAATCCATACCAGGGTTAGGTCGTTATCCCGTCCTAGTCTGTTAAGGGATTCAACACAGTCCATGACAAGTCCGGATGACACATCATAAGCTCTGAGAGCTTTCAGTGCAGCCTGACTGTCAGACATTATATATATGCGTGAGCCTTTTGCCCTTCTACGAAGACATTCGGTCACGCATATGTGAATGGCGTACAGTTCCGCCTGAAATATTGATGGAGATTTGCCCATGGGCAAAGCGCGTTGAAAGTTGGGTCCGAAGATACCTGCGCCTGTATCCTTGTTGGTTTGCTTGGACCCGTCCGTATACCATATCATGGAATCAGGATCAGGGTCCCAGGTCATGTTTGACCATTCGCTCCGTTCAAGGATTTTGATTTCAAAGTTCCTGTTGAATACCCGTGTTGGTAATATTCTGTCCTTGACTTTTAGAACAGGGTCATTTATAAAAAGCTCAACGATTTTCATGTGTCCCCGCAAGTCACCTTCCTTCATATTACCAAGTTCTGTCAACCTAAGGGCGCTCTTGCAAGCATTCTCCATTACCGAGATATGTAATGGTGGAATGTTAAGCAAGGCCCCAATGGCGTAGGTTGGACATGTTTTACCAGCACCAGTGATGCCGATGCAAACGAGTCTGTAGACTTTGTCCAAAATTGTCCTGGCCGTGCTTTGTTCAACCTTAGGCCACCATACCAGGGCAGCATAGGTAAGCATGGGTTTCACAATGGTGTTAAAGGACCAGAAGATCATATGCGGTTTCAGTCCCCAGGTTTTCCCAAAAAGCCTCTGACAGGCATATGTAGCCCTAGTGGCTTTTGTGGTTAAGTTATTTAGATGCTGGTTCCATAGCAAGGATTTGTCTAATGTAATTCCAAGATATTTAACCTCATCTGAAAAACCTATAGTTGTGCCATTTAAAGTTGGCATGGTTAGGTTAAGTTTTCTCTTCCTAGTGAAAGGTACTAATATGGTTTTAGCTGGGTTAATAGATAACCCCTTTGATTGACACCAGTTTTGGGTCATATCAAGAGCCTGTTGCATGCGGTCCGAAATAGTCGGCTCATGCCAGCCGGTGACAGCAATGACAAGATCGTCAGCGTAGCCGAAGGTCTTAAAACCAGAGTCATTAAGTTCTTCCAGCAGCTCATCTATGACCAAGGTCCACAATAAAGGAGATAAGACACCACCCTGTGGGCATCCCCTTGTAGCGTTGATGGTCATAGATGTGCTACCAATATTGAACGTAATAACCCTAGATGTTAACATCTCCAGCGTCCAATTTATTATAAGCCTAGGAATATCCTTTCTTATCATAGCTTTCTCAATAGCAGCATAAGATGTGTTATCGAAAGCTCCCTGTATATCGATAAATGCACACAGAGCAATTTGTTTTGCTTCTATGGCCTTTTCAATCGATGTAACAACATGATGGACTGCTGTTTCAGTAGATTTACCCGGTTGATATGCAAATTGAAACCTATGTATCGGTTTGCTATTCAAGCAGGTTTCTCTGATAAAGCAGTCCAATAGTTTTTCCATAGTTTTAAGGAAGAATGAGCTGAGACTAATTGGTCTGTATGATTTAGCCAGTTGCTCAGATTTCTTCCCTGCCTTAGGTATAAATACCACTTTTACCTCTCTCCAAGGTTCCGGAATGTAACCAAATAAAAGGCTTGATCTAAATAGTCTAACCAGTTGAGGAATTATTAGATCAATTCCCCTCTGGAGCAGACATGGGTAGATCCCGTCCGGACCCGGTGATTTGAAGGAGGAAAACTTACTGATCGCCCATTTAACTCGTTCGCTGCTAAATATATTGTTCGTTAAGCGAATATTCCTACCAGTTAAAGAAGGAATTCTTGTAGCTGGTGGTAATTCGCAAACGGACATACATCCTGGAAAGTGAGTTTCCAAAAGCAGCTCACAGGTTTCAATAGGCGATTCAGTATAGGACCCATCAGGTCTTTTCAAAGTACTTAGACCATTTGAATGGTCTTGAGAGAGGGCTTTTTGAAGTCGCACGGCTTCTGGAAGATCATTTATTTTCTCACAGTAGTCGCGCCACGTAGTCCTCTTGGATCGTCTAATCTCCCTGTTGTATTCAGTTAGTGCCCCTCTATAGGTTACCCAATCACCTGTTTGTTTAGCCCTATTGAATAATCTTCTAGCCTCCTGCCTAAGCTGTTCAAGACCGTTGTTCCACCATGGAACGTCTCTCTTCACCCTCCTGGTCTTGAGTGGACAGCTATCCTCGTAAGCTAGCGTCATGTTTGAATGTAATTCGATACTCTCCTGATCAATCTCATATGTACTCCTAATGAGCTCGGTAGATTTATTCATGTTAGTATCAAGGTTATAGAGATATTTATCCCAGTTAGTTTTCCTAGGATTGCGATAAGTCTGGTCTGAGTCTAATGCACTAACCAAGTCGAAAACCAGGTGTTGGTGGTCCGACATAGATAGTGCATCAGAAACATGCCAGTTTGAGATGGAGAACGCTAGATTGGAGCTAGTCATGGTGAGGTCCAAGACCTCGGATCTGATAGCGTTTCTGAACGTTGGTTCATCTCCTCTATTCGCAATGTTAATATTATTGTTACAAACAAATTCTAAAAGCGACTCACCTCTTTTATTTATGTCAGTACTCCCCCAGCTGGTGTGATGCGCATTTGCATCGCAGCAAAGGATCCAGCTCAGATTCTTCGCTCGGCAGTATTCCACGAAGTTTGAAACTTCAGTGGTTGGTGCCGTCTCAAACTCACCTGGCATATAGGCGGATGCTAGTACCACCTCGTGATCCCCTGATAGGGAGGGCACCGTTGCCCTGATTGCCACCAAGTCCCCAAGAATGAACTCTGAAATTGGAAGATATGTTAAATTGTTCTTAACAAGAATGGCCGTTCTAGGCCTCTTATGTAATGAATTGTAGATTAGCTTACCTTTTTGGGCAGTGAGTCCCTTTATGACTCCATTGTTGACCCAAGGTTCCTGGATGAATACGATGTCCAGGTCATCGTTGGTGAACCTTCTGCTGAGCACGTATGAAGCAGCTTTTGCGTGGTGAAGGTTCACCTGGAGACACCTAAGGTGCCGGGGTGTCTTACCTTTTGGAGCAGGCATCGTGTTTGTTGTGCTTCATGGCACGCTTCGCCACCTTTCTTCCACGATTTGAGTTCAGCAGCGCTGACTCCTCGGTTGAGCTCCTCTCCCATTTTCGAGGTCGGTCCGATTGTGACCTGACAGATCCCGATTTAGCGGTGTTACCCGCGGGCTCAGAAAAAGAACTCGGTTTGGCAATCTCCTTCGAGCAACAAGGTTTGTCATCTGACGAGTTGGTGCTGAGTTTAGCTCCATTGTCAGATTTAGCCTTGTTTGCTGAAGTGGTCGCCATAACCGTTCTGGCTACCCCGCGCTCGACCTCAGTTTGTGGACGGGTAGGTCGTACCAGCGCTGATCCGTAGCCATAGTTCACTCTATGACCCTTCTGTTGGAGTACGTCGGCCGAAATTGGGTCAATAGAGATGGTAAGTTCAACTATACCACCTCGTATGACCCGCTTTAGGACCTTCCAGTACCCAACAGAAAGATCAATATTCTGGCCCTCGAGTAAACCGAGGATCATCTCGTTGGATGTTTCGGCCTGTTCGGGGAAATATCCAACGACGATACGGGCTTTGGGTACATCGTCTTCCGCGACAACTTTTAGTTCGGCATCGTTCCAGGGTTTTAGAGTAGGAACATGAGTTTCTAACCACTCAACCGTATCATTGTCGCGGCAGACGAATACAAGCCATCCTGGTTTGAAAGTGCAGCTGGAAAAGCTTGGTTTAATAACCCCTTTCCTCAGCTCCACAATCTTCACCAGAACCGCCTGCTGTATAGCCCGCAGCTGTTCATCGGACCACCTCGTCTTGGGGAAATCTGGTGGAATCACACCAATCTTGGTGGTGGAAACAGCATCTTTATAGGAAGGAGCCGCCTTCTTCTGCTGTTGAGGTTTGTGCACAGTTTGCATCGGTGGCGCTGGCTTAGCTGGTCTGGTCGTTGCTGCCTTGCGCGGTGTGCCATCAGCGTCTATTTCAGCGGCCCATTTTAAAGGTCGTTTTACCTCAGGAGGTGTAGAACCATCCGACCTCACCCTCTTGCGCGTTGATAGAAGGTCACGTACTTCGCTTCGAGCTTCGCGCATCGGCATTTGACATAGTCTGCGAGCGTTGTCAATATCAATGCCTTCATTTAGGTATTTACGCAGGCGTATTCGGGCAGCTCCAGAGAGCTTAACCCTATCAGACACGGGATTTGTCTGCACACCTGGTACCTTTTCCTTCTCTTTTTCATTTTCGGATGCTTTAGGCTGCGAATTCAACAACTCATCCTCTTCGTCCGTTGGGATGTTCTGATCAACCACATTAGGCTCCGTGACCTCTGTCTGATGAACAGCATCCATTTCTTCCTCGGCTATTACGAGACACGGTATCTCGTCCGTTTCCATAAATAGGCCTACGTCGACCTGATTTTGTTCATTTATTTTATTAATTTGGTTACTTGAATCCATTTCTGAAAGAATAAAAATATAGGGATTAAAATATATGAAGCTTGGTAACAGAGCCCTTTGCTACCAGCTAGCTAATACAACCAAGTTTCGCCAAAAGCATGGAGGTCACCGTTCACAAACACACTAACGTAGTGCTATTCGTCCCATGGGCACGGTACGAATGACACCTGGGATTACGGGTTTTTATTGAGCGTCCACTCTAGATCCGCCATCTTCTGTTAAAACAGCAGAGACACCTCCTGCAGGTTGCGGCTCTTCACCGCGGATGGTCGGTCACTGAATTCTGAGAGGCTAAGGCTAGTTTCAATAGAATAAGCTATATTGCGCTTCAAGAATCCCTGCAACACTCGCTGCTTCGTCTCCATAATGTGAATACTTTCCCAGCGAATTGAAAAACAATCCCATTGCCCAAATTCAAAAAAACTGTATATTTTTCATTCTGACACTTAAATAACATTTCACTAGTTAATAAGATCAATAGACCCACTAAGCCCCTTATTCATATTCAAATTTGAACACTTTATAACAGGTTTATAAAACAAATTTCCATACAAAATTCATTTTATAAACCTGCTATAAGTTTGTTAATTTCAATATGAATAAGGGCCTAAATATTCTTTGGGAAATGTAATAGAAGGGTCTGGATCAATCGTTACTTTTTCGTTTGTTAATCCTCACGGTTTTAAGATTACATCTGTTTCTCCCGATAACGTACTGATAAATGGAAATATTGTAGTTGTAAAAGATTTTTTACAAAAAAACGTTCTAATTACCATTTTAAAGACATATTTTTGAAAAGAAACATTTTTCTTAAAATTTCTGATTATTTTGATTATCCAATGCCGTCAAGTGAAATTGGTTTTTATCGTGTTAAAAATTTTGGTGATGTTTGTACTGAAATTAATATAAGCATGGTTGAATTTAAATGTATTCTTACAACATTTCATATCGAAAAAACTGCAATGACTCTTTTACATACGTAATTCCAATAATATATATCAGTTCTATTACTCAATTCTTAAATGTTAAGATGATCATTAAAACATTATTTAATACAAAATTTTCAAAAATAAATTAAAAAAAAATTATTTTGTTCTATATGTAATGAGAAAATTTCGACAAGAGTAATATTTTGTTGCCAGTACATTTTTTTATACTATTCGCTATTTCCGCAAAGCGTAGTATTTTTTGTGTAGCCAATGATTTGCCAGAAAATTTTTTTTGTACTGTATATGTAATGAGAAATTTAGACAAAGCGTAGTATATTTGGTATAACCAGTGTATTACCAGTACATTATTTTTTATGCTATTCAATATTTCTGCAAAGCGTAGTAATTTTTGTGTAGCCAATGTTCTGCCAGTACACTTTTTTTTGTACCGTTGGCAATTTCTGGCTGGGTAGTTTTGTTTTTTGTTGCCTATGGGATAGCAATAGGAATAACTGTTAGTTTATCAAAAACAAAAACTACACTATGTGTCCAAAGAAAAAATTGTGCAGTTAGTTTTTCTCAAGCTAGTGCAATGTTCGTGTAGTAGAAATAAACTAAACTACAAACTACGATAGTTATTCGCAGTTTTTAAAGCCTGGTTTAAACGTTTGTCAAATTCGTTTCAGAAAACTTTCATATACAAATTGAATTTTTGGAAAACCCGTTGGAAAATTTTAAAATACAAATAGAAAGTTTTGAAAAACAAGTGGAAATTTCTCTCGAATTTTTGGAAATACAAACGAAGTTTTCGTAAAATCATTTAGAAAATTTTGAAATACAAATGGAAATTTTTGAAATATAATTTTTTTTCGGAGGGAAAAATTTTAAGACACACAACAGCTGATAATGATTTGAATACACATGAAAATTTCAGAAATATATATATTTTTTTTTTTTAAATACAAAAGTAATTTTCTTAAAATCCTTTAGAAAATTTTGAAATGAAAATAGAAATTTTTTAAATAAAATGTAATTTTCTGAAAATTTGATCTGCATATTGTATAAAAAATGTCCTCTTTTTTGGGACAAATGTCCTCCTTTTTTGAGGTTGACGTCCTCTTTTTCTCAAAATGGAAATGGCAACCCTAGTGTATACCTACTTAGGTTAGGTTACCTGTATACCTACTTAAATTTGTATGGGAAGTTTATAACAAACTCGAAAAAAACACACATACAGTAAATTATTCACTGAAACAATAAATCAAATGTTTGAAATGAAATAAAGTATAACCCAGCAAAACTTAGATTACCAAATAAGGTATAAAATATGGTATAGGATCTCTTATTTTATACATTGCAGCATTGATGATTTTAACAGGCGATGAGACTCAAAGTAATGCATCCACATTATCACAAAGAATACCAGTAAGGTATAAAATAAGTCATAAATTTATAACGAAGAATACGAGTAAGGTGTAAAATATATGATATTTTATAGGTTACGAGAAATGAAATAATATAGCATACCAGAAGATAATATATAAGGTGTTACGAGTAGTGAAAAAGTAATTTTGTATTAAATTTACTCACGTGATTGTAAGTGTAAATATGCTCGTGAGTGTGTGTCGTTAGAAATTTCCTGTCGTGAGCCCATCTCTAGTTTAAACTTATGCATTTTTTTATAAAATAATTATTTTTTATGTTATTGTAATGCATTATGCATTCAATTATAAATAATGCATTATTTCAAACTTTCAAATAATACATAATGTAACCAAATATAAGTCATCCATGATTTAATGTTTAGAAATAATAAATATGAAATACATTTTTTCCAATAATCATGCATTACGTAGCAAATTATTAGTAATGCATTATTTTTTACTTGAAAATAATACGTTGTGGAACAAATTTTTGGTAAGAAATCATAAAATAATGCTACAAATAAGGTATATACATTACCTGGTAATGTGTTACATAATCATCTCTCACCGTTTTTGAGATATGGGCGAATTTATCTTTAATTTATGAATATAATAGGGACACGAAATAATGACACCAAACATGAAAACTGAAAAGGGCATATCTTTAAGTTGTTTACAGATTTTTTGACAGAGTTTTTTTCCTGAGTGTATTCATTAATTACACAATCTGCTCTCGATCAGACTCAAATAAAAGTTAGATTAATTATCTACGTAGCACTTTTTATTTTTTAGTAATACACGATTTCGTTTCATAGATATGCCCTTTTCAGTTTTCATGTTTGGTGTCATTATTTTGTGTCCCCCTATTATATTTATAAATTAAAGATAAATTCGCCCATATCTGAAAAACGGTGAGGGATACGAAAAAAATTTTAAAAAGAAATTTGTACATAATTTTATATTCTATAAGTTCTTTAATAGACTTTTAAAGCGTATCACTCATATCAAGCGAGCTATTAGCAAAAAACTGTAAAAAATCTGTTTTTTTTTTGTTAATTTTGGCCTTAATATCTTAGAAACGGTGAGAGATTCGAAAAAAGTATTAAGAAACTTATTGTAGATAATTTTATATTCTACAAGTTTTGTAATAGACTCTTAAAGCTTTTGACGCATATCAAGCGAGATATTAGCAAAAAACTGAAAAAAACCCGGTTTTTGTGACCTTTGACCTCAATATCTCAGCAAGGACACGGGTGATTTCTTGGGACTTTTTTTTTTCTTATTTAGATTGTCAAAACAAAGGTCTGTGCAAGTTTTCAGAGAACCTATCCGATTTTCCGCAGATTGCCCTTTTCTTCTCCTTATTTTCCTGGGCAATTTGTTTTCTACGGCTTTTAATGAAAGCTGGGATGTTTTAGAACATCATGGGAAATGGTTATGAAAGGGATTATATGGAAAAATTATTATGGTTAGGCCATTGTTGCCGCAATTATATTATAGTTAGGATTGCCAGATCGAAAATGGTAAAAAGCTTGACATTTAGAAAAAAAAGCTTGAGTTTTTTTGACATCTAGAAGAAAAAGCTTGATTTTTCTTGATATTTGAAATTATAGTATTTTTTTAAAAAAGTACTTTTTCAAACCAATTTGAAAGTAGTAAAGTAGCCCTGCAAAAAAGTCATTACCACTTCTCAGTGAAGTGCTTTAAAACTATAACAAAAAACACAAGACAAAAACACACAAACAGTTTTTTCTACTCCAGAATACATAGATATTCAGCACTTAACTCATTACCTATCGCGACACCATACAAATGTAAGTAGATATTCAGTAGATAAGAACTACTCCGTGGAAGTAGTTGGAAGTTGTTTGAAAGCTCGGAGTACTTCTTATCTACTGAATATCTACTTACTTTTGTATGGGAGTGTCGCGGAAGGTAATGGGTTAAGTGCTGAATAACAACTTTTTATGTATTTCATTACATTTTTATAGTTTTAAAGCACTCCAAATAGAAGTACTCCGCACTTTTTTTGCTGGGTAGTTAGTGAATTTGAGACTAAAAATTATAATAATTATTTAATTTTTTCTTGCATCCCAAAATGGAAAAAAAATAATGGTTACAGGGCTTTGAAAGCTTAACAAAAGCGTGTCGGGGGTTAAAAAAATTCTGATTTGGTTCCTGAAGTATTTTTAAAAAAATGCAAAAGGAATTGTAGAAAAAAATAGTATTTTTTTAATGAAATTTTTATCTGTGCACAAAAAAAAATGGGGAATCAAAAATCGGCAGTTAAAGAAAATGATGCGCCCGTGTTTAATGAACTTTTTATAATCCAAAGCGCAATAAAATAAGTTACAAAACAAATTTTTTGAGACTTACAAGGGAAGTCTCCCTAGTGTCACCCGCGGATCTTTATGGAATTGTTTTTATTTTGTAGATCAGAAAAAATAAAGGGACACGTATTTTTTTTAGCGGCCCAAATTCATATCTAGGAGGTAAAAAGGAGGGGGGGGGGAAGACAAGGCCATTTTTAAGTTTTTTTCGTTTATCTCCTATATTATGCAAAGAAACCTAGTCATGTTGCATACCACACGTAGATAGGTTTTCTTTGGAAAACCTATCTACGTGTGCTAAGAACGTGTCCAAACATGCACAATTTTTCGTCATATTGAGTAAAATACCAAAATTTCAGGACATTTTTATTAATAAGTCGAAAAATATTAACTTCTTTGGCCCGTTTGGCACCACGAGATAGGTATTTTTAATACCTTTAATCTGATACCATACATGCCTATATTAATTTTGTTTAAATATGCGTAAATTGTAAAAAACTGAAAAAGGTCAATTTCCCCCCATTCAAATCGACCGCTGAGTTTGGGCCGCTAAAAAAAATATGTGTCGAATTAATTTTCGTTTTTCACTCTTTTGCTTATAACTTTTGAACCACTGGACCGATTTGGCTGGATTGGAATGCCAACCTGACCAGGTAAATGCCCAACATATATGCCAAACTTCAGGAGTCTCCGTAAAGTCTTTCAAAAGTTAACGTGTTTTCAACAGACAGACGGACATCGCTAGATAGACTTAAATTCGATCGAGGATCATGAATATTGGGATATTAATGCGTCTGATATTTTGTCGAGCTTTCAGCTAATTTTACAGAAAAAATGTGTCAGCATCTGTGACTTTTTCCATACAAAAAATATCTCAGAATCTGAGACTTTTTCTCTAAAAAATGTTTTTTATAGAAAAAAATTTGAGACATTTTTTCTATAGAAAATTTCTCTGATTGAGATATTTTATCTATAGAAATAGTCTCAGATTCTGAGATATTTTTTTATAGAAAAAGTCTCAGATTCTGAGATGTTTTTTCTATAGAAAAAGTCTTAGATTCTGCGATATTTTTCTATAGAAAAAGTCTCAGATACTGAAATGTTTTTTCTATAGAAGAAGTCTCAGATTCTAAAACATTTTTTCTATAAAAATGGTCTCAGATTCTGAGACATTTTTTATATAGAAAAAGTCTCAGATTCTAAACATTTTTTCTTTAGAAAATGTCTCAGATTCTGAGACATTTTTCTATAGAAAAAGTATCAGATTTTTTTATAGAAAACGTCTCAGATTCTGAGACATTTTTTTTATAGGAAAATTCTCAGATTCTGGGACATTTTTTTATAGGAAAATTCTCAGATTCTGAGACATTTTTTCTATAGAAAAAGTTCCAGATTGTGAGACATTTTTTCTATAGAAAAAGTCCCAGATTCTAAGACAAATTAATTTTATAAATATACATTTTTACCATTAAGTCTTACCGTGTCTAAAAGTGTTCAACATAGCTGTGGATGCAACTTCTGCAATGTTTATAATTATACAACATTTTCCTTCTCGTTTACATCTCTATTTCAGGCTCATTTAAAACCATGGGCTCTGTAGTACATTGTGAATTGTTTGCTTTCTAAAAAAAATATTGGTACATTGTTTTTAGTAATCTTTAAAATTTGCAAAAAAAATACTTTTTCACTATTATACACTTGGTAATTACCATACTGTCGGGGCAACCACTATTTATAAGTTCTTTTGCTATTTCGCACCTTTTTTCGGCTCATCTTTTCCATGTTGTGCAGCAAATTTACCTTTAGCCAATCCTTTTTCGATTTCCAAAAAAGAAATCAAATGCGCTAATTGGGTTGGTGTGGCGCGAGCACCACGTACTTTTTTCTGTAAATACATAAATACCCCAGCAAAACTTAGATTACCAAATAAGGTATAAAATATGGTATAGGATCTCTTATTTTATACATTGCAGCATTGATGATTTTAACAGGCGATGAGCCTCAAAGTAATGCATCCACATTATCACATAGAATACCAGTAAGGTATAAAATAAGTCATAAATTTATAAAAAAGAATACGAGTAAGGTGTAAAATATATGATATTTTATAGGTTACGAGAAATGAAATAATATAGCATACCAGAACATAATATATAAGGTGTTACGAGTGAAAAAGTAATTTTGTATTAAATTTACTCACGTGATTGTAAGTGAGTGTAAGTAGATAAAATATGCTCATGAGTATGTGTCGTTAGAAATTTCCTGTCGTGAGCCCATCTCTAGTTAAAACTTATGTATTTTTTTATAAAATAATTATTTTTTATGTTATTGTAATGCGTTATGCAATCAATTATAAATAATGCATTATTTCAAACTTTCAAATAATACATAATGTAACCAAATATAAGTCATCCATGATTTAATCTTTAGAAATAATAAATATGAAATACATTTTTTCCAATAATCATGCATTACGTAGCAAATTATTAGTAATGCATTATTTTTCACTTGAAAATAATACGTTGTGGAACAAATGTTTGCTAAGACATCCTAAAATAATGCTACAAATAATGTATATACATTACCTGGTAATGTGTTATATAATCACTACCCATTACCAAAGTTTTGCTGGGACAATTTAATTTTTGCAATCCCCAACAGTTTACGAAAAACTTTCAATGAATGTTCATTTTTATTTTAATTTGTAAATTTGTTATTAAATTTTTCCAATATTTAATATTAATTTTTGACATTTTTTGTTTCTACCGAAATTTGTCGGCAGTATTAAACAAGTAAAAAAGTTAAATTCGGCCTTGCCGAATGTAGTAATACCCTCCACGATTTCAAAAAGATTATTGCAAACACCTTTATTTAAAAGGAAATTACTTTTGAAAAAAAAAATTTCCGCGAAAAAAAATTTTGTTAAAAAAAAATCCGCGATTTTTTTCTTTTTTTTTTGTCAAAAAATATGTTCGTACTTGTTTAAATACCATTTGTTGTTCAATTATGTTCACATATGTCAACCAGAAGCCGAATTAAAGCATTTTGTATTTTTAGGTTATGTTGAATGTACTGAAATTTTTGAGGTGTGCTTACATTTGCGTTCATAACTTTTGAACCGCTGAACCGATATCGCTCAAATGCAATACCAAACTTCTCGGGAGAACTTCCAATATATATGTTAAGTTTCAGTCATCTCTGTGCAATATTTTGTCCGCGAGAGCATTTTCCACAGACAGACAGACAGACGGACATCGCTAGATCGACTTAAATTCGATCGAGGATCATGAATATATACACTTTATGGGGTACTAGACCAATATTTCGAGGTGTTACAAACGGAATGACAAATGTATATACTAGCTTACAATCCCGGTACTTCGTTACCGGTTGTATTGAATACCGGATAATAGAAGGTTCAGGATTATTCTATCGATTTCAAAAAAAAATCCCCTACGTAGTCTTTGTTTTATTTACTTGTGGACGTTTAAGTCTTCCATATAAAAATATTTCAATGAATAATTTAAACAATAAAATTTGAATAACTTTGCTGGTACGTTATCATGTTCGTTCCGGGGGAAAAATATAATGATAATTTTCGAGCCCTTATGTCGGGATTTTGGATTTTGAGTGAATAAATATTTCAATGAAAAAAGAAATTGGAATAAAAAAAATATGGAGTAAAAAAAGCTAAACACCAAAAATTTGAGTTGAAAATATCATTCCATATTGTTCCCTGCTCTATTTCATATTGTTCCCCGTTCTACGCCATTTCATTTCCAATTTCATTCCCATCTTCTAAGGTCATTATTATAGGAACAAAAAAAGTACCAAAAGTACACTTTATTACCCCCATTAGAAACGGAATTTAAAAAAAGTAGCAGTTCCAGAATGTTTTTTCTTCACCGAAGGATCCTACAATCCATATTTCAATTATCTAGGATCATTGTTTCAGCAAATATTAAAAGTACTTTTTATCCCCGTTAAGAAACTGAATTTCCAAAAAGAACTTTTCCCAATCTCTTTTTTTACCTAAGGATTTTACATTCCAAATTTTAAGTTTCTGGGACCATCAGGAAATAAATAAGTACACTTTTTTTTTTTTTTTTAAGGTAAGGTAAGGTAAGGTAAGGTAAGGTAAGGTAAGGTAAGGTAAGGTAAGGTAAGGTAAGGTAAGGTAAGGTAAGGTAAGGTAAGGTAAGGTAAGGTAAGGTAAGGTAAGGTAAGGTAAGGTAAGGTAAGGTAAGGTAAGGTAAGGTAAGGTAAGGTAAGGTAAGGTAAGGTAAGGTAAGGTAAGGTAAGGTAAGGTAAGGTAAGGTAAGGTAAGGTAAGGTAAGGTAAGGTAAGGTAAGGTAAGGTAAGGTAAGGTAAGGTAAGGTAAGGTAAGGTAAGGTAAGGTAAGGTAAGGTAAGGTAAGGTAAGGTAAGGTAAGGTAAGGTAAGGTAAGGTAAGGTAAGGTAAGGTAAGGTAAGGTAAGGTAAGGTAAGGTAAGGTAAGGTAAGGTAAGGTAAGGTAAGGTAAGGTAAGGTAAGGTAAGGTAAGGTAAGGTAAGGTAAGGTAAGGTAAGGTAAGGTAAGGTAAGGTAAGGTAAGGTAAGGTAAGGTAAGGTAAGGTAAGGTAAGGTAAGGTAAGGTAAGGTAAGGTAAGGTAAGGTAAGGTAAGGTAAGGTAAGGTAAGGTAAGGTAAGGTAAGGTAAGGTAAGGTAAGGTAAGGTAAGGTAAGGTAAGGTAAGGTAAGGTAAGGTAAGGTAAGGTAAGGTAAGGTAAGGTAAGGTAAGGTAAGGTAAGGTAAGGTAAGGTAAGGTAAGGTAAGGTAAGGTAAGGTAAGGTAAGGTAAGGTAAGGTAAGGTAAGGTAAGGTAAGGTAAGGTAAGGTAAGGTAAGGTAAGGTAAGGTAAGGTAAGGTAAGGTAAGGTAAGGTAAGGTAAGGTAAGGTAAGGTAAGGTAAGGTAAGGTAAGGTAAGGTAAGGTAAGGTAAGGTAAGGTAAGGTAAGGTAAGGTAAGGTAAGGTAAGGTAAGGTAAGGTAAGGTAAGGTAAGGTAAGGTAAGGTAAGGTAAGGTAAGGTAAGGTAAGGTAAGGTAAGGCAAGGTAAGGTAAGGTAAGGTAAGTACCTTTTTATAAAAGGTACTTTTTATAAAATGTACTTTTTATAAAAGGTACTTTTTATAAAAGGTACTTTTTATAAAAGGTACTTTTTATAAAAGGTACTTTTTATAAAAGGTACTTTTTATAAAAGGTACTTTTTATAAAAGGTACTTTTTATAAAAGGTACTTTTTATAAAAGGTACTTTTTATAAAAGGTACTTTTTATAAAAGGTACTTTTTATAAAAGGTACTTTTTATAAAAGGTACTTTTTATAAAAGGTAATTTTTATAAAAAGTACTTTTTATAAAAGGTACTTTTTATAAAAGATACTTTTCATAAAAGGTACTTTTCATAAAAGGTACTTTTTATAAGAGGTACTTTTTATAAAATGTACTTTCTATAAAGGGTACTTTTTATAAAAGGTACCATTATTTCAGTAAATTATAAAAAGTACCAAAAGTACACTTTTTTCCATTTTACCCCCGTAGAGTCAACATTGGCAAAAACGAAGCCTTGGTGAATATTTTTTCCGGGAGGTGAACCTACATTGCAAATTTTAAGTTTCTAGGACCATTATTTAAGAAAATATAAAAGGTACCAAAAGTACAGTTTTTTACCCTTTTTACCCCTTAGAATCAACATTGGCAAAATCCAGTCTTAGTAGATTTATATTCCGGGAGCTGAAGCTACATTCAAAATTTCAAGTGTCTAGGACCATTATTTAAGGAAATATAAAAGGTACCAAAGGTACATTTTTTTACCCTTTTTACCCCCTTAAAATCAACATTGGCAAAAATCCAGCCTTAGAATCAACATTGGCAAAATTCAGCCTTAGTAGATTTATATTCCGGGAGCTGAAACTACATTCAAAATTTCAAGTGTCTAGGACCATTATTTAAGGAAATATAAAAGGTACCAAAGGTACATTTTTTTACCCTTTTTACCCCCTTAGAATCAACATTGGCAAAAATTCAGCCTTACTGGGTCTATATTCCGGGAGGTGAACATACAGTCCGAATTTCAAGTTTCTGTGCCCATTATTTCAGGAGATATAAAAAGTACCAAAAGTACAGTTTTTTACCCTTTTAACCCCCTTAGAATCAACATTGGCAAAAACCGGCCTTTCTGGATCTATCCCAGCAAAACTTAGATTACCAAATAAGGTATAAAATAAGGTATAGGATCTCTTATTTTATACATTGCAGCATTGATGATTTTAACAGGCGATGAGACTCAAAGTAATGCATCCACATTATCACAAAGAATACCAGTAAGGTATAAAATAAGTCATAAATTTATAACGAAGAATACGAGTAAGGTGTGAAATATATGATATTTTATAGGTTACGAGAAATGAAATAATATAGCATCCCGAGTAAAAATTTTTGTATGGAGCAATATATGTTCTTATATTATTCCAGATCTGTTGATAGATCCGAGATTTGAAAGATCAGCACTGATCCGAAAAATGGATCGCTAAGATTAGATCAGTTTTAACCGGACGGATAAAATTTGATCCGAAAAGTGGGTTTATCTAATTAGATCAGTTTTAATCGGTGGGATACAATTTCATCCGAAAAATGGTTGGATCTTATTGGACCAAGACAAAAAAAAAAAAATTTTTTAAGCTGGATAAAAAAAGATAAAATTTCATACGAAAGAAAAAAAAATATTACAAAAAACTTTAGATAAAATTTTATCCGAAAAAAAAGCTATTTTTAGAACTATATATAATTTAATCCGAACAATAAAATCTATTTTTAGAACTGATAAAGTTTTATCCAAACATTTTTTTTCAATATTAAGATATAAATATATATAATTAAAATTTATTTAAAAAAAAAAAAAAAAACTTCGAGCGGCGGGTGAATCGAACAGCTACCAACTGTTTTGTAATCGCAATCTCTACCCTCTGACCCAGCGGACGTTGTTAATAAATGACAACTTTAAAAGACTATGTTTTAAAAAAACTTAGAAAATTTTTGAAAATAGTTTATCATATATAATTATATCAAGTTTAACTTATATATAATTAAATCCAGTTTATCTTATCGGGTATATGATTGCATCAAATTATATTCGACTTGAATTTGAACAAAATTTTAAAAAAGACTTAGAAAATTTTTGCTAAAATTTGTGATTTTTTTTTTTTTAGTTTATTTGCTGAGCTAATAGGGGGTTTAATACTGAGTTCAACAACATGATTTTCATCTTCCAATGCTCTTAATTTTCCAAGTTATAAAGCTTTAAAGTAAAAACGGTTTTTGGCTTATGAGCTTCACATTTTTCATCGGATCCAAATTTTCTTTCTGCCGTTGTATATTTAATAAAAATACCTTTAAAATG
This sequence comes from Pegoplata infirma, assembly GCA_963921195.1. Taxonomy (NCBI): domain Eukaryota; kingdom Metazoa; phylum Arthropoda; class Insecta; order Diptera; family Anthomyiidae; genus Pegoplata; species Pegoplata infirma. The sequence continues at coordinate 185,223,623 of OY992540.1, forward strand.
GTATAAAACATGTATAAACTTTTTTACTCACCAACGGCCAAATAATGAGTTTTAAGTTTTTTTCGGAAGTTTTTTCAGACAAAAATAATTTTATCTGAAAATATTGCTAACACAAGTTCGAACCAAATACACTTTTAATTATTGGCAACAAATAAAGCTTTGATTTGAGCTTGATCTGAGGACTTTAGCTCTCTTAAAACCAGAGATATTGATGGTTAAACATTAAAGTTTTAAAATATTTTTTTCTTCGGATTAAATAATATATAATTATATCAAAATATAATTATTTTTGAAATATTTTTGTTAAAATTCAGAGATTTTATTTTTTTTTAAATTTGAAAAACGAAAACGCATTAAAAAATTATTTAGATTAAAAAAAAAATAAAAAAAAAAATAATTTTTTTCTTGACTTAGTCGGGAATCGAACTCAGGGTCCTCAAGAATTATATATTATCATATATGATGCAATATAGAAAGTTATATTACTATATATAAATAATATTTATTTCTAAATATTATCATAAAAAATAAATTAATCAATATTTTTAAGTTTAGTAAAAAATTAAAGCTTCTAAAACATATTTTCTTTAAAAAAAAATTAAAAAAAACAACTTTTTTTCTTAGCTCAGCCGGGGATCGAACCCAGGGTCCCTAGGAACCATATATTAACTTATATGATGTAATATATAAAATTATATAACTATAAATAAATAATATTTATTTTTCGATTTTATTATAAAAATTTAATTATTCAATATTTTTAAGTTTAGAAAAAACAAAAAGCTTTAAAAACATATTTTCTTTTTTAAAAAATTAAAAAAAAAATAGTTTTTTTCTGGGTTGAGCCGGGAATCGAACTCGGGGTCCCCAAGCATCATATATTATTTTAAATGATCTTATATAAAGTTACACACAACTATTTAAGTTATATGCATTTTTTAAACATTTAACTTTTAAAATCCAATATGCATTTTTTTAAGTTTTAAAATACAATGGATTAAACAGATTTTTTTTCTATTTAAAAATTTATAGAATTTATATATATTTTTTTTTTTACTGATTTTAGGTGCTTTGAGAATCATATATAATTATACAAGCTCTCTTGTATACTTAAATATAAATATATATGATGCAACATTAAAAAAAAATATTGAAATACTGTCATATAAAAGTATGCATAATTATATATAAAATATTGTGAAAGAAAAAAATATTTTTTACCTTATACAATTGTATAACATTTTATATGGCGTTACATGTGCCACCATTTAAAATTATATATAGAGTTTAAAAAAAAAATTGTATTTATATGGTACCTTACAAAACTATATACGGTATCTCATAAGCCATTTATAATTATATCTTTGATAATAGGCTTGTTTTTTGCGCTTTTGGATTATCTTAATCCATATTTTTAGTTCATGTGACACAAACCAGACGGCGCTAGTTTATATTCTGTTGACTACGTAAATGTATACGACCTTTAACACACCCTTCATTTAAACACACATATTAATGTCATTATTAAGTTGTTGTTACTGGAAATTTTATTTATATTTTACACAAAAAAACTTTAAAATGAATAATAACATTTATACAAAACATTTATATCACTTTTTTTAACAAAAAAATAATAAACTTGTTAAAATTTCCCGTAGGGTGTAAGACAGCGTCATATGTTTTTTGTTTGTTTTCTTTATTCTCTCTCATTCTTAGTTCTAAATTAAGTACTAAACATGCTGCGTTGTAAACTTTAGTAGCAAATTCATTAGTGTTGACAACAACCCTTATAAATCGAAAATTAATCCAACTACCAAGGTGGATTTATTTTGTTCGCTAAATCTTAATCCAAACACGCAAAAAACACACTAAATATTAAAAAAATAAATGTTTGATGCCATGTATAGTTTTATATAACTGTATATAGAGTTATATGTGCGACCATATATAATTATATTTGAAAATTTTTTTTTTTCGTTTTTTAAGATGGAACCATATATAGTTTTAAATGGTTTCTTGTAAGTCATATATAATTTTAAATGGTTTCTTGTAAGTCATATATAATTATATATATAATGATATTGGATTTTTTTTAAATATGCTCGTATACGTTATTTGATATTAAGTCACATATAAATATGTATGCAATCAGATTAAGTTATATGTGTCACATATGATTATGTCTCCCACATGTATTTATATATTAATATGGTTATCATTAGATGTAATTTTATATAACTCCATTTAAAAAATTTGGAAAAACTCAATGCGAGATATAATTATGTACTTTGTTTGATATGAAAACATATTATTTCATATGGCTATATATTAGAGTGTCCCTTATTTTGGAAATGTTAGAAATCTTGAGACGGTACCCGCTCATTTTTTTCCTTTTGACTTAAAAATAACTCAGGAAAAATTTTACGCCCCTAGGACCACGCCTTCCCTACGCGACGGGGCCTTAAAAAGCGGGGCCTAAAAAATCATTTTTCCATACAAACCAAAAAATTTTTTTTTGATTTTTAATTTTTTTGTTGTTAATTATTATATTACTTGCTTAGCTTATTTACGACAAAAAATTTGATTTTGGTGGGATAAGTCTTTCAGCGCTAAAAAAATGTTCGCAAAAAAAAATTTTGAGCCGCCGGGGTCCTACAGTAAAAAATTTTTAAAAAATATTTTTTTTTAGTTTTGACCAGCAACGGTTTTAGCTGCTATGTTGCTTTAAATGATATATATTCATAAAAAAATAGTTTTTGTATCTGTGACATCTTTATCGTGTTCTAAAAAAGGGTACAAAATGCATTGTTGATTTTTTTCGATACACGATAAAGATGTCACAAATATGAATAATATTTTTTTTGGAATATATATCATTAAAAACAACATAACAACTAAAACCGTTGCTTTTCAAAACTAAAAAAAAATATTTTTTAAAAATTTTTTACCGTAGGATCCCTACGGCTAAAAATTTTTTTTTCGAAAAAGATAAAGATGTCACAGGTATGAATAATTTTTTTTTTGGAATATATATCATTAAAAGCAACATAACAACTAAAACCGTTGCTGGTCAAAACTAAAAAAAAATATTTTTTAAAAATTTTTTACTGCAGGACCCCGGCGGCTCAAATTTTTTTTTTGCGAAAAATTTTTTAGCGCTGAAAGACTTATCCCACCAAAATCAAATTTTTTGTCGTGAATAAGCAAACCAAGTAATAAAATAAATAATAACAAAAAAATTAAAAATCAAAAAAAAAAATTTTTGGTTTGTATGGAAAAATGATTTTTTAGGCCCCGCTCTTTAAGGCCCCGTCGCGTAGGGAAGGCGTGGTCCTAGGGGCGTAAAATTTTTCCTGAGTTATTTTTAAGTCAAAAGGAAAAAAATGAGCGGGTACCGTCTCAAGATTTCCAACATTTCCAAAATAAGGGACACTCTACTATATATACATACATCAAATAATGTAAAATTATATGTATTCATTTTTACTCGGGATACCAGAAGATGATATATAAGGTGTTACGAGTAGTGAAAAAGTAATTTTGTATTAAATTTACTCACGTGATTGTAAGTGAGTGTAAGTAGATAAAATATGATCGTGAGTGTGTGTCGTTAGAAATTTCCTGTCGTGAGCCCATCTCTAGTTTAAACTTATGCATTTTTTTTAAAAAATAATTATTTTTTATGTTATTGTAATGCATTATGCATCCAATTATAAATAATACATTATTTCAAACTTTCAAATAATACATAATGTAACCAAATATAAGTCATCCATGATTTAATGTTTAGAAATAACAAATATGAAATACATTTTTTCTAATAATCATGCATTACGTAGCAAATTATTAGTAATGCATTATTTTTCACTTGAAAATAATACGTTGTGGAACAAATGTTTGGTAAGACATCATAAAATAATGCTACAAATAAGTTATATGCATTACCTGGTAATGTGTTATATAATCACTACCCATTACCATAGTTTTGCTGGGATATTCCAATAGTTGAACATACAGTCCAAATTTCAAGTCTCTGTGACCATTATTTCAGGAGATATAAAAAGTACCAAAAGTACAGTTTTTTACCCTTTTTGTCCCCTTAGAATCAACGCTGGCAAAAATCTGGCCTTACTGGATCTATATTCCGGGAGGTGAACATAGAGTCCAAATTTCAGATCTCTATGACCATTATTTCAGGAGATATAAAAAGTACCAATAGTACAGTTTTTTACCCTTTTTACCCCCTTAGAATCAACATTGGCAAAAATCCAGCCTAAGTGGATCTATATTTCGGGAGGTGGACCTACAGTCCAAATTTCAAGTCTCTAGCTTCAGCGGTTTGGGCTGGGCGATGATGAATGAGTATATAAGTCAGTCAGTCAGTCACATTACTCTTTTATATATATAGATACCCTCTATCGCTAGAGTGGGGGTTATAAAAATGGAAGCAGCTATTTTTCGAGCAAATTTTTAATATTTGATTTTAGCTGGACAAATGACATTTTGGCTTGATTCTTGACACGTACTAAAAATGCTTGACAATCAAGCCAAATCAAGCCCGTCTGGCAACCCTAATTATAGTATATATTTTATTTTGTCTTCAACCAGATTATTTTTTAGTTAAGAACATGATTGCCGCAATCATTTTTCCAATCATAATATGACGCTCTAAAATCATGATCACCTCAATCATGTTTTTTTTCTGCGTCAACTTTTCTTGTAATTTTACAAGGGTTTTTTTAAGTTTACGAACGTTCCCTTTTAATTTGGCAAAAACTACTCTTAAACCCATATTATTATAATAATGCTTTCGAAATTTAACAGGTAAAAGTATTTACAAAAAAAACATGCCAAATTTTAAAGAAATCTACTTGTAGTCCCCATACAAACCACCCTTTCGATGTTCGCAAAAATTTCTTAATACTCATGAAAAGGAAATATTTGACAAAAATGTTGGTCGTGTTTGTTAAACTGTACTTTGGTAAAGGCCTATTCACACCTGAGGTGAAATCTCGTTCGAACGAGATTTCGATCATATCGCTCCTTTACTTGTATAGTGTCACAACTCAAAATATTTGATTTTGCAGAAAACACGTTTAAAGTTTACTATTGAAACTGGTTTTTAATTGAAAAAGGCCGGTACACAGAAAATGTAATAATGGCGTGTACTCTTCTCAAACGGTGAGTTTAAAAGATATTAATACGAATTTTTGACACAATATAAAGCACGATATAACGAATAATTCTGCATCATTAACTCAAAAAACGCATTTTTTGAGTTATGACACTATACAAGTAAAGGAGCGATATGGTCTGTATCATTTCATACACAACCATATGATCTAAATCTTGTTCGAACGAGATTTCACCTCAGTGTGAATTGGGTATAACTTTATCAAATCTGATCATAATTGGACCATTTTAAGACTTACTATTAGTTCTCACCTTCAGCTTTTCTTTGTGATAATGTTTGCTGTTTGGATTCTCCTGAGGATTATTTTATTTCGCCTAATTCCTAAAATGTCAAACAAATTAAGCATTTAGAACTTACTAAACAATTTTGCAACATCTTAAATATTTAACTACTGCCAAATTTTTTTATAAACCATACTATTAATATTATTTTCATTTCGGAAAAAAGTTGATAAATTTTGAATAAAAAGTTGATAAATTTTGAATAAATTTTTAATTGACACAATTAAAAAATTACTTAAAAACACGAAAACTTTTGAGTAAAGTTTTAATTGTGTCAATTTAAAATTTACTCAAAATTTTTGGTATATTTTTTTTTTTAAATATTTACTCAATTGTTTACTGGTACAAAATTGAGTAATAGTTTACTCAATTTTTTTTATGTGTGTTTTAAGCCCCTCATTTGTAGTTTATACCCAATTCACACCTGAGGTAAAATCTCTTTCAAACGAGATTTCGATCATATGGTTGTGTATAAAATGATACAGACCATATGATCAAAATCTCGTTCGAATGAGATTTCACCTTAAGTGTGAAAAGGCCTTTATACCCAATTCACACCTGAGGTGAAATCTCGTTCGAACGAGATTTCGATCATATGGTCGTGTATTAAATGATACAGACCATATGATCGAAATCTTGTTCGAACGAGATTTCACCTCAGGTGTGAATAGGCCTTAACCAAAATTTGGAGACTTTATTAGCCATTTATGTCAGTTTTACCGGATTAAAATTTAAAGAAAGGTTTTGTGACATGTACATTTATAAACCAATATATTTTTATTTAATTACATAAATAGAAAATAACAGTTATACATTAACTAAAAACAAATACTTAAAATTAACAGAAATAACAAATAATAATTATTTTAACAGATACTAAAATATTTTAATTTGAGAAAATATTTGAAGGTAAAGGTCGGCTGAAACGCCCTTTATTGGAATTTCCAAATATATTGGCCGATAATGGGCGACTGAATTTATTCGATTGTTGTTGGGTAGGAATACGTCTAGGACGGAATGATGTTAGACGTTCTACACGGGGAAGAATTAAATGTGTTGGAAGAAACACTTTTTGTGCTTGAAAGCGTCTGGGACGAAAATCTACTACGCTTCCAGGACGAGGTACAGTTAAGTGGTTTACTGGTCTTGAAGGAGCATTAACAATGGCTGCAGATTGTGGACGAAAACCCGATGGCCGAAAATTTACAGCTTTATTTGGTCGAGGGGGAGTAAATTGTGTTGCAAGCTGTAAAGGGGCATTGACAATGGCAGCGGATTGAATGTTGCCAATTTCGGGTGGACCATACGTAAGATCAGGAGGCCCATAAGTTTCAGCTGGTGGGCCATATGTATCAGCTGGAGGACCATAACTTAGCTCAGGTTCAGGTGGTCCATAGGTAATTTCAGGTGGTCCATAGGTTATTTCAGGTGGACCATAAATTTCTTCTGGAGGGCCATATGTTAATTCAGGTTCTGCTGGTTGATCTTCATTTGGCAATTCAAATGGTGGCTCTGGCTTAAAACCAGCTGGTGGATAAGGTGCAACTTGTTGCTTTTGAGGTTTTGCTGCTATAATTTTATCACTGCTGGGTCCAGGAAAACGTATACGTAAATTGTGTACTCCTGGCTCAGCAAAAGTTAAATTACAAATCACACTTAACAATAAAACGCTTGATATTATTTTCATCATTTTTATTGTTTACTAAATTAAAATTATTGTTATTTATTTAAGAATCACACACTTAATATTCCTTCTTGCCGAGTGCAACGATTATTTTAAACTGTTATTAATTTTAATTTCAAATTCGATTAAATACAAATGTATTATTTTTTTTATAAAATATTCATTGGAAATTTTTTACCATGACTCTGTAACCTTGATGGCATTTGTTAGTCATACAATTTTGGGCACTTTACCATTTTTATTAAACAATTTATTTTGGTTTTAATTTTTTTTTAAGAATTTCCAATGAGTGTTGAATATGCGAATACATGTACTTCGTAATTGTTACAAATGTTATTTCTAATATACAAATGAACGTTTTTACAAGGGAATTCTATCTCTTGTGGCATACGGCGATCTTTAAGTGATTTCAAACTATTGTAGTGGAAGGCTAAACGAGCACGTATTTTTTAGCGGTCTAATATTTTTAGGAAGTTAATGTGATTAAACTAAATTCGAAATTAATATCAAAGATAGGTATTTCCAAAGAACAATTTTTTAGCGGTCAAAATTTTGTTAGTGAGTTATTGTGATGAAAATAAATTTTGAATTAATACATCGTCCGACAAAAATTAAAAAAAAATCGTTAAACACGAACTGGATACTATACGTTTTAAACTAGAGACTAAATGTAGTAAAACTGCATTTACAGGTTTTCTTTTTGTGATCCTGTTTCCTTTTAAAAGGTCTTCAAAGTTTTAGAGAATTACATTTAATAAAATATTTTTTAATATTTTACTTGTCCTTGGATGTCACTAGTTATAGCAAATGAAAGAGGAGGATCTCCCCTAATTTTCCTATTTAATTATTTTTACATATCAGGAGGTGAGTTACGTCCTTTCAAAAATTTATCCTTCAATATCATTAAAAATGTTCAACAAAATATTTTAAGAAAGTTTTCAAATGACTTTATTCACATTTCAAAATGCAAAAAAATGGGGGGATCCTCCTCTTTCATTTGACATCACCAGTGTCATCCTAGAAGTACAAATATTTTAAAAATATTTTACAAAATCTGTACACTCAAAATAATTATTCTGTTAAATACTCTGTAAAATGACTGTAATCTCAATTCGACAGATATTTGACAAAGTTATCTGTCGAAATACAGATTTAAAAAAAATACTTTGTATTTTCTTGTGACCAAAAAAAAAATTTGTAAAATTGCAGTTAATCGTTAAAAACTCGTAATTTTCACAAAAATAAAAAAGTAAATTTACAATTTGGAAGCATTAAAGCGGGCAAATTTAACAAAATTTTAATTTTAAATAATTTAATTTTTTTAATTTTAATTAATGTTTTGAAGCAGAGAAGTTTTACACATAAAATGGATTTAACTAAAACTTTGTAAATTTACAGAGTTTTATTGTAAAATTTTGAACTCATAAAAAGTATTTAACTAAAACTTTGTAAATTTACAGAGTTTTGTTCGTAAAATTCTTTTCGGTTTTATCAACATTTTACAGATAATGCTGTAAATTTATAGTTTTTTTTATCAAAATCATTTTACAGAGTTTTCTTTGTAAAATAACAAAAAATCTTGCTGGTTGGAAATCTATGGTATTTTCTGCTGGCTCAGCAGAGTATCTCTGTAATTTAACAGAGTGATTATTTTGAGTGTAATATTGGCTGATTGGCACATTCTTTTATACTGATATGGCAAAATGCAAAAAATTTGGGGGATCCTCCTCTTCATTTGACATCACCAGTGTCATCCTAGAAGTACAAATATTTTAAAAATATTTTACAAAATGTGTCCTTAAACTTTGAAGTTATTTTAAAAGGAAACAGGATCACGAAATAAAAAACTGTAAATGCAGTTTTACTCCATTTTATCTCTACTTTCAGGCGTATATCATACGGTTCATGTTTAACATTGGCTTTCGGATGGTGATATCAAAGATAGGTATCATAAAATTTGAAATTTTTACGTCCGTTTGATTTAGGTAGGTAAATGAAGAATTATTGGGCGTTATTTTTTCTTGTTCCTAGTTAATATCTTCAATATTTACAAGAAAAAAATCTTAAAATTCGAAAGGATATCAAATTTTTAAAAAGTAGGTGAATGGTGAAGGAGTACTCCCGAATCGAGCACATACTTTTTAAATAAAAAAATCTGACATTCAGAGGCAAATAAGTATCAAAATTTTTTTCTAAAGATAAAGTCAGGAATTCTGAGACATTTTTCTATACAAAATATTTGAGATAATACTTTTTCCTTAAATGATAAGGATAGTTATCGGCTAGAAAATTCCCACGACTCGATTGTCATTTAAGTTTCTCAGGCGCAATTTCTTTAATTCTGAAACATTTTATAGAGGCTATGTGTGCCGTTAATCATCAGCACACATATACCTCTCCTAAGGATTTTTTTACGTCCTGACCATTTTCTTTCTATGTTTGTTCCTTTCCCTTCCTTTTTCCTTTCTTTTTTTCCTTTTCTTTCTTTCTTTCTCTTTTTTTTTTGAAATAATATTGGGGGGGGGGGGGGGTGATAAATCCCATTCTCCCCCACCTGGATCCGCGCCTGCTTATATATTAGCCTTTGTATCGAAAATAATATGGAAAATATAACTCATTTTCCTGACAGCAATTCGCGTTTTTGTGAAAATAACTATGATTTTTTAGTTATTTACTTCGCGCCGAAAAAATCCTCAGCGATCCTCAGTTCGATACAATCAGTCTATATTTTTTCTTATATAGAATGGATCCATATCTTTCGAAAAAAGTTGCCCAAACTTGTTCGAAATGATAAATGGCGAAATTACAGCTATATATGCAGTGGTCCGAGATTTGTTTTAAAAAAAGAAATAATTTAACCAAAAAAAATGTTTTACGGCCTGATTAGTTTTTTTTATCGTCAGAGAGTGCCTTAAGTGGAGGAAAAATAAAATTATCTACATTTGAATGTGGGTGTGGAACAAGGTGCTATAATCCAAAAACCAAATTGTTCAGGAGAAGCAAAAAACTAAATAAGTCGCGAAAAAAAATAATTTTTTGAAATTTCTTTTTGCAGCTCGACGAAGATGGAACATATGCATCTATGTACAAAATTTCATTAAAAACAAATGAGCGAAAGTAGCAAAAAAATGCATGTGAAATTTTGTTCTAGTGGAATAAGGTGCTATGTTACAATTTCTACTAGGAATTTTAATACATTTGCCAAGTAGTTTTAAGTTTTTGTGTTATTTTTTAAAAATTTAAATTTAGCGTGATGAATTCTGCAAAATTTAGACGGGGTCCAGCAGTAATCATTTTTATGTAAAAACAGTAAAAAGCAGCTAGTTTAACAAAAAAGAAATAACTGTTATAGGGTTTATTTTAAACAACTCTTCCCATAATGGGTTAAAAAATTTTCACAAGTTTTGATATAAGTTACTTACCATTAAGTTTTAAAGTTTGAACTTAAAAATTTATAGATTATCAAAATCCACCCTTAGTATTACGTAAAACAATATTATGTTTTTATATGGATATAGCACCTTTTTCCAGTTTACTCTTTAACTATCGATAGATTAGACAAAAAAGCGTTTTTTGCCAAACCAATGGGCACAAGTTAAAGACTAGGATGTTTTCTACACGTTAGCCATCTCACATGTAAAAATTTAAATACATGATCTTTAGTTTAATTGCAAAACACATGTTAGTATCCGGCAAAAAATATAAAATATTCCCAAAAATAGTTAAAATTCAACTTTTAAGGCCATTTTTATGACAGAAAACCATCAAGTTTTTAACAAATTTGTTTACAAATAAGTCGAACTATTGTAGGAAGGCACGATTTTGCAAAAAAACGCGGTTTCCAAAAAATGGATTTTAGCACCTTGTTCCACACATACATTCATTTCTAGTTTTTTTGTAGAATTATGGAAAATATCAGTTACACCATTTCCAATTAAATTCAAAGATATTTTATTGAATTCCCAAAATAAGGAAAAAAAGTGAACAATTTGTCGTCACCATTTCCAAAAGCTTTTCTGAAACTAAGTAATGGTGTTTTCTTTTCTGGCAAAAAATGTGCATTTTTTTTGCATTTCGCCACAAAAATAATTTTTTTGTGTTCTTTTCTAAAAAATGTCAACCCTTATAAAGAATATCGTGTTCTTTTCTAAAAAAGTCTGCCCTATAAAGTGCAAAAAATTTGCATTATACCCCGTAAAAAATCACAGTGTTGAAATTGCCTTATACAACAGCTGACTTTTTCTGTGTTGTTTTCTCAAAACAGCTGTTAAAAAATACAGGGCAGAGTATTTCTGGATGTTGTGTTCTATTCCAGTCAAATAAAATGCAAGTTTTTAAAGGTGTGAGTTAAACATTTTAAAAATGTATACCCTAAAAAGGCAAACATTTTTTTTTCAGAAAAGAAATCGCCATAAGTCATTTACACCATTTCCATATTTATATCAAAAATAAAAAAAAATATATATTAAAATTATGTGCGTGGATTTAACTTCAGACACTCTTAATACTCTTAAAAATAATTTTTAGTTACACTCAAAAAAGTATGTCGGTAAAATCTACTACAAAAGACAGTTGTTTTGACTACATTTTGTTGTTGAAAAGGCGTCCACTACATATTACGGTAAAAACAACTGAATATGTTGTTGTTTTTAACTATTGATTTTCAACTACAAAATGTAGTAAAAACTACTACAAAACTGTTTAATACAGTTGTTTTTACAACAATTGCCTGAAATTTTATTTAAAAAATTTCTTAAACGTTTAAATGATTGATATTTATTTATTTAAACAGCAATACATTTCAGTTGGTTGTATAGAATTTCGACATGATGACAATTTTTTGGTGTATTTATCTGGAATTATAGAAGAAACAATAAATATTAATAAAATGTCAAACAAAACAAATTGATTGTATTTACCTTTGTTTTTTTTAATAGTTTGTTCCAAATTTCCACCGCTTCTGATCAAAATTTGTCTGGAATAAAAAAAACGAAATGCTTTGGCAAAATTGATTTATAAAAAAAAAAGTATTAATTTGCAATGTTTCTAAAAGTATGTACCTGTCTGTTGTGTATACAAAGAAAAGAAAGATGGCACGCTCATAAGAAAACAAGACACTGCATACATTGTATTTTGTTTTTTTCCGATTGGTTTTTACACACGCTTATGTGAGCGCTATATTATACACACTTGTTATCTCATTTATCCACTTATTTTCTTTCGCTCAAGAATATTTTTCCAAAAACAAATTTTTTGTTATAATTAAATTTAATAAATTGTAATTTAATTTATTTAGATAATAGGCTTGTTTTTTGCAGACCGGATTAAGATTAGGATTAACTCTATTTAGTTAAAAAATGGGTCAAATCAAGTCCAGAATTTTTTTTATATTTTTTTTTTCTGAATCTACATCCAATTGGTTAATATAAACAGGAAAAAAATTAAGCGTTGTCCAAAATGTAAAATGGTATAAAAAAATCTGAGTTAATCCTAGGATTTAATTAAATTTATTTCTTATTCTTTACATTTTCGACAAAGCTTAATTTGTTTTTCCGTTTATGTTTACTAATTGTATGTCGTTTCAGAAAAAAATTATAAAAAAAAATTCTAGACTTGATTTGACCCATTTTTTAACTAAATAAAGTTAATCCTAATCTTAATCCGGTCTGCAAAAAACAGGGCTATTATTTATTTGGTATAAAAATAATTCCTTCCGCATCCCGCACGACCAACTCGTTCGACACATTCGTTTTAGGGCTGTCAAACGGGATCAGTTTTTTAAAATCCCGGGATTCGGGATTTGAAAATCGAAATCCCGGGATCCCGGGATTTTTCGGGATCACGGGATTTTTCGGGATCCCGGGATTTTTCGGGATTCCGGGATTTTTCGTGATTAAATTTCTTTGAGTATAAAAGTTAAAAAAAATAGTAGACTCTTTATGTTTCAATTTAATTGTACATATTAAGGGGGCTATTGTGGGTTAGTTGGTAGCGTGCTAGCATATTAAGCAGGGAGTCGTGGGTTTGATTCCACGAAAACCCTTGGGTCGATTTCGCTACAACGAAATTATTAAAAAATGATTTCTAATTATTCTGATTGTTATTTAAAGGCAATTAAAAAATTAAGTATACGCAACTTATGCTGTTTTCAAGTAATTATTATTATTAAATATTTAGCAATGAACTAAAAAAGGCCTTGAGGGGTTTGTTATGGAAAATTACAACTTCTATTTGATTTTGGTTTCATCCCATTCAGATTTTGGTTGTTGCACTGTATAATTTTAAAACTAATTTAATGAAAATTTAAAATAATAAAAACATTTAAAGGAGAAAAGTAATAATATAATACATTAGACTTGCATATTTTTGTATAAAAAAGTTTTTCTTCCAATTTTGAACGACCGGAAAAATTTGTATTCTCCTACGCCTAAAACTTATGTGGTACAAATTAGAGGCCAGTCGGATTAAATTTACCCGTGGCGCCCTTCGATCAAAGTTTCGGTTTTTTGGAATATTTTCGCCAAAACCTGCAAACTTTGGTCAAAGGGCTCCGTGACTGTGGCTTAATGGTTAGTGCTTTGGACTATTATTCAGCAAGCCTCGGTAGAATTTTCAGCTCAGACAAATTAGCTACGATAAAATTAAAAAAAAAGTTTTAGTTTTAATTTGTTTGTGTAAATGTAACAATAATTGAACAAAGTTTCAGTTTTAAAAATAAATTCTCATACATTTTTAATATTTCAAAAATCCCGGGATTTGAGATTAAAAATCCCGGGATTCGGGATTCATTTTATGACAAAAATCCCGGGATTTCGGGATTCGGGATTTCGGGATTGACAGCCCTAATTCGTTTGCAATAAAAATTTCTAGAAAAAAACGAATTTTTAGAAAAAAAACTAAAAACAACTACATAAATCAACTATTACTACAGTGTACAGTGCTGCCAGAAGTGACGATTTTTCGTCATTTTGACGATTTTTTCATGAAATTTTGCAAAATGACGACTGACGATTTTCTGATTTGAATCCCATACATTTTGACGATTTTTTGTAACTCCACTATTTTTCACAAAAATCATAATTTGCAACTTTTTTTAATTTTACAATGGGTTGAAAAAAAAAATAAAATAAATTCGATTAAAATTAAATACAGAAGAAATACACAAATTTACAACATTTCATTGTCTTTTGGAAATATAACTGCACTTAAAAAATTATGTCGTTTTAAAGTCATTCATTTTTGCTCTGTATGGAAAAATAAATTAACAAGACAAACCGACATTTAAAATCCTACTGAAGATGACACTAACTGGGGTGTTTTAAACCGGTATAGGAAATACCAGAAATGTCTATAATTTTTAGAAATTCAATTTTTCTTCTGCATTTTTTCAACTTGAGCCCTTATAAATGATTATTCTTTTATTTAATTGCATTTGTTGGTATTTTTACATAAAAAATCTTTTTTTTTTAACATTTAAATTCCCGGCGAACAAACATATTGAAAAATTTTTTGTATGAAAACGATTCATCCAAAAGAGCCCTCTTTTTAGACTCAAAAACTAAAACTCAAAGAATAATTGGAGTCTTAATCGATTAATTTTCGAACAAAATACTTGATACGTTCATTTTAAGTTCTTTTGAGTCAGTTCTTTTTGAGTAACTCCAAAAAGGTGAGTTTTTTGGACAAAAAATTATTGATACTAAAATTTTTTAAAATTTATATTCTATAAAATCAGAAAAAAGTGCCCGAAAAAAACCCAATTTTTCTTTGGGTGTTAACGGTGTCTTATTTTGAAGCGTTCTCAAGTTCTAAAACAAAACACTTATTTTCAATGACTTTGTAGTTTGTTTTCCATAGTAAAAATAAATGTAAGAAATTTTATTTGTTTAAGATTTTTTGATATTTCTTTTACTAGCAGTTAAAATTGAATGTTGCTGTCTGTTGAAACAAATGAAAAATTGAATGACTTTCAACTACTTTGTCACTTATTTTTAAAGAAAATTCCTTTTTTGTAGCTAAAAAATATTTTGTGTACGTAATTTTAAAAAAATCCTTAAACAAAAGTGGATAGAAAAAAATTTATTGTGCGTTTTAAAATTTTAATATATCAGAAAATGTGTTTTTTAACATTTTTTAAAGTGACGATTTTTTGACGACTTTTTTTAAAACTTTTGACGATTTTGACGATTTTTTCCCCAAATTTTGACGATTTTTCACAAAAAAAGCCTGGCAGCACTGACAGTGTAGTATATTTTTTGTAGTTATTTTTTGAAACTACTACAAAAAAAAGTTGTTTGAGTTTTTTTCACACAAAAACGACCGAAATTGTAGTTAAAAACAACAGCTACTACTTACTACACAAACAACCGTCATGTAGTAACTGCAATAATTTTCTGAGTGTAGATCAGACAAAGTTAAAAAATCTAGCCGCCACACAGTGGAATAAATCACCAATCTAGCGTCCAAAAAATAAAAAACGAACTATATCACATTAAAAACTGAACATAACACGATTAATCTTAGATAGTGGCTGCATATAAATCCATTAATAGTTCTAGGATTGGTACACTATTAAGAAAGATACAGGGCTTCAAACATTGGAAATTAAAAAAAAAAAAAATGTGCAAACGCACCTTTTTGAAGCATAAAATTTGTTGTCACGGTATATTAATAGTATTGAAGGTAGATTTAACTTATTATTTTTTTTTGATGAAGGGAGGACCCAAGTTTGTAAAAAAAAACCATTCATTGATGTTACCTACCTCTGAGGGGTCGCCCCGGCAGTTATGTTGGACAAACCTCATTTTAGCACATTCCTTTAAATATTCAAAGAGACTAGAAAAGTGCTCAGCAAATGTTACCCTCAAAACTAGTTTTATTTTAAACTAAAACTAATAAAGTACCCACAAATAAAAAATTGACTGTCCTAGTCTGCCCGTGCGGTTTACACAATTTTTTTTATAAAATATGCCGATGTCAAGTTTTTGTAATTGTACATGATTTTTTAATTTTTGGGTACTTTTGAATGATCCTACTCATACATATGAGACACCGTTGGAAATTTTTTTTGGGTCCATTTTTTGGTTTTTATTTCTGGTACTTTTTTAGTACTTTTTTTTGTACTTTTTTGGTACTTTTGTATTTTTTTTTAATTCTTTGAAAGGAACCAACAAATTAATAATTAAAAGCCCCTAAAAATAACCTATTACGGTATTAAGTTTGCAAATATTGAATCACTAAACAGCTTAAAAAAATGTAAAACCCAAAAATAAATAAACACGAAAGAAAAATAAACATTAAAAGTATATGGCTTTTTCAACAATAAACATTAAACAAATACTTATATTTACTCTACTACGATTTAATTTCAAAGAGAAAATTCTTGTCCATACCTTCAAATATCCTAATATCTTTGTCTAAAATTTTCTGTTCGGCAATTAAAAAAATTAATAAACCAATTTTTTAAGATTGGTTGAAAAAATACATATTGTTTTGATAGATCATAGTAACATTTGCACACACGATATTATATATGACGATATGGCATTGCTCTTTTGCCCTCATCTGGGAAACACCCTGTTGTGAAACAGGGTATTTCAAGTTATAATTTTGTGAAAGCCTACATCCTCTACTATGTTTACTCAATTGAACTTTTATTGATCAGACACATAGTTTAGGAGATATAATTTTTTGAACACCAGAATGGTACTTTGGCAGTGTTGCCACCAACAAAATCGTAAATTACACATGGGTCATGCCAAAATTACACATGAAATCACAAATTACACATGGATCATGCCAAAATTACACATGAAATTACACATGCTTTTTTTTAATTAGGTTTTTTTTTTTGTAAATTTTCAAAATATAACGGTTAACCAAAGTCTAGTTTTTACTGCTCAAAAAACCTACGATTTATATTTTTTTGCGAAATTTCTGTCTGGATAATCTAAGTCAAATCAGAAGAAAATCTGAAAAACAGCAAAAAAATATATTGATTTCAGCTGACAATCTGCTCATTTTAACAGATGATAACTAACAGAAAGTATTTTTGTAAAATTAGCAAAATTGTCTGCTATTTTTTAATTTTGACAATTTTTAATCGTTAAAATTTCACGAAATAAAAAAAAATCTGTAAAATTTTAAAATAATTGGCTAAAATTTGCACAAAAATATTTTTGTAAACTCAGCAAACAGAATCAGCAAAATAATTAAAACTTCTGTTATTTTTTAAAACTGAATTACAGAGAATTTCGTTAAAATATCCATTTCTGCAGAAAAATCTGCTAAAAGTTTTTTTAAAACAAATTATAAAAAAAATGCTTCAAAAAGCAAAAATTTCAAATTACACATGCAGACAATTACACATGGGCTACACATGAAAAAAAAAATTACACATGATATGTGTAATTACACATGAGGTGGCAACACTGACTTTGGCCCACTGTGCGCCATATTGTTTCCGCCATATTGAATTTTATCAGTTCGATTTTAAGATAACAGACCTGGAAATTTACTTGGCCACACTTTCAGCTAGCTTCAACAAAGAAAAGGAATACAACTGTTTTTTAATTACTTGTAACAAACTTTACTAAGCATATTTAGTCCGCCATTTTGTTTTTCAAAATTCACTCCAGTAATTCTGATTCAGTAACTCTAAGACCCCCTTTAAACAAAATTTGAGTTATTTTTAGCTAAATTTTGAAATCAGCGACCTCGAATTCCTCTAGAAGCACATTTTCAGACGGATCCAACAACGATAAAGACTTTTGGCCGGAATTGGATCATGCTGGCCCTGTGATTTTTACACCTAAACATTTTTTTTAAAAACAAGCTAATTAATATTTCTAAGTGGGCTCACGTTACTGCTAAAAGTGTGTGAAATTGCAAATAATAAATATTAAAATACTGAAACTTGTGAAACATTTAAAATGGCCGACCACTGGTCGGCGACCAGTTGGCCAATCTTATTCAACCTTATATATGTCAACCGTGCTCAACTCTAGAAAACACAGTTGTTATCGCTTACATTTTTTATATTGTAGTTTTATTAAAAATTTAAATAACGAAAACCAATTAAAATTACGTACTTCTTACTTAAAAAGATGGGCTCTTCTTTTTCAAGAAAGCCATTAAGTGCTGGTAACTTATCACAATATAATCAATGAATAGTGCTAGTCATAGTTTTCAAGTCAAAATTATATGAATTAGATTTTGATATGAGAAATTCTAAAATTTTGAATTTCCGGCAGAATATGCCTTAAAATCTTTGGTATCTTGTACTGTATACAAAATTGGAAGGCTTTAGATTATTGGCTTGCTGCAAGCGTGCAGGTACTGCAGTAGGAGCTTGACGTCTTTGTGGAAAACGTTGATATACTAAACGAGCTGGTTTTTTTTCAACATTTTTATCATCAAATGTTGTTGAAATGGAAATTATGGAACCATCTTCATCTACTAAGACTTCCTCCTCCACTTCATCTAAATCTTCAGCTTCTTCTTCTTCCTCTTCAGAAGGTTCCAATTTGGCAGCTTCTTCTGGAGAGGCTTCGTTAATTTCAGGATTTGCATCGGCTTCTGGAGGACCATATACTAAATCGGGTTGTTCTGTTTGGGATTCGGGAGGACCATATACATTATCGGGTTCTTGGACTTCAGGTGGACCATAAACAGTGTCAGGTTGCTGAGTTTCTGTTTCAGGTGGCCCATATACAGTATCAGGTTGTTCAGCTACAACTTCTGGTGGTCCATATACTGCATCGGGCTGTTCTGTTTCAGTAGGTAGTTCAAAGGGTACTGAAGGTGTGACACCCGCTGGTGGATATCCGACAGATGGTGTGGCTGTTGGCTGTAGTTGTTGACGAGCGAAGACGAGTCTTCTCACAGGTTTCTGCCGAATAGGCTCAGCAGCTATACAAATTGCACTGGCAAGGATTAAAACAACTGCTAATTTCAACATTTTTGTTTCGAAACTAACTAATTTAATGAATTTTTGTATATTTCCCGTTTAAGTTTATTATCAATATAATTTATTATATTAAAAATTCTGTTCTTATATACAAATTATCGGAAGTTCTTCCTGACTACGAGTATTCTTTGGTTTTGTCAACGTGATTCTTAAATCAATTTTTAATTTATGATTTGTTTTCAAGTTTTAAAACATATTTTACATTATTTATGCATGTAAATATTCAAAATTCGTTAGTAAATAATAAAAATTGTCATGTTTTGATTTGGGCCTATTTTCTGTCATTATTGTTGAACTTTAATTTTTATAGTTTTCATCAGGTATTGGTTTAATTCTATTCACCACTGTACGTGATAAGTTTTGCCAATCGTCGGCGTTGTGGGTGAATAAACATTTTTTGAAATTAATATTCGTAACATAATCGAACTTAAAGTGTAATATTCATTTTTTTTTAATTCATTAATTAAACCAAAGACAACCTTGCCTAGGACAGAATTTATGGTAGTAAGTTCATTAAAACTCTTTTGAGCAGCGTATTTGAGGTATTAGAAAATAATATAAACGTTAGGGTGGTACAAGTTTTTCGATTTTTAATTGTGAGCCACTCTTAAACATTTAGGGGGTTACTCATAATACCTTAAGTGTACTTAAAGTAGATTTATTTGACAAATATTCATGCAATATCAGTCAAATAAACCTACAAACCCCTAGATTTTTTTTTTAATTTTTTGGTATTTTTTTTTAATAGAAAAACCCAGATCTATTCCTGAAGCGTTCCCTTTAATATGCGTCTAGGTGTCCTAGAAACGAAACTAGGTGTCCTAGAAACGAAAGCGGTTAAAAATTCATATATATTTTTTTAATTTTGATTCTGTAGATTTTTCGGAAATTTAGAACTCCTAGATATGTTTTGAGAATGAAAGATTTTTAATGGTTTTCCTATGATGATTGCAAAAGTTGATGATTGTTAGTCAAAATTCTCAGATTCTTTCTTTCAACAACTTTTGTCTATAAAAAAACCCCTTAGAATTTAGAAACTTTTTTAAATCAAAGAAGTTAAAATGTTTTCCTGAAGGTAAAACCCTAAGATTCGGTAAAGTTCTTATTACTGACAAAAACATCAGATTCATATAAAAACTTTTTTCAATAATTCAGACTATTTTTCAATGGGGAAAAACTATTAGATCTTATATAATAATCATTACGAGTCCTTAAGACTCATTGAATAATCATAACGAGTCCTAAAGACTCATTACATATTATTATTATTATTTATTGTTGCAAAAATTAATGAAATCATTAAATTATTAAAAAAAAATTGTGAATGATTAAAATTCTGGGGGGGGGCTAAAATTATTCTGGGGGGGCTAAGCCCCCCCCCTACGCCTATGGGTGGCGGAGTCAAAGACTCCTCACATAGGCCGGATGGTCCAAAGCGAAACCACTATAATTCCTTAGCGACGCCAATATTACGCGCTAGTCCTCAACGCGAATTGTATTATTTGGCTTAAGTCGACATTCGAAACCTTTTCCAAGTTCTCAAAAGAAACCCTAAGAACTTATTTTAGATTTTTTTCTGGTTTTGAAAAAATGTTTTACTTTAACTGGGCTATTCATAATGAGTAAATTAAATCTAGCCCCCCCAGAAATGTTGGCTTCCTACGCCAATGCCGCCACCTCTAACCTCTAAGAATTTTTTATAACACAAAATTTCCGAATCTGATAACTTTCTTTCCTCTTTCTCGCTGTTAATGTTAAAAATTCATTTAGGGCGGATTACTCAATGAAAAGTTAGCTGCTAACTGCCGATTTAACGGAGCCTTATGTCAAAGTTTGTATGAAAAAGTCAAATTTAACGGAGAGTTATTTTATAACCGAAAATTGAGTAATCCAGCCTAAGTTCGATAATACCGGTATTGACGTTTCGGTATCGGTATTACCGTAACCGATTCCACTCAAATACCGCAACCGATACCGAAATAAAATAAAAAACGATACCGTTATTCGTTTCGATTGCTAACCTTGGTAAAAACACAGTAAAAAATATCCATTTTAGCAGAAAAATCTGTTGAAAGTTTGGTGAATCAAATTGAAAGTCGTTTTACAGATTTTTTACAGAGTCTTTCTTTCGAGTTGAACTGATAAAAGATTTGACAAAAGATAGATGCAATCGGTCCATGTTTGAACTTGGGACCCATTTTTCGAGAAACACTGATGTAGGGTATTATATGATCGGTCTTGACCGACTATAACTTTCTTAAAGGTAGTCCAATACACTCGTTGGTAGTCTAATACACTCGTTTTGTGTAACGTTGTATCTCCCTAATGTTCAAACATATGTGGGTCGATTTATGTTTCACGTCCGAATGTCTACTCCGTCATATTTACGAATACGTCAAATGTCATTGTGTAGTTTTCAGTATTTTTTACTTGTGTACAAGTTCAGTAGAAACATGTAAGTCAAATTGTCTTGATACCGGCTAAATAGCTTAAATATTAAAAAAAAGAAACAATTTTTTAAGAGACACGTTAAGAGAAAATATTCACAGTTCATAACAATTTTTTTTTATATAGAGTGCGACAGTATAAGTACACTGTGCTACAGTAAAAAAATACTTCTGATGTGACATAGTATAGGTTGTTGGTTTTGTCGAGTAGATCACAAAAATGCCCATTAAACTTGCCAGACACCCTCAAATTTTAGAGTTATGGTCAAAAAACCTTTTTTTTGGGATTTTTCTCACTAAACCTTGTGTAAATCCGAAAGTTTTCAACCGATTTTAAATTTTTAAACTGTTTTGGATAGAAGAAGAATATGGCTTTCCATGTGTGTAAATTGGTCTACACATATAAGAAAGATATCTATTGACTTTTTCAATAAAATCTAATTTTTCTGTAATTTTTTGAAAATTTTTCGAGTTTTTTCTGCTATAGTTCGATTTTCGATTTTTTTCTGCTATAGTTCGTTTAACAACCTTTATATTTATAAACGTATTTTTAAAGAAAATTTAATTCTGAATACGAAAAGCTTTATCCTGAAAAAATAGGATAACAATTGATAGAGTTGTTATAATTTTTCTAAAAAAGAAAATTAAGATTTTGCAGGAAATCGCCGTTCAGATAACCCCAGCAAAACTTTAGTAATGGGTAGTGATTATATAACACATTACCAGGTAATGCATATAACTTATTTGTAGCATTATTTTATGATGTCTTACCAAACATTTGTTCCACAACGTATTATTTTCAAGTGAAAAATATTGCATTACTAATAATTTGCTACGTAATGCATGATTATTGGAAAAAATGTATTTCATATTTGTTATTTCTAAACATTAAATCATGGATGACTTATATTTGGTTACATTATGTATTATTTGAAAGTTTGAAATAATGTATTATTTATAATTGGATGCATAATGCATTACAATAACACAAAAAATAATTATTTTATAAAAAAATGCATAAATTTAAACTAGAGATGAGCTCACGACAGGAAATTTCTAACGACACACACTCACGAGCATATTTTATCTACTTACACTCACTTTCAATCACGTGAGCAAATTTAATACAAAATTACTTTTTCACTACTCGTAACACATTATATATTATCTTCTGGTGTGCTATATTATTTCATTTCTCGTAACCCATAAAATATTATATATTTTACACCTTACTCGTATTCTTCGTTATAAATTTATGACTTATTTTATACCTTACTGGTATTCTTTGTGATAATGTGGATGCATTACTTTGAGTCTCATCGCCTGTTAAAATCATCAATGCTGCAATGTATAAAATAAGAGATCCTATACCTTATTTTATACCTTATTTGGTAATCTAAGTTTTGCTGGGACCCAGGCAAAAAAAAATTAATTTATCATAAGAAGTCATATACAATATTTTTAAAGGTTTTTGGCGCGCTGAATCCGAATCTGGCCTTTAAATTTATTTTTCTCGTTAGGTTTTTGAGATATTTAACATAAATTGATATCTCAAAAACTTAATAAGATAGCGCAATTTCAAGGTCAAATTCGAATTCACGAGGCCAAAAACCTTCCCAGCAAAACTTTGGTAATGGGTAGTGATTATATAACACATTACCAGGTAATGTATATACCTTATTTTTAGCATTATTTTAGGATGTCTTACCAAACATTTGTTCCACAACGTATTATTTTAAATTGAAAAATAATGCATTACTAATAATATGCTACGTAATGCATGATTATTGGAAAAAATGTATTTAATATTTATTATTTCTAAACATTAAATCATGGATGACTTATATTTGGTTACATTATGTATTATTTGAAAGTTTGAAATAATGCATTATTTATAATTGGATGCATAATGCATTACAATAACATAAAAAATAATTATTTTATAAAAAAAATGCATAAGTTTAAACTAGAGATTGGCTCACGACAGGAAATTTCTAACGACACACACTCACGAGCATATTTTATCTACTTACACTCACTTACAATCACGTGAGTAAATTTAATACAAAATTACTTTTTCACTACTTGTAACACCTTATATATTATCTTCTGGTATGCTATATTATTTCATTTCTCATAACCTATAAAATATCATATATTTTACACCTTACTCGTATTCTTCGTTATAAATTTATGACTTATTTTATACCTTACTGGTATTCTTTGTGATAATGTGGATGCATTACTTTGAGTCTCATCGCCTGTTAAAATCATCAATGCTGCAATGTATAAAATAAGAGATCCTATACCTTATTTTATACCTTATTTGGTAATCTCAGTTTTGCTGGGTTTAAAATAATGATACGCCACCTCTCAGTATGTTCGTTTATTTTTTTTTGCTTGGGTTATCCGAACGGCAATTTCTTAATTTTCTTTTTTAGAAAAATTATCACAACTCTGTCAATTATTATCATCGTTTTCACAATAAAACTTTCTTTAAGAATACGTTTATAAACATAAATGTTGTTATCCCAGCAAAACTTAGATTACCAAATAAGGTATAAAATAAGGTATAGGATCTCTTATTTTATACATTGCAGCATTGATGATTTTAACAGGCGATGAGACTCAAAGTAATGCATCCACATTATCACAAAGAATACCAGTAAGGTATAAAATAAGTCATAAATTTATAACGAAGAATACGAGTAAGGTGTAAAATATATGATATTTTATAGGTTACGAGAAATGAAATAATATAGCATACCAGAAGATAATATATAAGGTGTTGCGAGTAGTGAAAAAGTATTTTTGTAATAAATTTATTCACGTGATTGTAAGTGAGTGTAAGTAGATAAAATATGCTCGTGAGTGTGTGTCGTTAGAAATTTCCTGTCGTGAGCCCATCTCTAGTTCAAACTTATGCATTTTTTTATAAAATAATTATTTTTTGTGTTATTGTAATGCATATGCATCCAATTATAAATAATGCATTATTCCAAACTTTCAAATAATACATAATGTAACCAAATATAAGTCATCCATGATTTAATGTTTAGAAATAATAAATAAGAAATACATTTTTTTCCAATAATCATGCATTACGTAGCAAATTATTAGTAATGCATTATTTTTCATTTGAAAATAATACGTTGTGGAACAAATGTTTGGTAAGACATCATAAAATAATGCTACAAATAAGTTATATACATTACCTGGTAATGTGTTATATAATCACTACCCATTACCAAAGTTTTGCTGGGATATTTTCAAAAAATAACAAAAAATTGGATATTGTTGTAAAAATCACTACATATCTTTCTTATATGTATAAACCAATTCACACACATTAAAAGCCCTATCCTTCTTCTATCCAAAACAGTTGAAAAATTGAAAATTGGTTGAAAAATGTTTACGTAACACGTGGTTTAGTGGGAAAAGACCCAAAAAAAATTTTTTTGACAATAACTTTAAAATTTGAGGGTGTCTGGCAAGTCTGATGGGCATTTTTGTGATCTTTTCGACGAGACCTACAACCTTAACTACCTCATTTTAAAAGTATATTTGATTTTGTGTTTTTTGTAGCACAGTGGTATTAGAGTTAATTTTTAAAATTTGAACTGCGGGTATCATAATTTTTTTTAAAGGATTTAGTGGTGCTAAAAAGAATGCCGGTATTTTTTTTGAAAAATTTTCGGTCTTTGGGGTGGTTAAACGCATATGAAAACGCGGATTTTGAGATGATTTTTCTGCAGAGAAAAAACGAATGCAAATCTAATTTCACCAGTCGATTCTACACAGAAAAAAACGAATTGATATATTAGCCCCCATATTTGTGAATACAATAAATTATTTCACTGAAAGTGCTCCTATACGGAAATTTGTAATATCAACAAACGTTGGTAAATTTTGATTGTTGAAAAAAGAATTTTGTTTTTTTTTTTTAACAAAGAAATTCAACAAACACAAACACAATATGTTTATCTGACAAAAGTAAAAAACCTATTTTTTTTTTCAACAAAGAAATTCAACAAACCCAATTTGTTGATCTGACAAATGAAACTTTTTTTCAACAAAAAAAATTTAACAAAAACTATTTATTGACATGATAAAAGAATTTTGAAATAAAATTACTTGATTGAGTTTGTTTTTACAAAATGTTTGGTTGATTTACAATTGATGTTTGTTGATTTAAATTTAACGATTTTATTTTCTGTGTACAACAAAACATAATGTAAAGGTAGTTTTTTAAACTCTTAAAAACAGTTCCAAAAACCCACACAGAGAGCGAAAATATACGATTTTTCCATTTTCTTTTTTAATTAATTTTTTAAATATGCACAATTAAAGGGCATTTTCAGCTTAAGAAAATGGTACCAAAATTTCCGTTCTATCACCACCCGTTAAAAAGTTATAAGCTCTAAAAAATGGCCAAAAACACGTTTTTTAAGAACTTTGACCATAATTTTCTTAAAAAAATCGATATTTCCGCCCTCTGCAGTGGGTTTTTGTAACTTTTTTAAGAGTTCAAAAAACTGCCATTGTATTAATTTTTACTGTATATTCAACCGTTTTTTCTCTGCAGAAAAATCAGCTCAAAATCCGCGTTTTCAGATGCGTTGAACCACCACAAGGAGCGATCCCAGCAAAACTTTGGTAATGGGTAGTGATTATAAAACACATTACCAGGTAATGTATATACCTTATTTGTAGCATTATTTTAGGATGTCTTACCAAACATTTGTTCCACAACGTAGTATTTTAAAGTGAAAAATAATGCATTACTAATAATTTGCTACGTAATGCATGATTATTGGAAAAAATGTATTTCATATTTATTATTTCTAAACATTAAATCATGGATGACTTATATTTGGTTACATTATGTATTATTTGAAAGTTTGAAATAATGTATGCTATATTATTTCATTTCTCGTAACCTATAAAATATCATATATTTTACACCTTACTCGTATTCTTCGTTATAAATTTATGACTTATTTTATACCTTACTTTTGCATTACTTTGAGTCTCATCGCCTGTTAAAATCATCAATGCTGCAATGTATAAAATAAGAGATCCTATACCTTATTTTATACCTTATTTGGTAATCTAAGTTTTGCTGGGATTTTTTCAAAAAAAAAATACCGGCGGTCTTTTTGGTTCCCTTTAATCCTTTTAAAACCGTTTGACCGATTTTAAAATTTTTTTGATATTCGTGTTCAGCGCATCAAAATTAATAAGTTGATGTGTCGCAAGACATACACTAAGAATAATCACTCTGTTAAATTACAGAGATACTCTGCTGAGCCAGCAGAAAATACCATAGATTTCCAACCAAGAAGATTTTTTGTTATTTTACGAATAAAACTCTGTAAAATGATTTCGATAAAAAAAAACTTTAAGTTTACAGAATTATCTGTAAAATATTGATAAAACCGAAAAGAATTTTACCAAAAAAACTCTGTAAATTTACAAAGTTTTATTTAAATCCATTTTATGAGTAAAACTTCTCTGCCTCAAAAACATTAATTAAAATAAAAAAATTAAATTCCCAGCAAAACTTAGATTACCAAATAAGGTATAAAATAAGGTATAGGATCTCTTATTTTATACATTGCAGCATTGATGATTTTAACAGGCGATGAGACTCAAAGTAATGCATCCACATTATCACAAAGAATACCAGTAAGGTATAAAATAAGTCATAAATTTATAACGAAGAATACGAGTAAGGTGTAAAATACATATATGATATTTTATAGGTTACGAGAAATGAAATAATATAGCATACCAGAAGATAATATATAAGGTGTTACGAGTAATGAAAAAGTAATTTTGTATTAAATTTACTCACGTGATTGTAAGTGAGTGTAAGTAGATAAAATATGCTCGTAAGTGTGTGTCGTTAGAAATTTCCTGTCGTGAGCCCATCTCTAGTTTAAACTTATGCATTTTTTTATAAAATAATTATTTTTTATGTTATTGTAATGCATTATGCATCCAATTATAAATAATACATCATTTCAAACTTTCAAATAATACATAATGTAACCAAATATAAGTCATCCATGATTTAATGTTTAGAAATAATAAATATGAAATACATTTTTTCCAATAATCATGCATTACGTAGCAAATTATAAGTAATGCATTTTGTTTCACTTTAAAATAATACGTTGTGGAACAAATGTTTGGTAAGACATCCTAAAATAATGCTACAAATAAGGTATATACATTACCTGGTAATGTGTTATATAATAACTACCCATTACCAAAGTTTTGCTGGGTTATTTAAAATTTTGTTAAATTGGCTTGCTTTAATGTTTCGAAATTGTAAATTAACTTTTTTATTTCTGTGAAAATTACGAGTTTTTAACGAGTAACTCCAATTTTACAAAATTTTGTTTTTAGGTCCCAAGAAAATCCAAAGTATTTTTTAAAATCTGTATTTCGACTAGAGATGGGCGCGTGTGTGAATTTTGACTCACGCACGCTCACGAAATAAAAATATTGCTCACGCACGAAATTTGTTTTTTCTGCTCACGTTCACGCACGCTCACGTGAGTAACTAAAATTTTTCTCACGCTCACGAAGACTCACAAAATTAAAATAAAATTTGTTTTTAACTTTTTTCGATTTCTTGCACAAAAAATGCCTGCGAATTTTGTACTCTTGCCCAAAACATTAAATCATGATAATGTTTTGCGGAAGATTATTTTGTTTTTAGAAAAATTAATGTTATATTACTTCGCCATTCCATGCAAACGAATATCAGTTGAAGATCCCATTAAGTTTATATATTATTGATTCATTTCTAAGCCACTGTAGCTACATACATCCGTCCATCTGTCTGTGAAAAACAAGATTCAGTCCAAACCAAAAGAGCTGTACGTTTGGTAAATGAGTTCAAAAATAAGTGCAAAAAAGTGTTTTCACATTTTGGAGAGTATGAAAGATTCGGCACCGAAGAATTCCACACTCTCACTTGTTTTATAGTGCATTCACACTTACCTCGAAACCCCGTTGAAACCTTGTATTTTCAATTTTAAACCTCGACTGTTCACACTCGATAATTTTGACACTTATCTAGTTTTCGGAAACTAGATTAAAACAAATATCCTTAAAAACTAATAATATAATGCACAAACTATTTTTTTAAGAGGTTTTATTTTTTTTTTAATCCAAATCAATTAATATTTTAAAGCAATTTTATAAATAAATAGATTTATTTATTTTTTAATTTTTGGCATTTTCCCATTTTCTCTATTTCTCATTGTCGCACAGTGGTAAAAATATGAAAAATTATGAAATTTATTAGGTTTCAACGTACTTTCGTTGAAACCTCACTACAAAAAGGTTTCAATTTGTGAGGAAAAATACGTATTTTCAAATGAGGTTTGGCACGAAACCTCGTTAAACGGGGTTTCGAGGTCAATCTGAACGTACTATTATGCACATTTGATAAACAAATGGAACATTTTTATGTTAAAAGCTTATATAGAGTTCACACTAGCGACCTTAAACAAGTTGTTCAACAAAACACCAGTAGCAGAATAAAAAAGTAATGGACACAGAACAAAGACTTTTTAAAACATCTCACTCTTGAACACTTCAAAACAGCAAGTGTGAACGCCGTATTGTTGAAAAAGTTGTTTTGGTAAACAAAAGGGAATATATGATTTTTGGTGAAAACAAAATGTTTGATGGATGAAAAAAAGTTTTTGATGAAGAAAAAAATTTTTAAAAAAAAATTTTATGAAAACATTTTTTTTTTGACAAAAAAAAAAAAAATTTGATGAAAAAAATTCTTGAAAAACCAAAAAAATTTATGAAAAAAATTTGATGAAAAAACAAGTGAGAGTGTTAAATTCGGCTGTGTCGAATCTTTTATACCCTCCGAAATGTAAAAAACAATAAAAAAATTGTCAGGGGCATTTGTTTTGGGGGGGGGGGGCGGCGGTAATGGGGGTCAGTGGGGGATGTTGAGAGCACCTTCCCATCCCGGTAAATACAACAAATGCTTCATTTATTTAACAAAAATAAAAAAAAACATGTTAAAAAAGTGTATTTTTTCAGAGGTTGGTTCAGTTCTTCAAGGGGGAACTTTTTTTCGTCCTGAGCCGATTTCGCCCATTTACGAACTTAACCTGCCTAGGACCATAAGACATATTCATGCCAAATTGCAGGAGGCTAGCTCTTTTATTTTGGACTGTATCGTGCCATCTACAGACGGACGGACATTCACAGAATGTCTTAGAATCGATCATGGACCGATATTTCGATGCGTTACAAACGGAATGACAAAGTGAGTAAACCCCCATACTGTGGTTTAGAGTTTGCAAAACGATTAAAATCGTAATCGTAATCGCGATTAATCGCACCAATTAATCGTAATCGACAAAAAAATCATGCGATTACGATTAATAATTTTCTATGAAATACACTGTTTTTATAACAAATTAAAATCAGTTCCAAAATTTTTTGAAACACATTTTGAAGTTTCCATTTAAAATTATTTTTCAAAAAAAACTAAATTACTCTAAAAAACGATTATTTTCGGAACAATTTCAAACAAAAATCATTGATTCTGGAATATTAAGTAGAATCGATTACAGGATGATATGATGCGTTCTGGTACCGATTATTTGGAACGGAAAATTTTGATGGGTTGGCCATGATTCATTTAACTTGTTTGCGATTTTGCTTTCCTTTTCTAATATGAGTAAGTTTTAAAGAGGTTTCAAGTTGAAAAAATGCAGAAGAAAAATTGAATTTCTAAAAATTATAGACATTTCTGGTATTTCCCATACCGGTTTCAAACACCCCAGTTAGTGTCATCATCAGTAGGATTTTAAATGTCGGTTTGTCTTGTTAATGAAAACTGTTTTTTTATATATGTGAATGTATTTGTTTTTAAAATGAGGTTTGTTTTTAAAATATACTCAAAAGGCTTTAGTCGAAAAATTTATACTTGAAATTTAAAAAAAAAAAAAAAACTAATTTTTTCATACTTTGAACGCTGGTTGCCGACTAATGATGCCTTGTAATTTTTTTTAATAAATTTCCTCGCAATTAGCTCCTTCAATGGCCATCGGCAGGTATTCCGACTCGACCCCATAGAAAATGTTATGAACTGGAAGCAGCTTTTGGAAAGAAACCACGAGCCAAAGAGTGATTCCAAACCAGTCACAATTTAGAGTACTCTTTAGTAGCACAGACGCAGTAAAATCATGTATCTTTTCAGTGCTGATTGAAGCACTCTTTGTAGAGTTTATTTAAGCACAATGAAGATGTAAGAAAATCCAGTATTTTGCTCTAAAAATCTTTTTGATGTTGAAGATGTCAAAAAGTAAAGTATGTGTAAAATATTATCAACAAAGAATTTTAATTATAAGTTTTAAAAAAATGTCTTAACAAAAAACTCTCAAGGGCGCTCGAGCGATCTTTCGATGCGCAATGATATACTAAACAAGTAAAAAAGTTAAATTCGGTCTTGCCGAATGTAGTGATACTCTCCACAACTTCAAAAAGATTATTGCAAAAAACTTTATTTAAAAGGAAATTACTTTTGAAAAAAATGATTTTTTTGAAAAAAAAAAATTTTGGTAAAAAAAAATCCGTGATTTTTTTCTTTTTTTGTCAAAAAATATGTTCGTACTTGTTTAAATACCATTTGGTGTTCAATTATGTTCACATATGTCAACCAGAAGCCGAATTAAAGCATTTTGTATTTTTAGGTTGTGTTGAATGTACTGAAATGTTTGAGGTGTGCTTACATTTTCCTTCATAACTTTTGAACCGCTGAACCGATATCGCTCAAATGCAATACCAAACTTCTCGGGAGAACTTCCAATAAATATGTTAAGTTTCAGTCGTCTCTGTACAATATTTTGTCCGTGACAGCATTTTCCACAGACAGACAGACGGCAGACGGACATAGCTAGAATGTCTTAAAATCGATCGGGCATCATGAATATATATACTTTATGGGGTCCCAGATCGATATTTCGATGAGTTACAAACGGAATGACAAACTTATATATACCCTCTATCACTAAGTGGAGGGTATAAAAAGAGACTGTGGTTCCAAAATCTCGAATTATTATTAGTGGAAAAGTTCGAAAGTTTTTAATTTTATTTCTTAAAAATAATCATTTTTGTATTTTCGTACTTTATAAAATGTAAATTTCAAAAGATTTGTTTAAAGCTATTGCAACTCAAATTATTTAAAAAATTCGATTAATCGTAATCGCGATTAACGGCAAATTTTTTAATCGTAATCGCGATTATGAAATATCTCGATTATTTGCAAACTCTACTGTGGTTGAAGGGTATAAAAAAAATTGATGAAAAAAAAAATTTTTATGAATAAAAAAATTTGACAAAAAAAAGATGTGATGAAAACAAAAAATGATGAAGAAAAAACGTTTGATGAAAAAAAAAAAATTTATGAAAAAAAACTTTGATGAAAAAAAAAATGATGAAAAAAAAATTTATGAAAAAAAATTTGGTGGAAAAAAAATTTTATGAAAAAAAATTTGATGAAAAAATAAATTTGATGAAAAAAATAAATTTGATGAAAAAAATAAATTTGATGAAAAAAAAAGTTTAATAAAAAAAAAAATTGATGAACAAAAAAAAAAATAGGAAAAAAAAATTGACGAAAAAAAAAATTGATGAAAAAATAAATTTGATGAAAACTAAATTTAATGAAAAAAAAAAGTTTGATGAAAAAAAAAAAAATTGATGAAAAAAAAATTTGATGAAAAAAAAATTGATGAAAAAAAAATTTGATGAAAAAAAACTTGTATGAAAACTTTTTTGTTTTGTTGAAAAATAATTATGTTACTTTTTAGTCACCAGCTGGTGAAAAACGGGTTTATTCACCACTAGGTGATTTATTATTTTTGGTTTTAAGAAAAAAAAAAATAGTAGTTCTTATTTTCTTTTTCGTTAATTGTTAGCTTATATAGTCAAACTGAGGTGGCGTCCTGCAACTTTTTTAAAATTAGACACCAGCCTAAAAACATTATCATGTTAAAAGAACTTAAATTCCTATAAACAATCGTTAACATTTTTTTAATCAAAATTTGGTTTAAATTACCCTCTAAATTCAAAATGATAACAATTTTCTTACTTGTTTTCTGTTTTAGCCAGCACAAAACAATCACGCAAACTCACGAGAAAAAAGTTACTTACGCACGCTCACGCACGAAACTATTTTTTCTAATCACGCGCACTCACGATCACGCGTAAATCACGTGAATCACGAAAAATTCGTGCCACGCGCGCATCTCTAATTTCGACAGATATCTTTGTCAAATAACTGTCGAATTGAGATTACAGTCATTTTACAGAGTATTTAACAGCGCAACTATTATGAGTCTAGTTTTTTTATTTTTTTTTTTTTTAATTTTCCAAAATCCAAAATTTTGATTGCAGGGCGCCACGGGTTAAAATAATCCGATTGACCTCAAATTTGTACTACATTAGTTTTAGGCCCAGGAAAAAAAAATTTGCCCTGACCGCCCTGTGGGCCAGGATTTCCATTTTTTTGACAATAAGATCTTTAAGGCAACACATATTGAATTTTTTTTTTCACAATGTCGACATCTTGAATTTTGTCGACTTTTAATATCTTTTTATTATAGCTTAGAGTTTTTTTTTTTGCATGAGGTTAAAGTCAAAGTTTGAGATTTTTTTTATATTTTTAATTTTGAAAACAAAATATTTTTTTTACTCCAACACAATATTATTTTTAAATTTTCTACGCAGTTCTCCTAAGGTCATATTTGTTTGTTCAACACATGAGATAAACTGCCAAAAAGTAAGCTACACTCAAAAAAAAAAAAACTGTAATGTTAGCAAAAAAAGCTTGTAAACCTACAAGAAAATTTGCTGATTTTGAACCCACAATTTTTTTGCTAAAGTTAGCAAAAATGTTTTGCCAATAATTAGTTAACTAATTTTTTTTTTTTTTTTGACAC
This sequence comes from Pegoplata infirma, assembly GCA_963921195.1. NCBI lineage: Eukaryota > Metazoa > Arthropoda > Insecta > Diptera > Anthomyiidae > Pegoplata > Pegoplata infirma. The sequence goes on from OY992540.1 coordinate 185,257,187, forward strand.
ATTTGAGGACCCCATTGGGTTCGGACCCGATAGGTCCAGACCCTGATGGGCCTAGACCTACTTGGGTTCCTTAAAAATCGTTATAATTTTTGATCCAAAATTTGTGTCCGTTTCGCTCTATCTTGCTTAGTTTTTGAGATACGTAATTATAGGGGACCACTGGGGTCTTGAGAATTAAAAAACTCGATATCTTCAAAAATATTATTCGGAGAGCTTTTGACTATTTTGCGGTATTGTTCTACGTATTGAGAGCTACAAAATTTGGACTTTTTGTTGTGTCGGCAATATTTACCGAGATATGAGCATTTTAAAATTTTCGGGAATGCTAACTTTTTTTGATCCAAAGTTAGGGCCCATTAGGGTCCACACATGTGAAGGGGACCCGCGAAAGTATAGAGTTTCTAAGAACCAAAAATGCCCTCCATTTTGCTCTATCTGGCTTAGTTTCTGAGATAGAGCCATTTTAAGTTTTCTGAAAATAAAAAAAAATTTACCATTTATTTTTGCTAATGTTAGCAAAAAATCTTGTAAAAATGTTGTCAACTCAATTTTAAATCTTAGCAAAAGAAATTAGTTCAACGTTTGTTTAAAATTGCTAATGTGCTAAATGAAGTTTACAAGAATTTTTTGCTAACATGCTAATATCAACTAAAAATTTGCTAAAAGTTAGCTAACTAGCATTAGCAAAAAGAAATTAGTAAATCTACTAACGTATTTTTTTGAGTGTATAAGTATATATTTTTTTAATAAATTATAAATATTTATACTTGAAATCCGACTTTTTTCAATACCAAAGTCCAAACGATATTGACAAACCTCGAATTACAATCTGTCTCTGACAATGTATTCTATTCACATTTTTGCGACAATGTGCGACCGTTCATAAACTTTTGACATAGCGGTAATAAACCAAAATATGACGTTTAGAAATTACCTAAAATGGAACTTCAAATTTTGTTTGATATTTATTTTTTTTATTGATTTCCAATAAAAAATGTCCCACTTTGACAACATTGGCGTGATATCTGAAGAAGTGAATTTTACGTTCACCCCAATAAAAAACTTAATTTACTCAATCGTTTTTTTTACTCACACTTACTGACTATTTACGTGCACCGGACCAAATCGCGTAGGACAAATCAACAAAAAAAATTGTAGATCTTTAACAAATTTTGTCAATTTTTTTTTTTTAAGATTCTACAAATTTTATTCAAATCAACGAAATTTCGTCAAATTTTACATCTGAAGAAGTAAAAACTAAATTTCGTCAAATTGACTAAAATTATTAGTTTGGACGCCATTATTGTTTTCATTGTGCGGCGTCATGAAAAAAACTTTGTTTTTCGGAAAATAAATTATTTTTTCATGCAATTTTACTCAATTGCCTAAAGATATTAGTTTTTATGTAATTTTTTTGGCTTTATTAAAGCGTCTTTGAATTCTGCAAAACTTCATGTGAAATCGTCTTTAAATTTTGCGAAACTTAATTTAAGTAATAATATACATAATAATTAAATTTACAAACTAATTTTTATTAATTTTCTTAGGTATTCTTCATATTATAGGGACAAGGGTTTCGGCAATAGAAACTGGGTGACTTCTCCTAAAATACTTAACTACATGTTAGCTCAAAGATAAATAAGTTTCCGTGTGGAATTTGGATTAGCACATTGGAAATATGGCATCATTTTCTTCGTCCTTCACTTTAATAAATTCATTCGTTTCCCTTTGCGTAAGTTTATGTTTAAATTATTATTAATAATTTTGTATTTTTTGTTAATTATAGTATGTGAGTAAACAAAACACACCACTCACGTGTGCCTTACGCTCGCGCGTGACTCACGCTAAACATTTTAAACGCAAAAAAAAATGTTAAATCATTAAATAAAACTTAACCAATACAATTAAATAATTTTGACTCACGCAAAAAAATGGCACTCTATGAATCACTCACGCAAAAAAACTTCTCACTCATGAACAAAAAATTAAAATCACGCTAACTTTCGATCACGCGTAATTCACGTGACCAGCGTCCATCTCTAGCGCTAAAGCTGGAAACGCATTTAAGCGGGCACATTTTGTCGTTAGCATTTTAAATATTTTTTTGTCAAATTGTTAGAAAGTAGCATCATTTGTACATTTAGGATGGCAAATACTAATTAATAGGGATGAGATTTCCATGCAAATGCATGTTTTTTGTCGATAATCTAAAAACGAAATCAACCAATTATCTTTCCGAATCAAGAAATTTGTGTTAAAATGGCATCGATTTGTTTTTGCATATTTTGGTGAAAATGCATATTTTTGCATATTTTGATTTTAAATGCATATTTTGTGCATATTTCTAACTTTAAAGTGCACATTTTTGCATAAATTAGCAAAAACACAAATTGAAATTTGTATTTCCAAAAACTATTTTAAATTTTAAAAATATTTTTTTTTTTTTTTATAGATTTTCTTAATTTCTAAAAAATCTTGCTTAGGCCACGTTCACACTACAAGAACTTACCATGGTAAATTGAGATGATTTTGTGATTTTTCTTTATGCTAGTACAATTTGAGGTGATTTTGTAAATCACTATGTGATTTTGTTCAAAGGAAAATCACATAGTGATTTTAAAATCACGCTAGTCTGTATACATTATTATATAAGCTTGAACTGTTAATATTTAAACCCGGCCTTATTGTACACATTTTATTTTTTAGTGCATATTTTGAGGTTTTTTAGTGCATATTTTGAAATTTTTAGCGCATATTTTCGATTTTTTAGTGCATGAAAATCTCATCCCTACTAATTAAAAAAGGTCCCGTCTTAAATGTGCCACTTATAAAAACTTAGGAATGTAAACATTGTACATTTTCTTAAAAAGATGTGCCCTATATTTTCAATCCGAAATTTTGATTTAAAAAATCTGAGTTCGTATTCGTGATTAACTTTGCGCAATCATTTCCTAGTGATGTTTTGAAACATTTATCAATCATTAAAATATCTTGCCCGCCATATTGGATCCGCTATTTTGTTTCGAACATCTGATTCAAAAACCAGATTTGACATCCGTAAAACCATCAAGTATAAGTCACACACAAACCTACTATGAGTTAAACAAACTACGTTTCGACACTGATGTTTGTATACCGATCATAGCCTAGGTAGTTAAGGCGCCGGTTTACAAAACCATGAGTGATTTAGAAGCACAGGTTCAAATCTCATGGCAGGCTAGTCTGTTGTAAAAAAACATATAAAGTATTTTTCTAACAAATATCAAACAATCAATTTAATTTAATGTAATGTTCTACTGATGACGTAGAAGTGGCTACAGAAACCATGGTCTAGGGTAAATCCACATTTAATTTAATCTTTAGAAGACACAATTTTCTTCTTCAATCAAAAAACACAAACAACAGGAATAATACACTTTAAAATTAAAGTTTTTGACTAAAACAGACAACATAGAAAAAAACTTAATATTTTATTTTTGTCGCCATATTGGATCCGCCAAATATGAAAATAAAAAAATCTGAGCTTATATTCGTAATTACCGACCGCAAATACATCGACAATCATTAATTAAAGTACAATTAGCTAAGAATTAAAAAAGCGTATCCGCCATATTTAGGGTTGCCATCCGTCCTCTTTTCCCCGGACACCGTCCTCTTTTTTAGGGCGTCCGGGGCAGTCCTACTTCTTTTTTAGAAAGTGTCCGGGGTTGTCCTCCTTTTTTCCTCATAAATTTTTTTTTTTGTATTATTTAACGTTCGAATTATTGGCATCGCTGTATTTTCGCTTACCAGCAGTAATGCCAACTTTTTGAGAGCAAAACGAGCACAGAAATAAAAAACACTTAAAAACTCGTATATTTCGAGTAAAAAAGCACTTTATGTTGAGCGAAAATTACTACGTTATTATCAGCTGGTGTGTCGTAAAGTTGGCTCTCCGAGAAAAGAAGAAGAAGAAAAAAATTTGTTAATCAAAAATTTCCATTTCTAAATGATTTTAAGCAAATTCTATTTGAATTTCCAAAAATTGTATTTCACAAATTCCCAATTGTATTTCAAATTTGTATTTTAAAATTTTCTAAATGGTTTTTAAAAATTCCATTTCATAAATTTCAAATTGTATTTCAAAAATTTCTATTTATAAATTCTGATTATTTTTTTTATAAAAAAATAAAAATTGTTTTATTCGACCTTTAAAAAATTATATTTTGAGTTGGTTTATTCTAGCTCGAGGTCATTATTTCCTTTACTAATTAAAACTATGATATTCTCATAGAATAATTTTCAAGAAAATTATTTTTCTATTTTAAATTTGTTTATGTTGGTCATTTTTTGCAAGACTTTATCGACACGTCCATTAAGTCTTGTAAAAATGACCAACATAAATAAATTTAAAACAAAAAAATATTTTTCTTGAAAATCATTCCATGAGAATATCATAGTTTTAATTAGTAAAGGAAATAATGACCTCGGCTGGAATAAACCTACTCAAAATATTTCCATTTATATTTAAAAATTTTCTTAATGCTTTTCAGAAAACTCTTATTAAGTATATGTATGTCAAATTTGTATTTCAAAATTTTTCAGAAAATTTTAATATACAAAAAAAAAAAATTTGATATACAAAAAAAAAATTTTGATATACAAAAAAAAAAAAAAAAATTTAATATACAAAAAAAAAAAAAAAAAATTGAAAAGCAGTTACATAATTTTTAAATCAAAATTTAAATTTTTGAATTACGATTAAAATATCTGAACTTATTTAAATTCAAAAATAATTTTCTTAAAATTATTTAGAAAATTTTGAAATGAAAATGGAAATTTTTGAAAAACAAATGGAATTTTCTGAAAAGCATTTAGAAAATGTTAAAATACAAATAGAAAACTCTGATATACATTGAAAATTTTTTACTTATATTTAGAAATTTTTTAAATATAACTGGAAATTTTTGAATTATAAATAGATATTTCCAAAATATAATTGAATGGATATATCCAAAATATTGAAATATAATTGGAAATATATTTTTTTAGTGGAAAAAATAGTTTTCTTAAAAAAAAATGTTTTTTTTTGCATATTGTATTGCGTTGTTGACTTTTTTCAAATTAATTTATTTAAAAAAACTGTCCTCTTTTTTGGGTCAAATGTCCTCGTTTTTTGAGGTTGACGTCCTCTTTTTCTCAAAATGCTAATGGCAACCCTAGCCATATTGGATCCACCATTTTGAATTTCAAATCTTTAATTCCAAAATAAGTTTTAACATCCGAAAAACCATAAAAATCGAAGGTTTTGGCCAAAATACATAAGCATAAAATTGAAAAATCATGTCCGCCATTTTGGATCCGCCGTTTTGAATTTTGAATTTTTTTTTCCAGAATCGTGATCAGCGACCCTTCAACACCCATATGTGATACTTTTTTTACATATAGGTTCAGCGGTCTATTTATGGCCAAAAAGTCATGGATGCTAGGCCCACAGTGTGACGTTCAAATCGGAAGAAAATCTTTTTTGTCATACAAAAAAATGCCAGTCTATTGTGACTTGTATAATTTTCGGTGTAGGTACCCACACACATATGTATATTCATTGTCCTCCAAAAACTGAAAGGCATCCAAATGTTAAATTTCTTCTCGATCTTCTGATAATACATCAGGAATAGGATGACTCTGAAAACTTTCCCATGAGCATTGTGAATTTGGATCCATTACAGCTGTTTCTAGCACATCGCTAGGTGATAACGTCGGTATGGTTATGGAAGATTTATCTTGTTATTGAGGTTCGCAGTTGCCTCTTGTAACAACATTTACATAAATTATTCAAAAGCGCTTTTGGAAAGTACCACGAAACATTATGGGGGTAACGGTTTCAGAATTTCCAGCAGAAACTGTTTGCTTCAGAAAAAAATGTTTAACAATTGTCTGTTGTTAAACGTTTAGTTTTTAATATATTTAAAAACTTCCATTTCCAAATGATGCTATAATTGTGGAAGGCTTTGAATATTTAACTGCCAACCATAGATATAACTGAATTTTTTTGTTATATCATTGCCCTTTATTTGAACAGTTCTAATATCTTCTTCACCATTTCCTAAAAAAACATCTTGAATTTCTAATATTTCTTCGTAATTTCTTAAAAGTTGGACTTTATGTTTTGACTTTTCTTTAGCATTTTTTAAAAACTTCAATTGATTTTCTAAACCAGTAGTTATAAAATCTTTCCCTTAACGAATTGTCTGAATCGGAACTATTTAAAATTAACGTTAAAAGAAATGAAGTATTTTGCATAGTAGGTGCCCTTTTAGGGTCATTTACACCCGAATAATTTATAATATCCATACCATTTGATGACGTTTTACTGAAGACGCTAGTTGCCAATTTAATTTTCATGTGTTGAAGTCTATTTGGCCTTACGTGACAATCGGTAAGCTTTTAAGCAAGTCTTATATCTAATTTGGAATAGGGTTGCCATTTCCTTTTTGGGAAAAAGAGGACTTCAACCTCAAAAAAGGTGGACATTTGTCCCAAAAAAGAGGACAATTTTTGCTTATAAATGAATTTAAAGAAAATTAACAACGCGAAACAAAATGCAAATAAATGTATTTTTAGTATTTGGAAAACAATTTATATTTCCACTTATTCAAAAATGTTCCAGTATATTTTGAGAAAGATTATTCTCAATTATTTCCAATTATATTTAAAACATTTCTATATATAATTCAAAAATGTTTAGTTTTATATCAGAATTTTCTATTTGTATTTAAAAAATTTCCATTTTAAAATATCTTTATTATCTATAAGCTTTTTAAAAATTCCATTTGTTTATTAAAGATTTTTGAAAAAATTAGAATAATTTTCAAAAAAAATATTTTTCTGTTTTAAATTTATTTATGTTGGTAATTTTTTGCAGGACTTAGTCGACACGTGTTTTGGAATTTGTCAGATTCCATTGTCACGACTATCTATATAAATAAAAATCAATTGTCGTTCGTTGGTAACAGCATCAGTTGAGAACGGCTGGACCGATTTGGACAAATTTTTTTTTGAAATGTTCGTCATAGTCCAACTTAGGTTTTTACGTAAAGAAAAATTGACCGCGCCCACTTTTACGCCCATTTTTTTGGATTTATCTAAAATCGGAAAACGACTTCACCGATTAGGGTAATTTTTTATTTAAATGTTCATAGTAATCCAATTTAGGTTTTTACTGAAAGAAAAATCGACCACGTCTACTTTTACGCCCATTTTTTTCAATTTATCTAAAATCTGAGAATGGCTGGACCGATTTGACTAATTTTTTTTTAAATGAATTTTTATTCTATTCCAACTTTTGTTTTTACAAAAAAAAAACAAATTGAACACGCCCACTTTGGCTAATTTTTGTTAAAAATATTCGCCATAATTCAACTAAGGGTTTTACGGATAGTAAAATTTCCCACGCCCACTTTTTTCTATGTATCAAAAGAACTATAACGGCTAGACCGATTTGGTTATAGTCCGCAAAAGATTTTTAAGGAAAGAACAATTGTCCACGCCTATTTTTACGCCCACTTTTCTCGATGTATATATTTTCAATCATGGAATGGCTGGATCAATTTGTCAAATTTTGTTTTAAATGTTCGTCATAGTCCAACTAAGTTTTTCGGAAAGAACAATTTTTCATTTCTACGCCCACTTTTGAATTGGTTAAATTCAAATAAGGTTTTTACGGTAAGAAAAAAAATTGCTCTATAGAAAAATAAAATATAAATTAAAATCTAATGTACACAGTTCATTCGTAATTGCATCACTTGAGAACTGACCGATTTGGAAATATTTTTTTTAAATGTTCGTCTTAGGTTTTTTCCAATTTGGGTTTAAACGGAAATATAAATTTTTCACGCCCACTTTTATTTCGATATATCTAAAATAGAAGAATGGCAGGGCCGATTTGGCTATTAGTAATATTTGTTGACGTTCGCGTTAGTACAACTAAAGCCTGAATTACTTTAAATGTCCATAAAACGTAGACTCTTAAACAAAATTCAGTAAGTCAAAATAGTACAGAACATTTCTATTTATGTTTTGTTTGTGTCTAACGCATTGTATTTTTTGTCACGTCAAAACGTAGAGAAATTCTGTAAAAAATAGAATTTCTCTACGTTTCAACGTGACAAAAAATACAATGCGTTTGACAAAAACAAAACATAAATAAAAATGTTCTGTACTATTTTTACTAACTGAATTTTGTTAAAGAGTCTACGTTTCATGCACGTTTAAAATAATTCAGGCTTAAGGTTTTTACGGAAAGAAAAATTGTCAACTCCTACTTTTTTCAATACATCTAAAATCGGAGAACGACTGGCCTGATTTGGTTAATTTTGTCTTTAATGATCATTATAGTCCAAGAATTTTACGGAAATAGTTATTGTCCTCCCCCACTTCGAAGCCGAAATTTTTTTATATGATTACAACTTGCTACACTTGAGAACGCCTGGACTCATTTGCCTAATTTTTTTGTTTTAAATGTTCGTAATAGTCCATATAATTGTTCGGAAAGAAAAAATATCCTAGCCCACTTTTTTCTATGTATCTAAAATTAATTTTTACCCTAATTCGATCTATTAAAAAAATATTTTTTAATAGATTCCTCTTAAACTTGGTACAAATGGTTTTATATCCTTGGGTATTGTTAACATATGTACAATTTTATTTACAACGCAAATTTTTACGCCCACTTTTGTCTAATTATGTCGACTTTTAATGACCGGATCGATTTTTTTTATTATAATTATAGTTCTAATTAGTTTTTTAAGGAAATATAAATGAGAAAAGTGTCCCGAAAAGGTGGTAAATACGGGAAATCTATAAAGGTTTGTTTGAACTCGAGAAAATAGCTCACGATAAGAACGATGAATATGCGTAGTATATTTTTGTGTTGTTCGTAATGATACTAAAGAAGTTTTAAATTTGAACAGATCGCAAAGTCGACAATATGGTACTTTATTTTAGTTCCTAAAATATAATTTGATTATGATTATCTGCCTAATCAGGTCTTTAAAACCACATCCACAAATTTTTTCTAAGCCAAGAAATTTATTACTTTTTTTGCAGGGCTATGTATTTGAAGCGAGTCGAAATATAATACTTATCTTATATTTGGGCCAGCAACGCGGACCGGGCCAGCTAGTTAAACAAATAAAAAACCATATAATACAAGTAGCAAAGGGAATTTAAATGATAAATCGCTAATACTCAAAAAAAATATTAATCTATATTCAACTCTACCAGGGCCGCTTTATGGTATGGCGGGGCCATGGGTATACAGGAATTTAGGGCCCGCTGAAAAGAAAAAGTCTCGTGACAAAAAAACACATTATTTTGGTACAAATTAAAACTCATGTTATTACCCGTTTTAAGACAAAGAACCTAAAAAAAAATATTTTGAGTAGGGCTATTCTAGCTCGAGGTAATTTTTCCTTATTTTTAAAACCATGATATTTGGGTACAACAATTTGGTTTTAATGAGACCTTTTATATCTCAGAATCTGAAACTTTTTCATACGAAAAATATCCCAAAATCTGAAACTTTTTCTATACGAAAAATGTCTCAGAATCTGAAACTTTTTCGATATGAAAAATGTGTCAGAATCTGAAATTTTTCTTTACGAAAAATGTCTCAGAATGTGTGACAATTTCTGTACGAAAAATGTTTAAGAATCGAAGAATATTTTTGTACACAAAATATCTCCGTATTTGAGATTTTTTATACAAAAAACGTCTTAGATCTGAGACTTCCTCAATACGAAAAATGTCTCAGAATCTGATACTTTTTCTATAAGAAAAATGTCTCAGCATCTGAGAATTTTTCTATACGTCTCAGAATCTGAGACTTTTTCTATACGAAAAATGCATCAGAATCGCAGACTTTTTTTTACGAAAAATGCCTTAGAATCTGAGACTTTTTTTAATCGCAAAAATGTCTGAGAATATGAGACATTTCTATACGAAAAATTTCTATGAATTAGAGACTTTTGATGCATACGAAAAATCTAGATTCTGAGAAATTTTCTGAAAGAAAATGTTAAATTTTCTTTAAAAACAAATTAAAAAAAAAATTTGCTCCATTTCCGTATAAGCGTATTCATTGGCATTTCGGGGGCACGTGCCCAGGAACCCCGATCTCTACATTCGTTGAGAATTAGAGCAACAAAAATTGTACAATCGTAAGATCACGATCGTCAAATAACCAACACGATCGTGTTCTTACTAAGAGATTGTACAAATTTCTTCTTATAATTCTCAATGAATGAAGAGTTGAATATGTATTAATAATTTTTGTTCGCGTTTTGCTCTCAAAAAGTTGACATTATTACTGGTAAGCTAAAATACAGTCAATAATTGGAAAGTTTAGTAGCAATAAAAAAAATTAAAGGGAAAAGTCCAAAAAGTAGGACAATCCCGGACACTTTCTAAAAAAGAAGTAGGACTGCCCCGGACGCCCTAAAAAAGAGGACGGTGTCCGGGGAAAAGAGGACGGATGGCAACCCTAATTTGGAATCATATTCAGAAAAATATTTTATGTCCTTTCAACTTAATTTTTTCCCTTGGAATGAAACAACATTCTTAAACAATAAAATATTAATATTGTTGAGAATTAACCTCAAAATAAGTTTTTTAAATTGAAACTTCTAACAACTTTACCAACTTCACAAAATTACTTACCTGATCACAAACAAAATGCACAGGTTTAAGCTCAATGCTCTGTAGACCACGAATAATTTTCCAAAGATAATTTTTAATTTTATATGTGAGGCATTCCACACCAAATGTCCAGCGAAAAAAAAAACACGTGTCGCACGAATTTCTGAGTAGGGTGTATGGATAGCTCTATATGGAACTAAGAAAATTGCGTTTTTGGTTTTTCAATTTTTCAGGAGGCGTGGTCAAATATTGGAAAAATGGTCAAATTTGTGTGAGTTGCCTTGATTAAATATTTATCACATTAAAACGGAATGCACCAGAATCCCAAAAATTTACATTCTTATATAGTTTTGTATGGGCTATCGATTAAAATGTTTTTTTTTGGAAAATTTGTTTTGTATCGGCTATCGATTAAAATTTTTTTTTTTGGAAAATTTTCAGAACCCGTTCTGAAATTTTCCATTTTTTAAAAAAGTCAATTTATCAAAAATCCGGCCACTTTTTTTTTTTTTTTTTTTAATTTTTTTTTTTTTTAAGTTTAGATGTTTGTCCATCCACACAAAAAAATTCAGAAACACGTTCGTCGTTTTTTTTCGAGAAAATCGCATTTGAATATTGAATTTTATGACAATTTTGGAATTTCCTTGTTTAAACATGGCGTATGAGTAACAAATTTTTGCGAAACCAACGAGTTGATCCCATTTTAATTGTTTTTTCATGTGTGGTACAATATAGAGATGGGCGTGAAAGCGATTTGACCCACGCAAGAAATATTAAAGTCACTGACGACTCGCTAATATTTTTAGTTTACTTGTGCAATCACGTGAGTCAATTTACTGTTACTCACGCTCACGCAATTTTTGATTACGCTCACGGTTGCTCACTCACGTTGATGATGATTTTACAAAAATAATAAAAACAACAAATTTTCTATGAAAACAAAGCACTGAAAACGGAAACTCAAAAAAAAAACAGTAAAATTCCCAAAAAAAATAGTTAAAAATCACAAAAACTTACTTAAGAAAAATTTTAAGCTTTCACTCATCTCGCTTAAATGCGTAAAATGCTTAAATGCGTAAAACTGATAAGATGCGTTTATAAGAGTTTTTTTTAGATATGCATCAATGTCCTTCTGACCGTTTATATAGAAAACAAATCGTCAATTGTTAAAAAAATTAGTTTTAAGATTTCATAAAGATTTCAATTTAAATTAAAAAAAATACAGAATTACTCGCTTAAATGCCTAAAACTGGTAAGTGTAGTTTCATACAAATTTTACTAAAATATCAACACTAAAATGAGTTCAAAATCTTAAGATCACTTGATGTGCGTTTATAAGAGTTTTTTTATGTAAATGCATCAATATCCTTCTGATTTATTTAATATTTTGGATAAGCGCATTTAAGCGGGAGCAATAAATCGGACTCTACATTATAGGTACATATCCTTTAACGTTCAACATTTGAAAAAATTGACTCGCGAGTCACGTACTAAGCTATTCACGATATTAAAGAGGTAGCGTGAGTAGAACATTTCGTGAGTGATTAGGAAGTCCAATTTTTGCGAGATGAGTGAATGCTTAAAATTTTTCTTAAGTAAGTTTTTGTGATTTTTGACTATTTTTTTTTTGGAATTTTACTGTTTTTTTTGAGTTTCCGTTTTCAGTGCTTTTTTCATAGAAAATTTGTTTTTATTATTTTTGTAAAATCATCATCAGCGTGAGTGAACAACCGTGAGCGTAAACAAAAACTGCGTGAGTAACAGTAAATTGACTCACGTAATTGCACAAGTTAACTAAAAATAATAACGAGTCGTCAGTGACTTTAATATTTCTTGCGCGGGTCAAATCGCATTCACGCCCATCTCTATTGTACCACAAATGAAAAAATAATTAAAATGGGATTAATTCGTTGGTTTCGCAAAAATTTGTTACTCATACGCCATGTTTTAACAAGAAAATACAAGGAAATTCCAAAATTGTCGTGAAATTCAATATTCAAATGCGATTTTCTCGAAAAAAACGACGAACGTGTTTCTGAATTTTTTTGTGTGAATGGACAAACATCTAAACTTAAAAAAAAAAAAAATTAAAAAAAAAGTGGCCGGATTTTTGATAAATTGACTTTTTTAAAAAATGGAAAATTTCAGAACGGATTCTGAAAATTTTCCAAAAAAAAAATTTAATCGATAGCCCATACAAAACTATATAAGAATGTAAATTTTTGAGATATTTAATCAAGGCAACTCGACACAAATTTGACCATTTTTCCAATATTTGACCACGCCTCCTCAGCCCAGTTTTTGAAAATTTGAAAAACCAAAAACGCAATTTTCTTAGTTCCATATAGGGCTATCCAAACAACCTATTCAGAAATTTACGGGACACAAGTTTTTCTGTAGCGGGATATTTGGTGTGGAATGCCTCATGTATAAAATAATAAACAAAGTGGTTATTCATCTCCACCTAACCATCGAACCATAAAAACTAACACGTGTATGGCTGTTTTAGAAGATCTATTTTCGTCTCCAAAGTCTTCCACACCAATTATTTTGTCAGTTTTCCTATCGTATTCCATGTTTTAAAAGCGTGGTGTGGTTTTAGTCCAGGTTCCCTTGACCATTCCGAAACAAACTCATATAAACATGATTCGGAAGGGAACAGAAAATCTTTTCTGAGGTACCTGTGCACTAGGGTTATGACTTTTTGCATTTTTTTTGCAAATATCAAAATTTACCTGCCCTAGCCAAAAAGGCCATAAAAAATATTAAGAATTGCATTTTTACTTTTTCGCTTCCATCAAAAAAGTTCCCGCACCAAACGAGATGAAATTGGGTCTATATTTTCTTAGTTTAATTGAAACTAAGAAAATATGAGACCCAAACGATGCGTAGGAAAAGCTATTTAGGGTCAAAATGACGAATGCTTTATGGAGGGACTTTTTTGGCTCCTTCAAGATTCAAATTTGGCGGTTTAACCCTTAAGTGCATAAAGTTAACTATTTATAACGTCAATTTTGGCAGCATGTAGCTCCAAAAGTAAAAGTCTGAGTGGCTTTATTTTTATTCGTAATTGTTCACAAGATCTTTTTTTATATAATTCATTCATTGGAAGGGTTAAAATTACCTTATTTTTTAAAAATAGGACTTAAAACAGAAAATATCTGTGACTTTTAAGAAATTGCGTTCGGTGCGGAAGGTTTTTTGCCAAAATGACCCGCAAATACGATTTTTAATATTAATTTTGTATTGGCTATCACGTGGTGATAGGTAAAAATTTTGTCAAAAATGAGTCATAACCCTACTGTACACCATTGCACTGTGGGCCAGCATCCCTGAATTTTGGCCATAATAGACCGTGTCAAAAAAGTATTGCATATGAGTGTTAAAGGATCGCTGATCACAATTCTGGAAAAAAAATGTCAAAATTCAAAATGGCGGATCCAAAATGGCGGACATGATTTTTTAATTCTTTGTTTATTGTGTTTAATATAATCATTATCGATGTATTTGGGGTCGTTAATAACGAATATGAGCTCAGACTTTTAAAATTCAAAATGGCGGATCCAATATGGAGACAAATTTAAATTTAAGATTTTTTATATGTTGTCTCTTTTGGCCAAAAAATTCGATTTTAATGGTTTTTCGGATGTTAAAACTGATTTTGGAATTAAAGATTTGAAATTCAAAATGGCGGATCCAATATGGCGAATATGCTTTTGTAATTCTTAGCTAATTGTACTTAAATTAGTAATTTTTAATATATTTAGGGTCAGTAATTACGAATATGAGCTCCGATTTTTTAAATTCAAAATGACGGATCCAATATAGCGTCAAATAAAATATTAATTTTTTTCTATGTTGTCTGATTTTGATGGTTTTTGGAATGCCAAATCTGATTTTAGAATCAAATATTCAAAATAGCGGATCCAATATGGCGGACAAGATATTTAAATTATTGATTAATGTTTCAAAATATCACTAGGAAATGATTGCACAACACGAATACGAATTCAGATTTTTTGAAATCAAAATGGCGGATCCAAAATTTAGGACATTGCTTTTTAAAAAAATTTACAATGTTTAAATTTTTAAGTTTTTATAAATCCCTCTTTTTGTTTTTATCAGAAGATTTTAATAAAATATTTGTCTTTTAAATGCGTCAAAAAGTTCAGACATATATTCAGAGGCTCATTTAAGAGAGAACTTTTTTATTTCCAATAAGCATTTGTCATCCTAAATGTACAAATAATGCTACAAGCTTACAATTTCGTAAAATATATTAAAAATGCTATGGCCAGAATATGCCCGCTTAAATGCGTTACCAGCTTTAATGTTTAGCACTACAGATGGATGCTGGTCACGTGAATTACTCGTGATCGAAAGTGAGCGTGATTAAAATTTTTTGTTCGTGAGTGATAAGTGAGTAAGACAATTTTTTGAGTGAGTGATTCGTAGTGAGTGCAATTTTTTTTGCGTGATTCAAAACTATTTAATTGTATTTACTCAGTTTTTACAATTTGTGTTTTAAAGGTTTAGCGTGAGTTACGAGTGAGCGTGAGTCACACGTGAGTGGTGTTTTGTTTACGTAAATAGTGAGTAAGTGTGAGAAAAAAACGATTGAGCAAATTATGTTTTTTTGCGTGAGCGTGAATCAACGTGAGTCAAAATTCACTCACGTGCCCATCACCAGTTATCACGCCAATGTTGTCAAAGTGAGACATTTTTTATGAGAAATCAATAGAAACAAAAATATCAAAAAATATTGAAGTTCCATGTTAATGCATTTGTAAACGTCATATTTTGTTTTATTGCCTCTAAATCAAAAGTTTATGAACGGTCGCACAGGGTCGCAAAAATTTGAATAGAATACATTGTCAGAGACAGATCGTAGTTCGAGGTTTGTCAATATCGTTTGGACTTTTTTGGACTTTGGTGTTGAAAAAAGGCGGATTTCAACAAAAGTATGAATTTCCATTATTTATTTTAAAAAAAATATGCTTATAGCTTACTTTTTGACAGTTAATATCATGTGTTCAACAAACAGGTATGTCTTTAAGAGAACTTCACCGAAAATTTGAAAAAATATTGTGTTGAAGTACAAAAAAAAAATTATTTGTTTCATAAATAAAAAATATAAAAAAAATCTCAAACTTTGACTTTAACCTCATGCAAAAAAAAAACTTTAAGGTATAATAAAAAGATATTAAAGATGGACAAAATTCAAGATGTCGACATTCCGAAAAAATATTTTTAGATATGTGTTGCCTTACAGACCTTATTGGCCAAAAAATGGAAATCCTGGCCCACAGTGCATTGGGTAGAAAAAGTAGACTAAAAAAAATTTAATGTTAGCAAAAGCTTGTAAACCTACAAGATTTTTTTGCTGATTTTGAACCCTCAATACTTTTTGATCCAAAATTTGTGTCTGTTTCGCTCTACCTTGCTTAGTTTTTGAGATACGTGATTTTACGGGACCACTGGGGATTGAGAATTAAAAAACTCAATAACTTCAAAAATATTACTCGAAGAGCTTTTGGTTATTTGCAGTCTTGTTCTACGTGTTGAGAGCTACAAAAATGCTTTTAAACTTTTTGTTGTGTTGGCAATATTTACCGAGATATGAGCATTTTAAATTTTTCGGAAATGCTAACTTTAGGACCCATTAGAGTCCACACATGCTGTATCTGGCTGAGTTTCCGAGATAGTGCCATTTTAAGTTTTCTAAAAAAAAAAATTACAATTTATTTTTGCTAATATTAGCAAAAAAGCTTGTAAAAATTTGGTCAATTCAATTTTAAATTTAGCAAAAAAAATTAGTTCAAATTTTGTTTAAAATTGCTAATGCACTAAATGAAGTTTAAAAGATATTTTTGCTAACATCCTAATCTCATGTCTCATGCTAGCATTAGCAAAAAAAATTAGTAAATCTACTAATGTATTATTTTGAGTGTAGTGGACAATATGAGCATTAGACACCTTCGCAAATGATTTCATTAAATTTGGTTTTAGGGGGAAAGCTGCCTCTCCCATAAAATAGTATGGAAACGTTATATTTGACCCGAGAAGAGGCGGTGTATTTAAATTATTACTTATTATTTTTGGAAAAATATTGAACTTCGAAACACACCACCATTATTTTTGCTATGGTTGGTAACACACATATGCCTCGTCATTCTTGACTATTAAACCATCCTTCCATTCGTCTGGAAAGGATTAAATTTCCACGTTTCACATATCGTCACCTTATTATTCTTTTGCTCCATACGCCATTTTTTTGCTCCATACGCCATTTTTGAAAAAAATAAGTTAGGAATGGAATATATATAATATAAATATCCTCTTTCTTATTCCGAAGCAGTGTTGCCATTTTTTTAAAAGAAAAAAACCTACACATATTAAAAAAAATCCCTTTTCTCCCTACATTTTCAAAAAAAAATCCCTGCATTTATCCCTACATTTTAGTAGCTTAAATATTTAAAACAAAACAAATTTTATTCACTTTTTGGACATTTAATGTAAAATAAAAGTTCAAATACTAAATGTGAGTTTTTGATCAATTATATTTGTTTTAAGTTTAAACGAAGTTACAACTAAAAATTTTGTTCAAATTCTGATAAATTTTTAAATAAAAACTATTTTATTCAACCATTAATATACTATATTTCGAGTAGGTTTATTTTAGCTCGAGGTAATTTTATCTTTACTAAATAAGACTATAATATTTATAAAGAACAATTTTCAAGAAAATTATTTTTTTTTTAAATTTAAAAAGATAAACCTCAACTACTTTGGGCAAGTAAGTTGTTCGCTTTTTATGTGATAATTAGGGAATTCACATGGGTATCGTATTTGTTGTATATGTTGTATGTCCTATCTAAAAACAGGGTTGTTAAAAAAAATTTATCGATCATTTGATAATTTTCTCTTGGATTCTCTTGTTAGCTTACTTGAAAATAGCACACAAAACAGAAGTATAAATGTTGTATCGTCATATCGTGTAAGTGTCGTATTATTAATTTAAAGTTTAACCAACCCCGTTTTAAGATAGGACATACAACATACAACACTAAATACGATACCCATGTGAATTCCCTAAATATGTCAAAAAACATAAAATTTAAACTGGCTTGACAAAAACGTTCTAAATTTCTCTAAAGGGGTATTTCGTTCTCTGGTGAAGATCCGTAAAATAACCCGTTTATATGTATCAGGATATTTTTGTTTTAAATTTTAATACAGCTGAAGAGCAAAACATAACCAAACATGAGACCTTCAAATTTTCGCTTCAAATTTTTGTTTTGAACCATTTTTATACTGGTGAACAACTTACGGGGCTTAAATAATGTCGTTTTATTAACCAATTTTAAAAACAAAATATTTGGTACCATTTTCTCTTTGCCAAAACGTTTAATATTAAAAATATAAATTCTTTTTTAAAAAGTCCCTACATTTTGATCAAAAATGAAAATCTGTCCCTTTTCCCCTACGCTATCTTTTTTTATGAAAAAAACCCTATTTGTAGGGATTTCCCTCTACTATTGGCAACACTGTTCCGAAGTCCGTTTTTTAAAACATCTTTTCAAATTTGAGATATCCAGCATTTTCTAAGAAAAAACACACCATTTTGACGTTTTTTGAAAATTTGCGTTATAGAAAAGGCTCTAGATTATTTAAAAATTAACAGATCTTGCATATTTTTGGAATGAAGATTAATTATGTTGGTACTATTCTACGTACCAAATTTTAATACCGTAACTTCTAAACATTTCAAGTAATATCATATTTGCTATTTAGGTTGTGTGGGAGGTAGGCGTGTCCATTGACCGATCATCCCCATTTTTAATACCATGCAACCTGACTATATAAGTGTTCTAAATACCCAGTTTTGTCGATCTAGCTCTTTTTGTTATATTGTTATTTTGTTTGGCGTTGAGAACTCATTTGCTCCATATCACACAAAAGTCCCAAATGTGTAAGCAAAATTGGATATGGAGCATAATACCATAAAATCTTAAAATCTTTTGATCTATTTTATGTAAAAGTCTGAAAACTAGAAGCTTTGTTAACAATATAAGTAGCAATAAATGGTAAACATTAAAACAAAAGCCTTATGGGAAATGACAAATCTCGTGGGTAAAGAGCGAGTTGAAAGTACTACTTTTCTCTTTCGATCTCTAGCACTCCATTTGCTGGTTCTGAGTCTCTGCTTAGTGGCCAGAGTGATAGACTCTTCACCAGTAACCAACAATTCACCCACAGGAAATTAAGGCACAACGATCCAGTGGACGGTAGACGAGAAATTTGGTACAACCGCTAATCCCGTCTTCGAAAGCTAGTACAACTAGAAGATCTTGTCCACTGTGGTGATGGCAAATACTGGGCAGACGAGAAATTTGGTACAACCGCTAATCCCGTCTTCGAAAGCTAGTACAACTAGACGATCTTCCAGCACTGCCAGTGAACTTTATTTAGTTGCCAGATGTAAAACGTCTAACCCAACTAAATAAGGTCTTACCTCAATGCCGTCTGCTGACGATCTGAATATGAGAATAATCACAATTGGAGCGGGAAGCGTTTTTCCGAACTGTTCACATACGTTTTATATGACAACAAAATTCCGCCGCGTTTTTCCGCCAAACTAGATTCAATTCTATTTTTATGAGGACAATTTCGTTTTTCTGCTTCCCGCTCCAATTGTGATTATTCTCTAATTCTTCAAACAACACTGCCTTTTATATGCTTGTGTGATCAACACGTACACACACACTAATACGAATCAATCCACACAACGACCAGCTGTAGATGACAGCCGTACAAGCAGCTTTTTATTTTTGGTGTGGATGGTTATAAAAGACAGGGTTGTATTTAAAGGTATTTTATCCGTTACAATTATTAGTACCGTTTACATACTCTAGATGGCGCTAAATTATCTTACAATGTAACTTATAAATAAAACGCTAATTATAATCATAAAGTTCATTTAATTAAGAAAAAATAATAATAAAACAAATCAATTAGGTAATTCAGTATCAAATATTTTCTGGTTTAAGCATTTATAAAATATGTGCCCAAAAACGAGCATGGGGACTTTTGGTCGTCACAGTGCTTTCTTTTCTTTCGTCGCACTGCTAGCTGTACTGTCTTGTGATATTTGGCTTCTAAACTACTTTTTTCATCACAGTCCTCGGAATCATTAATTTTTTCTTTTAACGCTTTACATTCAGAAATTATGTTCCAAGTGTTCTCCGACATCCACACTTGTCTTCCTTTGGGAGCTGGTCCGATGGTGTGATCTCCGCAGGATCTGATGTGTTTTTAACGTGGTCCCATTTAGAGTTGATAGACGCATACGGAAGTGAATTATTGTTTTGTGACACACCATTGCGTAGCTGAGCGCTAAAGTTGTTTCGGACATTGATGTTTTTCAAGCGCCCGATGTCGTACTTCCTAGGCCGGATGTTTTGCCTTTTCTGTTGAATTGCGGCAGTTACTTGAACATACTACCCAATTAGAAATGTCGTTAAGACATCTCAAAGACTTCCATATGACAATGTCAGTGTACCTGCTGACTGAAAAATCTCTGACCATACAAAAAACTTCATGACACCTCCTGACTTTTTCAAGTATTTTGTCAAAATTCCTCGCCGACAAGTATGCAGGTAGTCAATAGTGCTGACTACATTATGACATGTACATAGTACGTCTGAGATCGTCCAAAAATTTAAAATTTATTAATCACGTCTTTTAGTTTACACTACTTACTATTTTTATCTGTCCATTTCTTAAATTTAATTTTTTAAAACTTACTATTTTGATCTGCCTCACTTGGTCCGCGAACTCAGAACCTTCTGTTCACTGGTCTAGCACCTTACCCCTTTAGCCAAACTTTGATAATAAATGTGTTCATTTAAAAACAAATTTAAATAATTTATTATTTGAATTGTCCTGTTATTTATATTTCGTCACCTGAATTGAAAAATGCTACAATATAAATTTTTCTTCCTCAAATATACCATTTTTTTAAATATTAATTGGAATTTGGTTTCATCCTATTTAACAAGATTTTGTTAGAGTTATTTAAGCGTATCTTAGTTGTTTTTAATATTATTTATACAAAACAAAAAAAATATTTACAAAAAAATATTGCAATAGCCCTTTACAATTAAGGTGACGATATATTCAATTTATTTTGTTTTTGACAAATTTGAAAATATTATGATTTCAAAATATATTTTATTACAAACAATTTTAAGTTGTGGTTGGCCTAGTTGTCTAGCAGGTTCGACTGCTTACGTGATGTAGATTTTTGGCCTCGGTTCAATCCCCGGTCGCGGATTTTTTTTTTTTAATTTTTTTAAGACCAATTCAATTTTATTTTTTAATTACAAAGGAAATTAAAAGAGTTTTAAAAGATTAAACAAAATTACATCGATTTTACATCGGAAAAAAAAATTTAGTGATTGGTCGGATTTGCTATATAATTGTCAGCATTAAAGACATGGTTTTTCTAAATTGATAAGACAACTTATATGACAAGTCAGTACATTTATAGAACTTGGGAAGCTCCGACAAAAATTATGACATGTCCTTAAGTTGTCTTTAGTAAAATGTAGTCACTTGCTGACTTCTACCTGATGAATCATTACTGACATTGTCTTAAAGACAAAATTTCTAATTGGGTATGCAATTAAATTTTTTGTAATTGTAATAAAGCGATCCGCTATTTCCTGTTTTTACAAGCCTTATATGCTTCCCGTCTATAGCACCAACACACTGTGGTAGCCCAGTTTTACGATAAAACTCCCTTGCTTTATCTACCCAATCATTTTCGCATGGTGGACTGATGTAAAATTCTTTTAAAACATCCCACATCACGTCGCATGTTTCCAAAACAATAGTTTGTGCAGTTTCCCATCCAATTCGAAAATGTACAGAAGGTGTGTGGAGCATAGAACATAAGTAGGTTCACAGAGGTGCATATGATGTGAGTAAGTATTAGTGACAGCTGTAACCACGTGTTTTCCACCGGTTGCTTGGGTTTATCTCGCGGGGTCACTTAGAGAAATTTGTAGTTTGCATAAATTTTAAAGAGAAACACGGCATGTTGGTGGTATTATAATATAGGAATTGCTTTATTGATTTTTACTAAAGATAAAATTAAATAATCTAAAGTATAATAGAGCTTGGAAAAAATAATTGGATCAGAGTTCTAGGCTGGAACGGAGATCTGTCGTACCTCCTAAGTTTCAGAGCATGATGGAAAGCCCGCGCGGTGGCTCGGTGCGGCTCAGTGGCGGAACTTTTCGATCACCTCTTACTGATCAGAGCGTACGAAGAGGACTTTGTGGTGCTTGAGAAGATGTTACTGCAGCTGTGAAGCGATAGCTTTGCTATTTTGGCGTAACAGCGCAGTTATGGTGTTATCGATGCGATGACGAGTTAGAGCTGCAAGACTATCGATGGTACTATCGATAGTATCGATAGTTTTTTTGAAATGGACTATCGATAGTTTTTACACGATAGCGATACTATCGCCGAAAAAACATAAGTCCCATATAGATTGCCATTTGATGAAAAAATTAATCAAAAAGTGAACAATTTTTAAATTCTTTATATTATTTTGGAATAATCCAACGTTTTCAAGTATAAAGACAATGATAGTAATCTCGTGTGAATGTTATTGCGAAATAAAAGGTATGCACATAACAAGCACGGCAAGGTGGAAGATCGCCGTAGTTAGTTAAAATAGACTGGAGTGGCATTGAACGGCAAAAACTATCATTTGTGTGTCCAGAAGTACCCAGTTTTAATGGAAAACAACGTAATTTTATGCAAAAACTTACAATTCTTTAAAATATCCGATACTATCGATAGTTTAAAAACAAACTATCGAAAATATCGAATGGGACGACTATCGATAGTTTTGCAGCTCTATGACGAGTGTGTCTTCTTGTTGGTGATATGCGTGGAGAGAAACCGTCGGAAGCACTTCTCTTACTTACTTCTTATAAGGATATAAAAAGTACATTTTGAACTTCCTTATAATGTCCTGATGATATCCTTGATCGTACCGAGTCCGGATTTCTTGCAAAAGTTAGGTAACTTTATTGGGAATTCGAATAAAAAAAGCGAGTATATCCCCATACTGTGGTTGGAGGGTATAAAAATATGAATTACTTTTGCTTAAACTTTTCAAATATTTAAAAAATGTTCGGTTTTGACGGCTTGGTCCATAAAAAATTAAAATGTCTAAATCTCGAGAAGGCGATTTTATACAACTTTTCTGATGAAAGATTCGTGTTTAAGAGGCATAAATAATTTAGAAAATGTACCCTAGAACTAGGTGCAAAAAAGTTGATTTTTGTAGAGTAGTGTAATTAGTATATTTAAATCCATTTATAATGGAAATAGTTAAAATTTAACATTTTATTTTTTTTTTACAAAATATCTTTACTATTATATTTAACTATTCAATATTTAAAACTTCTAAATTTGAAATTTGTTTCTGAATTATTGCACTTCGTAACCATGTTTTTGTTCTACGCATAGCTTAGAAACTCCTAAAATATGCTCTTGGAAAAAATGTTCAAAAGTTATATCCCTAATGCACACTCAAAATAATCACTCTGTTAAATTACAGAGGTACTCTGCTGCACAAGCAGAAAATACCATAGATTACCAACCAGCAAGATTTTTTGTTATTAGACGAAGAAAACTCTGTAAAATGTAAATTTACAGAACTCTCTGTAAAATGTTGATAAAAACGACCAGAATTTTACCAAAAAAAAAAAATCTCTGTAAATTTACAAAGCTTTAGTCAAATGCATTTTATGAGTGCAAAATTTTACAAAAAAAAACTGTAAATTTACAAAATTTTAGTTAAATCCATTTTATGAGTAAAACTTCTCTGCTTTAAAAATATTAACAGTCTGACAAGCCATCAAAATTAGTCTTTGCGTATTACGTATATTTTAAATTATTAAAGCTCATATATTTAGTGACGCATTTAAGCGGTAGATGTTCACCGAAGTTTTTATAAATTATTAAACGACGATTTGAGCAGGGTCTATTTAAATGTGAAAATTGCGTTTCCTATTTGTACTTTAATAAATTAAGAGAAAAAAAAATAAAATTCAAATGTGCCTGATTAAATGCATTCCGCACTTTAATGGTGCGCAACCGAAGCGTTATACATATTTTATTTTCTTGTTTAAATTCACTTTTAAGGAAAATCGTTTCAGAATGTCCGCTTTAATGCTTTCAAATTGTTAAATTTACTTTTTTTTATTTTGAAAAAGGGGTTACCTTACAGGCTAATTGTGGTCAGCTATTTGTTTCCAAATGTAAATAAATAAAAATCACTTCATTTTTATTATTTTCCACCCAACGTTTCGTTTGCTTTTTTCAAACCTCTTCAGGGGATTTTATTTATTAAAAATCTAACAACAAATACAATAATTTATTAAAAGAACTTATTTTTACTTTTATCACAGTTTGACTTACGGTTTATGATTTTTACATCGTCAATTTAAAATTATAATTAAAAAAAAAAAACTGGACTAAGTACACGACACAGAATTGTATAAATAAATTGATACAGCACAATACACAAACTAAAGTCAAACTTAACTCTAGTATCACAGAACTTCAACTAATTATATTATTGCAACAGAATATTGCAGTTTCGTGTTATTTTTGTCTTCTTTTGTATTCATTGCCCGGTGTATTTTCTCTTGTATACGCAAGCTTTCAATCGTGTAACGTTTATTCTCTTTATTCTCTTTGTTTAATATTTTTACTTCGTCGAAATTAATACGGTGATTACGTTCTATTGCATGAACTGACAATCCCGTCGCCTCTTTGCTTTTTTTTATGTCTGATTCATGTTCAGCTATCCTTGTCTCAAGTTTTCTTTTCGTTGTCCCTATATAAACCATATCACATCTCTCCCCCTCATTACCATCACATTTTATTTCATAGACAACATTATTCATTTTAAGTTTTTCTATTTTTGTTTTGTTGTTTGTAAAAAGATGCTTCAGTGTTTTATTAGATTTGTGTGCTATTGTTGTTTTTTCATCTGTGATCATGCTCTTTGAAGTTTTTGTCTCTGTTAGTTTTGGTATAAAAGGTACACTGTAAAAAATCTTATCCTCTTTTTGTTGATCGTTTTTTTGTTTGTTTTGATTACTATTTTTAATTGATTTATTAATTAGATTGTTGATAATATATATTGGATAGTTGTTCATATGTAAAATTTTTCGTATTTTGGTAATATTGTTTTGCTTGAATTTTTCATCGCTGATTTTTAAGACTTTTTCTATCAGATTTGTCGCCGTGTTAAGTTTCATACTTAATGGTTGGGTGGAATGGTAGTTTATCATTCTGCCTGAAGATGTTGGTTTAGTGTACCAATTGGTTACGAGTTTTCCATTGTCATTACATATACTTAAGGCCAAATATGGAATTTCCTTGTTTTTCTCCTTTTCTATCGTAAATTGTAATTTGTTGTGGTACGCGTTTAGTGTTTTTAATATTATTGTCTCATCCGTCTTATCTATTACCGCAAATAAGTCATCTACGTATTTTGTGATAAATTTTATTTTGATATTTTTCGATTTTAATTCTTCAATTACATCGTCCAAAAGAGTGTCAAGTACAATATCAGCAATTGTTGGTGATAGGGGGTTCCCCATGGGCATACCATATAGTTGATGGTAAAATTTATTATCAAAAGTAAAATAATTGTTTTCAGTCAAACAGAATTGCAGCAGTTTCAAAAATTGTTGTTTTGATATTGCTGTGTGTCCCTTAAGTTGTTCCCATTTATCCAGTATATTTTTAATTGCTAAATGAATCGGTATATTGGTAAACAATGATACCACGTCGAAGGAAACTAAAATATCATTCTGGTCCAAAATGACTTCCCTTATCCTATCTTTCAAATCAAGTGAGTTCTGTATATTATAAATTGGGGAAATCACAGTTTTGAGTATTTTTCCAATGTATTTTGCAAGATTGTAGCAGGGAACTTTAATAGATGAAGATATTGGTCTGAGCGGAACGTTTTCTTTATGAATTTTGGGGAGACCATATAATTCAGGTTTTTTAGTTTTGTGAAAATTACGAGTTTTTAACAAGTACCACCAATTTTTCACTAATTCCTTATACATATGTAATTTAAGACGCTTTTTAAAGACGGGTTGAAATATTTGGAAGTTTTTTTGAACAGATTTTTAGTTGAAAACTGTATTACAGATAGGGTTGCCAGACGGGCTTGATTTGGCTTGATTGTCAAGCTTTTTTAGTACGTGTCAAGAGTCAAGCCAAAATGTCATTTGTCAAGCTAAAATGAAATTTTAGACCATTTGCCACTAAATTGTCAAGAAAAATCAAGAATAATTTATTTTAAAAGTTTTTAAATGTAAATAAATACAAATTCAAAATTATTTTTAAAAATAAATATAATTTTACCACTAGGTGTACCAAAATCTCCTTTCTTATTAAATAATAAGCTAGAAGAGTAATGTATGGAACTGATTTTCCTATATCATTGCAGTTGCGCTATAAATTTGGGCAGTGCCACTTTTACAAAATGACTGATTCCTTTTTAGCATTTTATAAAAAGTACCCAAGCAGAAATTCATGACGGTTATAAAAATAAAGCGTCTTTAATGCACTCTTAAGTAGAAATTCATGACGGTTATAAGAAAAAGCGTTTTCAAAACACCACCAAGTAGAAATTCATGATGGTTATAAAGTAAAATCAAGACTTATCAAAACTAACTCAATTTTAAAGCATAACTTCATAACGCTTTTCGAACGATTCGTAAAAGTGTTTTGAGAATACTTTTTAATCAAACCTATGGTTTTTTTTAAATGATTTTTATTTTACACAACCTGTAAAATATGGTTTTAAACGACTAAAAGTGTTTTCAAACACCGTTTTTGCACTACTTAGCAATTTATGATTTTTCATAACAAAAATCATAAATTTTCTGATTTTAAATAAGCTTAAGTATTACGATCATTACATAAACGAGTTATAGCAATTGTTTAGTTACAAAATTTAGAAATATTACCCTTTACTTCTGCTATATTAAGATTTCTTTCAATTACAATTTTCACTAAAATTTTTATTTCACTGCCATTTAAAAAATAAGAACTGTAAAAATTGTTTTTGGCTTGATTTGAGCAAAAAATTGGGTTTGCTATCATAATTTTCCCATCACAAAGTATTTTCAACATTATATCATAATAGCTATTATGTCCTATATCTATTGATGAAATTGGGTTATAAAAATTTTTTCATTTCATTGAAAATATTGCCTTTAAGAAATACTATCAGATTTGTGTTTGAAATTCAAACTTTGAATCACTGTGTGATAAAAATTTGATTTACAATCAAAGTTTTTGCATTTCAAATTGGGCATATGTTATCAGGATGAGAGCAGCCATAAGAAAACACCAATTTTGTTGCATTAGATTATATTCTTGTAGAGTGGGTATACTACCAATGGCGTTCGATTTTGAGAATTTTTATGAAGCATTTACAATTGATTTAGGAAACTTGTTTTAAAATCGAAGTCAGAAACTGAGGTATTGTATCTTCCATATTAGCTACATCATCTGCGATGTGAATAAGTTTGAGAAAATTCATTGTTTGTTTCTAATAATTTTCTTAAAATTGTCGTCGCATTAACCGCTTTTGAAGTATCTATTTTTCTGGATGGAAAAATACGACAAACTGTATAAAGAATTAAAGGTGCCGGTACCGCTTAAATTCCACTACATTGCTCAACCATATAACAAAAATATATAATTTTTCAATATCCATTAAAACGAAAGATTTCCTCTGAAACTCTAAAGTTATGTCATCAGATATGTTATTAAAATTTTGTTTCAATATTACACTTTCTTGCAAACTTTAACTTCTTCAACCTAATTTTTGCAGCAATTTCTTGCCTATACCAAGATACAATTTATCTCGTCCAGCACGACAAAGTTTACAAAAATTTTAAAATTGCTATTTTTTGCTTTTTAACGCTTTAATAATGCTTTAACGAAGCGTTCTCAAATCACCATTATAAATGTCTTTATATAAACCGTTTAACGGTGTTATCATTAGGATTATCTGAAAGCGCTCTGAGGATGGTTTTCCGTATGGTCTGAAAGCATTCGTACTACCATGCAGAGCGCTTTAAAAACGTTTTTACGGTTGTATTTTTCTACCTGGGTATATTTCTGAAACGGCACTAAAGGCATAATTACTTGAGCGAATACGGTTCGGAGACGTGTCAGCTGATACGTTAGCTTGTATTAAAATAAATGGAAATAGGTACTTAAACGAATACGTGACGGTGGTGTAGCTGCCGTACTTTAAAACGATGCAACAGCCCGTTACGCTACAGCACCGCTACAGTAGCGCTCAAGTGCCTGGGCCTTAAAAAAATGTCAATGATAGCAAAAAAAGCTTTAAAATTTACTCTAAAATTAGCCGATTCCAATTGTTTTAAATTTAAAAAACTTGCAGAACGCATTCAAAATTTTGATGAAACCAATAAACTTTTTGCTAATTTTTCGCAGAACAGCGATTAATTTTATTTTCAAGCCCCGATTTTTTTATTTTTATTATCTAAGTCCCACAAAATTTGTTTTGTAATTTTTTTAATTGCGTTTTGGATTATACAAATTCATTAAACACGGTCACCACATTTTCTCACTAAATTTTAAGATTTTTTTTTTTTAATTACCGTTTTTTGAATTCACGAATTTTTAATTGCACCGATTAGAAATGCTTTAAAAAATATAAGTTTTTTCCGAAATTTTTTTACGTTTCGTTAAAAATGGTTTAGGGAAAAAATAAAAATTTTTCCAAGCCCCAAAATTTTTTTGTAAACCCTCAATTTTTTTTTGCATTTGGGGTGTAAGAAAAAACTAAAAAATTATCATTACTTTCAGTCTCAAATTCACTAAAATTCTCAAATTTAAAAAATACTTTTTTTTTTAATTCTACTAAAATTTCAAATGTCAAGAAAAATCAAGCTTTTATTTCTAGATGTCAAGAAAAATCAAGCTTTTCTTTCTAAATGTCAAGCTTTTTACCATTTTCGATCTGGCAAGCCTAATTACAGAGCAATAAGTAAAATTAAAAATGAAATTTGATATTTTGGTTACGAGAAAAAATCAAAGTATATTTCTAAAATCTGTATTTTAACAAAAAAACTCTTTTTAAAATAAAGATTACAAAGTAAAAAGTATAATTACAGATAAAATTGTGATTTTCAGTCACAAGAAAATACAAAGTATTTTCTTAAAATCTATATTTCGGCAGATAATTTTGTCAAATATCTGTCAAAATAATTACTCTGCAAAATGAATGTAATCTCATCATTTTGCAGAGTAATTATTTTGAGTGTACAGTAGCGCGTCCCGAATTCGGTTTTTTTTTAATTTGAAAATAATTGCCCCCTCAAAAGATGGGGATTTAGGACCCTTTTACGGAAAAATTAACAAAAAAAAGTTTTCGACAAAAAACCAGTTGGCTACCAGCGGCTTAAGATTGCAATCTTTGTCCATTTTGAATTTTTTTTTTGTTTTTTAAAAAATGTGTGCCAAAAGTTGGGCAACATAGGGTACATTCCTAGAAAAATATTAATAAAATTTCCATGGAGTAATTTTGGTGCAGCGTTGCATCTTAAAAATGAAAAGTGTGACTTAAAAATTTTTTTATTTTTTCTTTTAAGCTAAATTGGTCTCAAAACCTGCGCAAAAAAAGATCAAATTCGTTAAAACTGTGTCAAAGCAGATTTTGAGACTAATTTAGCTTAAAAGAACGAAAAAGTAAAAATTAAGTACACCTTTTGATCTTTGAGATGCAACGCTGCACCAAAACTACCCCATGGACATTTTATTAATATTTTTCCTCAAATGTACTCTATATTGCGCAACTTTTGGCGTAAAATTTTTGGACAACAAAAAAAAAAAAATTTCAAAATGCACTAAGTTTGCAAACGGTCCTAAATCCCCATCGTTTGAGAAGACAAGCGAAAAAAATTTATTCGGGACTCGCTAGTGTAGTGATAAGCGCCTTGGAAGCTATTAATCGATACATCAACAATTTGCTCCAATTTTGCCGAAATTTTTGTTAGAAAAAATAAATTCTAGGTCTCTGTCCGTCACAACTTTTCAATTTACATGAAAATAGGGTTGCCATTCGTACTGTTTTAAACAGTACATGTACTGTTTTTTATAAAAAGTACTGTTTTATGCACAGCACCTAAAACAGTACGCAAAAGTACTGTTTTTTAAAGCGTGTACTGTTTTTGTACTGTTTTTTTATACTTATCACCAAAATGTAACATTTTTCAAATGTTTCATATTTGACAAAATTTTAATTCAATTTTAAAAAAGGAGCTAAATGCAATTTAATTTTATACCACACTCAAAAAGTAAAAATTATTTAAAAAGTGGATAACTTAACTAAATTCAATAATGATTTATTTGTTTTCCTTCTTTTTATCTAAATTTTTCTGAAAAATAAGAAAAAGAAAAAACTAGAAAATGGGGCAGACCCCATTAGGTTCGGAACCCATGGGTCCAGAACACCTTAGGCCCAGTCCCATTGGGTCTATTAAGGATCGTCATAGATTTTGATTCAAAATCTTTGCCCTTTTCGCTCTACCGTGCTAAGTTTTTAGGATACGGGAATTTAAGGGCCCAAGAGGGTCTTTAGAATCTTAACGGGATAACTAAAAAACTATTACACGGAGAGGTTAAGACGGTCGTGTAAAGAGCTACAAAAATGTATTTGGCATTTTTTTTGTTTCGGCAATATTTTCTGAGAAATGAGGAACGCCCAAATTTTTAGATTCAAATTGAGGAGTCCATACATTGAAAGAGGACCGGAGATTCTTTAGAGATTTTTAGAATCGAAAATGAACACTTTTTTGCTATTTCTGGCTTAGTTTTTGAAATTTTTGAAACATTTTTTGAAAAAAAAAAATCCTTTAATTGCATAAAATTTACTAAACCTGAAGAAAAAACTTTATCAATTCTAAGAAGATAAATATGGTGAACTAATTGGGTGCAAATTATGTCAAAGAAATTTAAAAATTTTTATTAAATTTTACTAAATTGTAAAAAAACAATTTCGCAAAATTTAGTTAGGCCTTTGTTTGAGTGCAATAATGCCGTTTTCGCGTTTGCTTTTTAAAGTCGAATTTTAATTAAAACACTGTTTTATGGATTTTTTCATATGTTTTTGATAGGAAGATCGGTGTTTTAGTTATGCGAAAGCATAGACTACAAAAGCTTTTCAAGTAAGATATCGCGGCAACTAAGACAAATGCTCCAAAAAGTCAATCGCAATTTTGTTTCAACACTGATAAAAGAAATAGAATAAATTTGAGACGGTTTACCTAAAATGTTCCACCATTCTGTTAACAACCTTTTATGCTCGTTTTGGCTGAGATCTGTTTGAAATCAGGGTAAAAGGGCTAAGTTTTTGTAGTTTGATATAAAATAAGACTTTTAAAAAAGTACTGTTTTTATTTGCAATGTACTGTTTTTTGAGACCAAATGTACTGTTATTCCATATTTCAAATCTGGTAACCCTACATGAAAATCACATTAAATCAAGTTTAGTGTTTCGTTGATCACGTTTTCATACGAAGTAGAGATGGGCGCGTGAGTGAATTTTGACTCACGCACGCTCACGCTCACGAAATAAAAAAATTGCTCATGCACGATCACGCACGAAATAATTTTTTCTGCTCACGTTCACGCACGCTCACGTGAGTAACTAAAACTTTTCTCACGCTCACGAAATAATCACGCTCACGGAGACTCACGAAATTAAAATTAACAAATTTTTATTTTACTTTCTTCGATTTCTTGCATAAAAAGTATTGATTTTCCTTAAAACAATAGTAAAAATTTATTTAAATCACAATTTTGTTTAAATTACCCTCTAAATTCAATATAATTACGATTTTTTTACTTGTTTTCTGTTTCAAACAACACAAAACAATCACGCAAACTCACGAAACAAAAATTACTCACGCACGCTCACGCACGAAACTATTTTTTCTAATCACGCGCACTCACGATCACGTGAGTAAAAATAAATTTCACTCACGATCACGCGTGATTCACGCGTGAATCACGTGAATCACGAGAAATTCGTGTCACGCGCGCATCTCTAATACGAAGTGCAAATCAAATAATTAAAATTTAAAAAATTGTATGGAAACAAGGGCATTCGTTTTACTTTCACCAAATTTTATTTTTGTGAAACAAAACGAAAAAAAATCGGATGTGAAATCTAGAACACCAAAAAAATTCAAAAATTTTCAATTTCACATTTTTTATGTGAATTACTTTTATTGGAACAGCGGCCTTATAATAAATTTCAGACAGAAAAAAAATCTAAAATTTTAAAATGGAAAATTAATGTCAAATATCTTGAATCGAACAATTTTTTAAAATATGTATGTATATGTATGTGTAAACTGGAGTAACACTCATTAACTAAAAACTTATAAAAATAAATAAAATAAACTAAAAATGTATAAAAACTGAACTTTTAATCAAATGCATGTAAATTTTACAACTTTCAACGAAAAAATTTTCTTCTTTTCTTTGTTACAGATCAGACTTAAACAATAAACAGAGAAATGAATTTAAATTTTTTTTCTTTCTGAAATTAAATTTTTTTTTACAATTTTAGTAAATTTTAAAATTTCTAGTAAAATTGATAAAGCATTTAATTATCTATACTATATTATAAAACGCACTTTTCGCGAAAATTTTCTTTGTCACCGGTGTTTGAAGAAACTACTGAACCGATTTTGATCAGATAAAAACCATAATAAAGCTTTCATTCCAACTTAGATTATAGGCTATAGAATGTTTTGATATCGGTTAAGACGGACTTTTGAAAATGCCAAAATATGAAAAAAAAATCAGTTTTTCCGCTTTTAAAAAGACAC
The DNA here is from genome assembly GCA_963921195.1 of Pegoplata infirma. NCBI lineage: Eukaryota > Metazoa > Arthropoda > Insecta > Diptera > Anthomyiidae > Pegoplata > Pegoplata infirma. Next base: position 185,289,856 of record OY992540.1, read on the forward strand.
AATGGCACCATTGGAAAGCTCTTTTTTTAACAAACAACTTAGCCTTTTCAGTTTTTTAAATTAGTTCATTAACACGCCTTGGGCATTCATTTTTATCACTGTTCAGTAGGGTGGATCGAATTTGGCTTTTTGGCGAATTTCGTTCCGGCTCACCGACAGATGTGTTGGAATAGACCTAAAAACAATGTGGTTAAATTTTCATGCAGATCGGTGGTCATCTTCCGCTGCCGAAATGACGTTGAAAATCCGCGATTTCTTAAAAAATAGTATTTATTTCAAAATATTGCCAAAATTACAAAAATCACTTAATCTTCTTTTTTATTTCAGTCAATCTTTTCAATTCGATCATATTTTCTTAGAAAAAAATTTCAGCTTATTAGGACATTGTTAACCCCTCTAAAACGGTAGCCGAAAATTACCCATTCATTTTGCCCTAAACTCAAAACCACCAAATTTAAAAAAGAATTTTTTTTTTGATTTTAAGTTTCACAATCTAAAGTTATTATTGCATTTATATCAAGTATATATAAGTTCGTTTGACAAAAAAATTTTTTGAAAAAATACGAGATTCTTAAACAGCGCGTGTAACGGTCTGTTTCCAGGATTTTTTGGGAAAATTGCAATTTTTTTTTAAACTCAACATTTTTAGTTAAGAACTTTTCATTTTACACCAGATTTATTATAAATTATAAAACTTAATATAGAAATGTTGGAATTTAAGAAACTCCTTAACCCTAAACAGCTTTGGGCCCTAAATGACCCATGATGAACATGCATCTAGCAATAAACCGCTTTTGGCGGTCGACAAACCATTGGAAACATATTTTTCAATTAAAAATGGGAGCGTGAGTAAGGATGGGAGCGTGAGTAGAGATGGGAGCGTGAGTGAATTCGACCACCTCACGCTTACGAAGAAAAAAAAAATTTCTCACGCAAGAAATTTTTTAATTTTGCATACATTTTACGCAGGATTACATGAGTGTCACATGTTAATTTCACTCAAGCTGAATTTTGACGTGTTTCATTTTTCCGTCACCATAAAAATCACGCAAACTCACGAAATTTTACTCACGCTTAACAGTGCAATTTTAAAAATAATATTTTTAATGCAAATGAAACAAAAAAGTTCAAATATCATTCAAATAGTATCCCGCTTAAATGCACCCACCCTTTAAGCATTTTTCGTACCCACCATTAACCATTTATTTATATCTGACAAAAAAAGTAATTCACATTTAAATAAGAATATTGCTGAATAAATTCAATAGACTATTTACTTGCTATATTCTGGCATTTAATGGGATAATGCTTTCGGGGTGGGAGCATTTAAATGGGAAATAATATTTAAACTTGTTTAAAAAAAATGTATGGAGCACTTTTTTATTTTGCATTAAAAATATAATTTGTACAAATGCACACGTGACACAAATTTCACGTGATTCACTCGTAAGCGTGAATGAAATTGCGAGAGATTGCATGATTTTTTATGGTGACAGAAAAATAAAACACGTCAAAATATAGTTATGTTGAGTTTTCGTAAGCGTGATTATAGCGTGAACGAGTTTAATATGTTGCAATCACGTGATCCTGCGTAAAATGTATGCAAACTTAAAAAATTTCCTGAGCGAATTTTTTTTTCTTCGTGAGCGTGAGTTGCTCAAATTCACTCACGCTCTCATCTCCACTCACGCTCCCATCTTTACTCACGCTCCTATTTTTAATGGAAAAAATATGTTCCCAATGGTTAGTCGCCCGCCAAAAGCGGTTTATTGCTAGATGCATTTGTTCATCATGGGTCATTTAGGGCCCAAAGCTGTTTAGGGTTAAAGAATTTCTTAAAATCCAATATTTCTATATTAAGTTTTATAATTTATAATAAATCTAGTTAAAATGAAAAGTTTTTAACTAAAAATGTTGAGTTTTAAAAAAAAAGTGCAATTTTCCCAAAATGTCCTGGAAACAGACGCGCTGTTTAAGAATCTCGAGTCAAAACTTTTGACTCGAAAGAATTTTTCTTTGAGATGTTGCTCTTAATGATACATATCAACACAAAATTTCTTTCTGTAACGTCTGTATCACGTTCTAAAATATAGCAAAAAATTCTCTTTTTACCTTTTTCACATTTTATTTTCACAAAAAATGCCTTTTGTCGAATTTCGTCAAATGCTAGGCAATTTGCTTTTTGCCCAATTTTAACATGTGCCGCTGAAGTGTAAAAGTTTAACCCTAAATTTTTTTTTTTATTTTCACAAAAAATTTAAACCACTCAGAGGCACGGGTTAAAATTGTCCGATTTGGCTAAAAATTTTAACATATAGCTTTTACACCAAAACGAACGATAATTTGCCAGGCAATCTACAAAATTTATTTTTTTTGACAATACATAAAATTTGAAAAAAGTGAAAACGCATTTTATATGATTTTTTTATACATTTAAGAACACGATAAAGATGCCACAGATAAGAATAATATTTTTATGTGAATACATCTTAGCTAAAATCCTTTCAAGTCAAAATTAAGAAAAAAAATAAAAAAATAAAAATTCTTAGAGTAGGAATCCAACAACCGACATTTTTTTCGAAGCAAATTTTGAAGCGGAAGGGGTTATCCCTCCAAAATGAAATTTTTAGTCATTATTAAGCTTAATCAAGTAAAGCGTTATTAAAAAAATAAATAAATTAACAAGTTGAAAAAAAAAAAAAAAAATTTAGTTTGTATGGCAAATTTTTTTTTTTGGGCCAAAAATTTAACCACCAAAGGCACAGGTTAATTCTGTCAGATTTGGCTAAAAATTTAAACATAAGATTTATAGACCAAAAAGAACCATTAGGTTTGGACAACTAAATATCATGGTGGTTTTAATTAAAAGGCATTAAATCAAAATAATTCAGATATGAATACATAACATTATTTTGTTTTTTTACTTTTCTCCTTCCTGATAACTTAAAGGTCTGATGGGAGAATGATCCACATACGTAGGGTCAAGTTAACAAAAACACTGGGGCCAACTTGGCAAATCTCAGTTTAATACATTCCGTGTTAAAATTTTTCTTTGATAATAGAAATATTTTAAGGATTTGAGACTTTCCCTTTTGAAAAATTATGAGACTTTTTTCACTATGAACTACTTATGTTCAAAATAATAAAAATATTTTCTGTTCTGAAAAATATTAACCGTGGAAATAAATTTTTATTAAAATAAAATATCCAATCCAAATCAAAATACTTTGATTTCTTTACAAAGATTAATGAAATTTTTAACATTCGATTTTGGGGAAAACAATTTTCTTCAATGTTTCAATTTTGTTCAATAAAAATAGATTTTTTTAATTTTTTTTTTAGTTTTCTTTTTATAAAAAAATATTGTTCTTAGAACAAAAAAAATTAACACAAATTTCATAATTATTGATTAAAATTTCGAATTTTTATTCCTCGGGCAACGCCGGGTACTCTGCTAGTCTTTAATAAAAAACAAAAAAAAAATTAAATCCACTGATTTGGTCCGGAGATATTTTTATTTAAAAAAAAAAACAATTTTTTAAAAAGTTAAAAATTTGAAAAGTTTGCAATATAATATCAAAATTAAATTTATTAACAAAAAGGAAAATTGTCTGGGGTGGGCTAAATCCTACGCCCCCTTCTTACGCCTATGGTTTAGCCATAAATTCACGTATTAAAAAACACGATTAAAACCGTTTGAAAGACGTTGGTCTGCCACAAAAGTATTGTACACAGTTTTGTTACGCTTACAAAATGTTTGCACTAAAAATAATTTTACATTCAAAATTGATTAAAAATGAAAAAAAAAATAATAAAAAACAAGTAAGAAAGCTATATTCGGCTGTGCCGAATCTTTAAATACCCTCCACCAATGTAATGATTTAAAAAACAAAAAAGTTTGTTTTATTTACCCCTATTCTTTTTTTATTCATTTATTTCAAACCCACTAAAATAGGAATAATCTCATCCGATCGAACTACTATTTTTGTAAATTATTATTTTTTTTAAGGAAATTAAAACTTTTCTAATAATGTTCTAATTTACAAAAAAATAAAAAATTTTCAAAAGACACATTCGATATTTTCGAAAAACCTATTCGAACTTCATGAATTCTTACCATTTATGTATCTTTATAATTTATTAGCTTTGATTTATTTCAAACCCACTAGAATGGGAATACATACGAAAAATCTAATCTCATCCTACCACTTTTTTTGTAAATTAGTATCTGTTTTCAAGGAAATTAAAACTTTTCTAATTTATGTACAAAATATTTTAAAATTTTGGGTTACATGTCAGGTGCCACGCCCCATTGTGCGATTCCGCCCAATTTTTTTTTTGTGAGAGTTAAGAATGAACATTCATCCTTATTTCTAAATACGCGCATCACTTCGACGTCGAATGAGTTTCACTTTCGACGACCGAGTTTCACCACATTCTACAATACTTCAGTGGTATCGGTGAAGGAATATCGATTAATTTTTGTCATCACTAGCAAAACACAAAAAAACAACAAAACATATAAAATAACATGAATTGCTAATTAATTAAAATTATATTGCGGGTCATATTTTATATTTATTTTCAATCTTACTATAATATATATAATTAAAAAATTAAGAATAAGTATTTTAAACTTCAGAAATTTAACAAAAAATCGCCATTAACGAAAATCCGTCATTGTGTGGCACAGTCCGGGAACAAATGCAGTTTGCATTTTCATGGTTTTTATTCTGCCGGAGACATTTTTATTACATAATTTATACAAAAATAAAACACTTAATTGATATTTAAAAGAAAATTCTATAATTTTTAATGATTTGTGTAAAAAAAACACAATTTTCTATAAAAACGCGCCAAAAAAGATGTCGAACAAAAATGTATGAATCTGGCGTCGACGACGAATTGAGGAATACGTCGAATGTCGACGATGACGAAAAAAACATATGTTTTTCGTCTGTATCATCTCCAAAGTATTCAGGAATACCAAAAATTACATTCGTCGCGTTTTAAACGCGTTTATGACAACAGGAATAGCCCCGATTATGTTTCTTGTTTCGTTCACATACATTTAACAGGTGTCAAGTTATGAAATGCCGCAAATTTTTAGAGGTACCTTTACATTTTACCTCATATCTTTCGAAATACTTGATCGATTTAAAAAATTATAACCCTATGACCAGGAGAATTGCGCAACTTTTGGTACCCAATCGTTTAAATCAGTTCCTGATTATTGCCAAAAACAGGATTTCAACTGACGGACATACAGACAGACGGACATGGCTAGATGGACTTAAAATCGATCGATGATCATAAATATAAATACTTTAAGGGGCCCAATTTAGACCAATATTTTGATGTGTTACATACGGAATGAAAAAATTAATATATACCCTCTATCACTAGAGTAGAGGGAATACAAATAAAACAAATTGTCTTTTTAGGACTTTTAAAAAATTTTACGGATTTGGTCGATTTTTGTCATAAAGTTTATTTCTGTCTTTTATTATTTAACAAAAAAATTTTTTTTTTAAGAAATCTGAACAAAATTGAATTTTGGCGATATTTTACATCCGAAGATTTTTTTTCCTTTTTCTCAGTTTTTTTCATTTCCGTTTTCTTTCTTATCTACACAAAATATGAATAAATTTAGGGTTATGTTGAAAACAACTAACAAGGGAAGTATCTCAACCCTTATGAACCGATTTGCCTGAAACTTAAAATATATATATAAAAAGACGATTTTAAGGTTGGGGTGTCTCGGCTTATCGGCCATATCAGTGTATTAAAATTTCGTTGTCCCCTTATGAAACAATGTGGACCTCCGGCAAAATTTCGATAACTCCCGAACTAACAGGAATATCCTCTAGATCAAAAATACGTGTCGAATTAAATTCTATAAAGATTATTTCTTATTCTTATGGAAATCATAGTAGGTCTATGTCTTCATATAAATACCCCCCAAAATTTACACATTTTTATGAAAAAAGAATTTAACAAAGCCAAACTTTCACAAGGTTATACCGCCGTTGGATAGGCATTAAAAAAAACTTTCTTCTCATATGTAAACATCATATAGTTTCTTAAAAAGAAATGGCTGAAAAATCCAAAAAACTATTTTTTCGCCATTTTTTTATCCATGTCCTAAATCCCCGATATGACCGATAAGCCTAGACACCCCAACCTTAGAATTGTCTCTTTTATATATATTTTACATTTCATGCAAATCGGTTCATAAGGGTCAGAGCTTCGAAGGATTTCATTCCTTAATTCGATTTGTCATTCTGAATAAAAATTTAGTGATTGCATTCCCCAATCACATTTTAGTGAATTGAATGAATTCACTTTAGACTTATTCGATTAATAAATATCGAATGCATTCGATTTATTTTTCATTCGGCTTTCAAAAATCGAATGCATTCGATTTTCTTTTCATTCAATTTAAAAATTCGAATGGCTTTATCATTCATTGCATAAAAAAATTAAAACAAGTAAGAAAGCTATATTCGGCTGTGCCGAATCTTTAAATACCCTCCGCAATGTTAACCAATGCATAAGACGCAGACGACCATTCTTGACCAAAATTGATTTTATAGAAAATCATAAACACTTACAAACAACAGAAAACATATTTTGTTTTTGTATACACTTATTTACCGTTAAAAAACAAATTAAGATAAAAATAAAAAAAAACGTATTTTTTAAAATTTTTTCAATTATTTTTTGAGTTTAAATATAAAAAATTTTTTATAATAGGTATATTCGATTACCTAAATTTCTTACTATTTTTTACTACAACTGGAGAGTCTTGATTACTTTTTGTATTGAAAACTTCCAGCTGTTGTAAAATGAGTAAAAATTAGTAGATTGTAGTAAGGTAATCGAATTGACCTAATACTTTACATGGAAAACAAAAAAATTATAACAATTTTTAACACAAAACCTATTTCAAACCAGAAATTTTTCCAGTTTTGTAATTTTTGTCAAGAAAAGCAATGACCGGAACCATAGTGCAATGTAAATATTTAAAAAAAAAAAACATTTTATAAGTACTATGTATGAAAATTATATAAAAGCAACCACGTGTATGACACATACTACGTATTTTTTACTTCTATTGATACAAATAACTACTAACAAGCCAAATAAGCATCAACAACTACAAAATGGCGCGCAGCCACGTCATATAATGGAGGTTTATATTGAAACTCATCTCAATTGCTCATAGCTTCTTAACCCCTTGACCGATTTTGCCATAATTGGTACCAAAATGACCAGCAAAACGTTGAGAACAATAAAATATGAACCTATTTAAAATTTTATTTGAATATGTCAACCATGAGCCAAGATAAATCATTTTAAAATTTTGGGTTAAATTTCTGGTGCCTCTCCCCATTGTGCGATTCCGCCCAAATTTTTTGTGAGTGTTAAGAATGATAAAATTACATAAAATTCCAAGTTTCGTTCTCATTCATTCAACAGGTATCAAGTTATAGCATTTTTTTGTGTAAAATTCACCATTTTTTTTTAGGTACCTTTACATTTTCACTCATATCTTTTAAAATACTTAAGGTACCTACAGACGACGCAATATTATGTACAATATTCAATTATATTGATGGTGTGAGGGTAATATTGACGATTGTACAATGGTCAATCTTACCCACACACGATCAATATAATTGAATATTGTACATAATATTGCGTCGTCTGTAGGTAACTTTAACCGATTTCAAAAAAAAAAAAATACACCAGTTTCTGCCTAGGAGAATTACGCAACTTTTGGTTTAAATCGGTTCCGGATTATTGCCAAAAACGTGATTTCAACAGACAGACAGACAGACGGACGGACAGACAGGCGGACATCGCTAGATCGACTTAAAATCGATCAAGGATCATGAATATATATACTTTATGGGGTCCTAAACCAATATTTCAATGTGTTACATACGGAATGACAAACTTATATATACCCTCTATCACTAGAGTGGAGGGTATAAAAACTTACAAAAACTTAGCAAAACGGAGCCAATTTTTTGTCCATAGTAACGCCAACACTCTTAAAATTTTTTGTCGTATATGCAGTTAATATGTGCATTTTTAAATTTTCGGGAAACACCAATTTTTTTTGGATTCAAAACTAGAGCCCATGTAAAGAGAGTCGGCGATACTATGGACCGTTTTAATCTATCTATTTAAAAAATCGATTGATTCGCAATGGAATGATAAAAAATCGAATGCATTCGATTTTTCTAAATCGAATGAACAAGAAATCGAATGCATTCATTTTTTTCCATTCGATCGAATGAATTCCAATGACTGCATTCAATGCTGATTTATGTAATCGAATGCATTCACTGACTATGAAAATTGAATGGATTTTTTTGAGAATTCATTCGAAAGGATTTCATTCTTCGAAGCTCTGATAAGGGTTAAGATACTTCCCTTGTAAGAGTTTTTTCAGAAATGCACTCATAACTTTTAAAATACTTAACCGATTTCAAAACAAAATACATCAGGTACCCCAAGCGTTTAAATCGGTTCCGGATTCATGCCAAAAACGTGATTTCAACAGACAGACAGACGGACATAGTTAGATCGACTTAAAATCGATCAAGGATCATGAATATATATACTTTATGGGGTCCTAAACAAATATTTCAATGTGTTACATACGGAATGACAAACTTATATATACCCTCTATCACCAGAGTGGGGGGGTGTAATTACATAGTTGCTAACTTTATTAGGGTTTTTATAGGAATTACGATAAATTAAAAATTGCTGGTTGAAGTTATCGTAGAAAACCCCTAATAAAGTTAGCAAATAGTTACTTGTAAAAAAAGTAAGCTGAATTCACAATGACGGAGTACTCTGTGTCAGAGAGTGGATTTTGTTCCTTCTCTTTCGCACTTACACACTTTTTGTATTATGTCGTCTCTATTTTTAGAGATGGTACTCTGTAGTACATTGTGTCGGAGCTTTTAATATAAAATATTTTGAAACTATTTTTTCACTTAAAAATGGTAATGTAAAGCGTTTTAATAGATTCTGCCAAATCGAATAGTTTTGATCACATGATCAATTATTTTTATTTATTTACAACTCATTTTTTTAATAAATTCAACCTAACCAAGAACTGGTAACAATGACCGTCGTCTTGTTGTAGCGAAAAAAACCAAGGGGTCTGGTGGGAATCGAACCCAATTTCAAAAGCTAGCACGCTACCATCTAGCCTACGGGGGCCCCCAAATCGAATATAACTTTTCAACTTATTCTAAAATAAACTTTATATTTAATTTTCATAACTTTTGATCAACTAACATCTTAACTATTCAGGCATTTGCTAAATTTGATATAATTTTTTTATAAACTTCAATACCAAACAAATATGTATCTGCACGTATGAATTCATCGTGATCATGCAACAATACTGGAGTGTTGTTCATAGGGGAAAATCCTAGAGCTGGTATTCCAACTTGGCGTATGTAACGGCTGTCGGTACCACCAGTAAAAATTTGTGTGCGCAATTTCAAGTTCCTGTAAATGGAAAATATAAAATATTTAGTCCAATGTTGTTTTAAATAAATACATTAGTAGTGTTTACATTTCATCTGTAGCCTTTTTGAAAGCCACCCAATATGGATTAGAATCATCGGTAGCAGTAGGCTCCACACGGGGACGTTTTTGATCGTATGTTAGATCTATACCACCACCAGCTTCCTCACACCATTGATGTAACTATAATTGAACATACTTTTGGTATTAAATTTATGTCACTTTTGAGTTTATTTGCAATTTACCGTTTCTTCAAATTCATTATGATCGACTTCTAAATCTAAACGCACATCAAAACCTAACATCATTTTTGGAGGAATAACATTACTTTGGACACCACCCCTAACTTGAGTTAAATTAATTGTTGTTACATCGCCTATGGTTAATTCTGGATTATTTTCCAAGCGACGAACCTGATTCTCCCGCATCAACATCATTTTATGTAAAATGTAATTGAGTTTTTCACCAGCAGTATTTTTGAGTAACAAAGAGCCATGACCAGCATTACCGTTTATATGAAAATATACACCTATTGCAATTTAAACAAAATAACAATAATTAAAATTCTTGAAAAACAGTGAACAACTTACGCCATACGCTACGTTCTGCATAGAAAACTGGATATTCCTCTGTCGGTGAAGCTAGACCTTCATCCAAAGAAAATCCAATATTCAATGATTTAAAATCGGAAGTCTCTACAAATGGTCTCATGCCTAAACTCCCTCCCATTTCTTCATCTATAATTAAAAAAAAACTGTTTTGTGAAAATATTTCTTCAAGAATGTAGACATGTTTGAGTTTACCTGGTACAAATGATACATGAATTGTTCTTTTAAATTGTACACCGCTCTTTTTTAATGCACGCAGTGCTCCTAAATATTGCATACCAACACATTTCATATCTTGTGTACCCCGGGCATATATGCGGCCTTCTTTATCGATTTCAGCACCAAAGGGTGGATACGTCCAATTATCTGGAAATACTGGTACAACATCCATATGCGAATTTAGCAAAATTGCAGGTAGACTTAAATCTGTACCAGCCCATGTTAGTACAACGATGGGATTCTGTTCATTCACTGGGTAATAAATTTTCATAGGCATGCCTAGCAATTCAGACTGTTTTTTTAGAAACTCTACACATGGTTCTGAAAATAAAAACAAACAACTTTTTAAGATTTTACTATACTCATTTTAAATTTCTATTTATAGCGGTTTTCACCCATGATATAAAACTTTTGAGGCAATTTCCTACAAGAAAATTTTCTACTGATTTTTTCCACTAAAGAGTGAAGAACTTTTTTCTTACACAAACATTTTCTATAACCTCAAATTATTTTGCATAATTAAACCACGAAATAACATTTAACAACGCGATTTTTAGTAAAAATATAATTAATCATTTAAGTTTCATTTTAAATTTCGTATAAAAAGTCTAAAAATATCACTAAGTAAACTTCTTTTTTTCTATACATCAACTTACTCCGAGTTTTAACACGGAGTTTCCCACGTGTTAGAACTCTTTTATTATAAAACAAATGTCGGATTTAAGAACTTTTTCCCACATTCTGAGACCTTTTACTATAAAAAAGTCTCAGCATTTTTGAAATATTTTTTCTATAGAAAAGTTCTCAGATTCTTAAATTTGTTTGGAAAAAGTCTTAGATTTTGAGAACTTTTTCCTTTAGAAAACGTCTCAGATTCCTAGACCTTTTTCCTACAGAAAAAGTCTCTAATTCTGACACCTTTTTCCCACAGAAAAAGTATCAGATTTTGGGACATTTTTACTATAGAAAAAGTCTCAGATTCTGGTACATTTTTCCTATAGAAAAAGTCTCAAATTCTGAAATATTTTTCCCATAGAAAAATTCTCAGATTCTGGTACATTTTTCCTAGAGAAAAAGTTTCAGATTCTGAGACATTTTTCTTATGAAAAAAGTCTCAGATATCAAGAAATTTTTCCTATAGAAAAAGTCTTAGATTCATTCCAAGAAATTTCTCCTATAGAAAAAGTCTCAGATTCTGAGACATTTTTCCTATCTGAGATTCTCAGACCCTTTCCTGTAGAAAAAGTCTCAAATTCTGAGACGTTTTTCCTATAGAAAAAGTTACAGATTTTGAGACATTTCTCTTATATAGATTCTGGCACTTTTTCCCTGAAGACATAGAAAAAAGTCTTAGATTCTGAGACCTCCTTCCAATAGAATACATTTTAACTTCTGGGACTTTTTTCATAAGAAAAAGTCTCAGATTATGAGAACTTTTCCTTTCGAAAAAGTCTCAGATTCAGAGATCTTTTTCCCATAAAATAAATTTCGACTTTAGAGATTCTGAGGCCCTTTTCCTCAAATTCTTAGACTTTTTTTCTCAGACATTTTTCCTATAGAAAAAGTCTAAAATTCCTACAGAAAAAAGTCACTGAGACCTTCTTCCTATAGAAAAAGTCTCATATTCTGAGACATTTTTTCTATAGAAAAAAAATCTGAGATTCTCAGACCCTTTCCTATAGAAAAAGTCTCAGATTCTGAGACGCTTTTTTTATAGAAAAAGTCACAGATTCTGAGATCTTTTTCTTATATAGAACAAGTCTAAGATTTTGGCACTTTATCCCTATTATTCCTATAGTCAAATTTTAATTTAAAAAAAATTTCAGATTTAAAGACATTCAACACTTTTAATTTGTGGAAAATTTTTCCAAAAAAAATTTTCCAATTCTAAGACATTCTGAAAAAAAATTCCAAACCAGTTTTACATGCGTTAGACTATCAACATTTTTTATTTTTTTAAATATTTTTTCTATTTTTATGTAGCAGACAAACATTAGATATATTTTTCCTTTAAAAATTATCAGATTTTCTCTATAAAAAATTTCAGATTTTTCCTTTAAAAATGTTCAGGTTTTTTTCTGTGGAAAATTTTCGAATTTCGATATTTTTTCCTTTGGAACATTTTTTAGAAATTTTACTTCTTTCTTTTCCTCTTTTTGGTCTGGAGGGGGGGCACATTTCCCCTTGCTCCTTGTATCCGAGCATGTATATACTATATATATGTTTGTCATTCCGTTTGTAACACCTCAAAATATTGGTCTAGAACCCCATAAAGTATATATATTCATAATCCTCCATCGATTTTGAGTCGATCTAGCAATGTCCGTCCGTCCGTCTGTGCATTGAAAATACCATAACTTTTGCAAGACTTTATATATTTTATCAATCTAAACATTTATTTATTTATTGAATTTTTAACATATAACAACAAATCATATACTAAATTAACCTAACCGAGACGGGAGACTATGACCATTATCTCGTTGTAGCGTAACAGACCAAGGCCTCTAGTGAGAATCGAACCCACGACCTCCAGACTCATATGCTAGTACGCTACCAACTAGCCTACTGGGGCGCCTTTCATCTAAACATATTTTTGGTCATTTTGGCATAAATTCCCGACTAAAAAAAAATATACAGGTCCATATATAATTTGAAATTGAGCCATATATAATTTAATACGGCCCAACACGTATTTGGATAAAATAATATGATGAAATTGGTGGATCAAAATAGCTCAAAATTTGTTATATTAGATTAAATATGATCATTTTTGATCCGAATATTGGGTTTATCTAATTTGATATAATTTTATATCATAAGATAAAATATGTAGAATTTTGTATAATTTTTTTTTTTTATCTCATAATTTTCAAATTTATCCCATGTACCCAGTTTTTTCGCGAAACGCAAAAAATGCCAAAAAAAAAAATTTGTGTCCGGGACTTAGAAAATTCTCCAAAACTTTTTCGGGACTTGTAAAATTTTTCAAAATTTGGAAAAAAAAATTTTTTGTTTAAAAAATTTTTAATGAAATTCTTAACTCTAAAACGCAAAAACTTTTTGTGTTTGGAACTTTGGAAAAATTTTCAAAAATTTTCTCGGGACTTAGAATTTTTTTCCCCCGATTTGGCACCATATATATGTGTATATCTAATCTTATATAAGGTCATGCATGGAGTCGGATATCATATAATTATTTATCTAATCTTGTATGTGGTCATACATGGAGTCATATAAAATATTATATGCAATATCTAATTTAATAAAGCTTTATATATTGTATGTGGAGCAATACATGATTCGATATCCTTTTATATGGCACCATATTAAATTTTGTGTGTAAAACTTGATACAGGATACATTCACATATAATTATGTAATGTACCGTATATAAATATACTAAATTATATGTTACTATTTCTAAACTTTTTTAGTCGGGTTATGGCAAAATCGGACCAGGTGTTAAGAATTCAAAAGCGAATAAAATTCATTTATGGTCGTTCTTGACAGTCTACAATTTTCTTAATTGTTTTTTATTGCATTTTAGAAATTACTAATTGTATTTAAAATTTTTTTATTGTATTTCACATATAGACAATTGTATATCAAATAAAATCATTAAACAAAAAAATAATTAAAAATTAATTATAATATATCTGGAATAAATTTGATGTAGTATGAAATACAATTGACTTTATCTACAATAAACTCGCTTTCTTGAATACCATTGAAATGGTGTAAAATAATCTTATCAAACTTATATCAGAGATTTGAAAATTATTTATACAGAAACTGTTGGAATATATTAAAAATTTATAGTATTTATTCATAATTGTATACTAACAACGCGACGATTTTGTCACATACTACATTAGACTGACATTTTTCTGTATGACCAAAAAAATTTTTCTCCAATTTTCAAAGTCCGGGCATTTTTTTATTCTACTAGGACTAAAACGGGTGTTGTACAAATTTGAGGTCAATCGGATTGAATTAACCCGTGGCGCCCGGCGGTCAAAGTTTTGGATTTTTGAAAAATTTAAAAAAAAAAAAATTAATTTTTTTCGACACATCATATTTGTTAATTTTAATGCGGTGAGCATGAATATAAAAAAAAATTAAAATCGGTCGAGCGGTTTTCGAGATATCGCCATTTGAAATTTGCTAAAAATGGCGGTTTTTCCTACGTTCAAGAAATTTTTTAAAAAACATCACAATTTTTTTTCCTCGGCCATTTCAGAGAGCTTAAGACAATCTCTCATTAAAATCTAATTTGAGCCAAATCCGATCATTTTATCCCGTGGCGCCCTTCGGTCAAAGTTTTGGATTTTTGAAAAATTTCCACCAAAAATCCAAAACTTTGACCGAAGGGCGCCACGGGATAAAATGATCGGATTTGGCTCAAATAAGATTTAAATGAAAGATTGTCTTTCATTTAAATCAGGGTTGGCAACCGATACCCACCTAGAATAACGGTATTTGGCTATTGTTCCGCAACCAATAATGATATGGACATTTTCCAAAGCGATTATGAAAGCTGATGAAATTTCTAGTATTTTTAATATGTCACTTCGAGTTTCTACCGGTTCGTTTTAGTTATATAGGCCAATACCGTTATAATACCGTTTCAAATGGTATTATAAAGGTATTGACCTATATTTCGAAAACGAACCGTTAGAAGCACGATGTGAAACATTTAAAATACTAGAAATTTCATCAGCTTTCATAATTGCTTTTGAAAATGTCCATATCTTTATTGGTTGCGGTACAGTAGCCAAATACCGTTATTCTAGGTGGGTATCGGTTGCCAACCCTGATTTAAATCGGTCGAACGGTTTTCGATATCTCGAAAACCGTTCGACCGATTTTAATTTTTTTTTTTTGATATTCGTGCTCACCGCATCAAAATTAACAAATATGATGTGTCGAAAGAAATTTTAATTTTTAATTTTTTTTTTAATTTTTCAAAAATCCAAAACTTTGACCGCCGGGCGCCACGGGTTAATTTAATCCGATTAACCTCAAATTTGTACCACATAAGTTTTAGACCTTGGACAATAAAAATTTGCCCGGACACTTGGGAAAATCGAAAGTTGAGAAAAAAAATGCCAGTCTAATACTACATACAGGGAATTCCAAAAAAATTCTGTTGCTTGTAGAACTTATTATTTAATATGTTTTAGGGCGGATTACTCAATGAAAAGTTAGCTGCTAACTGCCGATTTAACAGAGTCTTATATCAAAATTTGTATGAAAAAGTTAAATTTAACGGAGAGTTATTTTATAACGGAGCATTGAGTAATTCAGCCTTAATCTTTGAATTATTCAGGGCTATTTTTTGACGTGTCGCTTAAACTTAGTTTGGAAGGTAGCTTTATTAAACTTTATTGATTTTAAACTAACCCCTAGTTTTTGTAACACGAGTGTCATTCAACCAAAAACTAACACTTAAGTGTTATTTTTTTTTTGAAGTTGTACTGTTTTCCAAGAATTTTTTTTTTTTTAAGTTCAAATTTAAAAAAAAACCAACTTATAAAATTTTTGTTAAAACAGGAAAACTAAATAACTCTGTAAAATTAACAAAACAATTTGCTGTTTTGTTTTATTTTGATATTTAATAATTTCACTAAATCTAAAAAAAGTTTTTTTTTAGTTTCTTAAACTGAATGACAGAAAATTTACTTAAAATATTAATTTCAGCAAAAAAATCAGCTTAAAGTTTGTTAATTCAAATTGAAAGTAATTTTACAAATTTTTTGACAGAGTTTTATTTTGTGTAAGTGTTTATAGTATATATCTCCAGATTATCTACCTAATCTCAGATATCTTGAGATTAGGCAGCCATTTTCCACCTTACTTTTTTGTTCGTAGACATCTGGTATGTAATGCCTTTTATATATACTCTATTGAAATAATTAATTTAAATGACTTTTAAGTCACTAAACATATTACTGCTACTACACCATTTTCACATTTGATAAAAAAAAATTTAACCGGAATTCGAAAATTCCTTATGAAACCTTCCAATTGAAAAGTTTTTCATTGTAATTGGACATTTTGAATTTTAACTGATATTTTTGAGCTGCAATTATTACTTTCAACTTATTTTTCATATTGTCTTTTGTCCAATATTCAATTTCTAATAACATTATCGAGTTTTTAACAATTTTCTTTAATTTTCAAAATATGTTTTTCTGGCATTTTCATATCATAATGTATAATTTTTGAATTATGTTCATCGGGTATGGTGTAGAAAATCATATTTTTCCACCTATGTAATGGAATTTTCCACTTACTATAATCTGGTTGGGGATGAACACTTGGTATTCGTAAATATTCACAAAAATATTGGATTTCTTCGTTGTTTTTCCAATCTTTGGCCATTTTGTTAAATTTTGACAATTTTTTTTTGATATAAAACAAATTAAAACTAAAAAAACTAGTTTAATTTAGTATACATAGATAAATTAATGAATTTGTTAATTATTTTTGTTTTGTTTATTAACTACGTCCAATCGTTATGGTTATCTCGAATGCACTGATCGGCATTGAGTGAATTCAACTTTGAAAGTGTTTATTTTTTTTCTAGTTTTTCATAGTTCAAAACTTATAGTATACATTTGTGTTATAATGTCCAAATCATTTAATATTATTGTTTATTTGAATAAACAACCGACAATTTTTTGTTGTTAATTTATTTGAATTATTACACTGTAGCTGCGTTGGAAAATATAAATTTTTAATAATTTAATGTAACAACTAGTTTTTCAAAATGTGTTTTATTAGATTTTTGGGTACTAAAAATTATTTACAAAAACAGATTTTCTATAAGAAGTAGGTTTTGATACAATTGCTAGATTTTGATAGCACACTTTTAGGTAAAATTATAAAAAACACATCAGTGTGGGCTCAGGCAGCAATTTGGAGAATATGATGCTGACAGATCTTAAGGTCTCTGGCAGACCTTGCTTAGAAACAGAACGTCATAAAAAACATTTACATGTTTTTCCCCAACAAAATTAATTGGCTCATAAAAATTGCTTCAGATGGCACTTTTTTTGTCCAAAAATGTTCATCAGAAATAGTACAAAAGTACAAACAATATTATCACTACGTGATACAGCACAAAGTACGTGGTATCATATAGAGATGGGCGCGTGAGTGGATTTTGACTCACACTCACTCACGCTCACGCAAAAAATAATCGAGTCACTCACTAATCACTCACGCAATTTTTTTCTTTACTCACACTCACTCACATTCACGTGAGTAATAAAAAACTTACTCACACTTACGCGTGACTCACGCCAGATTCAATCACGCTCACGCGTGAGTCACGCAAAATCTACTCACGCAATAAAATTTTCTTACCAAAAAGAAAAAAAAAAAACCAAAAAAAAATTTTTACAAAAAATTAAAAAAAATTGGGCAAATCAAAAAATCTAATCACGCAAACTCACGCAAAAAATAAGTGACTCACTCACTAATCACTCACTCAGATTTTTTTTCAACTCACACTCACTCACAATCACGTGATTGAAATTAAAATCACTCACACTCACGCGTGATTCACGCGTGATTCACGTGAATCACGCAAATCACGTGACCAGCGCCCATCTCTAGTATCATATGTTTATTTAAATGAATGTAGGTTTGTAAACACAAATATTATCACTGAGATAGTGTTAAAATTAAATATGAGAGAATTTTTGTTGGTATAGTGATAAAACTGAACATTTAATGTGTGACATAAATAAGTTTATTAAATCACAACGACAATTAACTCGACAGTTGAGAATGGGTTATTTTAAATATAAAAATTCAACTATCATATAATATCAGTGTTGCCGTTTTTTTTTTTTTTAACTTTATATTTCTAAAAAAACAATGTTCTTAAAAAAGAGGTTTAAAATCATTAAAAAAAACCCAAATTTGTTTGTTAAAATTATTTTTAATTAATTTTAACATAAACAAGTAGAAAAGTTAAATTCGACTTGGCCGAATCTATGAATACCTTCCACAATGCTCTTTTTAAGTTATAGTAAATTTTCTAGAGTGAAAATATAACATTTTTGATTAGAAATATTTTATTTTGTTTAAAAAAACTTTTTTTTTTTACTAATTTTTGAAAAAAAAAAAAAAAAAATTACTAAATTTTTTTTGAGTGTAATATTTTTTTTGAGTGTAAAATTTTTTCCGAGTGTATTTTTTTTCTTTTAGTGTAAAAATATTTTTGAGGGACAAAAATGCGTTGTAAAATATTTTTGTGACTTACCAATGTTTTTAAAACCTGTTTAACGGGGTTTCAACACGTGAATTTAAGGTGAGGTGAATCTGAAATTTACGGTTTTGTTAATAACTTTTGAACCACTGAACCGATTTAGCTGAAATTTAAAACGAACTGGACCAGAGGAACGCAAATATATATGCCACACTTCAGCACCCTCAGAATTGCCGTTCGAAAGTTACCGTGTGTTTTATCTCGTAAATTCCAGAAAAACCCTTGCCGAAATTCACTCATTTGCTTATAACTTTTGAACCACTGGACCGATTTTGCTGGATTGCAATACCAACCTGACCAGGTAAATGCCCAACATATATGCCAAACTTCAGGAGCCTCCGTAAAGTCTTTCAAAAGTTAGCGTGTTTTCAACAGACAGACAGACAGACAGACGG
Organism: Pegoplata infirma; assembly: GCA_963921195.1. Lineage (NCBI taxonomy): Eukaryota > Metazoa > Arthropoda > Insecta > Diptera > Anthomyiidae > Pegoplata > Pegoplata infirma. Next base: position 185,308,920 of record OY992540.1, read on the forward strand.
ACGGACGGACATCGCTAGATCGTCTTAAAATCGATCGAGGATCATGAATATATATACTTTATGGGGTCCTAGACCAATATTTCGAGGTGTTACAAACGGAATGACAAACTTATATATACCCTCTATCACTAGAGTGGAGGGTATAAAAACAAACTGCAGTACATCATAGAATGAAAACACAGTATTAAATTAAGATTAAAAATATATTATTAAAGTAAATTGAGCTAAATAAAAAAAATGTCTCAGATTCTGAGACTTTTTCTATAGAAAAAATGTCTCAGATTCTAAAACTTTTTCTATAGAAAAAATGTCTCATATTCTAAGACATTTTCTATAGAAAAATTGTCTCAGATTCTTAGACTTTCTATAGAAAAAATGTCTCAGATTCTGAGACTTTTTCTGTAGATAAAATTTGTCTGAGACTTTTTCTGTAGAAAAAATGTCTCAGATTCTGAGACTTTATAGAAAAATTTTCTCAGATCCTCAGACTTTTTCTATAGAAAAAATTTCCAGATTCTGAGACTTTTTCTATAGAAAAATGTCTCGAATTCTGAGACTTTTTCTGTAAAACCAGTGTCTTAGATTCTGAGACTTATTTTATAAAATCTCTGATTTTGAGATTTTCTATACATATAATTTCTTAGCTTATGAAACTTTTTCTGTAGAAAACTTTCTGAGATTTTGACTTTGTCTTTAGAAAAAATGTCTCATAATGTGAGACATTCTATTGCAAATTGTCTAGTTTCGATGAAATGGAAAACTCAGATACACCAATAAGAAAAAGCAACTATCCCGCTTTTGGCGGGATTATCCCGCTTTTTGATATCTAATCCCGCCTCGAATTTCTATCCCGCTTTTTAAAAAAAATAATATTTTTAGTTTTTTAAATAATATTTTGAGTATGATTGTTCTGAAGTAATTTTAACAATTTTTTTTTTTTTTTTTGAGCATTTAAATATGGTAACATTTAGAATTTCTTACCGTATCTAAAAAAATTTAGAGAAAATTGTGTTGGAACTCGAAAAAATTTCCAATAATTTTTTAAGCGTTTATTTAAAAAAAAAATATTTTTGAAAATTAAAAAAAAAGAATTTATAATTCAGAAACCAATTTTAAAGTTTGTTTTTAATTTCAATTAGTTTTTTAATTAAAAAAAATCTATTTTTTTCGAGACGTGTTCAATAGGGTAATCGATAATTTGAAAATTTTTAAATGACCTGAAATTAGTACCTGGTAAAATTTTTGAGCCAAATATGTTATCTCTTTGACCCCGAAAAAATCAGTTAAAGTTCGAAAAAAAAGTTCACTAAATATAAAAACAAATTTTATGAATATGCTCAAAATAAAATAATTTTTGTTTAACGTTGCCCAAACTCACTCAGGTAAGAAATATGTATATCATTTTCGAGATATCGGTAACCCATGTTAATTTGGTACAAAATATAATTTTTGAATTTGACACATTTTTCAAATCTGCAAAATTATTTTTTTTTTTAATTTCCTTAAACAAAATTAGCAGGTATTTCAGCTCGTTTTACAAATCCAGTGTTGAGGAGCATCGAAAATCCAAAATTTTCTAAAAAAATCCACCCTGTTTGAAAACTTTGACTAGGAATATATTCTTTTAAGTAAATGATTTTTTATAAAATTTTTTTTGAGTGTAAATTTTTTTGAGTGTACAATTTTTTTGCAGTGACAAAAATATTTTGAAAACTATTTGTGTGGCTTACCAATGTCTTTCGAAGCGTGTTCAACGTTTTGTTTACCACGTGAATTGGAGGCGAAACCAATCCAAAATTCCCGGTTTTGCTCATAAATTTTGAACCACTGGACCGATTTCGCTGAAATTCAATATCAACCTGACCAGAAAAATTACAAACTGCTTTCTTTCAAAAGAAAGTATGTTTTCAACAGACATTCAGCAGCCAGAAAGACGGACGGACATCACTTCGTCATATTAAAATCGATTGAAAATTATGAATTTTTATGCTTTTTCGAACTGTTACAAATTTACTATCACTAATTGCAAGTCGAGGATATAAAAAAGTCCCGCTTTTTAGACCAAAATCCCGCTTTTTCAATCTTTCCATCCCGCTTTTCAGACAAAAACAGTTGGTCAGGTTAAATATAGCGCAACTTCTAGGGTGAAATTTTTAAGAACTTAGATGAATTGAACACAAACTTGTCAAAATATGACCAGAAATAATGTTGATATCAAATACATTATAGAAATTGAGAAAAAACGAAATGCACTTCTGAAAAAAACTTAGATGTTTTAAATAAAAATTAAATATGCGCATTTTGTAAGTTTATCTAATGCAGTGGTGGTATTTTTTAAATTCCTGTGCCCTAAGACATAGGGCAGCCAGCTTGTGCGACATCGACGCATGTATTCTGTTGCTTTGTTGACTTTTCGTTTGCTATTACAACATAACAAACCTCTTATTTTCTTTGTAATAAATCAGAGTTGAAATTAACATGCCGAAATAAAATTTACAAATTTTGAACTTACAGGGTTCTTCATAAAATTTGAATATGTAGTTCAGAACGAAAATTAATTCGACACGTATTTTTTTTAGCTTCCCAAACTCATTTTTAGTGGAGTCGATTTGTATGGCGGCAAGTTGATCTTTTTCAGTTTTTTACGATTTACCCCATTTTACTCAAAATTAATATAGGTAAAGGTAATAAAGATATTTAAATTGGCTATAATTTAAGAACTGTAATTCACCTTGTTACTAAGATGTGAGTGCTCAAAATTGCATTTTGTGAAATCTTTTATACATTTTTTATCATAAATGATGTAGACTTTAAATTGTTATAACTTTTTAACAAAAAGAGTTTTTTTAGTTTATTTTAAAAAATATTTCATTGCCTTAAATTGTGTTTTTTTTTTTATTTCAAACAAAGATTTTCCCCCAAAAACTTACATTATATTTTTTATGCAATAGAACTTTTGTTTTTGGTCCGCATTGGTCGGCCCACTCTGACAGAAATTTTCACTAATGCCCATAGAACTTATTTCTTAAGCTAACTTTTGCGACCGTCTGCGACAACGAAGACAGGGAGGTTATAAGTAAGCCGCATTTTGGATTCACGAGTTGAAAATTACTCCAAACGAGCTTTGTAAATTATTGGTAAGCAACAAAAATATTTCACTAAAAAAAAATTATTATACTCAAAGTACTACTCAAAAAAATTTTCACTAATTTTTTTTTTTTTTTTCACTTAAAAAATTTACACTCAAACCATTTTTTTTACATAAATTACTAAAATAAAGTTTGTAATTAAACTAAAATTTCAAAATAAAAATAATTGGAAAATTTGGTATTAAAAAAATATTTTTTATCCAAAATATGTTAAAAAAAAATCTCAAATGAATAAACACCCAAGCTCGAGGTCATAAATTTTTCAAAATTTTTTTATTTATTTAAATAATTCCACACCCAAAAAAATACGTAGTAGCATAGTTAACAAAATCCGTAGTTATTTTAAATTACTTTCAAATTAACTATTGTTAATCAATAACCACTATTGTTTAAGTTATTTTCTACTTTTTTTTAATAGTTGATTTCATAATAACCAGAAATAAAATAAATATTTGACAAAAATAAAATGGGAAAATCAAAAATGCCAAAAATGAATTAAAAAATGTGGATGGCAAATTTTTCAAGATCGTTTAGTTATGGCGAACAAAACCATGTAAGTATAACGTAATATTATTAGCGTTTTATTTATAGTATTAACAGTTATTAAATTTGGATATTTTTATTTTATGTGCTTAACATATTGTGCCCTGATAGTCCATCAAAATCCAGTGCAACATCTTCCGTTCCTTATTAATTAAACGATTTTATGGCGAAGCTTTAAATTTAAATGAGTAATAAACAGGGACAGGACCTTCATGCACTAAAAAACTATGCTTTAGGCGCCTAAAATATGCACTAAAAAGTCTTGAAATATGCACTAAAAATCTTAAAATATGCACTAAAAATCATAAATTTCAACTTGTTTTTTGCTTTTATTGAAAAAAAGCTAAATTTGAATTCATAGTGGCATTTTAAGCTTAGATATTCATATATAGTGTGTATAAAATGTTATTAAAAAGTAAAAATTATCTATAAAAATTTTTGCTTTAATGCAAAAAATGAAATATCATAAAAAAAATTTAAAAATAGCTAAAAATACTAAAAAAATAGCTAAAATACTATAATTTATACAAAATATGACCTAAAAATATGCAATTATAGCGAAATAATATCAAAATATGCACAAATATGCATTTTAAGCAAAATATGCAAAAATATGCACTAACGAATCGATGCCATTTTAAAGCAAATTCTTTCATTCGCAAAGATATCTTATACTGTTCTATTGCCAAAGGGAAAAAACATGCATTTGCATGAAAGTCCTCTCCTTGGTAATAAACAAAAGAGCAATGATATCCCTCAATATGAAAACAGGATAAATTTATTTGGTAAGTTTATTTCCACAAATCATTTCACCATTACATTTCAGACAAAAATATCGTTGCCTTTGTTAGTTGCTAGCATGACTTCAAATATTTTTTTTTATTTTTTTCCTATACAGATCAATGAAGATTGTGGAGCTCTTTTTTCAATTTTTGGAAACCGTATATACCTGGGATGCATTTTTTCCATTCATGCGGCGGAAATCGGTACTAACATAAAATATAAATGGACTTTAAAAAACTTGGACAAAATTTAAAATGCAGAAAAATTCTCAGATTCTGAGACATTTTTTCTATATAAAAATTCTCAGATTCTGAAATATTTTTTCTATAGATAAATTATCAGATTCTGAGACATTTTTTTTACAAAAAAAAATCTCAGATTCTGAGACATTTTTTATATAGAAAAATTCTCAGATTCTGAGACATTTTTTCCATAGAAAAATTCTCAAATTCTGAGATATTTCTTATTTAGAAAAAATATAACAGAATCTGAGAATTTTTCTATTGAACAAATTTTTCAGAATCTGAGAATTTTTTTATAGAAAAATTCTATAGAAATTTTTTCTAAAAAAAAATTTTTAGATTCTGAGAAATTTTTTCTATAGAACAATTCTCAGATTCTGAGAAATTTTTTTTTATAGAAAAATTCTCAGATTCTGGTATATTTTTTCTAAAGAAAAATTCTTAGTCTCTGATACATTTTTTCTATAGAAAAATTCTCAGATTCTGAGACATTTTTTCTATAGAAAAATTCTCAGATTCTGAGACATTTTTTCTATAGAAAAATTCTCAGATTCTGAGACATTTTTTCTATAGAAAAATTCTCAGATTCTGAGACATTTTTTCTATAGAAAAATTCTCAGATTCTGTGACATTTTTTCTATAGAAAAATTCTCAGATTCTGAGACATTTTTTCTATAGAAAAATGTCTCAGAATCTGAGAATTTTTCTGTAGAAAAATTCCCAGATTTTGAGACATTTTTTCTATAGAAAAAATTTTAGATTCTGAGACACTTTCAGATTCTAAGATATTTTTAGATTCTGAGACATTTTCTCTATAGAAAAATTCTCAGATTCTGAGACATTTTTTCTATAGAAAAATTCTCAGATTCTGAGACATTTTTTCTATAGAAAAATTCTCAGATTCTGAGACATTTTTTCTATAGAAAAATTCTCAGATTCTGAGACATTTTTTCTATAGAAAAATTCTCAGATTCTGAGACATTTTTTCTATATAAAAATTCTCAGATTCTGAGACATTTTTTCTATAGATAAATTATCAGATTCTGAGAAATTTTTTTTATAAAAAAATTCTCAGATTCTGAGACGTTTTTTATATAGAAAAATTCTCAGATTCTGAGACATTTTTTCTATAGAAAAATTCTCAAATTCTGAGACATTTTTTCTTTCAGAATCTGAGAATTTTTCAATAGAAAAATTCTATATAAATTTTTTCTAAAGAAAAATTCTTAGATTCTGAGAAATTTTTTCTATAGAAAAATTCTCAGATTCTGAGAAAATTTTTTCTATAGAAAAATTCTCAGATTCTGAGAAAATTTTTTCTATAGAAAAATTCTCATATTCTGTTTTTTTTTTTTTTTAAAAATTCTTAGTCTCCGATACATTTTTTCTATAGAAAAATTCTCTGATTCTGAGACATTTTTTCTATAGAAAAATTCTCTGATTCTGAGACATTTTTTCTATAGAAAAATTCTAGGATTCTGAGACATTTTTCTATAGAAAAATTCTCAGATTCTGAGACATTTTTTCTATAGAAAAATTCTCAGATTCTGAGACATTTTTTCTATAGAAAAATTCTCAGATTCTGAGACATTTTTTCTATAGAAAAATTCTCAGATTCTGAGACATTTTTTCTATAGAAAAATTCTCAGATTCTGAGACATTTTTTCTATAGAAAAATTCTCAGATTCTGAGACATTTTTTCTATAGAAAAATTCTCAGATTCTGAGACATTTTTTCTATAGAAAAATTCTCAGATTCTGAGACATTTTTTCTATAGAAAAATTCTCAGATTCTGAGACATTTTTCTATAGAAAAAATGTCTCAGAATCTGAGAATTTTTCTATAGAAATAATGTCTCGGAATCTGAGAATTTTTCTATAGAAAAATTCTCAGATTCTGAGACATTTTTTCTATAGAAAAATTCTCAGATTCTGAGACATTTTCAGATTCTAAGATATTTTCAGATTCTGAGACATTTTCTCTATAGAAAAATTCTCAGATTCTGAGACATTTTTTCTATAGAAAAATTCTCAGATTCTGAGACATTTCTTCTATAGAAAAATTCTCAGATTCTGAGACATTTCTTCTATAGAAAAATTCTCAGATTCTGAGACATTTTTTCTTTAGAAAAATTCTCAGATTATGAGACATTTTTTCTATAGAAAAATTCTCAGATTCTGAGACATTTTTTCTATAGAAAAATTCTCAGATTCTGAGACATTTTTTCTATAGAAAAATTTTCAGATTCTGAAACATTTTTTCTATATAAAAATTCTGAGACTGAGACATTTTTCTAGAAAATTCTCTGATTCTGAGACTTATGACATTTATTGTGCAATTTTAATAAATCAATTTAATTTAAAAAATATAAATTAAAATATTGCATTTTTATTACAAAAAAAATAGGTTATTTATAATAACTACTTCCAAAATTAGATAGTAAATGTTAACCATGTCTGATTTTTTATTAAAAACAACGATTAAATAGTAATTAGTAACTATTTTTACATTTTATCAAACACATCGTTGTCATCAACTTTTTCCATAGTTGATTTGTCGATTTAAAAAAAACATAGTTACCCACTACTATGTCTCATCAACTATGACATAGTTGGGGTTATTTCACCTATGTCAAAGTTGAAAAAATAGTAATTATCAACTATGTAATTTTTTGGGTGCAATATGTATTTAAATATTTCCAATATATCGAAATATTGGAAATATTTAAATAAATAAAAAACTATTAAAAAACTTATGACCTTGAGTATTATTCATTTGAGATTCTATAAAGAAAAGGACAATAAAAAAACAAACTTTTATGTTAAAAAATATAAATTTATAATAAACAAGTGAGTGTTAAATTCGGCTGTGCCGAATATTTGTGACGGATGTCTGTATCGTACAAAAAAATATGGAAGAATGATTCATCAAAGATGAATGGTCCACTAGCATTAGCATCCATCATTTCTTTGACCACATCCATCTTGCTACAGGCAGAGTTTTTTTTTTTGTATTGAACAATTCCTCCTTTTTTTGTCACAACAGCTGCGTGTGCGTATGGTATTTCAATAAATAACACCGCATTACACTTTTGTATTTATTTTCGCGAACTCAAACACGATTCTTTTAACAAAAAAAAAACACAATTTTAGGAATTTAGTTGTGAAAAATTTTATTTCAAACATTTCCTTATACACAACCGAATTAGAAAAATATTCACAATAGAAGATTTGACATATATGACAGATGACAGCCAATAATGAGGAGGTTGCCAACCATTAAGAAGCAAGAACAGAGTTGGTGTCAAAAAAACGTGGGTGCCAAGTTGTTCGTGTATATCAAGACGCCGCATTCGTAAGCGCACAACCGAGCATTAAAGAACGCAAAGTTTAGAAACGTAAATTAACTTGTGAGAACAAATTATAAAGTATATTTCAAGTTCTGTATATTAAAATCAAAAATTTCTGTTTCCTTTTGAGAAAAAAAAAGAAACGTAAAACTAATAAAACGTAAAACTAACTAAAAAACAATTTAAACATAAGTTTCCAAAATTATCTAAAAACAAGCAAAAAAGTTAATTTCGGCCTTGCCGAATGTAGTGATACCCTCCACAATTTCATAAAGATTATTGCAAAAAACTTTATTTAAAAGGAAATTACTTTTGAAAAAAAAAAATTTTGGAAAAAAAATTTCCGCGAAAAAAAATTTTGGTAAAAAAAAATCCGCGATTTTTTTATTTTTTTGTCAAAAATATGTTCGTAATTGTTTAAATACCATTTGGTGTTCAATTATGTTCACATATGTCAACCAGAAGCCGAATTAAAGCATTTTGTATTTTTAGGTTATGTTGAATGTACTGAAATTTTTGAGGTGTGCTTACATTTACGTTCATAACTTTTGAACCGCTGAACCGATATCGCTCAAATGCAATACCAAACTTCTCGGGAGAACTTCCAATAAATATGTTAAGTTTCAGTCGTCTCTGTGCAATATTTTGTCCGCGACAGCATTTTCCACAGACAGACGGAGAGACGGACAGACGGACATCGCTAGAATGTCTTAAAATCGATCGGGCATCATGAATATATATACTTTATGGGGTCCCAGATCGATATTTCGACGAGTTACAAACAGAATGACAAACTTATATATACCCTCTTTCACTAAGTGGAGGGTATAAAAAAAAGTAAAGATTAAAGGGCCTTTAATAAAGGCTATACTGAGTCAGGTATTAATTAAGAAACTCAGAATTAAACCAAGCTTTACTAAATACTTTTTATACACACAATATAGGTAAGAATTATGAGAAATATTGTTAAATGATAATAAAATTTAAAAATTATACGAAATTTAAAAAAATTAATATGTGCTGAAGTATTTATTTGTTGGTTGAATAATGTAACGGATATTTAAATAGCTCGGTAAGTTGTGTAAGGGGTATTTTCATTATTCAGTTTTAGGTTTGAAGATACAAAAGGATGACTGCAAAAGTCATACGGGGAGGGCAGCCTACTAGGATATATCCATCAAAATCCTAAAGAGAAATTTCCAATCCCAGTCAGGTCATTGGTGTAATGTAACAAGGTATAATCGAAATTTTGTCTGTCTGTATGTTTTTTTTTATTTCCGCTGCGTTTCATATCCGGTACAATTTTATTTCCGGTTTTTACAAGTTTTTTTTTATTGGCACGAACAATCAAATGTAAATGTGCAACCTCTGTGGAAGAAAGAACCACCCCATTCCGGCGAGCTAAGCCTTCGCAAAGACCAGCGTGCCTGTTCCACATTGCCATGCAAGAGGTCTGTCACATATTATACCCTCCAAAATGTAAAATAAATAAAAACAAAAAATTGTCAGGGGCGTTTCTTTTTTTTGGGGGTGGGGGGGGGGGGGGGTTGATAGGGTCAGAGGGGACGTTGAGAGCACCTTCCCATCGCGATAAATATACCAAATGTATATGTATGTAAAAAAGTGTATTTTTTTAAAGGTTGGTTTAGTTCTTCAAGGGGGAACTTTTTTCCCCCTGATCCGATTTGGCCAATTTCCGAACTTAACCTTCCTAGGAACATAAGACATATTTGTGCCACACTTGAAGGGTCTAGCTATTTTATTTTGGACTGCATCGTGTTAACTACAGACGGACGGACAGACGGACGGACGGACATCGCTAAAATGTCTTAGAATCGATCACTGATCAATAATATATATACTTTATGGGGTCCCCGACAGATATTTCGATGCGTTACACACGGAATGACAAAGTGAGTATACCCCCATACTGTAGTTGGAGGGTATAAAAAAACTGTCGTTTGATAAAAAATATTGAAGTACATGTTTAAAAACAATTTCGTATGATAAAATCGTCTAAATGGCAACTTATTGCCACGGATGACAGCACTGACCGTTAAATTATGATTTCGATAGGCTGTCTATTTCTCTCGCGTTTACAAATTATTTGGGAATTTCCCGTTTTTGGATAAAGTAAAGAAAATTGCTTGATAGATAAGTTGAGGAGGTCCATAACAAAACGGACCAATTCCACTTTAACAGTTTTTTAGATAAACGCATAAATGTAATCAAAGTCAGTACTGAGTATGAGTGTAAGTACTGAGCATTGGGATGTTTCATAATTAAAGCCAGTACTGAATTGCTGTGCAAATATTGAGCTTTGGTAAGGTGACCATACGTACTCTTTTTTAGAGGACAATACTCTATTTTAACTGCCTGTACACTATAAAATTTGTGTACTCTTTCTGTCCTCTTTTTTCAAATTCTGTCATCTTTGTCCTCTTTATTTTTACAAGCTTGATCAATATTTGTTTTTATTTTTATAAATTAAAACAAATTTTATTTCACGGCGGCCACCGGTTGTTACTGTCAAATCGTATGAAAAATGTCGCGCCGTGCTTGATCTTTTAATACTCAAACTGAACTTTCGATTTTGAAAATAAATGGTAACACTTATTTTCTCTTTGTAAAAGTGGCCATACACTTGCAGTATCGTTGTTCAACTTGTTGGATGTATTTTTTTATTTTATTTTACATACATATCGCTCATTTACTTGTATAGTGTCATAACTCAAAAAACTTGATTTTTGATAATAATATTATTATTGGTTTAAAAGTTTGTATTAAAATCTTTTAAGTTCACCATTTGAGAAGAGACCACGCCATTATAACATCTTCTTTGTAAACGCGTTTTCTGTCAAATCAAATATTTTGAGTTATTACACTAGACATCTAAATGAGCGATATGTGAATGTAAATTTATCTGAAAAATATGTAAAAAATGTTGAATTCAAATAATTTTTTTACTTTTCTTTATGTACTCTATTTTTATTTTCAAAATCTGGTCGCCTTAGCTTTGGGATGTTTTTTAGTAATGGTTACATAGATTTAAATGCGTAGAATTGTATTCAGTCAAAAAAAAAAAAAACTCAAGAAGTGGAATTGGCGCGTTTTGTTATGGACCTCCTCAGTTGTAAAGCCCCTATGACACTAGGTTTTTTTTGTATTGATGAAATGAATTGTCAAGTCTCTAATTCATTAATTATTGAAAAGTGGCTTCTCAAGAGAGATAATAAATTAATTTGTGTGTTAAACTATATGAAAGATGTAATCGGTAATGATATTGATTTTTTTTTTTCAAGTTCAAAATGTGCGCAAATGAAATTAAAAGGAAAAGCCACGTTCAGAAATAAAGTACGATTTTACTAACAGAATTCCGAATGGTTAGCTAAATCAGCATTCGTGGGATACCTGAGAAATGTTTTATTGAAGGTTATTTAAGATCTCAAGAGGCACCTCAATAAAACGAGCTGACTGCTGAAAAAGCAAAGGAAATATCGCCAGACCAATCACTTGCAGCTATGATCGATGGAAGTCTTACATCACGCCAATATCAGGTCTTGAGAGACCATTAGTTCCTACTAGTATTCCACACAAAAATACGTTAAACAAGCGAAAGTGTTAAATTCGGCTGTGCCGAATCTTTGATACCCTTCAACATGTTAAAACATATAAAAATAAAATCCAGAGACTTTTTGAGGGGCCTCGGCGGGGTTGGTGGGGGATAACTTTCCCATAGCGATAAGTGTTAACTAATTTGTTTATTATGCTTTTTGCACTTTAGTAATACCATTTTCTCATTATTTTAATGATTTTGTTAAATCCACGCCCACAAAAGGGGTCGGCCAGAAAAAAACTAAATTTTCTAGCCCCCCTGCAGGGTCCTGGGTCTAATTGTTTGAGTTTAAACTCCTTCTGACATAAAAAAGTTTCATTTGTTTAACAAAAATAGCAGAAAAATATGTAAAAATGGCGTTTTTTAAGAGGTTTTTTTAGTTCTTTAAGGGGGAACTTTTTTGCCTCTGGCCTGATTTTGCCCATTTCCGAACTAACCGGCCTATGAACATAAGATATTTTACTGCAAATTTTCAGGAGTCTAGCTCTTTTACTTTGGACTGAATCGTGTTTTATACAGACGAACGGACATTCATAGAATGACTTAGAATCGATCATAGATCAATAATATATACACTTTATGGGGTCCCCGACCGATATTTTTATGCGTTACAAACGGAATAACAGAGTGAGTATACCCCCCATACTGTGGTTGGAGGGTATAAAAATGCTTAAGAATTGTGATACCCTAAAAAATAACCGTTACTGAAGAAATCGCTGACACAAATTAACAATAATTTATTTATTTCTTTTTAATTATAATTAAAATTATGTATAACTAAAATTTATTAAATTCATTAATTTATTAATTACACTGTCAGAAGATTATGTCTGGCTCAAGAAAGTATTTTTCAGTTATCTGATATAGGAAACAAAGAACTCACACCTTTACTAAAATGGGGATGTAATAGTGCTGATCAGAAAGAATATAAGCAGAAGTTCTTGGAACCAAGTCTAACGGATAAAAATTCTATTTACAACAACATTAGTACCTATCCAATGTTTTTAAATGATGGCTGCACTATAAACGTAAAACCCAGCACCGTCATCCACAAGATATTGTCGGCCAATAGGATTTCGCTTCACAAAAGAATCACGACAACTTATTTCCGAAGAATTGAAATTCATTCAAGACCAAATTAAAGCACTAAAACCAACAACTGTTAATATTGCAACTAAAGATTTTGTTTTAAACTCTAATCTAATTTTGTGCATGATAGATGGGAAAGTTTGCAATGCTCTTTCCACCTATACCTCTCTTCCCAGTTAATAAAATTTTTTTGTGACGATTTTTAAGGCCGCCAAAGTTTTAGGGATTGTCTTTGTGGACAATATTTAGAACTTTTTTTTTTAATCACAGATTTTAAAAGGCACTTTCGAGTTTTTATGCTCAGTTTTCATAAATTTTTTGCACACTTTTTCACTTTAAAACTTGTAGTAGAAAGATGATTTTCGACTGATTCTTAGCAGTGATCTTGGTGATATAAAAATGATGTTCGGGTTTGTCGATGAGGGTTTCTTGTTCCCAGAAGGAAATATACGGATGTGATGGGGACTTATATTGAACAAAAGATTCCCATCCATCCTCTCGAAAAATGCGTATGTGTGTGTGCTGTAACCAAAAATTTTATTAAGAAATGTATATGGGGCATTCCAGGACAAATCACTCACTTTTAGACCCGACATATCATTTTTGGATATGTTTTAGTACTTATTAAATGCAACTTGAATACCAATTTTCAGCCTTTTATTCCAAGATGGTGTTGAATTTTGTTCCTTTTTGTGCAAAAAAATTTCTTTTTTTTTGTCCAAGTATTGTTTTTCTTCATCGTCCTCTAAATTAGAAGCGCGTCCCGACTACTTTTGTTTTTTTGCATTGTGATACCGTTTGCTATCACGTAAACTTTTCCATATTGGCTTCAAGTCTTCTAAAATATTTTGTAATAATTTTTGGAAATAAAAATATACGTGCTCATATCTTACCATCAAAGCCACTCTTTTCGCTAATATTTCTCCAAGCCTTGCTAACAGCATTGTTTATTCCATACTGCAGAATTGATTTGGATTTCTTTTAGCACGTCCTTCTTCTCTTTTTCAGTAAATTTCCTTTTTTTCTTTAATATTTTCCAATTTTAATACATATTTATGTATTTATTAACTTTGAAATATTAATTCTTTATTTTTTTTGATTTTTTTTTTCAAATGTCAAACATCAAAATTTCACAACAACAATTTAATTCAACAATTTAAATTGTCTGTACAAAAAATGTTGCTGGCAACATGTTTCTTGCTTTTATCGTTGGAAAAACAGAGTACTAACTTTGATGGTTTTTTAAATTTTCCCAATGATTTCACTAATTGTTTTTTATATGGAGTTGGACAGATTTTTTCCCGTGCAATCGAACAAAGTACTATGGTTAAAGGAAGATCTCCGACAAAAACTCCAATATTTAATCTTCGAATTTTTCCAATTTATTTGGCAAATTTAATAGATAACACCATGCCAAAACTAGTTCCGTTTTGGGGGCGTCCATTTATTGCTACGTAGACAGTCTGCTAAAGTCAAAGCATTGTTTGCAACTTATTTTCATATTAAAAATATAAAACAGCGTTGTGCGCATTAAACCATTTATTTCACGTCTGGGAACACCAAAAAAAAGTTTTGTCATAAAAAGACTACATATTACGGTCAAAACAACTGAAAATTTTGTTTTTAACTATTGATTAACTACCAAATGTAGTAAAAACAACAACAAAAAACGGTAAAAACAAACTTTTTGAAAATAACTAAAATAAATGTACATACCTGTGTCTGAAGAATTTATTGTAATGGTGTCCCGCCTGGAAGGGACAGGCTTTACAACTAGTATACATATATATAAAATATATAGGTTTAAGTATAGATATATATAAAGATTAAATCATAGATGACTTATATTTGGTTACATTATGTATTATTTCAAAGTTTTAAATAATGCATTATTTATAATTGGATGCATAATGCATTATAATAACATAAAAAATAAATATTTTATAAAAAAATGCATAAGTTTAAACTAGAGATGGGCATATTTTAAATACTTACACTCACGTGAGTAAATTAATTACAAAATTATGTTTTTACTACTCGTAACACCTTATATATTATGTTCTGGTACGCTATATTTTATACCTTACTGGTATTCTTTGTCATAATGTAGATGCATTACTTTGAGTCTCATCGCCTGTTAAAATCATCAATGCTGCAATGTATAAAATAAGCAGTCCTATTCCTTATTTTATACCTTATTTGGTAATCTAAGTTTTGCTGGGAAATTATATCTGCAACTGGTGATGGCAGATTAGTGCTGCAAATATATAAAGAAACCAACGTGTTATATCCTGACAACAGACAATACATTGTCCATAAAATTGTTCAATATTAAACATGACAGTTGCAAAATGCCGAGAAATAGCAAACGAAATAGTTGGAGTTTTTCCAACTGAATGTATTGTAAATATTTTTACACATGTTTATACTTTTACAATTTGTTCAATAATTTTTATTTATCTGTTAACAGGAATCGTATTACTGCCAAACCGATAAGGGCAAACCACCTAAAGGAAAAATATGGGACCGGTTTCAAGACCGAAAAAGATACTTTAAAAGAATCAACATAAATCTTAACGAAAAAAAGGCTAAGAAGCAAGCAGAAAAAAAAAACTGCTGAGGCAATAAAAGACGTTGAAAAAATGAAAGTGGAACGGAATACGTTAAAGTATATAAAAGATTGGTCTGTCGTGAAAGAAAAATGGACTATTCTTAGTACAGCTAAATATCGAAATTTAACACTATTCAACAGCGTTAAAACTGCCTTTGAAATGTGGCCACTGTATAAAGATGATAAAATTTGCGAACTGTTAAGGCATTCTGTAAAAATTACAATCAGCTTAATTTTTGCCCTCACAAACGCGTTTAAAACGTCTAATGATGCACTCAAAATAGTCACTCTGTTAAATTACAGATATACTCTGCTGAGCCAGCAGAAAATACCATAGATTTCCACCAACCAGCAAGATTTTTTGTTATTTTACAAAGAAAACTCTGTAAAATGATTTTGATAAAAAAAACTGCAAATTTACAGAATTATCTGTAAAGTTTTGATAAAAGCGACCAGAAGTTTATCAAAAAAACTCTGTAAATTTACAAAGTTTTAGTTAATTAAATGCAATTTATTAGTGCAAAATTTTACAAAAATAACTCTGTAAATTTACAAAGTTTTAGTTAAATAACCAGAAGTGCAGGAAGTCCAGAACTTCTCTGCTTCAAAAACATTAACAGTGACAAGCCATCAAAGTTATTCTTTGCGTATTACGTACATATATTTTAAATTATTAAAGCTCACGTATTATTGACGCATTTAAGCGGATGTTTTCCGAGTTTTTTATAAATTAGTAAATGGCAATTTGAGCAAGGGCTAATAAAATGTGAAAATTGTGTTTCCTATTAGTCTATGTGTCTGATTAAATACAATCCCCACTTTAATGGTGCGCACGCGAAACGTTATTTTTTAATTTCTTGTTTAAATTCACTTTTTAAGTGGCAACTATAAGACTGTAAGCATGGATAACCCAGCAAAACAAGTGAAGTTGTTCAAAAAAAACAAACTTTAACTAACAAATTCAAATAATGTGGCATTCACACTTGTTGTTTTGAAGTGTTCAAGAGTAAGATGTTTAAAAAAGTCTTTGTTCTGTATCCATTACGTTTTTATTCTGTTACTGGTGTTTTGTTGAACAACTTGTTTAAGGTCGCTAGTGTGAATGCCATATGTATTAATATTCATTAAAATTCTTGTGATTAGGGTTTTGTTTAGGGTTGCCAGAATTTTATTTCGAAAATGCGGGACAAACTCCCAAAAATTACAACAATGCACTGTGGGCCAGGATTTCCATTTTTTGGCCAATAGGATCTGTAAGGCAACACATATTTAAAAATATTTTTTTTGTATGTCGACATCTTGAATTTTGTACACCTTTAATATCTTTTTATTATAGCTTAAAGTTTTTTTTTTGCATGAGGTTAAAGTCAAAGTTTGAGATTTTTTTTTATATTTTTTATTTATGTAACAAATATTTTTTTTTGTACTTCGACACAATATTTTTTCAAATTTTCGGTGAAGTTCTCCTAAAGACATACCAGTTTGTTCAACACATGATATAAACTGCCAAAAAGTATGCTATAAGTATATTTTTTTTAAATAAATTATGGAAATTCATACTTTTGTTGAAATCCGCCTTTTTTCAACACCAAAGTCCAAAAAAGTCCAAACGATATTGACAAACCTCGAACTACGATCTGTCTCTGACAATGTATTCTATTCACATTTTTGCGACCCCGTGCGACCGTTCATAAACTTTTGATCTAGAGGCAATAAACCCAAATATGACGTTTAGAAATGCCCTAAAATGGAACTTCAACATTTTTCGATATTTTTGTTTCTATTGATTTCTAATAAAAAATGCCTCACTTTGACAACATTGGCGTGATAACTGCTGATGGGCACGTGAGTGAGTTTTGACTCACGTTGACTCACGCTCACGAAAAAAAAAACATAATTTACTCAACCGTTTCTTTTCTCACACTTACTCACTATTTACGTGAGTAAACAAAACACCACTCACGTGTGACTCACGCTTTTTTGACTCACGTTGACTCACGCTCACGAAAAAAAAAACATAATTTACTCAACCGTTTCTTTTCTCACACTTACTCACTATTTACGTGAGTAAACAAAACACCACTCACGTGTGACTCACGCTCACTCGTAACTCACGCTAAACATTTAAAACACGAAAAAAAATTGTAAAAACTGAATCAATACAATTAAATAGTTTTGACTCACGCAAAAAAATTGCACTCAATACGAATCACTCACGCAAAAAATTGTCTCACTCACTTATCACTCACGAACAAAAAATTTTAATCACGCTCACTTTCGATCACGAGTAATTCACGTGACCAGCGTCCATCTCTAGTGCTAAACATTAAAGCTGGTAACGCATTTAAGCGGGCATATTTTGGCAAAAGCATTTTTAATATTTTTTTACGAAATTGAAAGCTTGTAGCATTATTTTTACATTTAGGATGGCAAATGCTTATTGGAAATAAAAAAGTGCTCTCTCAAATGAGCCACTGAATATATGAACTTTTTGACGCATTTAAAAGAGAAATATTTTATTAAAATCTTTTGATAAAAGCAAAAAGAGGGATTTATAAAAACTTAGAAATTTAAACATTGTACATTTTTTTAAAAAGCTATGTCCTAAATTTTGGATCCGCCATTTTGATTTCAAAAAATCTGAGTTCGTATTCGTGTTGTGCAATCATTTCCTAGTGATATTTTGAAACATTAATCAATAATTTAAATATCTTGTCCGCCATATTGGATCCTCTATTTTGAAAATTTGATTCTTAAATCAGATTTGGCATTCCAAAAACCACCAAAATCAGACAACATAGAAAAGAACTAAATATTTTATTTGACGCCACATTGGATCCGCCATTTTGAATTTAAAAAATCGGAGCTCATATTCGTAATTACTGATTCTAAATACATCAAAAATTACTAATTTAAGTACTATTAGCTAAGAATTACAAAAGCATATTCGCCATATTGGATCCGCCATTTTGAATTTCAAAACTTTAATTCCAAAATCAGTTTTAACATCCGAAAAACCATTAAAATATAATTTTTTGGCCAAAGGAGACAACATATAAAAAATTTTAAATTTAAATTTGTCGCCATATTGGATCCGCCATTTTGAATTTAATAAGTCTGAGCTCATATTCGTTATTAACGACCTCAAATACATCGATAATGATTATATTAAACACAATAAACAAAGAATTAAAAAATCATGTCCGCCATTTTGGATCCGCCATTTTGAATTTTGAATTTTTTTTTCCAGAATCGTGATCAGCGATTCTTTAGCACCCATGTGCAATACTTTTTTGACATATAGGTTAAGCGGTCTATTTATGGCCAAAATTTAGGGATGCTGGCCCACAGTGCAATGGCGGGATTTTAAAAATTTTTGCGGGACAAAAATATTTTTATGAACAAAACTGAAAAATTTACCAGCATGTTGTCGAGTTTTATTGTTTTAAATAGAGACTACAACCTTTAGTGCATTTTGAAATAGAAAAAATGTTTTTGTTTTTCAAAAACATTTTTTTCGCGGTGCTTTAGAGACTAAATTTTAAAAGTAAATTTTAGTACGCACATTTCCATTTTGAAGATACAACGCTGGACCAGAATTACTCCATGGGAATTTTATAAAGATTTTTCCCAGAATGTACTCTATATTGTGCAACTTGGGGCGTACATTTTTTTAACAATATTTTTTTTTTTTAAACAAACACTAAGATTGTAAACTTTTTTGTTATACCCAATTCGCACCTGAGGTGAAATCTCGTTCGAACAAGATTTCGATCATATGGTTGTGTATAAAATGATGCAGATCATATGATCGAAATCTCGTTCGAACGAGATTTCACCTCAGGTGTGAATAGGCCTTTATATTTTCCTTAAAAAGGTTCTAAATCCACATCATTTGGGCGGCAAAATTTACAAAAGCTTACAAATAAGACTTATAAAAACTTAAGCTTTAAAAGTAAAAAATAGTTGTTAAAAAAAAATGCAAAATAGCGGGAAATGGTTTTGAAAAGCGGGACAATCCCGCCAAATGCGGGACGTCTGGCAACCCTAGTTTTGTTTATAACTCGTTCTTTAGAAGTAAAAAAAAGTAATAGAAGTACTTTATCTTACAATTAGTCCTTTTTTGGAAGAATTAACTGTAAAATTACTGTAATCTCAATTCGACAGATATTTGACAAAGTTATCTGCCGAAATACAAATTTTGAGAAAATACTTTGTATTTTCTTGTGACGGAAAAACAAAGTTTTATCTGTTATTTTACTTTTTAATCTTTATTTCACAGATAATAAACAGAGATTCCAAATAAAAATCTCTAGGATGTCGTGTAAAATTGGAGGTACTCGTTAAAAACTCGTAATTTTCACAAATATAAAAAAAAGTAAATTTAGAATTTGGAAACATTAAAGCGGGCATTCTGAAACGATTTCCCTTAAATTTTTGGCTCCGAAAATGTGGCGTATGAAAAAAACGTGAGAACATCTAGCGGGTTTATACATAATTTCTCAAAGTTAAATATTCGCAATCAAAACAAATGATGACACTTGCCTTTATATTTTGTTATAACTTATCCATGCCTCTTGCACATCACAGCCGAAGAACATTAATAAGAATTCTTATAGTTACCACTTAAAAATTGAATTTAAACAAGAAAGTAAAATATTACGTTTCGCGTGCGCACCACTAAAGTTATATATATCTGTGGCAAAAACCCAAAACAACATAAGTCGAGTTATGTCCAAAACGTGTTTTTGCATTTTCGGAATGCCCATACCCGGTTCCATATTGTGTCAAATTTTTATAGAAATCGGACCATAACTTCCTGAGATATTGGTTTGGCATAACTACATAACTCGTTTTTTTATTTTCTAACAATAAACCATAACATCATAACTGATTTATGTTGTTGTTCCTCATTTATAAATCAACATTCGTTGTAGAAGGTACAATATCTTTAATACGGTGGCATAACTGCATATCTGAGATATGCAGTTTTTCCATAATTTAAATGTCAATTATGTTGTTTTTCCAAAATTAAAAAAAAATAAATAAATATTTTTGTTGGAGTTATGTAGTTATTCCAAAACTCGAAATAACATAAAGAGCTGTATATCTCAAATTATGTGTTTTTTCTAAATCAACATTATAAAAAATTTAAAACATATCTATAAATATGTGTTTATGTTAAATTAACAAATTAAAAAAATTAAAGCATATCTATAGTTGTGTGTTTTTTCCAAAGCTCAGTTTTTAAAAATATGAAATATATATCGAGCTATGTTTTTATTCCAAAATTATAAAGATAAAAATAATTGTATTATCTCAATTATGCTTTTATTCCAATGACAATTTTACCAAATTTTTCAACTTATGTTCTTTTACAGGTTTAAACACTTTTAAAAAAATGGCAATGAATCAACAAAAAAAAGAAATTAAAAGAAAAAATGAAGTCAGCTACGGAGATGAGTTATTTAAACGCACCTTTTTTACCCCACTCGTCGAAAACGAAACCGAATCGAGTATGAATGGATTCTATGATTTAAAAGATAATACTGCGTTTTTAGATTACCTAAGCGAATATTTAGGTTACAGCTTGTACCATTTTTCAGACGATTCCATTGCAGACCCTAACTATACAATTACATCTGATGATACAGACGAATCCATAACTGAAATGGAACAAGAATTGCAGGATGACCCAGATTCTACAATATCTTCTAAAGAGATTGCAATGGAACCTTCTGACGTGGAGATGGAACAAGCAGTACCACCAAAAACATATTTTACGAAAAAAGAAATTCAGAAAAACAGAAACCGAGGAGAAGCATATGTTACAAAATCTAAAAAAACGGTGATGAACCGAAAATGTAATCAATTGAAACCCTGCCGTAAAAACTGTAAAGATAAGATCACTTTTGATGATCAGAAAGTTGTATTTAACGCTTACTGGGGATTGGGGTCATATAATCAGCGATTCATTTTTATATCATCTTTAATTGAAATATCTGAAAAAGCTACACAAACATTAAACAAAAATGACATCCGCTCAAAAAATCGACAAAATACGGCCTTTTACTTTATTGAAACAAATGGTGTTAAATTACAAGTTTGCAAAGCCTGTTTTTTAGATACATTTGGTGAGACTGCAGGTTTTATTAGAAATGTTATTACCAAAAAATTAAATGATCCAATTTCGTTGAAAGACAATCGTGGCAAGTCAACACCTAGTAACAAGTTTAGTGATGAAAAACTTTCTGCAATAAAGAATCATATAAATAGTTTCCCAGCATATGAAAGTCATTACTCTAGACGCCACTCATCGAAAAAGTATTTGAGTTCCAATTTATCTATTAGTAAAATGCACGAATTATATTGCGAAGAAAACGAAATTATAAGTCTTACCAAATATGCACAAATTTTCCACAGTATGAACTTAAAATTTAAGCATCCTAAAATTGACACTTGTAATAAATGTGATACATTTAAAGCAAAAATTGAATATATCGATAGTTCTGATCCAGAATACGTTAGATTAAAAGATGAACAGCAAATTCATCACGAAAAGGCAGACATTGCATATAAATCGAAAGATAGTGATAAAAATGTTGCTACAAGTAATGCCAATATTAAAATGTATACATTTGATTTACAGCAATGTCTTCCCACTCCATACTTAACAACTTCTGTGTCTTATTATAAAAGGCAACTTAATACTTATAACTTAACAATTCATGACTGCGTTACTAATACGCCATACTGTTATATGTGGCATGAGGGCGAAGGAAGACGAGGAGCTAACGAAATTGCATCCTGCCTTTACAATCACCTTAACTCATTTATTTCAAATACAAGTACAGATTCGATAATTTTTTACAGTGACTCTTGTGCTGGTCAAAATAAAAATGCATATGTAAGCACAATGTTTACTCTCTACTTAAAAACTAATCAAAACATTAAAACAATTGATCATAAATTCTTGGAGCCCGGACATACTCATATGGAATGTGATGTAGATCATGCTCTTATTGAAAGAAAGAAAAAAATAAATGATATGAAAATTCATCATCCCCGCGATTGGGGCCAATTTGTGCGTTCAATTGGCAAAAAAAATGCATTTATTGTTGTTGATATGGATAGTACTAAATTTTTTGATTTTTGTTCATTGACTAAAAACAACTTTATTATTAAGAAAAATGATAAAACCGGATTTTCATGGCATGATGTAAAGTGGTTAAGATACTCGAAAGATAAAATTGGCACAATTGAATATAAAAATTCGCTATCGGAAGAAGAACCATTCAAAACAATGAATATACTCAAACGTGGTGTAAAAATGACTGATACAATGGTTTTAGAAAAGGTAAATTCTTTACCTAAAATCTCAAAAGAAAAGAAAAGGGACCTTTTAAGCATGATTGATTTAATTGATCCTATTTTCCATGATTTTTATAAAAATTTAAAAGATGACAACGTTCCTGATGTCGATCCTGACCTCTGTTTTGGGTCATCTGATGAAGACTGAAATATTATTCGAATTAATAAACTAACAAAATATTCATAATAATAATTACAAAAATGAAAAAGTTTATGTTTTTTATGTATGTATCCTCAGAGCAAATATTTCTTCTGTAATATATCAGTAAGTTTATATAGTAATACTATTAATTTTTTTTAAACTAATAAATGAATTCAAATGTTTTAAAACTAATAAATAGTTTTTTTTTTTATTTTTACAAAAGGTAATAAATACATAACTCAATATATGCAAGTCATTTTTAAAAAAATCTAACATGGAAAATACACTTATCTCGAAATATATTAGCCATTTTTGCAAAATGTAACTTGGAAAATACACATATATTTAAATATGCTTGTATTTTTTTAAAAATGTATTATGGAAAATACACTTATCTCAATATATGATAAGAAAATGTTAAACAACTATTTTGGAAAACAATCATAAGTTAAGATATGTTTTGATATTATCATACTTTTACAAAACGGAATAACAACATCAATGGTTTTCAGCCGATATCTCCGAAGTCTGAATATATATCAACTTCAAAACTAGCAGAGATTATGTCGATAATAGCACTTGAGATATTTACATGCACAAAATTTTGAAATCTTTTAACCCTGATTTGGCATTTACATATAAAGCTTAAAAATGCTCTCCTGAAAAGTAGTATAAAAACACTTATGCACTTATTCCTTTTTGCCACAGATATATATGTTCCCGAAGCTCCTATAAGGAGCATAGGGCCCCAAAAAAAAAAAAAGTTGGGGAATGTATTTAATCTGGCAAATTTAAATTTTAGGTTTTATAATAGCAATAATAGGAAATACAATTTTCACATTTCAATAGCCCCTGCTCAAATCGTCATTTATTAATTTATAAAAACTTCGCTAAACATCTACCGCTTAAATGCGTCACTAAATATAGCCCTGTATAGTAGGCTGGGTCGTATTCCAACAAAGTGCTCAGATCAACTATTAATAGTGAAAAAAAGTTGGTACAAGTAAATACAAGCAATTTAAAACCAAAATGAACAAAATCGGTCCATGGCTTCCGTTCTCGCATCGCGGGTCAAAATTGCGGTTTTTGAAAAAATGGACATAATTTAAAAAAAAAAAATTAAATATTTAAAAAAAAATTATTAAAAAAAAAAAAATTTTTTGTATCGCATTAATTCAAAGATATTTAGAAAAATTTTGTTTGTTTTTTTCGGATATCGATAACCCACCCAAACGTGAGGCCAAAAAAAACTCACATTTTTAACATGGAGCTCAAAACTACTTTTTCACTATTTTAAAAATTTAGTGAAACAAAATTATTAAATATATTAGTTTATCCACTTGATATCATTGATTACATCTCAGGGATTGTAGAAAAAAATTCTTAGTTAAATTCCTTCGTCCAGTTGGTGTGTGGAGCGATTTGAATTTAGCGGATTTCCAGAACATGTGTTTTTATCGACATTTTTGACTAATTTGTAGTTGTTAGCAACATTTTACTTAAATTAACCAACTTTTTTTGCTCAAATGGTTGTTTTGGACCATAGTAACTCTGCTTTGAAATAATAGGCTTTTTGGACAACGTTAACCCTTGCCGGCACGGGATTAAAAAATTCCTCCAATGAAATTTTAGAAAATTCCTCACTCTAAAACCGTGTATGTGTTTAAATAATCAACAATTACAAATTTATACAAAGTTTTCTTGAAGGACATCTTTAACCCTTGTTGAACGAACGCCCAAAAAATTTCAAACAGCTGTTTTTTTTGCTCATAGTCAAATGGACTTTTTTGACATATTAAATAATATGTTTTTCACTTTTAGCTTTACACAGTAAAAACGACGAAGACGTAATGAAATTTCGGATGGCATTTTTTTTTATTTTATTTAGTTTTAAGCATTTTCCGCTTAAGTGCGCTTACTTTAAAACGTTAATTTAAATGCGATCGTGTAAATGCATTACCCGCTCAAACGATTCACTCGCAGGTGTATATATCTTTCATTTTATAATCATAGTCAAAATGGACCAGGAACAACGACGAATCGTTTAAGCGGGGAATGCATTTAAACGATCGCATTTAAATTAACGTTTTAAAGTAAGCGCACTTAAGCGGAAAATGCTTAAAACTAAATAAAATAAAAAAAAAATGGCATCCGAAATTTCATTACGTCTTCTTCGTTTTTACTGTGTAAAGCTAAAAGTAAAAACATATTATTTAATATGTCAAAAAGTCCATTTGACTATGAGCAAAAAAACAGCTGTTTGAAATTTTTTGGGCGTTCGTTCAACAAGGGTTAAACATGTCCTTCAAGAAAACTTTGTACAAATTTGTAATTGTTCATTATTTAAACACATACACGATTTTAGAGTGAGGAATTTTCAAAAATTTCATTGGAGGAATTTTTTAACCCCATGCCGGCAAGTGTTAACGTTGTCAAAAAAGCCTATTATTTCAAAGCAGAGTTACTATTATCCAAAACAACCATTTGAATAAAAAAAGTTGGTTAATTTAAGTAAAATGTTGCTAACAACTACAAATTAGTCAAAAATGTCGATAAAAACACATGTTCTGAAAATCCGCTAAATTCAAATCGCTCCACACACCAACTGGACGAAGGAATTTAACTAAGAATTTTTTTCTACAATCCCTGAGATGTATTCAATGATATCAAGTGGATAAACTAATATATTTAAAAATTTTGTTTCACTAAATTTTTAAAATGGTGAAAAAGTAGTTTTGAGCTCCATGTTAAAAATGTGAGTTTTTTTTGGCCTCACGTTTGGGTGGGTTATCGATATCCGAAAAAAACAAACAAAATTTTTCTAAATATCTTTGAATTAATGCGATACAAAAAAATTTTTTTTTTTTTTAATAATTTTTTTTTTAAATATTTATTTTTTTTTTTTAAATTATGTCAATTTTTTCAAAAACCGCAATTTTGACCCGCGATGCGAGAACGGAAGCCATGGACCGATTTTGTTCATTTTGGTTTTAAATTGCTTGTATTTACTTGTACCAACTTTTTTTCACTATTAATAGTTGATCTGAGCACTTTGTTGGAATACGACCCAGCCTACTGTATAGCGTGTATAATTATCGACGTCAATGTTTATCTTCGACAAAAAGTGAAGCCACGTTCACTTATTTAATGAAATAGCAGACACAACCCTTTTTTTTGTTATATCACAGACATAAACCTTGTTTTTCGTAATAAATTTTGACAAACAACAACAGTGATGCCAAGTACATTTTGTTAAACGTGGATGCGTTTTCGGTTAAACGGTTAATGTTAACATATATACGGTTATGCGAAAATAGGGCTTATGTGAGCTTTACTAATTTAAAATATACGTAATACGCAGACTAATTTTGATGGCTTGTCAGCCTGTTAACGTTTTTGAAGCAGAAAAGTTTCACTCATAAAATGGATTTAACTAAAACTTTGTAAGTTTACAGTTTTTTTTTGTAAAATTTTGCACTCATAATATGCGTTTAACTAAAATTTTTAAATTTATAATTTTTTTTTTTAATTTTGGTCGCTTTTATCAGCATTTTATAGAGAGTTCTGTAAATTTAAAGTTTTTTTTATCGAATTCATTTTACCTCAAACTTTGGCTTTTAAAAACAAAAATTGACACAATCAAAAACAATTTTTTTTGATTTTGATTTTTTTTTATTATACCCTACACCTAGGGTTGCCATTTGCATTTTGAGAAAAAGAGGACGTCAACTTCAAAAAACGAGGACATTTGACCTAAAAAAGAGGAAAGTTTTTTTTTAAATAAATTAATTTGAAAAAAGTCAACAACGCAATTCAATATGCAAAAAAAAAATATTTTTTTTCAATATTTATACAAGACTTAATGGACGTGTCGATAAAGTCTTGCAAAAAATGACCAACATAAACAAATTTAAAACAGAAAAGTAATTTTCTTAAAAATTATTCTATGAGAATATCATAGTTTTAATTAGTAAAGGAAATAATGACCTCGAGCTAGAATAAACCAACTCAAAATATAATATTTTAAAGGTCGAATAAAACAATTTTTATTTTTTAATAAAAAAATAATCAGAATTTATAAATGGAAATTTTTGAAATACAATTTGAAATTTATGAAATGGAATTTTTAAAAAGCATTTAGAAAATTTTAAAATACAAATTTGAAATACAATTGGGAATTTGTGAAATACAATTTTTGGAAATTCAAATAGAATTTGCTTAAAACCATTGAGAAAATTTTGAAATGGAAATTTTTGATATACAAATTTTTTTCTTCTTCTTCTTTTCTCGGAGAGCCAACTTTACGACCCCGGACACTTTCTAAAAAAGAAGTAGGACTGCCCCGGACGCCCTAAAAAAGAGGACGGTGTCCGGGGAAAAGAGGACGGATGGCAACTCTACATGAGTGTTCAAGCGCTAAACGTTCAAAATTTGACTTGTTTAGCTGAACAACCAAATTCGACTTGTTTCCTAAACAATTTAAAGTCAGGGGTAGGAACGATTCATTTAGTACGGTCAGTTATTTTTGACATTTAATTACATTTTGGCACTAACTGAACACATTTTAAACAATTTTCAAAAAAAAAAATAAACGCCAACAAAAACATAAAATATAAATTATTAAAAACCATACTATTAAAAATTAAAAAAAAAAAAAAAAAAGTAAAAGATATGGAAAAAATAAATAAAACACAAAAAAAGAGTTGTAAAAAAAGAAAAAAGCCCTGGATGGCCCAGGAGCACACTCTTATAGAGATTTGGGGCAAAAGAATTTGTGAGCTGCGGGGTGCCCGTAAAAATGGGCATGTATATGAGGACATGAGGGCAGATTAACAAAGCTACGGTTGTGAGGTGTCAACTGAAGAAGTGAAGTCAAAAATCCACAACCTCACAACTCGGTATAGGTAAGTTTAACATTAAGGTGGGACACAAAGGTGACCTCAGGTGAAATATGCGTTATGGTACCTACAGACGACGCAATATTATGTACAATATGCTATTACTAGCTTACCATCCCGGTACTTCGTTGCCGGTTGTATTGAATCAGGATTACTCTATCGATTTCAAAAAAATTATTTTATTTACTTGTGGACGTTAAAGTCTTTCATCAAATAATATTTCAATGAATAATTTTAACAATAAAATTTGAATAACTTCGCTGGTACATCGTCATGCTCGTTCCGGTGAAAAACGATATTGACATTTTTCGAGCCCTTATATCGGGTTTTGGGATTTTGAGTGAATAAATATTTCAGTAAAAAAGGAAATTGGAATAAAAATAAGTTTGAGTGAAAAAACATATAGAATATGGTGTAAAAAAAGTTAAATACGAAAAATTTTAGCAAAAAATATCATTCCATATTGTTCGAGTTTTTAACAAGTAACTCCAATTTTATGCATCATCCTCGTAAAATTTACCAGTTTTTAATGTAATTTAAGACACTTTTTAAAGAGGGGTTTATCGGTCACATTTGCAAGTTTTTTGCAGTGATTTTTATTTTTACAAAGCAATAAGTAAAATTACAAATGAATCAAGAAAAAACAAAGTATTTTTCTTCAATCCGTATTTAACAAAAAAAATCAGTTTATTATCTGTAAAATACAGATTACAAAGTAAAAAGTAAAATTACAGATAAATTTTTTTTTTCGGTCACAAGAAAATTCAAAGAATTTTCTTAAATATGTATTTCGACAGATAACTTTTTCAAATATCTGTCGAATTAAGATTACAGTCATTTTACAGAGTATTTAACAGAGTAATTACACTGCGGAACACTAAAAAATAAACAAGAGTTACGACCATCATTTCTATATATTTCGGACATGCTGATTCGAATGGCGTACTCCGTTTTTCGATGTATGGTACAGTTTTCTTGCAAAATGTCGTTAAAGATTTGCTGATTTCGAGCCAGTTTTTTGACAAAAAACTTTGCAAAGTAAATGGTTTATAAATTTTATGACATGGAAAACAAAGATATGACTTGTAGCAACATTTCTTATGCAAATTTGGTTTAAAGCTTTTCAATTTAAACACTTAAATTCGCGAATTTCTTCATTTTTAAGGTTTTCGCGAAATTAACAGCCAAATTGGTCTTTGATAAAAAACTTGCTTTTAATGAATCAAAAATGCATCACTAACAATACGAATAGTGGACAAAAAACAGCTATGTTTTATGGACCATCATGATGAAAATCGCGAAAAACCGTTTTTTTGTATATGCCAGCATCACTTTACGAGATTATTTAAGATTCCATCTTTTAGTATATAATGTGGGAACCTTAAACAGCTAACTGACCAAAAATTCGGTCAAAAAAGTTTTCATTTGCAAAAGTTATCTTAACAAAAAGTATTATTTCAGTGTTTGCGATACAATAATTATAGTTTCATAACTTTTGCAAATGAAAACTTTTTTGGACAAATTTTGGGTCAGTTCATTGTTTAAGGTTCCCACATTATATACTAAAAGATGAAGCCTCAAATCATCTTCTAAAGTGATGCTGCCATATACAAAAAAAAAAACGGTTTTTCGCGATTTCCATCATGATGGTCCATATAACATAGATGTTTTTTGTCCACTATTCGTAGTGTCATGGACGCATTTATGATCCACAGAATGCAAGTTTTTTATCAGAGACCAAATTAGCGGTTAATTTCGCGAAAACTTAAAAAAATGAAGAAATCCGCGAATTTAAGGGCTTAAGATGAAAAGTTTTAAACCAAATTTATATTAGAAATATTGCTACAAGTTATATCTTTGTTTTCCATGCCATAAAATTTAAAAATCATTAGCTTTGGAATTTTTTTTTGTTAAAAAAACAGCTGAAAATCAGCCAATCTTTAATGACATTTTACAAGAAAACTGTACCATACATCGAAAAACGGAGTACGCCATTCGATTCAGCATGTCCGAAATATATTGAAATGATGGTCGCACCTCTTGTTTTCTAAAACAATGGTTAGTTTTGTCACGCAGTGTTATTTTTAATGGATTAATAAAAGAAAATATGTGTAGTTTCTGGTCAAAAGTGTCTAAAATTAAGAATGAATTAGATGAAAAGATGTTTCCAGATATTTCCAGAATTGTTGGTGGAATTTTGTCTATACCTCATTCCTCTGCAAATGTGGAGAGCATTTTTTTCTTATCAAAATCTTATAAAAACAAAAGAAAGAAACCGGCTTCATGTTCCAACAGTATCAAATCTTATTCAAACCAAAGACTTATTAAAATTATAACAAGTGCTATGATTTTAAAATTCTAATAAAATGTTTTAAAAAATGTATAGAAAATAGTTAAAATTGGTGTAAACCTTAAATTTTAAAATCGTACAATATTTTTACTTTAAAGATGTTAATTTTTTTTTTATCTCTACAAAAATAATTGTGATCTTTTTTATCTATAATTTTATGTATACACTCAAAATAATTCTACAGTAAAAGGTTTAGTAAGTGATATTGTACCAAAATCTACTAATTCGTTACTAATCAGGGCTGCCATATTTGCCGATTTATCGGCATTTTGCCGATTTTTTGCCTCAAAATTATGAAAGTGCCGATTTGCCGATTTTTGCTCCAAAAAATGCCGATTTTTTGATCAACTCAAAAACACGGCCGCTTTTTATACTTTTTTTTGGTTTCCTGTTATAAATTAGGTAAATTTACGAAAATTGCGCAGTTATACCTATTGGAAATCTATACAATTTATAGTTGTATATTATTTTAATTTGTAGAAATTTACCCAATTTATAGAAGGAAACTGGACTATTTTTTTTAAAGTGTATGTATATAAGTTTGTCATTCCGATGAAATACCTCGAAATATAGGTCTAGAACCCAATAAAGTATATATATTCATGGTTCTAAATCGATTTTAAGTCAACCTATCGATACCCGTCCAACTGTCTGTAGAAAACACATTTTTTTCGCTTATCGTTGGGGTAAAAAACTTGCCTCTGGGTCTCTTTTTTATCTTAAAAAACAGAAAAATCTGAAAAAGAATATTTTTCATTTTTTGCTGAAAATATTAGTTTCTGAAAGCAGAGAAAAAGCAGCAAAACTTTTAAAAAGACAAAAATTTTTGTCTTTTTATTATTTTTCAACTGGCAGTTTTTTCTTTTTCCAAAACAAATAAACAAAATTAATAAAAAACCAAAACAAACAGAAAAAAATATTTGAAAATTACAAAAAATATCGAAAATTGTGTTTATTTTTAATAAAAATGTGCAAAAAATTGGAGAATAAATTAATAGCAAAATAAATCTATTTAAATATCATAATTTCAGTGTGTTTTATTGCATAAATTTGGCAAAAATTTGCATTTTTGTTGATATGTTATTTTTTTGTTCGATCAATGGGACAATTTCGTAAATTTTTTGGAACAAAATTTTTATACTTAATTTTTTTCTATGTATACAACGCGGTTTGCACGGTTTATTATGAAAAATATGCTTTAATTAATGCTTTGAAGGTTTCTTGTGTCTTTCATAAATAAATTAAATTTTTCATAAAATTTTTAAATTTGTTTAATTTATTTTACAAATAATGATATTTAGCCCATTGTATTATTAATAAAATGGAAATAAAAAACGTCAACTTCCAAAATTCCATGTAGTTTTTATTATTTTACTCATATATATCTGTTTTGCTCGCACAGCTCTTGCAAGAAAAGACAACAAAAAGACAATATCATAATACCTTAATCGAAAATTTTTTTGGTCTGTAAAATTTTAATTTTAAACTTTTTTTTTTGCGAAAAAAAAATTTAAAAATTTTGTAGAGACCAAAAATGGTAATTTCTGATTGATTTTTATGTTATTAAATATATTATATACATATATTAATGGTAAATTGTTCTCTTTTGTTATTATTTGTCAATAGAAATGTAATTTATTGTATTTAAAATGGTTATTTTTCATTTGCCGATTTTTTGCCGATTTTTTAAAATGAAGTGCCGATAATGCCGATTTTTTTTGGAAAATATGCCGATTTTTCATCAAAATCATCTGGCACCCCTGTTACTAATTTTAGTATTTTCAAAGTACTAACATTAGTAATTTTTACTGGATTTGACTAATATTACACTCAAAATAATTACTCTGTTAAATACTCTGTAAAATGACTGTAATCTCAATTCGACAGATATTTGACAAAGTTATCTGCCGAAATACAGATTTAAAGAAAATACTTTGTATTTTCTTGTGACCGAAAAACAAAATTGTATCTGTAATTTTACTTTTTTCTTTGTAATCTCTATTTTAAAGATAATAAATAGGGCTTTTTTTGTTACAATACAGATTTTAGAAAAATACTTTCTTTTTTTCTCGTAACCAAAATACTAAATTTCATCTATAATTTTACTATTACTCTGTAATACGGTTTTCAAATTAAAATCTCTTTAAAAAACGTGCAAGTATTTCAACCCCTCTTTAAAAAACTTCTTAAAATGCAATAAAATATGCTAAATTTTACTAGGTGTAGTGCAAAATTGAAGGAACTCGTAATTTTCACAAAAAAAAGTAAATTTACAATTTGGAAGCATTAAAGCGGGCAAATTTACATGATGGCATTTCCCAATTGTCAAAACAACTTGCACATTAAGGAAAAATTTATCAGGAATCAAATAGGGACCATTGTGTAAAAGCCATATCAAGCGCATTTAAAAGATATACAATAAAGTCAAGGCATTCTTAAACGATTTCCCTTTAATTTTATAAAAGTGTTTACTGGAATAACCCCGCTCAAATGTGGAACTGAAAATGAGAAGTTTATTAAAAAAAACCGTGAGAACATCCAGCGAGTTTATAAATAATTTCTACAAAGTTAAATATTCGCGTGCGAAACATTTAAGCGGGCGCATTTAAATTATAGCATTTGACTTTATTTTATGTCAAGTTATTACTATCCATGCTTCCTGGTAAAATTTTGGTCGCTTTCATCAACATTTTACAGATAATTCTGTAAATCTACAGTTTTTTTTATCGAAATCATTTTACAGAGTTTTCTTCGTAAAATAACAAAAAATCTTGCTGGTTGGAAATCTATGGTATTCTCTGCTGGCTCAGCAGAGTATCTCTGTAATTTAACAGAGTGATTATTTTGAGTGTAGCATTTGACTTTACTTTGTGTCAAGTTATTACTATCCATGCTTCCTGGTAAAATTCTGGTCGCTTTCATCAACATTTTACAGATAATTCTGTAAATCTACAGTTTTTTTATCGAAATCATTTTACAGAGTTTTCTTCGTAAAATAACAAAAAATCTTGCTGGTTGGAAATCTATGGTATTTTCTGCTGGCTCAGCAGAGTATCTCTGTAATTTAACAGAGTGATTATTTTGAGTGTAGTTAAAAATTTTAGTATTGGTTACCAATTTCTGCACTAGGTCCTTTTGGACTAAAATTAGTTAAATTTTTAGTATTGAATACCCACGTTTTTTTTTTGGTGTACTTTTTTTTTACACTCAAAAAAAAACGTGGGTATTCAATACTAAAAATTTAGCTACGAGTACTAATGTTTTAGTCCAAAAGGACCTAGTGCAGGAATTGGTAATCAATACTAAAATTTTTTACTAATATCTAGTACATGAAAAATACTAACAAAACAGTAAATATTACTGCAATTTACTACAATTTTAGTAAATATAATTGGGCCATTCCAGAAAATTTAGCTCAAATTTTAGTCATTTTTGGAAATGGTGTCTCAGATTAATTTGAACCTTGACACATAGATAGCCCTCATAAATATGATATATGTACCATATATCGTTTTTTTACGTTTGGTGTATTTAACGAATTATGGCGGGTCAAAGATTGACTTTTTAAGCAAAAGTAAGAAAAATGCATCACGTTTAAAGAGCTGTAACTTCTTAACCAATGACCCGATTTTCACAAATTTAGGCTCATGTGAAAGCTGGGATTCTTATTTTAGAAAATATTTTTAAAATAACACAGTTTTTTTTACAGAAATGGTGCAAAAATGCAAAAACATTTTTTCTTTTCGAATATTTAAAAAAACACATCTTCGATTTTTTTTTAAAAAATTCTGGTGAAAAATAACAATGTTTTGTATAACATATTCAAAATTCAGAGTGGGATCTCCATGGGATCAAAAACTATTCTGTTTTAAGTACGATGTTCTCATATTTTTCCCTTAGAAAATTTAAATTTCTAATGTTTTGAATGTTTTTCAAAATTTTAATAGTATAATTTTCTTTGAAAATTTAAATTTTTATATTGAAGAAACATAAAATTTTAATTTTCTAAGGTAAAATTTAAGAACTTCGTACTAAAACCAGAATATTTTTTGATCCCATTGGGATCCCACTCTGAATTTTGGATATGTTGTACAAAACAGTATTCTTTATCACCAAACTTTTTTTTTAAAAAATCGAAGATGTGTTTTTTTAAATATTCGCAAAAAGAAAATGTTTTTGAATTTTTGCAACACTTCTGAAAAAAAACCGTATGCTTTTGAAAATATTTCCTAAAAGAAGAAGAATTAAGCTTTCATATGAGCCATTACTTGTGATAATCGGATTACTAGTTTAAAAGTTAGAGCACGTTAAACGTCATGTATTTTTCTGACTTTTGCTAAAAAAGTCGAACTTTGACCCGCGATAATTTGAAAACTACAGCAAATTTTGAAAATCCAAAAATGCAACATATCTCATATAAACGTGGATATCTATGAGCCAAATTCTCAATGGCGTCCAAAGGCATGTTTCCGAACAGTGGGGCGAAAATTTTTGGAATTACCCAATTACTAAAAAATCATAAATATTTCAAATTTTTGCCCTATTTAGTAAAAAAAAATACTAATTTTAGTAAATAAAATTGCCAATTTTAGTTAATTAAATTACTACCTATATCAATTTTAGTAAATAAAAATCAGAAAAAAATTATATATAAATGATTTTTTATTTCACTTCGGTTATAAGATATACTTAATTACATGTCTTCTTAAGCTGGTTAAAAATGTAGCGTAGATTGTACCACGTCAGGCATTTGAAAATATAAATGTTGTCGCCATACCATTGAAATATATTTTGGAAACGATTGCTAAAAATATAAGAAAGAAATAATATTTTCTCAATACATGTTCAAATGTATGTACAAACATTTTACTACAGATGGTGTTTTTTTTTTTACCTGCATTATTTTTGGTATACGTGTGTGTATACATAATATTCTTTTTCTTCTTCAGCTTGAGTTTTTTTTTCACAGCCATTGAAATGAAAAACGATTTAAAGAAATCACTGATGTAGTTTTATTATTAATGGCATTTTATTAAATGCACATATTTAAATACAGAACATATTTATTTAATTAGTTTACCACCACACAATTTAATTAAATAAATTCTGAATATATTTTTTTACAAACACTCCGTGACCGGGTATCGCGTTGTTTCGGTTTTAATTCTTTTTTGCACTAAACAAACAGAAAAATCAGTTGGTAGCACTGCAGTTAAATGCAGCAAACGTGGTGTTCGCACACGCTGCAGCAGCAAGCAGCAGACGGCAAGAAATATAAAGAACTGTGTTTAATTGTAAATTATAAATTTATGCAATAAGTACTTTTTGTATTTACAGCTTGGGGTATGCTTTTTTAATGTTAAGAAATAAAAAAATCGTGATTTTAGTGAAATTATATTTAAATAGAGTACTCTAAATTTTTTCTGTCTGCTGCTTGCTGCTGAATTGTGAAGAAGTATTTGGTCGATATTACAAGCAGTGTTGCCATTATCAATAAAAAAAAAAAAACGCAAAATCATAGGAAAAGGGTAAAAATTTACAAAGAAAAAAATCAGCGACAAAAAAAGAGAACATTTTTTAAAAAAATAGAAAATGTGTTTTTTAAGGATAAAAGGATAAAAGGAGCAAAAAAACAATA
Source organism: Pegoplata infirma (assembly GCA_963921195.1). Lineage (NCBI taxonomy): Eukaryota > Metazoa > Arthropoda > Insecta > Diptera > Anthomyiidae > Pegoplata > Pegoplata infirma. Next base: position 185,344,701 of record OY992540.1, read on the forward strand.
ATAAAAATATTTGTTTTTATCATAAATTAAATAAGCTGTTACAATCAGAAGTAAAAATAATATTACATTCATATTACTTAAAAAACAATAAATATAATACAAATTTTTTAGTTACATTCAATCATCACGCCACAGATCTGTTTTAATGAAATGTTTGGATATTTTATCTGTTTAATTTTTATGCATTTTACTTTATTTTGACCGTAAACAAAATTGTTTGAAAAACAACTGTCATTAAATATTTTAAAAAATACTTACAAGGGAAGTATCTCAACCCTTATGAACCAATTTGCCTGAAATTTAAAATATATATCAAAGAGACCATTTAAAGGTTGGGGTGTCTCGGCTTTTCGGCCATATCGGGGATTTAGGGGTTCAAAACATGGGTCAAAAAATGGCGAAAAAATAGTTTTTTTGGATTTTTCAGCCATTTCTTTTTAAGAAACTATATGAAGTTTTCATATGAAAAAAAATGTTTTTTTAATGCCTATCCAATGGTGGCATAATCTTGTAAAAATTCGGCTTCTTTAAATATTTTTTTTCAGGAAAATGTGTAAATTTTGGGGGGTACTTATGTGAAGACATAGACCTACGATATCCATATGGATGAGAAATAATCTTTATTAAATTTAAGTCGACCCGTATTTTTGCCCTAGATGATATTCCTATTAGTTCGGAAGTTATCAAAATTTTCCCAAAGGTCCACATGGTTTCATAAGGGGACAACGAAATTTTTAAACACCGATATGGCCGATAAGCCGAGACACCCCAACCTTAAAATCGTCTCTTTAATATATATTTTAAGTTTCAGGCAAATCGGTTCATAAGGGTTGAGATACTTCCCTTGTTAGTTGTAAAAAAATGTAGAAAATATGTACCAAAAAGTTTTTATACAATTTTTTTATACATCCGTCTGTCTGTCACACATATGAAAACAGATTTAAGAAACTGACTGGTAATACATTTTAATTAAAAAATATTGTTAGTATTTCCAATCCAATTCTGCGTTATAGGTACCTCAGCGTATGAAGTGATATTAGGCAGGTAGTTTAGTAAAATAATTTACTCATATCTTTCGTGGGAAATCCCAATATTTAAATGTTATAATCCAAAAACTAAATTGGCTTGATGAAGCAAAAACATAATCCAAAAACTAAATTGGTTAAATGAAACAAAAAAATGAAATTGCGAAAAATTTTAATTTTTGTACGACCGGTACAAAACTTAATTAGATTTTGAACCAAATCACAACCAAAAACAGCGATGACAATTCAGCGCGTCTCGTGCAGGATTTAGCGCTCTCCGACCACCCAAAAAGCTAATATTTTTAGTCTAGCGCATTTTTTAAAACTTTCGCGTTTCCCTTTTTCATTCAGCGCATTTAGCGCTTTCCTTCTAGAACTAATCATTTGAGAAAAAATTTACATTTCACAACAGAAACGTCCTAATAACAGTCTTAAATTCATATTTTTCATGTGGTTTTTGTAGTGCAACCAAAGAAATGGATAACTTTGTTTAAAATTAAAAAAAAAAAAAAATATTTCACAAATGTTAGACTCATTCTGTGAATAGGCCTGATGATTTTATACATATTTTTTTTTTAACCTTAAATTAAAATTGTTTTTTAGCGCTTTTAACTTAATTCATATTTAATTCATCGCTTTTAACTTAATTCATATTTATAGGTTTTTAGCTCTTTTTGAGTCACTGTTTTGCGCGTTTTGCCTGTTACATAATTTTCTAAAATAACCCCCAATTTTCTTTATTTAAATCTGTCAAAAATACATATTTTGATTGCATCAACCAAAAAAATAAAACACGATCTGATTTTTCCCAATTTCTTTAGGTCTTGGGCTTAAGTTTCAAATTTCAGCAAAATCTATTGATAATATAAAAATCACAAATTTAAAAAAAAAAAATGTCGCGAAAAAATGGAATAATACCATAAATACCCTATTTTTAAAAACGCGTATTTAAAAAAACGGCAAGACCAAAAAAGCACCAGCAAATACCCGAAATGTAACATAATGGCAACACTGAATTCAAATTTAACGATTTTGCAAAAAAAATAGTTGGTAGCTCTGCTTGTAAACAAGCGCCCCCTTACGGAATAATTACTAACAAAAATAAATTAAAAACTTATTAAATTACTGTATATTAGTACTTTTATGAACTAAAAATAGTGAAAAAATAGTAAAACAAACTACCAACAAAAATTACTCATAAACAGTAAGAAATACTAATTTTAGCACTTTGAAGATACTAAAAAAACTACTGTAATACTGGTAATTGGTATTTTATTAGTAGATATGGGTTACCAACGCACTTACTAATTTTTTTACTGTAGAATTATTTTGAGTGTACTTTATCCTATTTGTTATTTTGTATTTTTAAAATTCATAATGAGTTTTTATGTTTTTTTTAAAGAGGTTTTTATTTGAAAATTGTATAACAGAGCAATACGTAAAATTACACATAAAATTTAGTATTTTGGTTACGAGAAAAAACAAAGTATTTTTCTGAAATCTGTATTTTAACAAAAAAAAACTCTGTTTGTTGTCTATAAAATAGAGATTACAAAGTAAAAAGTAAAATTACAGATAAAATTTTGTTTTTCGGTTACAAGAAAATACAAAGAATTTTCTTAAATCTGTATTTCGACAGATAACTTTGTCAAATATCTGTCGAATTAAGATTACAGTCATTTTACAGAGTATTTAAAAGAGTAATTATTTTGAGTGTAAGAATTCTTATTCCTTTTTTCGACTTGACCAAAATGCCTTCATTTAAATGCGTCCGCTTAAATGTTCCGCACGCGAATGTTTAACTTTGAAGAAATTATTTATAAACTCGCTAGATGTTCTAATGTATCTTTTCATAAACTTCTCATCATTAGTTCCGCATTTGAGCGGCGTCATTCCAATAAACACTTTTATAAAATTAATAGGAAATCGTCTTGACTTTCTTATATATTTTTTTGTTAATGAGCTTGATATGGCTTTTACACAAAATGAAATTTAGTATTTTAGTTACACTGAAGGGAAAAAGCATATTCAAATCAAAAATGTTCGTACTAATTTTTAAAATTCGCAATTTTTTAAAAAAAAATTTAATAATGACGTTGAATTTTATAAAATCTAATATGTTTTGGGTTTGATTTTAATTTGTTTTCTTTTTGAATTGAGAAAAAAACTCCTTTACATTTCATGAAGGCGCCACACAGTGATTCGTTCCCATATATCGAGTGGGCAAAAATAGAATATTGGTCGCAGATTTTTGAAACTTGGTACACTAGCATTAAATGATCTAATCAAGAAAGAAACGAGTTTTTGGAAAAATCGGAGCAAGGACACGCCTACCCCCCATCTATCCTAAAATTTAAATATGTGACTAAAACTACAAAAATGGTCACAAAATTCCCAAACTTTATCAAGGTCACTAATATTGAATCAGTATTTCATGTGTAAATTTTTTCTTGATTGAAGCAAGGACTCGTGTAGCTGCCATATATCCTTTTTCTTAAAAACACTGTAAATCGCTCAAAAATTCTTCGATACCCTTGAAATTTTTTGTAAAAATTTCAATAAGTAATTTCGCTGAAATCGGTGCTGTAGAACAAAAGTTGTTTATATATCCTTTTTAAAAAAATGCAATAAAGTGTTAATATAGTTTAATCACAAAAATAAAGTAGAAGAGTTGTCAATGATTTTCCAATTTTGGTACGCAAGCACAAAATTAATTAGTAGAAAAAAAAAATAAAAATTTTGATCAAATCGGTCGAAGGACATTTGTAACTGTCGTATATCCTGAAATTTTAAAGTGGAGTTTTAGCCTCAAAACTTGCTATAAAATTACAAAAATTAGTTATTGTCTTATAAATTTAGTTAACTATCGACGAACAAAATTTGTATTTTAATCTTAGCAAGAACTCGCGTGGCTGCCATATATCCTTTTTCTTGAAATCGCTGTAAATCTTTTAAAAATCTTTCAAATGCTATCAAATTTTTAATATAAATTAACTAAAATGGCGTTAATAAGTGTGCCAAATTTCATTGAGTTGCCTGTGGTAACAAAAAAGCTGTTAATATATCCTTTTTTTAAATATAGTCAAAAATATAAAAATACATAATAACTGCAAAAACAAAACATTCGCAACACTTTTTTCTATTGCATTACAAAAATAAATTTATTCAAAATAATTTTTAAGTAAACACGTTTAATACTTGCTTTATTTCTAAGTATATACCCCGTTAATAGCAAAAAACTTAAAAAAAAAAATTTTTTTTTTGGTACTTAAAATTTTTTTTTTTTTTTTTATCTTTTTTTAATAATTAGTTATTTTTATTATTTGATCGTATAAAAAACAGTCCAGGATGTTAAAAAAATCAATAAAAAATAATTTTTAAGTACGAACTTTTTTATGTACCTCAAAAAAATTCTTGGTTTTCATTTGGGATACCAACGAAAATCAAATACTGGTTTTAAAGCAAAATGGCCCACTGTATACTTATTTTATCGAATTATTTACTATAAATAAATTGATGGTATACAATACAATAAATCCCTTTATATAAAAAACACTAAAATGTTGATGTATTTTTTAAATTTATTTACAGTAAATAAAATAAATAAAAAAAAAATAATAATCCAATTTTAGATTTTTTTAAATTTTTTTTTCAACTTAAAAAAAAAAAACTTAGTTATTTTTATTTTTCTATCTTATAAAACATAGTTAAAGCTACAAAAAAAAAAATAAAAAACAAAAAAATTTTATTCACGAACTTTTTTTATGAAGGCCATTAAAATTTTGGGATTTTGGGGATTTTAGTAAAAGTCATCGATCATAGTGACATAGTAGTCCATCGACCGTTTTGTATATCTGGCATCACCAAAGATAATTGGAAAATTCTGGCAATGCCAAACAAAAGTTCAAACGCAAAGCAAAGAGAGACAAAAAACAATCTGCATTCTCACTGTAAAACTGGTATCTTTCATCTCGCTCACATTTCGATTTGTGATAAAATTTCGTAAACAATACCATATGGTTTTTGTTTACTACTTTTTCAAACGCCATTTGTTGGACTACTCTATGACTCTGGTCATCGATAACTTTTAAAGCAAAACGGCCCACGTACTGCATAATTTTTTTCTGATTTTTTATTATATTTTTACAGAATACTATATAATATATCAATGTGTAAAGAAAAAATACTTAATATTGGATTTTTTTCTAATATTTTTTCCATTAATAATATAGCTTTTGAAAAAAATTAAATAAAGACACAAAAAAAACTTATTTTTTTTCCAACTTCAGACAAAAACTTGTTATTTTTATTGTTTTGCCTTATAAACCATAGTCCGAGCTATCGAAAAAGTGAAAAAATAATTTTTTGACTCACGAACTTTTTTTATGCATTCCATCAAAATTTGTCAATTTTTGGCGGTTCGGTAGAAAAAATATAGATTTCAGAGCAATACAAAAATGAATTTTAAGATTAATTCTAAAAAATTGCAAATACAACATTTAGCAAATATATTTAAGTAACTTTTGCAAAAAAAAAGTTCGTTGATTTCTTAAAAATTCGATTTTTTATAATTATTTTAGTAAACCTATAAAAATCAATTTTTAGGTTTTAACATAATAGCGTTGAATTTCCATACTTTAGCGCCCTCTTGTGGCAACATATGACTTCTTAAAAATAAGAAAAGCACATATTTCTTTTAGTTAACTATTAAACTGTAAAAATACAAAAAATCATCAACATTGAAGACATACTTTTTTTTTTATTTTTGCCAATGAAACGAATCACTGTGCGCCATGTTGAAAATTAAAATGTTTAACATAAACATATTTATTCTGAGAGTGCATTAATGTTAATAATGACGCCAAAAAAAGTGCATTTCACCATTTCTGAAAATTTTTTAATTAAATGTAAAGTTAAAAGAAAAGAAAAGTTTAAAATTACAAGAAAAAACAAAAAGTATAAAAACAAAACTAAAGAAAGCAATACAATTAAAAAAAAAAAAACAATTTAAAATTAATGGAAGAGTTTTTGAATGTGAATTACCTGAATCCAGAAGAGGATCAGGACAATTTAAAAATTCTACTGGAATCGTTCAATCTAATGGACGTATTACCGTTCTTAAATGGTAAGTAAACTTGTTCGGGAACATAAACATCAACTTTTATTATTCACTAAAACTAAACATGTTTTTAACGTTTTGCCAATTTCTAACGCTTTTAAATTGTACATTCTTTTTATAATTTTATTTGAAATTTTATTCTCAGAATCACAAGTTACCTATAGAAGCCTTCAATTCTTGAAAAATGATGACATTAACGCAATAATTAAACCTGTGGGACTTCGCGTCAAATTCCGTGAAAAACTTTTCGCGTGGAAAAAAGCTATAGTTATATACTTATGTTATGTATTCTCTTAAATAAACATATGGGGCATTCCATGTGAAATCGGACACTTTGAAAAACTTTTTTTTTAGATTTTCCCAATTTGTGTACAGTTGTTAGTACCCTTCGAAAACTCCTTCGTAGTAAATTTTCAGATTTTTTTGATGACCCGTTCAAAAGATATCAAATTTTTAAAAATTGGAAGTTTGTTCGTTTACTCAAACTTCTTTTACTTATAACTTTTTCAATAATGGTCCAATTTCAATTTTTTTTTTCAAAATTTTTGTTTTTTTACGTACTTTAAAAAAAAAAGCCAAAAAATTTTTAAAAGCGCTCTAGTATGCGATTTTTAAGTTTTCAAATTTAAATCTCATTTTTGAAAATGTTTGTACTCTTCGATTTTTTTGTGTAAATCTTCTATTGATTCTACAAATTTTTTGCCCAGGAGGATCGTGGGATAACGATTATTTCTTTTTTTTTTTAATATTTTGAAAAAATTTTATTGTAATTTTCCAATCTTAAAATCATTTCTACTGCTCCAATGGTGCGTCATAGAGGGGTCCTTTATAAGACCGACCCCCATTAATCTTTACGTATTAACATTTCTTTGGAACAAACTAATACCCTATCTCCAATTTCTAAGGGGGTTCCCACGCAAAACGACATTTTTTAAAAGTTGTTCCAACCGCTCTAACTGCCCTAATAGTGCCCTTAGAGCAACAAAATGTATGATCGACCCACAATATTTGTTTTAGTCCAAACATTTTCTCTGAACACACCTACCCTTTATCTTTAATTGTTAAGGCAGTCCCCATACATTTTTTTTATTTTTTGTAAATTTGTTTTATTTAATCAGCTTCTACCGGTCCAATGGTGCGTCCGAGAGGGGTCATTAGTGAGACCGACCCCCATTTATTTTTACCCTACAACATTTTTTTAAAACATACCTACGCCCTATCTCCACTCCCTAAATAGACTCCCATACAAATAACAGTTGGAGCAAATTTTATAAAAATGTAATTTTGTATGGGAACCTACTTAGGAAGTGGAGATAGGGCGTAGGTATGTTTTGAAAAAATGTTGTAGGGCAAAAATAAATGGGGGTCGGTCTCACTAATGACCACTCTCGGACGCACCATTGCGCAGAGGGCCAGCCAGATCGATTTCCGGCCAAAAGTCCTTATTTGTAAATTCTCAAAAAAATGTTTACCAGTTTGTTGGGCATATATAGAAGCAGGTTTTCTGAACTTATATTTATGATCCAATTACACCCTTTCCTTTGACAGGTCTTCAAAGTTAAAAAAGTTGGTAAAAAAATGTTTAAAGTTGAGATACTTTTTTAATTTTTTTCCCAAACTTCTTTTGCTAATGGTTAACTTTTTGTTTGAGTGGTTCAACCTTATATATAAGCATTTGTAACGAAAATAACATGGACAAATATAACTCATTTGCCTGGCAGCAATTCCCGTTTTTTGTGAAAAAAGTTATAATTTTTTAGCTATTTACCTCGCGCCGAAAAAATCCTCAGCGATCCTCAGTTCGATACAATCGGTCTATATTTTTTTTCGATATAGAATGGATCCATATCTTTCGAAAAAAGTTGCAAAAACTTGCTCGAAATGATAAATGGCGAAATAACAGCTATATATGCAGTGGTCCGTAATTTGTTTAAAAAAAAAATAATTTAACTCAAAATAATGTTTTACGGCTTGAATTGTATTTTTTTTTTATTGTCAGAGAGTGCCTTAGGTGTAGGAAAAAAAATATCAACATTTCTAGTTTTTTTTTGTAGAATTATGGAAAATATCAGTTACACCATTTCCAATCAAATTCAAAGATCTTTTATTGAATTTCCAAAATAAAGAAAAAAAACTGAATTATTTGTCGTCACCATTTCCAAAAGCTTTTCTGAAACTAAGTAAGTCATTTACACCGTCTCCATATTTATATCAAAAATAAAAAAAAAATTATGTGCGTAGATTTAACTTTTGACACTCTTAATACTCTTAAAACTAATCTTTAGTTAGATCAGACAAAGTTAAAAAATCTAGCCGCCATATTGTTTCCGCCATATTGAATTTTATTAATTCGATTTTAAGATAACAGACCCGGAAATTAATAGCCCACACTTTCAGCTAGCTTCAACAAAGAAAACTAATATAACTGTTTTTTAATTACTTTACTAAGCATATTTAGTCTGCCATTTTTTTTCAAAATTAACGCCAATAATTCAAATTCAGTAACTCCAAGACCCTCTTAAAACAAAATTTGAGTTAAATCAGACAGTTATTAAAAAAAATTGTCCGCCATATTGGATGCGCCCTTTTGATTTTTTTAGTTTTTAGTTAAATTTTGAAATCAGCGACCCGAAATACTCCAGAAGCACAATTTCAGCCGTATCCAACAACGATAAAGACTTTTAGCCGGAGTTGGATCATTCTTTAAACTTTAAGAAGAATATTTAGTGCGCCATTTTGTTTTTCAAAATTCGGAGTAACAATTCTTATTCAGTAACTCCAAGATCTGCATAAAACAAAATTTGAGTTCAATCGGACAATTTAAAAAAAAAAATTGTCCGCCATATCGGATCCGCCATTTTGATTTTTTTGGATTTTAGCTAAATTTTGAAATCAGCGACCTCGAATTCCTCATCTCTTTCAGATGGATCCAACAACGATAAAGACTTTTAGCCGGAGTTGGGTTGGATAATTCTTTAAACTTCAAGAAGCATATTTAGTCCGCCATTTTGTTTTTCAAAATTCGGAATAACAATTCTTATTCAGCAACTCCAAGATCTGCATAAAACAAAATTTGTGTTCAATTGGACAATTTTTAAAAAAAATTGTCCGCCATATTGGATCCGCCATTTTGATTTTTTTGGTTTTTAGCTAAATTTTGAAATCAGCGACCTCGAATTCCTCTAGAAGCACATTTTCAGATGGATCCAACAACGATAAAGACTTTTGGCAGGAATTGGATCATGCTGGCCCTGTGTGCATTGGACCGGTAGAAGCTGATTTAATAAAACAAATTTACAAAAAATAAAAAAAATTGTATGGGGACCGCCTTAACAGTTAAAGATAGAGGGTAGGTGTGTTCAGAGAAAATGTTTGGAGTAAAAAAATATTGTGGGTCGGTCATACATTTTGTTGCTCTAAGGGCACTATTAGGGCAGTTAGAGCGGTTGGAACAAATTTTAAAAAATGTCGTTTTGTGTGGGAGCCCCCTTAGAAATTGGAGATAGGGTATTAGTTTGTTCCAAAGAAATGTTAAGACGTAAAAATTAAGGGGGGTCGGTCTTATAAAGGACCCCTCTATGACGCACCATTGCACATTGGGTTGAAATGGATCAAAAGTGGCGCTTTATTCAAAACTGAAAATTTTTTTCTTACAAAAATTATTAATTTAGGGTTAAAGTATATAAAATTACACTAAAAAATCTGTCACAACTATTATTCTGAGTTGTTTACTTTTCTTGCAATCCGCCGTCAAAATCAAATAAATTTTTGTGTTTTTGAATATGGTGCTAAAAATTGAAAATCAACTTATTTCTAGATTTTTTTTGGTATTTATTCATTCAAAGGTAATTTTTTTATTATGGAACCATCAACTTTAGGTATTTTCAAATACATTTCTTTAGGTATTTTCAAATACATTTTTGTTTTTTGAAAATTGTTGTAAAAGTATTTTTGAAATTTTTTTGTAAAATGTTCCAAAATTGGAGTATTTTTAATACTTGATGGAATATAAAAAAAATGTAAGAGGTTGTTATTGCTTATACATTGTGATAATAAAGCATATAGTATAAGCTTTAATTTAAAAGAAAAAAACATCCGCGTTTAATGCCGTTTTTTTTTATTTAAGATTTTATGAAAAAAATATGGTGGCTTCAATAACACTTCATCACAAAAAAACAAAAAAGTTTCTGACCCAGAAACTAGACCACTTATCCTTATGTATTTTGACCTTCTGAAATCGATTCTGCCATCAGGATTGAATTCTATAGTTGGGGTTTCCTGTGATTTACAAGGAAAGTCCGCAAAGTGAACCCTTCTAATTTCCTTGTGATTTTGACAAAGTTACAAAATTTTTTAATTTTATTTCTGTATGTAAGGTTCAAGTCTGATTTATTACGTAGAAAATAAGAGCATTTTAAATAAAATCCGCAAAAAATTGCAGAAGTTACATGCATTTGAACAAAAACGCGTTATTTCAGTTTTATACAAAAACATGTTGTGAATTAATGCATTTTTGTTCAAATGCAAGTAACTTCTGCAATTTTTGATGGATTTTATGAAAAAACCTCTATTTTTTTTTTTTTTAATTCTGTTTTATATATTGTTGGACTTTATATTTTATAACTGAAGTTTTTTTATTTATTTCGGTTTGAGTCCATATTAATAATTTCTGAGAAAATAATTATTTTTGTTGTACAATGAGAAAATCTGAAAAAAATTAATTGACAACACAGGCTAAGTGGAGATGTCGACAGCTTTCGGTTTTAAAACCTCTAATTTTCTTCGTAATAAATCAGACTTGAACATTACATACCGAAATAAAATTTTAAAAAATGTTAACTTATTGTTGGTCAACTTACAACTTTCCTGACTTTTTTATGGAAAATTTAAAAAAATTTAAAATTTGGTGAAACACAAAAATCCGACTTTAAACAAATTTTATGCAAGTAGTGTTAATACTTATTTATTTTTTATTGTTTTAAATTTTTATTATCGCATTAAAAATACTTTAATTTGCAACTATATTCATTAAATTATCGCTTTTGGTTTAAAAGTTACAGCTTAAATTGTTAATCAAGTTCAATTTTCAAGAAACACTAAAAAAAAATCTGACAGGTTAAAAAAAATAAAAAACACATGTTTTCTCATTAAAATGGTGCTTTCTAATGTATTATTCATCAATCAAAAAATAGTATATGTTAAAATTACTGCTTCCCTGAATAAAGCGCCACTTTGCCTCTCATTCAACCCAATGTGCATTGGAGCAGTAGAAATGATTTTAAGATTGGAAAATTACAATAAAATTTTTTCAAAAAATTTTAAAAAATAGTAATACTTAATCGTTATCCACGATCCTCCTGGGCAAAAAGTTTGAAGAATTGATAGAAGTTTTACACAAAAAAAATTTCAAAAAAATCGAAGAGTACAATTTTCAAAAATGAGATTTAAATTTTAAAACTTAAAAATCGCATACTAGAGCGCTTTTAAGAATTTTTTGGGATTTTTTTTTTTGGAAGTACGTAAAAAACACAAATTTTGAAAAAAAAAAAATTTTAAATTTGGACCATTATTGAAGAAGTTATGATTAAAAGTAGTTTGAGTAAAGGAACAAACTACCAATTTTTAAAAATTCGATATATTTTGAACTGGTCATCAAAAAAATCTGAAAATTTACCACGAAGAAGTTTTCGAAGGGTACTAAAAACTGTAAACAAATTGGGAAAATCAAAAAAAAAAGTTTTTCAAAGTGTCCGATTTCATATGGAATGCCCTATACATATATATAAAAAATATCTAATTGTTTTATTTGAATGAATATTTCTTCAGATAAGTATAAATAAAGCCATCCATAAACAAATACGAGTCATTTTTGATTTAAAAAGCTATCATTTTCAAGTTAAGTATTTCAAATTTGTTGACTTTTGTCACTGTTTTCTTTTTAATATGAGTTTGATTTTGCTTGATTGGAGAATTTTTTTCTTCGTGTACGAGAAAAAAACAAAGTATTTTTCTAAAATCTATATTCTTACAAAAAAACTCTGCTTATTATCTGTAAAATAGAGATTACAAAGTAAAATTACAGATGAAATGTTATTTTTCGGCCACAAGAAAATACAAAGTATTTTCTTAAAATATGTATTTCGGCAGATAACTTTGTCGAATTGAGATGACAGTCATTTTACAGAGTATATAACAGAGTTATTATTTTGAGTGTACCTGTTTTCTTTATAATTATTAGGGATGGTATTCGTTGTTGCCGAATATTCGGCTACAATTAAATTTGTTACAAAACACTTTTTATTAACAATCGATTTTTTTCAGTATTTGATTTTCTTTTTTCTACAAAAAAAAAAATTGGACCACTTGATTAAAATTCGAATTGTTATGGTAACAGAAAAAAAAATCAAAAACAGCGTTTTTTTTAGTCTGGTATTTTTTTTTTATTTTTTACATAGGTGAATAATCGAACTATTCGGCAATATTCGGTTCAAACCGAATAGTAAATATTTGGTAAAATGCCGAATACACTATTCGCGACATCCGTAATAATTATTATTTTTTTGTTGTTGTAAATAAAATAAAAAAAGTACATTGATGGTCAAAGTAAAATTTAAAACCATTTTTGATACCAAAACGAATTTATTTACCAAATGCCTAAAATTATGCTACAAAAAATCTAACTTTTTTCATTAAAATCGTCGAAAGTAAAACGACTCACAATCAGTGCACTATGGCCGAAAAACCCCAAATCGCGGCAAAAACTATTTCCCGATAAGCTAGACTCACCAAATTTGGTATGCAGGGTTCTTGTGTCAAAATATTTGATTTGAGAAAAAATGGGCGGTCCACGCCCCTTTTTTCTAGTGGCCCGCCCATAAGGGGGATTTTCGGAAAAAAATAACGCTCACAAAACTGTATTTAATTAAAATCTTCCTTAATAATTTGAAGTGTCTGACCGAATATTCGGTAGGCAAAAAAGTACTATTCGGCCATTATTCGGCTTCGGTCACATTTTTGGACGAATATGGCCGAATACCGAATAAATGTAAAAAAAATTGTAGTCAATTGTTGAAAAACATATTCAAGTAGAGAAACACTTTTTTAGTGATAGTAATTTATTAAAAATATTTTTATTTTGAGGAAATTACGTTTTTTAATAACATAAAAAAAAAAATTTTTTGAGTGTACAATTTTTTTGAGTGTATAATTTTTTTTGAGTGTAATTTTTTTTTTGTTTGAGAATAAAAAGTTTTTTGAATAAAAGAAACACTATAAAATATTTTTGTAGCTTTCCACTAAGCTTTAAAGCGTTTTTAGTGTGTATTTCAACACGTGAATTTGCGGAAAAAAACCATCCAAAATTCACGTTTTTGCTAATAACTCATTCTTTCGCACTCGTTCGCATACCATATTAATATACAATAAAACCTGAGCTTTCTACGAAGATTTACATGTATAAAACTGTTTTAACAATTGTTAACATTTTAAGTTATACTCCGCGAAAGACGATAAAACTATTCACAATTTCATAAAAAATTACCCCTAAAAAAACTCAAAAATAACTACGAAATAAAATTTTTTTCCCAAATATGTTAAGAATTCGTAAAAATACTCCCCTCGAGTATTAAAATTCATATTCACAACATTTTTTTTAACCAAAATATATTTAAAAAAAAGTATATAGATTTATTAAAATTTGGTTGCTTTACAACTTGCAACACGGGTTATAAAAACTGTATACATTAGCAGGTGTTTACACATCGACAGTGTTGCCAACTATCATAACTTTTTTAAATTTTTTCTTACCAATATATTGGGAATGGAACACAATCAAAAAATTTTTGAAAATCTATACTTGAAAAATTGACTTTTTGCCGCCAAAATTGAAAATTCGGCCAAAGTGCAGTGGTATAGTATATAAACACCTTTATTTGCATCAAAAATCAATATTTTTTGCTTTCTATACAAAAGAAACTGATTTTATTTTGTACATGAACAATAGGGTGGATCGAATTTGGCCTTTTGGCGAATTTCGTTCCAGCTCACCGACAGATGTGTTGGAATAGACCTAAAAACGATGTGGTTAAATTTTCATGCAGATCGGTAATCATCTTCCGCTGCCGAAATGACGTTGAAAATCCGCGATTTCTTAAAAAATAGTATTTATTTTAAAAAATTGCCAAAATTACAAAAATCAGTTAATCTTCTTTTTTATTTCAGTCAATCTTTTCAATTCGATCATATTTTCTTAGAAAAAAATTTCAGTTTAATAGGACGTTGTTAACCCCTCTACAACGGTTGCCAAAAATGACTTATACATTTTGCACTAAACTCACAACCACCAAATTTAAAAAAAAAAAAATTTTTTGATTTTAAGTTGCACAATCTAAAGTTTTTATTGCATTTATTTCAAGTATTAAAAGCGGTTTATTGCTAAATGCATTTGTTCATCATGGGTCATTTAGGGCACAAAGCTGTGTAGGGTTAAATAATTTCTTAAAATCCAATATTTCTATATCAAGTTTTATATTTTATAATAAATCTAGTGCAAAATGAAAAGTTTTTAACTAAAAATGTTGATTTTTAAAAAAAAATGCAATTTTCCCAAAATGTCCTGGAAACAGACCGTTACAAGCGCTGTTTAAGAATCTCGTATTTTTTCAAAAAAAAATTTTTTCAAACGAACTTATGCATATATACTTGAAATAAATAATAAATGTAATAAAAACTTTAGAATGTGCAACTTAAAAAAAAAAAAAATTTAAATTTGGTGGTTTTGAGTTTAGAGCAAAATGTATGGGTCATTTTCGGCAACCGTTTTAAAGGGGTTAACAATGTCCTATTAAGCTGAAATTTTTTTCTAAGAAAATATGATCGAATTGAAAAGATTGACTGAAATAAAAAAGAAGATTAAGTGATTTTTATAATTTTGACAATTTTTTAAAATAAATACAATTTTTAACAAATCGCGGATTTTCAACGTCATTTCGGCAGCGGAAGATGACCACCGATCTG
Organism: Pegoplata infirma; assembly: GCA_963921195.1. Classification (NCBI taxonomy): domain Eukaryota; kingdom Metazoa; phylum Arthropoda; class Insecta; order Diptera; family Anthomyiidae; genus Pegoplata; species Pegoplata infirma. Next base: position 185,359,860 of record OY992540.1, read on the forward strand.
CATGAAAATTTAACCACATTGTTTTTAAGTCTATTCCAACACAATTGTCGGTGAGCCGGAACGAAATTCGCCAAAAAGCCAAATTCGATCCACCCTAATGAACAAGAGTTTTATCAAGCAAGTGACAGAAATGCTGAAGACTTTATTCGTCGAAGCTGGCGTAGTGTTTAACGCCGAAGTTGCAAACAAATTTTGCATGTACAGGAACATCTACAAAGATTTGCTTACGCACTACAATGACAGATCAAGCTCTTAAAAGTAATAAAAATTGTAGTTTTTAAACGAAAATTTTATGAAAACATTTAATTTTTATATTTCTACGAATCCTCTTTCCGTTCAAGATTTAAGGATTCGTCAGAATATGAATATAACTAAATATCCATGAACCAACAGGTCGTCTAAACTAGATACATAAATATCACGAAAATAAAAAATGTTATCGATTCTTTCGATAATTTTTTCGATATACCTTGCATGTTACTTACGGAATCTTTGCTACTGAATATAAAAAAAAAACTAATGCAAAACGACATCCTCAAGGTGTGCATATATGCATTTTCATCCACGATTTCAACACACTTTGTCCAAAAATTAAAAACAAAATTAAGCAATTATATACAAAATCTACGATAAATATATTGCCCTAAATAAAATCTGTATCTGTATCAAATATTTCGTACGAAGAAGCAAATAATACTAAAGAAATTTTTATACACGGTTCGCCAGATTTCCTGTCGGTATATGAATATTGAAGAAGTTACAGAAAAATCTACCGATTTTCATATATAATTTATTTTTATTTAATTTGTTCCTGGAAAATTTTTTTACCACTTATTGAGTAAAACATTAATCAGATGTCGTCTTATTAGCAACGGAAAAGCGATTATTTTGTGACGAATCTTAACATTGAGCTCGTCGATGGACTGTGAATTGTTGGCGTACATTTTGTTTTTAAATAACCCCACAAAAAAAACCGAAAGGGCGAAATCTAGAGATGGGTGGCCAGTCAATGTCGCCTTTTTTGACATGCACTTCCAGATAATTTTGAGTGGCCACCTATAAATCTATTTTTTAAGGGATATTTGATAAGAATATGTACCATTGACGAGCTCAAGACTTTGAGATGCTCGAAAAATTATTGGAAATGCATAAAAAAAGTTGAAAAATTTTCCGGGGCAAATAAAGGCGGCTATTTTATTTATGTTTTATTCAAAAAGTGATCACAAAAATTGTTTAGGCCCAAACTAAATAAAAATTTACGCAAACAAATATTTTCCCCTGTACTAACTCAATTTCTTATGCACGATATTTTTCAAAATCATGAAACTGAAAGCGTACACAATAAAATTGAAAACCTTAAGCTGTCTTTTTTAAAAGCAGTTCAAACGTTTCGAATTTTTGGAAGGAAAGAAGCCACACCGAAACTGAATTATATATAATTGCCAACATAAAGCTACGTTCACAATATCGTAGTCACTCCAATCCGCAGCACTGATGGAAGTGTGAACTGTGTAAAATGTAGATTGAAGTTCCGTCAGATTCTTTCACTTACCTACTTCATTATTTCATGAAATTAAGCAATATAATTTGCGTACTTATTTTATTTATTAAAAGTTATATTTGACCTCGAGCTGGAGTAATCTTTCTCAATAATTACATGTATTTTTCCACTGTTTTTATACCCTCCAACCAGAGTATGGGGGTATACTCACTTTGTCATTCCGTTTGTAACGCATCGAAATATCGGTCGGGAACCCCATAAAGTATATATATTATTGATCCATGATCGATTCTAAGACATTCTATGAATGTCCGTCCGTCCGTCAGTCTAGACTCCTGAAGTTTGGCACAAATATGTCCCATGTTTATAGATAGGTTAAGTTCGTGAATAGTCGAAATCGGGACAGGGGGAAAAAAGTTCCCCCTTGAAGAACTGAACCAACCTCTGAAAAAATACACTTTTTTTGCATGTTTTTTGTATTTTTGTTAAATAAATGAAACATTTGGTATATTTGTCGCGATGGAAAGGTGCTCTCAAAGTCCCCCCACTTGTGTGCATTTTTTTATCGCTAATTTTCAAATCATAAGTGCTGGCTGAACTTTAATTCGAATTAGCTGAAAGTTTTAAAAACTTTTTCTTTTACACTCATTAGAGTGCCCCTTATTTTGGAAATGTTGGAAATATTGAGACGATACCCGTTCATTTTTTATACCATCCACTTAGTGATAGAGGGTATATATAAGTTTGTCATTCCGTTTGTAACTCATCGAAATATTGATTTGGGACCCCATAAAGTATATATCCCAGCAAAACTTTGATAATGGGTAGTGATTATATAACACATTACCAGGTAATGCATATAACTTATTTGTAGCATTATTTTATGATGTCTTACCAAACATTTGTTCCACTACGTATTATTTTCAAGTGAAAAATAATGCATTACTAATAATTTGCTACGTAATGCATGATTATTGTAAAAAATGTATTTCATATTTGTTATTTCTAAACATTAAATCATGGATGACTTATATTTGGTTACATTATGTATTATTTCAAAGTTTGAAATAAATTATTATTTATAATTGGATGCAAAATGCATAAAAAATAATTATTTTATAAAAAAATGCATAAGTTTAAACTAGAGATGGGCTCACGACAGGAAATTTCTAACGACACACACTCACGAGCATATTTTATCTACTTACACTCACTTACAATCACGTGAGTAAATTTTTTTTTTTTCATTAATTTTTTATTGAATCTTCACTTAAACTATGTGAACTACCCAGCAAAACTTTGGTAATGGGTAGTGGTTATATTACACATTACCAGGTAATGTATATACCTTATTTGTAGCATTATTTTAGGATGTCTTACCAAACATTTGTTCCACAACGTATTATTTTAAAGTGAAAAATAATGCATTACTAATAATTTGCTACGTAATGCATGATTATTGGAAAAATGTATTTCATATTTATTATTTCTAAACATTATATCATGGATGATTTATATTTGGTTACATTATGTATTATTTAAAAGTTTGAAATAATGCATTATTTATAATTAAATGCATAATGCATTACAATAACATAAAAAATAATTATTTTATAAAAAAATGTATAAGTTTAAACTAGAGATGGGCTCACGACAAGAAATTTCTAACGACTCACACTCACTAGCATATTATATCTACTTACACTCACTTACAATCACGTGAGTAAATTTAATACAAAATTACTTTTTCACTACTCGTAACACCTTATATATTACGTTCTGGTATGCTATATTATATACCTTACTCGTAACCTATAAAATATCATATATTTTACACCTTACTGGTATTCTTCGTTATAAATTTATGACTTATTTTATACCTTACTGGTATTCTATGTGATAATGTGGATGCATTACTTTGAGTCTCATCGCCTGTTAAAATCATCAATGCTGCAATGTATAAAATAAGAGATCATATACCTTATTTTATACCTTATTTGGTAATCGAAGTTTTGCTGGGTAACAATAAGTGTTCAAGTCTTAAAATTAATATAAGTAAAAATTTCACTTGCTCATAAATTATCCAACGTGAGTAAATTTAAGACAAAATTACTTTTTCACTACTCGTAACACCTTATATATTATCTTCTGGTATGCTATATTATTTCATTTCTTGTAACCTATAAAATATCATATATTTTACACCTTACTCGTATTCTTCGTTATAAATTTATGACTTATTTTATACCTTACTGGTATTCTTTGTGATAATGTGGATGCATTACTTTGAGTCTCATCGCCTGTTAAAATCATCAATGCTGCAATGTATAAAATAAGAGATCCTATACCTTATTTTATACCTTATTTAGTAATCTAAGTTTTGCTGGGATATTCATGATTCCCGATCGATTTTAAGACATTCTTGCGATGTCCGTCTGTCTGTCTATCTGTCTGTCTATCTGTCTGTCTGTCTGTGGAAAATGCTGTCGGGGACAAAATATTGCACAGAGATGACTGAAACTTAACATATTTATTGGAAGTTCTCCCGAGAAGTTTGGTATTGCATTTGAGCGATATCGGTTCAGCGTAGGGTTGCCATTCGTACTGTTTTAAACAGTACATGTACTGTTTTTTATAATATGTACTGTTTTATGCACAGCACCTAAAACAGTACTCAAAAGTACTGTTTTTTAAAGCGTGTACTGTTTTTGTACTGTTTTTTATACTTATCACCAAAATGTAACATTTTTCGAAAAATATTTCATATTTGACAAAATTTTAATTCAATTTTTAAAAAGGAAAATTATTTAAAAAGTGGAAAAGTCAATTAAATTCAATAATGATTTAGCTCCATTGCCATGTTTTCCTTCTTTTTATCTAAATTTTTCTGAAAAATAAGAAAAAGAAAAAACTAGAAAATTGGAAAATGTTTATTTTATTGAGTACATCTCATTTAAAGTTCCGATTGCGGACAGACCCCATTAGGTTCGGAACCCATGGGTCCAGACCACCTTAGGCCCAGTCCCATTGGGTCTATTAAGGATCGTCATAGATTTTGATTCAACATCTTTGCCCTTTTCGCTTTACCTTGCTTAGTTTTTAGGATACGGGAATTTAAGTGCACAAAAGGGTACTTAAAAAACTATTACACGGAGGGATTAAGACGGTCGTGTAAAGAACTTTTTAGGATACGGGAATTTAAGGGCCCAAAAGCGTCTTTAGAATTAACGGGATAACTAAAAAACTATTACACGGAGGGATTAAGACGGTCGTGTAAAGAACTAAAAAAATGTATTTTGGCATTTTTTTTGTTTCGGCAATATTTTCTGAGAAATGAGGAACGCCTAAATTTTTAGATTCAAATTGAGGAGTCCATACATTGAAAGAGGACCGGAGGATCTTTAGGGATTTTTAGAATCGAAAATGAACACTTTTTTGCTTTTTCTGGCTTAGTTTTTGAAATTTTTAAAACATTTTTTGAAAAAAAAAATTCCTTAAATTGCATAAAATTTACTAAACCTGAAGAAAAAACTTTATCAATTCTAAGAAGATAAATATGATGAACTAATTGGTGGCAAATTATGTCAAAGAAATTTAAAAAATTTTATTAAATTTTACTAAATTGTGAAAAAAAAACATTTTCCCAAAATTAAGTTAGGCCTTTGTTTGAGTGTAATAATACCGTTTTCGCGTTTGCGTTTTAAAGTCGTGTTTTAATTAAAACACTGTTTTATGGATTTTTTCATGTTTTTGATAGGAAGATCGGTGTTTTAGTTAAGCGAAAGCATGGACTACAAAAGCTTTTCAAGTAAGATATCGCGGCAACTAAGACAAATGCTCCAAAAAGTCAATCGCAATTTTTTTCAACACTGATAAAAAAAATAAAATAAATTTGAGACGGTTTACCTAAAATGTTCCACCGTTCTGTTAACAACCTTTTATGCTCGTTTTGGCTGAGATCTGTTTGAAATCAGGGTAAAAGGGCTAAGTTTTTGTAGTTTGATATAAAATAAAGCCTGAATTACTTTAAACGTGCGTCAAACGTAGGCCCTTTAACAAAATTCAGTAAGTAAAAATAGTACAGAATATTTTTATTTATGTTTTGTTTTTGTCCAACGAATTGTATTTTTGTCACGTTGAACCGTAGAGAAATTCTATTTTCAACAGAATTCCAATACGTTTTGACGTGACTAGAGTTTTTCTTTTCCCGGACTTTTTCATTTCCCGGGAAAGCGGGATTCATTTTTGAATTTCCCGGGATCCCGGGAATTCCCGCAGAAACTAAAAACTCAATTTTTTTGTCAAAAAAATATATAAAAACCTTATAAATGCGATTACACTATTTATAATGTTTATTAAAACAATAAAAATCTTATTTGGACCTTTAAAACAAACAAAAAATAAGTTTCGCGAAAAAAGTACAATTTTTGTTACCCAGTTTTTATGTAAAAAACGGCCCAAATATGTCGAAGTCTTTTAAAAGTATTTTTAAGGGAATATGTTATTTCACACCGCTTTTTCTGTTTTAATAATAAAAATTCGTCATTTATTCTAATTCATCTCAACGCTTTGCCTCTAAAACACAATTAAACTGATTCAGAGGGATTTCTCAATTATGTCTCTAAAACTGAATGTAACTGTTTCAGAGAAATGAAATTATAAGAAAATTTACCCTCAAAATAATTTACAAAATTTAAAAAAAAAAAAATAATAATTCTGGTTTCTAAAAGAAAAATCATTCCTTACACAGATTTTATATTAATTTATCGATTTAAAAAGAATTATGTCCAGAGACATAAATATTTTCTATAGAAACAAATAATCATATTGCAAATTTTTTTAATGCAGGTCTCAGAAAGAAAATTTTTCAGCTTTTGAAAAAAGTATAAGGTTCTGATAATTATATCCTATGGAAGATTTAGATATTGTGAGACTTTCATAGGCGTAGATAGCCCTGTCTGGGAATAATTTTAGCCCCCCCAGAATTTTAATCATTCACAATTTTTTTTTTAATAATTTCATTAATTTTTGCAACACTAAATAATAATATGTAATGAGTCTTTATGACTCGTTATGATTATTCAATGAGTCTTAAGGACTCGTAATGATTATTATATAAGATCTAATAGTTTTTCTCATTGAAAAATAGTCTGAATTATTAAAAAAAGTTTTTATATGAATCTGATGTTTTTGTCAGTAATATAAACTTTACCGAATCTTAGGGTTTTACCTTCAGGAAAACATTTTAACTTCTTTGAATTAAAAAAGTTTCTAAATTCTAAGGGGTTTTTTATAGACAAAAGTTATTGAAAGAAAGTATCTGAGAATTTTGACTAATAATCATCAACTTTTGCAATCATCAGAACTTTTTCTTGAAAAAACTCATAGTAATCTAATGAGTTTACTAAAGGAAAACATTAAAAATCGTTAATTTTCAAAACATATCTAGGAGTTCTAAATTTCCGAAAAATCTACAGAATCAAAATTTAAAAAAAAAAAAAATATGAATTTTTGATTTTTTCGTTTCTAGGACAATTGAATAGTTCATGCGAATAAAGACGAATAGACCATTTGTAGAATTTTACAGGGGACAATAAAAACGCAGGAAACGATTAAAAAATAATATTTTTGTCAACTTTTTGGTTTTAGCTTAAAGATTTAGGTCACATCTACCTATATACAAAATTTTAGTAAGGTATTCGAAAGAGAACTTGCCAAAAATTGGACTTCAATTTTTTGCTTAAATGGAAAAAGGGCGAATATCCAAAAAAATGTATTGAAATTTGAATAAAAATGTGTTACTTTGTAGCAGCCCAGCAAAACTTAGATTACCAAATAAGGTATAAAATAAGGTATAGGATCTCTTATTTTATACATTGCAGCATTGATGATTTTAACAGGCGATGAGACTCAAAGTAATGCATCCACATTATCACAAAGAATACCAGTAAGGTATAAAATAAGTCATAAATTTATAACGAAGAATACGAGTAAGGTGTAAAATATATGATATTTTATAGGTTACGAGAAATGAAATAATATAGGATACCAGAAGATAATATATAAGGTGTTACGAGTAGTGAAAAAGTAATTTTGTATTAAATTCACTCACGTGATTATAAGTGAGTGTAAGTAGATAAAATATGCTCGTGAGTGTGTGTCGTTAGAAATTTCCTGTCGTGAGCCCATCTCTAGTTTAAACTTATGCATTTTTTTATAAAATAATTATTTTTTATGTTATTGTAATGCATTATGCATCCAATTATAAATAATGCATTATTTCAAACTTTCAAATAATACATAATGTAACCAAATATAAGTCATCCATGATTTAATGTTTAGAAATAATAAATATGAAATTCATTTTTTCCAATAATCATGCATTACGTAGCAAATTATTAGTAATGCATTATTTTTCACTTTCAAATAATACGTTGTAGAACAAATGTTTGGTAAGACATCATAAAATAATGCTACAAATAAGGTATATACATTACCTGGTAATGTGTTATATAATCACTACCCATTACCAAAGTTTTGCTGGGAGATTTTGACTACATTTTCATGAGACTTGCAATACTTGACGAACTATGGTTGGTATTTGTTTGTAACACTTTAAGGACTTCAAGGATACACTTTTTAAGGATTGCCAGGACATGCAAAAAAATTTTTTTTTGTTAATTTGTTTTTTAATATTCCTGCCATTTGATGCAGTAGTAATACTTTATGACACTAAATACATTTTTAGGAATTATATTATTAACCCTTGACTGCATATTACGACGTAACATAAAAGGACATGAAAAAATTTTTGTTTTTTATTCCTGACATTGGATGCAGTATTAACACTAAAAGTTTGTATGTGCTAAGATCGTTTTTTTTGTGTACAATTTCAAATTTTAGCTAATATCAATTTTAAACTCGCAGCTAAATAATTTTTATATAATATTTTGTTAAGGATGGATATTCGCCCTTTTTGCTTTCCACACTTTAAAGTCTTATAACTCAAGAACGGTAAAATTGTTTGCCAATATAATAAGTGTGGTTTATTCCTCGTAATGTTATTTTAACACATTGTTACCGAAAGTAAAATTTTTGTATGTTTTTGTGTTGTTTTTAATCAATATTGTGCGTTAGTTCACTCCCAATTTAAACAAAAATATACGAATTATTGCACTTTCAAAGCAATTTTTTTAGCCTTAAAAGTCAAAATTTCCCCAAAATTTCTGCATAGGATTGTAGGGCTCTGCTAATAAAATGCATTTATGCAAAAAAACGTGTTTGCGAAAAAGTGGTCTATTCGTCCTTATTCGCATGAACTATTCAATTAGACGCATGTTAAAGGGAACGCTTCAGGAATAGGTCTGGCTTCCTACGCCAATGGAGACTTTTTTTCATTTCGTAAGTCTAAGATTTTATGACATTTTTTAGTTAGAAGGTCTCTCTTGGAATACTTTTTGGGCCCTCCTGGTCCCTGCGTACGTTTCAGCCATCAATTATCAAGAATTTTAATAAAATCTCTAAAAAATCACATTCAAAATAATCAATAAAAGTCGAAAAATCAACAATTTCAAAGAAACGAAAATTCCCGGGAATTCCCGCTCTATTTCCCGGGATTTCGGGATCGAAAATTTACGGGAATTCCCGGGAAATCCCGTCCCGGGAATTCCCGTGAAAAACTCTAGACGTGACAAAAAATACAATGCGTTAGGCACAAACAAAACATAAACAAGTGAGAGTGTTAAATTCGGCCGTGCCGAATCTGTTATACCCTCCAACATGCAAATAAATAAAAAAAAAAAATGCAGGGGCGTTTTATTTTTTTTTGGGGGGGGGGGTCGGTAGTGGTAACTGGGGGGGGGGCATTTCTTCTCGAATATGTATTTAAGAATTCATTCGTATACTTTTTGCTCTAAAAAAACACAAGTTTATCATTATTTAAAAAAATATATATTCCTCGCCCATAAAAGGGGGGGGGGCGGACCGAAAAAACGACATTTTTTAATTCTGTGGGTCCAAATGCAGGACTTTGAACTTCTTGTAGCATAAAAATGTTGCATTTGTTAAACAAAAACAAAGAAAATCATGTAAAAATATGGTATTTTTCAGAGGTTGGTTTAGTTCCTCAAGGGGGAACTTTTTTCCCCCTGGACCGATTTTGCTCCTTTACGAACTTAACCTGCCTAGGAACATTAGATATATTCGTGCCCAATGTCGGGAGTCTACCTCTTTTATTTTGGACTGCATCGTGTTAACTACAGACGGACGGACGGACATCGCTAGAATGTCTTAGAATCGATCACTGATCATAAATATATATACTTTATGGGGTCCTAGACCGATATTTTGATGCGTTACACACGGAATGACAAAGTGAGTATACCCTCATACTGTAGTTGGAGGGTATAATAAAAATGTTCTGTACTATTTTTACTTACTGAGTATTGTCTAAGAGTCTACGTTTTATGCACGTTTAAACTAATTCAGGCTTAAGACTTTTAAAAAAGTACTGTTTTTATTTGCAATGTAGTGTTTTTTGAGACCAAATGTACTGTTATTCCATATTTCAAATCTGGTAACCCTAGTTCAGCGGTTCAAAAGTTATGAACAAAAATGTAAGCACACCTCAAAAATTTCAGTACATTCAACATAACCTAAAAGTACAAAATGCTTTAATTCCGCTTCTGGTTCACATACGTGAACATAATTGAACACCAAATGTTATTTAAATAAGTACGAACATATTTTTTGACAAAAAAAAAAAAATCTCGGATTTTTTTTACCAAATTTTTTTTTTCGCGGAAATATTATTTTTTAAAAATTTTTTTTTTTTCAAAAGTAATTTCCTTTTAAATAAAGTTTTTTGCAATAATCTTTTTGAAATTGTGGAGGGTATCACTACATTCGGCAAGGCCGAATTTAACTTTTTTACTTGTTTCTATTTGACTTGAAAATAACTTACGAGTTATTTTACGTTCCTACGAGCACGCCTTCCCTAAGCGACGGGGTCTCAAAGAGCGGGGCCTGAAAAAAATAATTTTTCCTTACAAACCAAATTTTTTTTTTTTGTTTTTTTTATTTTTTTTAATTATTGTTTTACTTGATTAGCTTATTTACGACAAAAAATTAGATTTTGGTGCAATAAGGCTTTCAGCCCTAAACAAATTTTCGAAAAAAGAAATTTGGAGCCGTTGGGGTCCTATTCTAAAAATAATTAATGTTTTTTTTTTTAGTTTTTACATGAAAGTATTTTATTTAAGATGTTGCTTTTAATGATATATATTCATAGAAAAATATTATTCCTATCTGTGACATCTTTATCGTGTTATAAAAAAGGGGTAAAACCAGCATTTTTGATGTTTTTGAATACATTGTAAAGATTTCACAGATAGCAAAAATATATGTGTTTGTGAATGTATCATTAAAAGCAACATCTCAACTAAAATCCTTGTAAAAACTAAAAAAAAATTAAATATTTTTAGAGTACGGTTCTAATTTTTTTTTCGAAAAATTGAGCGGGTACCGTCTCAACATTTCCAAAATAAAGGACACTTTAATACCCTATTCACACTTACAGTTTTAAACCGTTTTTAGCAATTATTTTTAGCATTTTCTGTCAATATACTGTAATAGCATAAAGAAAGTGCTAAAAACGGTTTAAAACTGTAAGTGTGAATAGGGTATAATATCATTCTTCAGATTGGAGTTCAAATAGTATAGCTGTTATTTTTGATTTAGCTTCCAACTGTTTGTGTTTGGGTATATTGTTTAGTTCGTTGACTACAAATGGTTCAAATGCAGCATTTGGTTCGTCAAGTGACAGTTTTTTTGGGAGAACATCAGCCAATTTGTTTGAACTTTCGCAAACTGCTTCCAAATTTGTATTTTCTACTTTTCTTTTTTTACGAGTAGCATGTGACGCTTTTTGACCACCGCACGTTGGGTTGAAATGGATCAAAAGTGGCGCTTTATTCAAAACTGAAAAAAAATTTTTTTTACAAAAATTATTAATTTAGGGTTAAAGTATATAAAATTACACTAAAAAATCTGTTACAACTATTATTCTGCGTTGTTTACTTTTCTTGCAATCCACCGTCAAAATCAAATAATTTTTTGTGTTTTTGAATATGGTGCTAAAAATTGAAAATCAACTTATTTCTAGATATTTTTTTGGTATTTATTTATTCAAAGGTAATTTTTTTATTATGGAACCATCAACTTCAGGCATTTTCAAGTACATTTCTGTTTTTTGTTTTTTGAAAATTGTTGTAAAAATATTTTTGAAATTTTTTTGTAAAATGTTCCAAAATTGGTGTATTTTTAATACTTGATGGAATATAAAAAAAAAAATGTAAGAGGTTGTTATTGCTTATACATTGTGATAATAAAGCATACAGTATAAGCTTTAATTTAAAAGAAAAAAAAACGTCCGCGTTTAATGCCGTTATTTTTTTATTTAAGATTTTATGAAAAAAATACGGTCTCTTCAATAACACTTCATCACAAAAAAACAAAAAAGTTTCTGACCCAGAAACTAGACCCACTTATCCTTATGTATTTTGACCTTCTAAAGTCGATTCTGCCATCAGAATTGAATTCTATAGTTGGGGTTTCCTGTGATTTACTAGGAAAGTCCGCAAAGTGAACCCACCTAATTTCCTTGTGAATTTGACAAAGTTACAAAAATTTTTAATTTTATTTCTGTATGTACACTCAAAAAAATACGTTAGTAGATTTACTAATTTTTTTTTGCTAGTGCTAGTTAGATAACTTTTAGCAAATTTTTTGCTGAAATTAGCATGTTAGCAAAAATATCTTGTAAACATAATTTAGCGCATTAGCAATTTTAAACAAACTTTGAACTAATTTTTTTTGCTAAATTTTTGTATTTTTATTTCTCTTTTTTCTCTCCGTTTTTTTTTTGTTGTTCATTGGAATGTTTTAGAAAAAATTAGTTTAAGTGAAAGCGTTGGTCGATACGGTCTTTGAGACGCGGCAGTAGGTTTTTAATTTAATATAATATAAATTAAATGTGTATAATATAAATAAAAAAAATTGTTGTAAGAAAGCAAATATGTTTGAGAAAAACTAGTGTGAGTTTGTTCGTTTCTTTAGCATTTTTCCCTCTTTTTGTTTATTTTTAATTTGTTTTTTTCATGTAGATATTTTCATATAACGCAAAATGGGAAAAAACGATGAACAGGTAGATAATTATATTATCTTCAAAAACAACAATGTGCGCAATTTGCATCAAAAAAAAAAAAAAGGACGCGGAAAAAAACCCAACAAAAACACTTATGCATTCAATGATCACCAACACTCTATTGTTTCTAAACACCAAATAAAACGGACGCGGAAAAAACCCAATAAAAAACAATTGTGTATTTATTGATCATCAACACACAATTGTGAGGGTTGTTTTGTTTTTTTTTTTCTATGAATGTATAAATGCTCTACTAAAATTTTACTAGATTTTGTGGTAAAAGCTACAGTTTTTTTTGCTAATTTCAGTTAACTAATTATTAGCAAATCATTTTTGCTAATTTTACCAGAAAAATTGTGGGTTCAAAATCAGCAAATTTTCTAGTAAATTTACAAGCTTTTTTTGCTATCATTACAGTTTTTTTTTTTTGAGTGTAGGGTGCAAGTTTGATTTATTACGTAGAAAATAAGAGTATTTTAAATAAAATCCGTCAAAAATAGCAAAAGTTACATGCATTTGAACAAAAACGCGTTATTTCAGTTTTATACAAAAACAGTTGTATTTATGTTGTGAATCAATGCATTTTTGTTGAAATGCTAGTAACTTATACAATTTTTGATGGATTTTATGAAAAAACCTCTTATTTTCTTCGTAATAAATCAGACTTGAACATTACATACCGAAATAAAATTTTAAAAAATGTTAACTTATTGTTAGTCAAATTAACAAGGAAATCAGGTCAGTTCACTTTTGGGGACTTTCCTTGTAAATTAGAGAAAAACCCAACGATAGAATTTAATTCTGATCGCGGAATTGAATTTAGAAGGTAAAAATACATAAGTATTAGTGGTCTAGACCTTTTTTGTGGGTCTTTGTAAGCTATATATAAACAAGTAAGAGTTTAAAATTCGGCTGTGCCAAATCTCCAGCAAGCAAAAAATATAAAAATGACAGGGACGGTTTTTGTGGGGAGTGAGAAGGGGCGGGGGCGGGGTTAGCATATGACTCTGGGTGGTGTAATATAATATCTGACAAATATGATAATAATAGTTCAGAATTATAACTTTCCTGACTTTTTTATGGAAAATTTTAAATTTGGTGTAACACAAAAATCCGACTTTGAACAAATTTTATGCAAGTATTAACACATATTTATTTTTTATTGTTTTAAATTTTTATTATCGCATTAAAAATACTTTAATTTGCAACTGTATTTATTAAATTATCGCTTTTGGTTTAAAAGTTACAGCTTGAATTGTGAATCAAGTTCAATATTCAAGAAACAGTAAAAAAATTCCGACAGGTTAAAAATAAATAAAAACCACATGTTTTCTCTTTAAAAGGGTGCTTTCTAATGTATTATTTATCATTCATCAATTAAAAAATATTATATGTTAAAATTACTGCTTCCCTGAATAAAGCGCCACTTTGCCTCTCATTCAACCCAATGTGCACCGCTTGGAGTTAAGCTGATATAAGAAGACTGCGATTTCAATACCAGGACTAGTTTCAACGTTGTACAATTCCTATAAAGAAAAAGAAATACATGAACATCTTTTCGCTAGAGAGAATTTCTCTGCACCCATATTTCCTTGTATTAAAAGCGAAGTGGAAATAAAATGTGTCAAAAATAATTACCTCAAGACTTCTTTGGTTAAAATGATTGACCGAGGAAGTTGCCTCATTACTAGTTGATAAAAACTCTATTGGCTGGCTGTATTTCCAATAAGTTAAAATCTCCTCCACAGCCTCCGCACTCTCTCCACTTTTTTTTGCTCTAATTCAGTGGTCGGCGTCCATTGCACATGGATCCCGAACACATTCGGCTATAAACATGTATTCAACACGAATGTCAACAAAACTCACAACTAAGAGCATAAAAATACAACAACAAGCTGGTTGATGTCGCTTTGTTTAAGAAATATACTAAAGCCATAATTAGTTTAGAAGTGTAGTAGTGAAGTGGTGAGGTAGAGCCTTATGTGATTTTCAATAAGAAAAAAGAGTGTATATAATTTTAAAATTTGTGTGCTCTTCATACGCATTGAATTTTTCCATAAGACTAAAAAGTAGAGAGACGTAAACAAAATCTGTAGAGAATAGAATTTCTCTACCTCGCTCTACTTTTTATGCTTATGTCAAAATTCAATGTGTATGAAGAACACACAAACACAGACTAAATACAGACTCGACAGTAGAGTTTTTTAAGAAAAAATGGGGAAAAACTAAGCGATTTTAGGAGTAAACACAGCGGTTTTTAGTCCGTTTTACGCTAACATGGCAACACTTTCTACGACTTAGGAGTGAGTGAAACAACAAAAACCGATCTGGCATCCATTTTTCTTATGGCGCGTTATATCAGTTTTCTCTTTCTAACCTAATTCGTAGAATAATTTGAAAATATTAACCATATGGTTAAAGAATACATTTTTGACACCTGTCACTTTTGTCGAGTCTGTATTAGTCTGTGACACAAATTTAAAAACTTTCTACACTCTTTTTTCTTATTGAAAATCACATAAGGCTCTACCTCACTACTTCACTACTACACTTCTAAACTAACTATAGCTTAACACATGCATATTTATATTCATACAACAATGCATTCATATACTCTCTTTCTGCCGACCACTGCTCTAATTCCTTTAGTTTGCTCCGTATTGTAGTAGGCTTTCAAGTTGCTCCATTTTATTGATACATCAGCTAAAATAAAACTAAATTATTGAATGAAATATTAAAATAAACAATAATTTATACATACCAGAGATAAATGGAAGAGTTGGAGAAAAGTTTTTGTTGAGCTTTATAGTTAACTCGTCCCAAAATTGAATTTTCTTCAATTTATTTTTGTACTGTGGTGATTCAAAATCCCACATGAGAGGGACTTGCTTTATTTCATTTATAAAGCTTCATCAAGCTTTAACCATTTTTTTTTTTTTTTTTGCTGAAAATTCTGAAATAAGCGTCGTTTCATGAGAAATGTCAATTTGAAAATAAAAAAATGGTTTGCTTACATTTCTTGTTCTTTCTCGCATTTGTTGTTTCATTCGATCAATCCTAAAAAAATCCAATACAGAAACTAGCAAGTGTCATACCACCTTTAACAATTTATTTAATTAGAATTATACACATACAAATATAAATTTTCTTACCTTGATCTTTTTTGTTTAATTTCGTCCATTTTTTTAAAATATTTGAAAACACTTAACGATAATTATTTTTTTTATTTTGAAGTTTTAAAATCATTCACCATAGAGTAACCCATTCACAATAAATGCTAACGTAGAGTTACCTAACGGAAGCATTTTGAAAATCGAAAAAGTTAAGAAGCAACAGTCTCCGTTAAATAAACTGAGCGTTTGTAAAATTTTCGTAAAATTTAACTTAACTGGCCCTTGAGTAATCCTCCCTTAGAGTCTATTCATCGATATATCGACAATTTTACGTTAATTTAAGCGAAACTTAGAAAAAAATAAATTCTATTGTAAATTTAACTTACAAGGAAGGTCTTTCAGAGGGCACCCGCCATTTGTTCTTAAACTTGCATATAGGAATGAGGGGGGCGAATAAGAGTTTCCTGTTTTTTCAGCTGCCCAATTATAAATTTAAAAAGGTCATTCGGGGAAATCTTACTAAAAGCCAAACTAGGAAGAATTTGGCTAAACAAAAAAATACGGTGCCACGTATGTACCCCAGCAAAACTTTGGTAATGAGTGGCGATTATGTAACACATTACCAGGTAATGTATATCCATTATTTGTAGCATTATTTTAGGATGTCTTATCAAACATTTGCTCAACAACATGAAGAATAATGTTTTACTAATAACTTGGTACGTAATGCATGATTATTGCACGCATTGGCGTAGATAGCCCTGTCTGGGGCTATCTCCTTAGAATTTGAATCATTCACATTTTTTTTTAATAATTTAATGATTTCATTAATTTTTGCAACAATAAATAATAATATGTAATGAGTCTTCAGGACTCGTTATGATTATTCAATGAGTTTTAAGGACTCGTAATGATTATTGTATAAGATCTAATAGTTTTTCCCATTGAAAAATAGTCTGAATTATTGAAAAAGTTTTTATATGAATCTGATTTTTTTGTCAGTAATAGAAACATTACCGAATCTTAGGGTTTTACCTTCAGGAAAACATTTTAACTTCGTTGATTTAAAAAAGTTTCTAAATTCTAAGGGGTTTTTTATAGACAAAAGTTATTGAAAGAAAGAGTCTGGGAATTTTGACTAATAATCATCAACTTTTGCAATCATCAGAACTTTTTCTTGAAAAAAATCATAGTAATCAATCTTCTGATTTTACTATAGAAAAAACATTAAAAATCGTTCATTCTCAAAACATATCTGGTAGTTCTAAATTTCCGAAAAATCTGCAGAATCAAAATTTTAAAAAAACAAGTGAGAGTGTTAAATTCGGCTGTGCCGAATCTTTGATACCCTCCAACATGTTAAAATATATTTAAAAAAAAATCAGAGGCGTTTTTTCTTTTGGGGTGGGGGCTATGTTGGGGTGGTTTGGGATACCTTCCCCATCGCGATAAATGTTAGCTAATTTATTTGTTATGCTTTTTTAACTTTAGTAATACCATTTACTCATAATTTTTATGATTTTTTTAAATCCACGCCCACAAAAGGGGGCGGACCAAAAAAAACTTAATTTTGTAGCCCCCGGGATCTAAGTGCAGGCCTTTGAACACCTTCTGACATAAAAATATTTCATTTGTTTAACAAAAATGCAAAAAAAGCTTTAAAAAAGGGCGTTTTCTGAGACTTTTTTTAAGTTCTTTAAGGGGGAACTTTTTTTCCCCTGATCCGATTTTACCCATTTCCGAACTTAACCGGCTTATGACCAAGAGACACATTCGTGCCAATTTTCAGGAGTCTAGCTCTCTTATTTTGGACTGAATCGTGTTTTATACAGACGGACGGACGGACATTCATAGAATGACTTAAAATCGATCATAGATCAATAATATATATACTTTATGGGGTCCCCGATCGATATTTTTATGCGTTACAAACGGAATGACAAAGTGAGTATACCCCCATACTGTGGTTGGAGGGTATAAAAATATGAATTTTTAACCGCATTCGGGGGGCATTCGTTTCTAGGACACCTAGACGCATGTTAAAGGGAACGCTTCAGGAATATGTCTGGGTTTTTCAATAAAAAAAAAAAAAATACCAAAAAATTAAAAAAAATCTAGGGGGGCTTTAGCCCCCCCCCCCCCCAGAAATGTTGGCTTCCTACGCCAATGATTGCACGTTATGCATGATTATTATCTCCTAGTTGGAATTTTTCCTTCAATGTTTTAAAATGTTAATATGATTAATAAAATGATTTTAAAATGTTAATATGATTAATACGTCCCTGAGAGTTTCATCAAAATATTCCAACATCTAAATTTCTGGAAAGAAATGGGTTAAAAAGATGAAAATTTCAAAAGTTGGCATTATCTCGAAAATTTTGGAATGGTTTTCGGATTCAGCGTAAGATTTTTCATAAAAAATAAATGCAACTTGTCGTGGATCGCAAAATTTTCTATTAATTTGTAAACTAGTGTTATTTGAACATTTTTAAATGTATTGCTTTTGTTTTGCACGCTTACATATTGGAAAATAATTTTTTTCACTCAAAAACTTTTTTTTTTATACGCGTCTTTACCCAACTGGTACCGCAACAAAAGTAGCAGTTAAACGATTACTGAACGAAGTAACATGTTACGTGAAAATGCATTTTGATTGTCACGCAGGATCTTACTTGTTACTGGATAAAATACCATCTTTCTAACCAACTTGGAAGTGAATATGTCTTGTTTTGAATAATTTGGTGCAATTTGTTACTTTTGTTTTACACGACACTATACAAATTTCAGAGATTATAAGGATAAAATTGCAAAGGACATTTCCTTAAAAGGTGCCGAGAATAACCTTGATCGTGCTGAGACGGGATTTTCGATTTATCACTTACTTTTATCTGTCAAACAAACCACTATTTTGTTTGACAGATAAACTAATTATATACAACCACAATAACCATTATTATTATAGTAGATAATTTAAATCAAATAAAAACAAAACCATTAAATTCAGATAAGGCGAGAGAAAAAGAAAGATAGAGAAATTATAAAAAGTTTTACTCAAATGTACATATGTATGTGTATCACAAACAAACATGTATTTTATGGTAAAAGTCAGGGTGGTATTGGGCCCCACCAGTATTGATTTGACAAAAGTAAAATTATAGTGCATCAAAATCTCATCGTAAAAAAAAAAATTATGGAACATTTTTGGTGCGCAAAAGTCTAATTTTACAGAGGACTAAAACTTTATTCTTCAGCCCAGCGGTTTTACCAAATTCTACAATTTATTGCAGACTAAGAGGGATCCCCAGGCCTGAGCCCTCCGATTTTTATTTCGTATAGCTTTTTATTGATTCCAGAGTGGGTAATTTCTTTTTCTATTTTTATAGGTTTTCCTCGGTGTAATTTATCCTTGATTCCATTACATCTATAAATTCATGTAAAATTATATTTACATGAGGATTTCATATATTTAAAAAAACTGAAAATAATTTGTATTTATATATTAAAGAACTCAGTTAGGCCCTTTTAGCATTTTTAGGCTACGGCAATGAATATATGCACATATGATGGGTTTTAACAAAAATGTCCAGGTAAATGCATATAGTAAAAGGCAGACGATTTTACTCAGGTAATTTTATACTTAACAAACATCATCATAAACTCATTACACTCTGGGTAGGATTTTTATATTAAAGGTTTTTTCCATCATCATAAACATCGTCATACACTCATTACACTCTGGATAGGATTTTTATATTAAAGGTTTTTTCCACAGTTAGTTATTTCTTAGATTTTTAAAGATTTGGACACTACTTAGAACAATTCTTAATTCTTACTAACAAGAAACAACATTTGTGTGCGGGAAACTTTTAAAAAAATTTTTCTGAACTTACAAGGAAGGTCAATCAATTATCCTGAAGGCCTATCCATTGGCGTAGGGTCCAAAAATTAAAAAAAAAAAAACATTTGAGACATTTTTTGTATAGAAAGAATCTCAGATTCTGAGACATTTTTTCTATCAGATTCTGAGACATTTTTATACCCTCCACTTAGTGATAGAGGGTATATCGTCGCTGCGCCTAAAAATGGAGTCATGTGTAGTTTTTTAATTTTTTTTTATTACATCTTTATGATCCCATATTGGTCATACGTTTACTCACTAAACCGTTTTTTGATATCTTTATGGGTTCAAAAGTTAGTAAAAGTAGCTATGTGTTCATCATACTAAAAATGGTCTGAAAAGGAGTTATGTGCTAAGCTACACATAACTTTTTCTGATAAAAAAAGTAACAGAAAGTGACAAAATGGACCACTATTTTAGTAATATGAGATTAGACACATAGCATCTAAGTATTTTGAATGAATTTGTCAAGATTTTTTGGCGGGTAATCAAGCCTTGTGATAGCAATTAAATCATTTGACGGCGGAAAATTTTAGTATCTAAAGTACAAAATCTTTCATAGATGTCAATTTATGTCGAATCTCTTGAATAGTTACACGAAAAAACAAAAAATCTTCACCAGTTTTGCGAAAAATCTTTTGTTCGCTGTTTCGTGAAGAGGACCTTGTCTAACTAATGTCGCTTTAAGCCACCAACAAACTTTATTTAGTCTTTGTCCCTCTCAAAAAGAAAATAACAATAAGAAAGGTTTCATTAACAAAAGGAGTTATGAGTAAAAAATATTTCCATTTTCTTTAAATTTTGTTCCAAAAAGTACTTAAAAAAGGAGTTATGTGTACGATTTTTGAAAATTTCTGCACCACTGGAAACCCGTTAAATGTTTCATACTTTTTTTGTAGTATGTGGATAGCATATCGGTACAACAATTTTTTATAGAACAAACTTTTAAAAAATATCGCGAAGGGACGAAAATAAAAAGTTTTTTTGCTCTCCTGAACACTTGCCCCAAAACACATGACTCCATTTTTAGGAGCAGCGACGATATATAAGTTTGTCATTCCGTTTGTAACTCATCGAAATATCGATCTGGGACCCCATAAAGTATATATATTCATGATGCCCGATCGATTTTAAGACATTCTAGCTATGTCCGTCTGTCTGTCTGTGGAAAATGCTGTCGCGGACAAAATATTCCACAGAGATGACTGAAACTTAACATATTTATTGGAAGTTCTCCCGAGAAGTTTGGTATTGCATTTGAGCGATATCGGTTCAAAAGTTATGAACGAAAATGTAAGCACACCTCAAAAATTTCAGTACATTCAACATAACCTAAAAATACAAAATGCTTTAATTCGTCTTCTGGTTGGCATATGTGGACATAATTGAACACCAAATGTTATTTAAACAAGTACGAACATATTTTTTGACAAAAAAAGAAAAAAATCGCGGATTTTTTTTAACAAATTTTTTTTTCGCGGAAATTTTTTTTTTCAAAAATTTTTTTTTTTTCAGAAGTAATTTCCTTTTAAATAAAGTTTTTTGCAATAATCTTTTTGAAATTGTGGAGGGTATCACTACATTCGGCAAGGCCGAATTTAACTTTTTCACTTGTTTCTATTGAAAAAGTCTCAGAGTCTGAGACATTTTTTTCTTTAGAAAAAGACTCAGATTCTGAGACATTTTTTCTATAGATAAAGTCTCAAATTCTGAGACATTTTTTCTATAGATAAAGTCTCAAATTCTGAGACATTTTTTCTATAGAAAAAGTCTCAGATTCTTAGAAAAGTCTATAGAAAAAGTCTCTGATTCTGAGAGTTTTTCTATTGAAAAGATGTCTTAGAATTTCAGACTTTTTCTATAGAAAAAATGTCTCAGAATCTGAGATTCTTTCTATAGAAAAAATGTCTCAAATGTTTTTTTTAGAAATTTTTGGATCCTACGCCAATGGATAGGCCTTCATCCTGGATAGGCCTTCAGGATAATTGAATCTGAGACTTTTTCTATAGAAAAAATGTTTCAGAATCTGAGACTTTTTTTATAGAAAAAATATTTCAGAATCTGAGACTTTTTCTATGGAAACTGCTTTTGGACATTTACTATTAAAGTAGTCATATGTTTTTTATCTATGCACTCATTTTTGTTTGAAAGAGCATTAGTTAGTTTGTGCCTAAGAAAAATTACAACAACAAAAATAAACAATTATGAAGTTTAAATAGCTAATGATAAACATTCAAATAGTTTAGTGTGCTCTGAGTAGCCGATCCATTAAGTAATAATATTAGTTTTTGTTTTGTTTTAAAAAACAGCTGAGTTATCGTAAAAAATATATAAATTAATTGAAATAAAAAATAAATTTATATGCTCTACATAATTAAATAAATATATATCAATTTCATTTCGTTGAACTTTAAAATTTTGTGTTGGCTTGAAACTTAAGATTGATTTTCGGAGTCATAATGAGTGCTTGGGAAAAGAATGAAGAAATTCAAATATTTCGGGAATATTTACGTATTCCAAGTGTACATCCAAATATTGACTACGGTAAGTTGTTGCTTTAATTTAAATTATGTTGTTTTTGGTGTGTGTATAATATTTGAAAACAAAAATCTAATAAAATTATTAAAATTTAGATTAACTTTTAAGTATATTTTCATTAAATTCAGAAATTTTTTTGTTAATTCTAAACTGATAAATTTAGAGACTTTACCCGAGTGTTATGATGAGGTTGCGATTCGTACTTCTCTGATTGGAATTTTTTGTTTCATGCTTAAATTTCTTATTAGAATTTTTTAATAAATTAAATTTTAAAGTTAAAATAATTTAAGAAATGTTTCTAAATATTTTTAAAACTTTAATTTTATAATCATTTAAAAATCTAAATATGTACGTTTAATTCCATTTTAAATGTGTCTTTGTTTAAAGGAAATATGTCCTTGTCCTTTACAAAAACAAACATATTGAATTTATTTGTTTCCTATATTGGTATCTATCTTAATTAGGGTGGTAATCATTTCAAAATGTAAAAAATACATTTGAAAAGTTATATTCTAAAAAATAAATATATTGAAAGCCTGAATAGAAGAACCACTGCAATTGGATAGGATTTGACAGTTAAAACCTGAGACTGGCACTGCAAAAACTAAAATTTTATTTTCACTCTCAACGGACGGTTGCCGGAGAATATAGGCCCAAAACAATGACGGGGGACGGCGACGGCAAAAAATGTCATTTGTTTGTTCAGTGGTGCTAACTTTAAATAAAATAAGAGTAGTTTTACGGAAAAAAATCGCTTTCACATAGTCAATGTGATTAAGTTGGCACTACTGTACGTTTGTTACACCATTGTGAATGAAAAAATAAAAAATTGTTGTGAAAATGCGACAACCCTGGAGTGTGAGAGGGAGGGAGATTGAGAGAACCCGGAGATAAAATAAAATAAGTTTTAATTTTTTGTCGTGCCGGTCCCGGTTTTTAACTGTCAAATCGTATGGAAAAAGTCGTGCCGGGCTTGTTCTGTTTTGAGCATTAGTGACAGTACACGGTGTAAATTTTGACGTTTCATACAAAACGTAAACAAACAACACACATATATACACAAAATCTCACCCGTACACTAGGCAGCGAAGATTATTATCTACTAATAACCATAAAGAACAAGTAAGAGAGTTATAGTCGGTCAATACAGACCATATAATACCCTACACCAGTGCTTTCTGAAAAATGGGTTCTTAGTCCAAACATGAACCGGATATTTCTTATGTTAAATCTTTAGTTAGTGTAAAAAGCACACACAAACCAAATTTGGATGAAAAAGGGTTTTTTTTTGTTACCAATAGACAAAAATAAACTGAATATCGGGCGACTAACAAGGGAAGTATCTCAACCTTTATGGACCGATTTGCCTGAAACTTAAAATATATATAAAAAAAAATAATTTTAAGGTTGGGGTGTCTCGGTTTACCGGCTGAGTGTTTCAAATTTCTTTGTCTCCTTATGGAACAATGTGGACCTTCAGAAAAAATTCGATAACTCCCGAAATAACAAGAATATTAGCCCTGTTTTTTGCAGACCGGATTAAGATTAGGATTAACTCTATTTAGTTAAAAAATGGATCAAATCAAGTCGAGAAATTTTTTTAATATTTTTTTTCTGAATTTACATCCAATAAGTTAATATAAACAGGAAAAAAAATTAAGCGTTTTCTTAAATGTAAAACGGTATAAATAAATTTGAGTTAATCCTAGGACTTAACTAAATTTATTTTTCATTCTTTGCATTTTGGACAAAGCTTAATGTGTTTTTCTGTTTATATTTACTAACTAGCTGGCCCGGTCCGCGTTGCTGGCCCCAATATAAGATCAGTGTTATATTTCGTCTCGCTGTAAATATATAGCTCGCAAAAAATGTAATGAATTTCTTGACTTAGAAAAAATTTTGGGCGTGGTTTTAAAGACCCGATTAGGCAGATAATCATTTTCAAATTATATTTTAGGAACTAAAAAAAAAAATTACCATGTCTTCGACTTTGCGAACTGTACAAATTTAAAACTTCTTTAGTATCATTACGAAGAGCAAAAAAATAAATTACGCATATCATTCGTTCTAATCATGAGCTGTTGTCTTGAGTTCAAACAAACCTTTATAGTTTTCCCAAATTTTCCATTTTTCCGGAACACTTTTTTCATTTATATTTCCTTAAAAACCTAGTTAGAACTATAATTAACATAAAAAGTTCGGTCCGGTCATTAGTAGTCGACATAATAATAATTTTTTTTAATAGATCGAATTAGTGTAAAAATTAATTTTAGATATATCGAAAAAAGTGGGCGAGGACAATTTTCTTTCCGAACTATTACATGGACCATTACGAATATTTAAAGCAAAAAAAAACCAAATCGGTCCAGGCGATCTCAAAGGCTACAAATTTTAAGGATATTGAAAAATGTGGGCTTTGAAGTGGGGGAGGACAATAAGACTATACAATGGACTATAATAATCATTAAAGAAAAAAATTACCAAATCAGGCCAGTCTTTCTCCGATTTTAGATGTATTGAAAAAAATGGGACTGGACAATTTTTCTTTCCGTAATAAGCTTAGTTTAGCCAAATCGGCCCTGACGTTCTTAGATATATCGAAAAAAGGAGGCGTAAAAGTGGGCGTGATAAATTTGTTTTCCGAAAAACCTAAAAAAATTGATTTTTATTTATATTTTATTATTCTATATTAGATTTTTCTATAGAGCTAATTTTATATATATTAAAAAAAGAGTCGGTGGACAACTTTTCTTACCGTAAAAACCTTATTTGAATTTTACCAGTTCGGTCCATCCATTCAAAAGTGGGCGTAGAAATGGAAAATTGTTCTTTCCGAAAAACCTTAGTTGGACTATGACGGACATTTAAAACAAAATAAGACAAATTGATCCAGCCATTCCATGATTCAAAATATATATATCGCGAAAAGTGAGCTTAAAAGAAGGCGTGTACAATTTTTCTTTCCTTAAAAATCTTTTGCGGACTATAACCAAATCGGTCTGGCCGTTATAGTTGAAATTTTACTATCCGTAACAACCTTATTTGAGTTATGACGAACATTTTCAACAAAAATTAGCCAAAGTGGGTCAATTTCTTTTTTCGTAAAAACCATAGTTGGAAACTGATGAAAATTCATTTAAAAAAAATTTAGTTAAATCGGTCCAGCCATTCTCAGATTTTAGATAAATTAAAAAAGTGGGTGTAATAGTGGGCGTGGTCAATTTCCCTTTTGAGTAAAAACTTAAATTTGATTACTACGAACATTTAAATAAAAAAATACCCAAATTGTTGAAGCCGTTTTCGAATTTTAGATAAATCGAAAAAAGTGGGCGTAAAAGTGGGTGTGGTCAATTTTTCTTTACGTAAAAACCTAAGTTGGACTACGACGAACATTTCTGAAAAAAAATTGTCCAAATCGGTCCAGCCGTTCTCAACTGATGCGGTTACCAACGAACGACAATTGATTTTTATTTATATAGATTGTATGTAATTTCAGAAAAAAATTATAAAAAAAATTCTGGACTTGATTTGACCAATTTTTTAACTAAATAAAATTAATCCAAATCTTAATCCGGTCTGCAAAAAACAGGGCTAATATCTAGAGCAAAAATACGTGTCGACTTAAATTTAATAGAGATTATTTTGTATTTATATCGTAGGTATACGTCTTCATACAAATACCCCCAAAAATTTCACGTTTTCTTGAAAAAAATATTTAACGATGCCGAATTTTTACAAGGTTATGCCACCGTTAAATAGGCATTGAAAAAACCTTTCTTCTGATATGCAAACATCATATAGTTACTTAGAAAGAAATGACTAAAAAAATCCGAAAAAAAATTTTGTTCGGCGTTTTTTGACCCATGTTTTGTTTGAACCCCTAAATCCCCGATAAGCCGAGACACTCCAACCTTAGAAATGTCTCTTATATATATTTTAAGTTTTATGCAAATCGATTCATAAGGGTTGAGATACTTCCCTTGTCAGTCAGTTGTTTGTAGTATCCGACCGAATACACCTTTTTTTGGTCGTAGCCGAATATTCACCCAAATTTTCACTATTCGGCCGAAACCGAATATTCAAAAAAAAAAAAAAATACTTATGTATGTAGTAAAAAAAGTGAAACTCGACTTGGCGGAATACACAAATGCTTAAAAATGTTACCTAGAACGATTTATTTTGTGCAAAAAACTTTTTTTAGGCATTTTTGTAAATGAAAATTTTTTTCGATCAAAAAATTTTTAAATTCTTGTTTTAGCTGCAAAAAACACTTAATAAAATGTTTTTGTGGCTCACTGTGATTCAAAGTGTGTTTTTCAACACGTGAGTACAAATTTTATACAATTATTCGGTATTCGGCCAAAAATGTGACCGAAGCCGAATAGTGGCCGAATACAGCTTTTTGGCCGAAGCCGTATATTCGGTCGGACTTTAGTTGTTTGTATAAAAGACTTTTCAGCTGAAATCAGCAGATTTTCTGCTGTTTTGATATGGGTGCAGATTTTTCTGCTACTGTTGACAACATTTTTATACCCTCCACCCTAGTGATAGAGGGTGTATAGGTATAAGTTTGTCAATCCGTTGGTAACACCTCGAAACATCGGTCTGGTACCTCATAAATTATTGATCAGTGATCGATTCTAAGACACTATAGCGATGTCCGTCTGTCTGTTAAAATGGCGATCACGGCCAAAATATTAAACACACTGACTGAAACTTAATGTATTTACTTGTAATTTTCCCGAGCAACTTGGTATTGCATTTGAGCGATATGGGTCTAGCGGTTTAAAAGTTATGAACGAAAATGTAAGGACACCTCGGAAATGTTGGTACATTCCACATAACCTTAGATTGGTCTAGAATACAGATGGGCGCGTGAGTGCATTTTGACTCACGCAATAAAAATATTGCTCATGCAGGAACGTTTTTTTCTGCTCACAAAAAGTTTATAATTTCCTAAAAACAATCGTAAGAAATTGTGCACGATTCTCGAATACGAATCACCCAATTTTTAAAAAATTTATGTTCTTTAGAATCTTAAGATTTTAAATTTTTTTTCTTGTAACAATTAAAGATCTAGTTAATATCTTTAATAATTACAAGAACAAATATAAAACTCTCAAAACTCGAAGGATTATCAAATTTTTAAAAATTAGGTGAATGGTGAAATCGTATTCCAGAATCGAGCACATTATTTAAATCACAATGACAATATTCTTACTTGTTTTCTGATCTAGACAGCATTAAACAATTACGCAAATTCACAAAACAAAAATTACTCTCGCACGATCACTTGAGTAAAAATAAATTTTACTCACGATCACGCGTGAATTTTTATTTACAATTGTTCATTTTTTCACGTTTGAAAATTTACTATCCCTTAAAAGGGGAATTGTGGAGCGTCTTCAAAGATTCGGCCAAGTCGAATTTAACTTTTCTACTTGTTTTTTTATCTTTGTATGTGGATTAATGTTTTTCGTACGGTCTCAATTCAAACGCACAAAAAACAAACTTAATATTACCTCAAAAAATTAAAAATCATTTAAAAATGTCACCCTAACTTCCATGAATACGTATTATTATAATTGTTATTTTTTTAGATTACCACTTTTGAACAACAACAACACGTTGCCTTAAGAACTTCCTTGACCTTTGGCATGCAATATAAGAATTTATATAGGAAGTTTGTACATGTGTTCCTTATACATATTGTATTTATGTATGCATACATATGTACGTTATAAAATCAATGCAACCTAGAAGTATTTTTTTAAAGACATTTAATAAAAAGTAGGTCTTTTAAAGACTATAATTTATTTTTTGAGTTTATAGAAAAAAAAAAATTACAAGGGATGCCAAGGGATATTGCAAAGACTTAATCTTAAAACTCCAATGGGAGGGTGAAACACGGGATTTTTTTGCTGAAACATATTTGCCTTAGAAATTGTCTCAGAATCTGAGAAATTTATTCTAAAGAAAAATGTTTAGATTCTGAAATATTTTTGCAATAGAAAATGTCTCAGACTCTAATACTTATTTGCTTTAGCAACTGTTTTAGAATCTGAGACAATTATTCTACAGAAAAATTTTTAGATTCTAAAATATTTTTGCAATAGAAAAAGTTTTATATTCTGAGTAATTTTTTCTATTTAACAATTTTTTAATTATTCTTTGGTACTTTTTTCTAAAAAAAGCTCTTGCTTCTTAAATCTTATGGTAATTAAATTAACCGTAACCGCAGGATTTTATTTGCGGTTACGGTTAAATAGTGCGATTAACCGCGGTTACGGTTACGATTAAAACTGCATTGCAAACCGTCGTTAAACGTATTCAATTTGAAAGGGTTTTGAATCGGTAACAGTATTATAAGGGTAAAGGTAACCAAGCATGATATAAATGATGTTTCGGAGCGGGCGGTGAAACTGATTAATGACAGTAAAGTTTTACTAAAAGAAGTTAACTAAAGAACCTGTTTACATCTAATTTTAACAAAAAGGTTTTGCTAAATTTCAGTTGAATGGAATTACAACACGCTTTACTGATTTTTCGACTAACGTATTTGTGTTATGTATTGCATGCTCTACTAATTCAAGTTAAATTAGTAAACTAATAAAATCTACTAAAACATATATGAAGAATTAATGAAATTTATAAAATTAATGAAATTCAAAAAATAGAAACATTTAAAAAGTTGAAAATTATTAAGTGGTTCTTCAAGACGGACACCAGTGTTTCCAGGAAAATGGGTCCCAAGTTCAAACATAGACCGATTGGATTTATCTTTTCTCAAATCTTTAATAAGTGAAAAACACTCACAAGCCAAATTTGAGTGAAATAGGCTAATATTTGTGGCCAATAAAATGCTTTAACTAAATCGGGTCAAATTTTTAAATGGGGAATAAATCCAAAAAAGGGCTGATTATAATCAGATTTGATTAAGTTATTAAATTACGCGTTAAACACACACAAACAAAATTTTACTAAAATATTTTTTTATTCATGAAATTTGAGAGAAGAACGTTCTGATTCTTTTAAAATTTGGAAAACAAAACACGTTTACTTGCCAAATTTCGTATCGGCCTATGACTAGGGTGACCATTTTTTTCTGGACTCAAATCAGTACGCTCATTTTTTTGTCTTCTAGAAATAACTCTCTGAAAAATCTTTTTTATGGGAAAACACTGATAATTTTTTCAACACTCAAAAAACTTTGGTTTAACTAACAAACTTGGGGTCAAATAGTATTTCAGTAAAAGCAACTATTAAAAGACAACTGCCATAAACTGTTGTCGTTATTGTTCAGAAAATGTTGTTGACTGCAAACAACTTCATTGAATATTTTGATCGTTTCAGTTCAGAATATAAAACAAAAAGTGACAGGACTTGATATCAGAGTGTTTAATTTTGAGGACATTTTTCCTTAAATTTTGATAACTCTTCCTTTAAGAAAATTTTTCCGAAAAGACCTGATGTTCTGAGCGCATTTTGCAATAAATTGTAATGTCATTACCTCATCGACCAACGCAGAATCATTTGGAATCTTGCAATTAAATTATATTTTCAAAAATATAGAAAATTTATCATCCCGTGAACTTTTCGTTATAGAAAACCTCAAAGATTCTGTGAGCGTTTTCATATAAATTTATGAAGAACAAAATAACCTCATGCTCAGATCCTTAGAATAAATTCATTAAAATTTATCCATAGTCAGTTTCAAGTTATAAAAAACTACTCTGACAATTTATTAAATGGAAATTCAATTTTTGTATAGAATTTTCAAATAAAATTATTTTTTATATTAAAATGTTCAAATATCAGTACAATCAGTACATATTTAAAAAAATCAGTACAAATCAGTACAACGTTTTTTGATCAGTACACATGATCAAAAATCAGTACATGTACTGATCAAATCAGTACGAATGGTCAGCCTACCTATGACCCCATAAATTGTATATAATATAGATGAGTGATCGGTTCTAAGCCATTCTACCGATGTTCGTGTGTCTGTCCATCCGTCTGTAGAAGACACGATGCAACCCAAAATAAATGAGCTACCCTCCTGAAGTTTGGCACGAATACGTCTCATGGTCATAGGCAGGTTAAGTTCGGAGATGGGAAAAATTGGACTATGGGGAAAAAGGTATCCCCCTTGAAAAACTAAGTCAGTTTCCGAAAAACGACATATTTTTACAAGTTTTTTTGTCAATAGAAGCTGAAGAAGGTGTCCCGCAATGACCCCCGCCAAATTAAAAAAAAAACAAGTAAGAAAATTATAGTCGGTCAAGACCGACCATATAATACCCTACACCAGAGTTTCCCGGAAAATGGGTCCCATGAACCGATTAGATCTATATGTTGTCAAATCTTTAATAAGTGTAAAAAACACTCACAATTCAAATTTGAGTGAAATAGGCTTCTGTTTGTTGAAAATAAACCGCTTTAACTGAATATCGGGCGAAATTTTCACAAGGGGCGTGAGTCCAAAACTGGTCCGATGATTATCAGGTTTGATAAGGTTATTTAAGTACGCGTTTAACATGCACAAACAAAATTTTAATTAAATATTTTCTATTTTCATGAAATTTGAGACATTTATGTGAAAATCGGGAAGGTGGTTTGTATGGGGGCTACAAGAAGAACTGGTCCGATTTCTTTGAAATTCGGAATGGTGATTTGTGAAGACAAAACATGTTTACCTTCCAAATTTCAAAAAGATACCTGTTATAATACGGTTATTAGAGTCATTTGAGCCTAAACTAAAGAGGACCTTTGTATGGGGGCTAGGTCCAAATATAGACCGATTTTTTCCAATTTCAATAGGCTTCGTCCTTGGGTCAAGAGAGGCTTAAGTTTCAAATTTCAAGTCAATTGATTAAAAATTGCGACCTGTATCGTGTTTACACCGTTTACATGGACAGACAGACAGACAGACAGACGGACGGACGGACGGACAGACGGACGGACGGACGGACATCGCTAAAACGACTCAAAAAGTAATTCTGAGTCGATCGGTATACTTAAAGGTGGGTCTAGGACCAATATTTCGGGTAGTTACAAACATCAGCACAAACTCATTATACCCTGTACCACAGTGTGGTGTAGGGTATAAAAACAAATCGCGAACTAAATATGCTTCATAAAGTTTAAAGAATCATCCAATTCCGGTCCAAAGTTTTTATCGTTGTTCGGGGTCGCTGCTTTCAAAATTTAACTAAAAAAAAAATCAAAATGGTAGATCTATATGGCAAAGAATTTTTTTTTTAAATTACACGATTTAATTTAAATTTAGTTTAAGGTGATCTGAAGTTTTTGAATCAGAATTGTTTCTCTGAATTTTCAAAAAACAAATTGGTTCTTAAAGTTTGTTATATCCCTTTTTTTGTTGAAGATAGCTGAAAATATGGCTCTAGTGGATTTCGGGCTCTGTTATCTGAAAATGGAACAGATAACTTTTAAAAATTCAATATGGCGGAAATAGTATGGCGTCTAGAGTTTTTAAATTTAACTGATCTGACTTAAAATTAGTTTTTAGAGTATTAAGAGTTTCTAAAAAGTTTCTACGCACAGAACTTTTAGAAAACGAATGAGATGGGTGAAAATGGCTGCATGTGGGATTTTAAAGTTGCTATACCAATTCTTATTTAATTCCATAAATAAAGCTTAAAATGTTGTAATTGAGATACATATATTTTTTTTATATAAATGTGGAAATGGTGTATAGGACTTTATTTAGTTTAGAAAAGCTTTTGGAAATGGTGAAGGAAAATTTTTGTCTTAAATCTTTTTAACATATGTGGTATACATTTTTCATATAATTTTGGAAATTCAATAAAAAATTTTTGAATTAAATTGGAAATGGTGTAACTAAGTGGGAGAGTTATGGCCTGGAGCCAGACTGGATGTTGTGGAAAAACATGATATCACCTCGCAACCCAGAGCTCATGCATGGCTACAAGTGACACTGAGGTGATTCTAAAGATGATAAAAGTCTGAAATCCTGACCTTCCAACTCAGAATTGGCAAATTGCCAGATTGGGTGAGATGGAGGGCGCTCGTCGTCAAGCAGTGTTCTTGGTTAATGAGGAATCGCTTCCTCTTTTAGCCAGGACTGACGGCATTATTAGATTTGGCTTCTTTCATATAAGAGTCAATGTCTACAAGGGCGACCAGAAGCCTATTTTGGACGCAGCCAAGCCAGTGGCGGAGTCGGCTGGGGAGGAGAATCTGCAAAAGGTTGATATTCAGCTGACCGATTCTAGGCTGATGGGAGATGCATCTGGCATTTTCGAAACCGAATCTGGTAACGAATGCGACCTCTGTGATGGCACGGAGGATAAAGCTATGCGTTTTGAACTTTTGTATTGTAACTTGCTTCACTCATTTATACAGTTTTAACTTTTTGACAACCGGACGCAAAGCAAGTTTGTTTCTATGTACTTCAACCTTTAAATATATTCTTTTTATCAACTTTTAGCTTAGAGCTTCATGGGAAGTCTATTTGGCTCGCCTCTGCGAATTTTCCTAATCCGGGGCCAATACCCCCTGAGAAGGTTGTCGGTCTAATTCGGGAGTCTGAATCTAGGGGACACCAGTTAGTAGTGTGTTGTGATGCTAATGCACATCATTCGATATGGGGAAGTACAGACACAAATGATAGAGGCGAATCACTTTTGGAGTTTTTGTTAAGCACTAACCTGTATATTTGTAACAAGGGTGGTGAACCAACTTTCGTTACAAGTACGCGGCAAGAGGTTCTTGACGTAACACTTGTATCAGATACATTGTCTGATAGAATTGATGACTGGAGGGTTTTGGAAGAGCAATCTTTCTCAGATCATCGCTACATTGAGTTTTTACTCAGGGAGCGTGCCCCAGTTGAGACAGTCTCTAGAAATCTGAGAAGAACAAACTGGGTGAAATATAGGGAGACTTTTTCTTTGCTTTTGGATGAAGTACCCCTATCTGAACCGCATAGTTTAGCGGAAATTGACTGTCTAGTTGACCATATAACAAATGTTTGTAATAGGTGCCTGGATGCGTCTTCCCCTTCTGCAAAGCCTAGAGGGAAAAAAAGCCACCTTGGTGGTCAAATAAGTTGCAGACGAGCAGAGATTCCTGCAGAAACCTCTTTAATAAGGCTAAATTTTCAAGAGCGAACGAGGACTGGTCTGCATACAGGCTGCAACTTAAGAGTTATAAAAAGATGATCAGAAATGCAAAATGTCATTCTTGGAAAAACTTCTGTGGAAACATAGAAGACGTTTCTGAGGCATCCAGGCTGTGCAAGGTTCTGTCTTCTTCTCCTTGCACCCTGGGATACCTGAAAGATCCTAGTGGGGTGTGGTCCTCCTCCAGTGGAGAGTCGCTGGATCTCCTTTTAAACACGCATTTTCCGGGCAATTCCATGACGCCGTTTCAAGCTTTGGAACGTTCTGACGCCCAAGCATCTGAAATTGCTTCGGAAATAATAAATATGCCAACATTAATCTGGGCGATAAAAAGCTTCAGGCCCTATAAATCCCCGGGACCTGATGGTATAATCCCGGCTGAGATGCAGCAAGTGTCGGACAATATTGCCCCGTTGCTGTATAATCTATACACAGCATGCATCAACTGGTCGTATATTCCTTTGAAATGGAGGGATACCTGGGTCGTCTTTATCCCGAAGGCTGGGAAAAGTTCCCACACAGCTCCGAAGGATTTCAGACCAATTAGTCTGTCTTCTTTTTTGTTAAAGACAATGGAACGAATGATAGACTCATATTTGCGTAGAGTGATTGACCCGAGGTTGCTTTCGACAAAGCAACATGCATACAGCAAGGGTAGATCAACGGAAACAGCTCTTCATGAGCTCGTTGGTATCATCGAGAGACCGCTTTCGGTAAAGGAGTACACTATGGTGGCCTTTCTTGATATTGAGGGGACTTTTAATAATGTCATCCCAGAATCGATAATTTTGGCATTGTCTGGTCTGGGAGTGAGATCGTTTTAATGGTGGAAACCCTACTTGCCAATTAGGGTTGCCAGACGTCCCGCATTTGGCGGGATTGTCCCGCTTTGTGTCAACGATTCCCGCGTCCCGCGCGGGATTCCAAATTCCCGCTTTTTTAATTTTAGAAAATTGATTAAAAAAATAAGGCGTAGAAATTTTCTTATTTCAGCAATCATCAGAAAAATTAACTGCTTCATTAAAAATTGTTGTTGATGTAGAAGTAAATATACGAGTTTACATAGTGCTATAGAGCTTAAGCGAGAGGAATAGAGTTTACTATCTCTACCTCTGTCCAATCAACAGAAAAATCTGCTGAAAATACACCCATTTTGAGCCATATGACAAAACCTGCCAAGATAGCAGAAAAATCTGCCTAATAAAGCAGAAAATATCTGCTGATTTTAGCAGAAAAAATCTGCTGATTTCAGATAAACTATTTAAACACCTAAAATGCATTTTAGTTATGTAAAGAAGACTAAATAGATTTTTATAATAATGTTTTTTTTAAACTTATAAAAAAGTAATTGTAATTTTTTTCAAGAAAATTTTCAAAGAGTTATTTTTTTAGTTATGAGGATTTTCAATAAATTTTTTTAATTTAGTTTTTTTTTTCAAATTAAATCTTTGAAAAAAATCTAAGAAAATTTTCTTGAAAACCGAATAACTAAATATTTCTGTAAAATTAGTAAAATAATTCTGCTTATTTGTGATATTTTCTTTAACTAAATGACAGAGAATTTAGTAAAAATATCCACTTCACCAAACCCAATCTGCTAAAAGTGTGCTAATTCAAACTGAAAGTTGTTTAACAGATTTTTCGACAGATTTTTTTGTATACATGTAAAGTAAAAAGGAAAATACATACTTATATTGGGGAAAAAGTAAAATGGAAGATGTTATGCATTACTTTTGTCCCGCCAAAATTTTTGAAATCCCGCCATTTTCGTAATTTTTTTGTGTTTGTCCCGCTTTTTGACAATAAATTTCTGGCAACCCTATTGCCAATAGACGTAAAACGTGTGGATTGGGAGCGTCCGTCATATCCCGATTTGTCAATAGGGGCACACCACAAGGAGGTGTTCTTTCGCCGCATCTTTGGAACCTGGCACTGAATTCAATGCTGCTATCTCTAGAAGCACGTGGTTGTCATGTTGTCGCCTATGCTGACGATGTCGCGATAGCGGTAAAGGGAAAGCATCTGCCAACATTGAGGGACATTCTTCAGGGTTCTCTGAAAGATCTGTCTAAATGGGCAAGAGACTGTGGTCTAGGAGTTAATCCAAGTAAAACAGAGCTTGTTTTGTTTACAAGGAAAAATAAGATTCCTGCTTTTGATCCTATTTCTCTGGACGGCACTGAGAACTGATTCCTGTAAAAGGGCCACTGATTCCTGTAAAAGGGCCACTGATTCCTGTAAAAGGGCCATTGGAAAACGATGGGGGTTTTAGCCCTCAAGTCGTTCATTGGATCTATACAGCAGTGGTGCGTCCAATTTTGCTGTATGGAATCATTGTCTGGTGGCCTGCTTTAGAAACAAAAGCGAACTGTGTCTTTATCACGAAGGTACAGAGAATGGCGTCGATGTACATCACTGGTGCTCTTCGTACTACACCTACGGCTGCATTAGAAATCCTCCTTCACCTGATACCATTGGACATATTGGGTAGGCAGTATGCGGCTGCGTTGGCAATTCGACTTAATAGCACGCTGCAATGGAGGAGCAGCGATTGTGGCCATAGCGTGATCTTGAGGAAGATAACAATACCACAAAATGTGGACTGTGCTCCCTCTTTGAGCCTCTTTGAGCGCCACTTTACCACTATGATACCATCCAGGGAGTCTTGGATGGGGGACATTCCGGGTAGTGGAGCCACCACAAATTTTTACACAGATGGATCGAGGCTTCACGAACGAGTGGGCTTTGGAGTCTATTCGGAAGAGCTTGGATTGACCCTGGCTCGAAGATTGCCAGATCATTGCAGTGTTTACCAGGCAGAGATGCTGGCAATAAAAGAAGTGGCTGACTGGTTGAGCTGCAATGTCTTGTCTACAACCGCAGTCAATATCTATACTGACAGTCAAGCCGCGGTCAAGTCC
Source organism: Pegoplata infirma (assembly GCA_963921195.1). Lineage (NCBI taxonomy): Eukaryota > Metazoa > Arthropoda > Insecta > Diptera > Anthomyiidae > Pegoplata > Pegoplata infirma. The sequence continues at coordinate 185,396,205 of OY992540.1, forward strand.
CTGGATTCAATTTTTCTGAAAACAAGATCTGCCCTTAACTGCCGCACTTCTTTAAATGAGATGGCCAAGCAGTTTAACATACTACTCATATGGGTCTCAGGGCACAGAGACATTCCAGGGGATTGCAAAGCCGATAAGCTTGCAAGACTAGGAACTACCTTACAGGTTCCAACAGAATTGGAATGTGTTGGTATGCCTCTAGAAACTTGCAAGCAAAACCTACGGCTTTGTTCTGCGACGGAGACTAATCAAAGATGGGCAAGTGAATGGACGTGTGAGACAACGCGACTGATTTGGCCTTCTCTTAATCAGGGGCGCACAAGTGAGCTGACATCGCGAGATTTCGACGGTGGTTTCTATAATTACCGGACACTGTCTTATAGGGAAGCACGCAGAGTGGTTAAATGTGCCGTCGAATGACTTTTGCCGAAGTTGCATGGATGAAGAGGAGTTGGAAACTATCGAACACTTTATTTGCCATTGCCCGGCACTTTCTGGTCAGAGACTTGCTTCACTGGGATCTAGGGAGCTGTTCGATCTTTCTGATTTGTCGGATGTCAAAATTCAATATCTAAGGAGTTTCATAAGAAGCTCAAACTGGTTTAACGACAGGGACTAGTAGGGAAACCTATTACGGTCCCGTGGTATCACAATGCACCTCAGAGTCTACGTGTGTTGACGTAAATCGCCAGCAGCCACTTACAACCTAACCTAAGGTTTTCCCCAATTCTACAAAAAACTAGAAACGTATCTAAAGTTTTTTTTTCCCCCTACATTTAAGGCACTCTCTGGCGATAATAACTTATCAAGCCATAAAACATTTTTTGGGTTCAATTATTTTTTTTTTTTTTTAAATAAATCTCGGACCGCTATCATATATAGCTGTAATTCCGCCATTTATCATTTCGAGCAAGTTTGGGTAATTTCTTTCAAAAGATAAAAGAAAACGGATCCGTTTTAAATAAAAACAAATATAGACTGAATATTTTAACCCTGAACATACTTTTTTTTATAGACTTTTATGAATTGCTTTTCAAAAAAGGACAAAAATTACCCCTTGAAATAGGTGCTGCGTGTAAGTTTGAAAAAATGACTAAAACGACACCATAAAGTGTCAGTTAGAGAGTTAATATGGCTCACAGAAATTTTTAATAAAAAATAAATCCAAACTCACACTGCAAAACCCTTTAGTGATTTTGTTTATTTGATGGTCTTCTTTCATGTTTCATTGGAGCCATTGAGGTTAATTTTTTATGTTGCACAGTGTAATAATAAGTAATTGGTGTTTTCGTTTCTGGCAAAAATGTGCCTGTTTTCACAAAAGTTATGTTTTTGAGTTTTTTTCTAAAAAAATGTCAACCCTTATAAAGGATATCGTGTTTTTTTTTCTAAAAATGTCTGCCCTATAAAGTGCAAAAAAGTTAAACTTTTTGTCCCGTAAAAAATCACAAGGTTGAAATTGCCTAATATGCTATTTACATATACCCCGAAATCCACATAAATTTGGATTTCAAATCCAATTAAAATCTATACCGTTTACATATGCTTTTTTGACATTTGGCGGGATTTTGTTTGTACTAACTCTGTATTTTCTTTTGATTTGTGTACAGGGTTGTTAGTTGGAAAATTACCCAATTTTATAAATATTTCTAAAAACAATGATTTTTCTTTGCCGGAGCCAATATTATAGTATATGTTGGGACCACAATATCAAAAAATGTGTTTTTATGTAGAGCTGCTTCTTTAAATGCAAGAAAATTAACATTTGTGCCAAGTTTGGGGCCGCCACCATTGAGTGTTTTTCTTTGTTAGGAAGACCAAATTGGTCAACTAAATTGTGCGTTTACCATTTGCAATGGTAAATTTTAAATGAAACATTGTTAAACATTGTTTTTATTAATCTTTTAATAGTTTTTAAAAAATTAATTTTAATTGTTTTTTTACTTTATAAAAAACAACAACAGCTGATAAAAAATAGTGTGCAGCGTTGTAAAAAAAGCATTAGGGATGATTATTTTGGGAAAACCCATAGTTGTACAATAAGGTAGTAGAATTTTTTTGGATTTTAAATTGCGATTTTACGATTTTCCCAAAATCCAAGTTTTTTTTTGTATGGGATTTGACATTTGAAATCCAAAAAAGTAATTGGATTTACTTGGATTTTCATTGAAATCCAATTTTTTTTTGGATTTCGAGGTATATGTAAATGGCCTATAACACAACAGCTGATTTTTTCAGTGTTGTTTTCTCAAAACAGCTATTGAAAAAATAGAGGGCAGAATATTGCTGCATATTGTGTTTTATTCCTGTCAAATAAAATGCAAATTTTTGAAGGTGTGAGTTAAAAATAAAAATTGATTTCCATATTTTTTGACAAAAAAATAAACTTAATCGGTTACGAATTTTAGACGTACTTCTGAAAGTAAATAAAGTTCTTACAAAAATTAACTAAATTTTCAATATGTGGTGAAAGTAATAATTTTTTTTTAGAGTTAAGTGTTTAACAAAATCTTAAGTTTAGTGAAGTTTTATTTACACTTTTCAAATACCATCTTATTGGCGGTTGTACAAAAAACATAAATAAGTGAAAAAATCATCTGCTACGCTTTGCACATTAATCTGAGATCTGCTTTATGCTTTCACCATTACTTTTAAAAATTCTTCATGTATGTACAATATCTTTTTACTAACACAAAAATGTGCAAATGTCCACATTTGCTATCCTTAGCTCATAAATGTTTTCTCTTTCAGAACCCTGCGTTGCATTCCTAAGAAAACAAGCTTCCAGCTTAGGTCTACCTATAACACTTTATTATCCTGTTAAAAAATCTTTACCCATCGTGGTCATAACATGGCAAGGAACTCAACCAGATCTACCTTCTGTAGTTTTAAATTCCCACATGGATGTGGTACCGGTATTTGCTGATAAATGGAAACATGATCCATTTGGTGCTGAAATGGATGACGAAGGTCGTATATTTGCACGCGGTTCCCAAGATATGAAATGTGTTGGAATGCAATATTTGGCTGCTATACGATCATTGAAAAAGAGTGGCATCACAATGAAAAGAACTGTACATGTCACATTTGTACCAGGTACGTGTAAATAATACTACTGATAAACAAATATAAAGAAATGCTAGGCAATCACGCAATTAAATTAAAACAATATTTAGACAAAATTAGAGTAGAATAAAGATTAAAAATCTGAATAATCGTTAGAGTATTTGTTTTGCAGCAGTAATCTTTATTGCAATACTTTGAATTATGTTTGATAAGTTATATAGCAGCTTATCAAAGACAGAAAAAATATCGCAGACTGAATTGTGTTAAAGTAAAGCGATTTTTGGTTTTGTCAACTTCCAATTGGCTGTATTTTTCCATGCAAATTCCCACTCCCAAAAATCAATAAATAAAAACATCCTTATTACAACTTTTTTTAGCAAATCTTAAGAAGCTGTCGTATAATTAATCAGGCTTCGTCAGAAACGACTTTAATCTATACTTCGACTCTTATGTTAAGAGAGTCACTAATGCTAAAGCATTCTAATTAAGGAATTAGAACGGAAAACCGACTGTATCTCAACGCAGACGAACTTTGACAAGAACTTCGAAGCCCAAATACCAATTAGGGAAGACTGGGCGGAAAACTCTGTTAAAACGGGGAATGCGATCTCAATTTTCACGGACGGATCGAAAATGGAGATGGGTACAGGTTCTGGGGTATACTCTGAATGACTCGAAATCAGGGCCTCTGTAAGGCTCCCGGACAAGTGTAGTGTTTTCCAGTCAGCACACGGTCAAACTAATCTGGGACCCTGGACATAGTGGGGTCGATGGTAACGAATTAGCTGATGAATGTGTGTCGAACCTGATATCTCGGTTCCTATAGTAGAGTTAATGCACGAAATTGATAGGATATCAGAGAATTGATAGGATATCAGAGAATAGGATGAAGGATGGGTGGATATCACTTACCACGTGCAGGAAATCGCGAACCATGTGGCAACTGCTAAATCCTAAGAGTACAGAAAGTCTTCTTACCTTTGGCAAACGGACGGTTAGCCTATTAGTAGGAGTACTGACAGGACACTGTATACTCGGCCAAATGGCCGTTCGTATGGGAATTTCTGATAAGGACTTTTGTAGAAGTTGTGGAGGAGGAGGAGTAAGAGTCAGTGAAGCACTTGTTGTGTGAATGTCCGGGTCTAATGAAACGTCGTCTTAAGTATTTGGGGCAAAGATTTTTTGATGACCTTGATTGCCTAAACAGTGTCCCATTGACATCTCTAGCAGAATACCTTAGAGAACCGGGGTGGTTTGAGAGGTAGACTTTTGTATATCAGAGGGGAGTAGGGAGACAACTTTAGGGAAATCACAATGAGCCTTATGGCCTCCGAGTGAATTTCCAAATTGGCGGACGCCCATCCAACCTAATCTATACTTCGATTACTGATTCCAACTCTGCCTTCCAAATTTCTCTTGTACCTAGGGTTACCAGATTTGAAATGGGGAATAACAGTACATTTGGTCTCAAAAAACAGTACATTGCAAATAAAAACAGTACTTTTTTAGAAGTTTTGTTTTATATCAAACTACAAAAACTTAGCCCTTTTACCCTGATTTCAAACAGATTTCAGCCAAAACGATCATAAAAGACTGTTTACAGAATGGGGGAACATTTTAGGTAAACCGTCTCAAATTTATTTTATCAGTGTTGAAATAAATTGCGATTGACTTTTTGGAGCATTTGTCTTAGTTGGCGCGATATCTTACTTGCAAAGCTTTTGTAGTCTTTGCTTTCGCTTAACTAAAACACCGATCTTCCTATCAAAAACATATGAAAAAACCCATAAAACAGTGTTTTAATTACAACACGACTTTAAAAAGCAAACGCGAAAACGGTATTATTGCACTCAAACAAAGGCCTAACTAATTTTTGGGAAAATATTTTTTTCCACAATTTAGTAAAATTTAAAAAAAAAAAAATTTTAAATTTCTTTGACATAGTTTGCAACCAATTAGTTCATCAGATTTATCTTCTTAGAATTGATGAAGTTTTTTTCTTCAGGTTTAATAAATTTTATGCAATTTAAGGAAAATTATTTTTTCAAAAAACTGTTTCAAAAACGGAAAAATTTTAAAAACTAAGCCAGAAAGAGCAAAAAAGTGTTCATTTCTAAAGAATCTTCGGTCCTCTTTCAATGTATGGACTCCTCAATTTGAATGTAAAAATTTGGGCATTCCCCAAAATTTAAAAATGCTCATTTCTCAGAAAATATTGCCGAAACAAAAAAAAAAATGCCAAATACATTTTAGTAGCTCTTTACACGACCGTCTTAATTCATCCTTGTAATAGTTTTTTAGTTATCCCGTTAAGATTCTAAAGACTCTTTTGGGCCCTTAAATTCCAGTATCTTAAAAACCAAGCAAGGTAGAGCGAAAAGGACAAAAATATTGAATCAAAATCTATGACGATCCTTAAAAGACCCAATGGGACTAGACCTAAGGTGGTCTGGACCCATGGGTTCCGAACTTAATGGGGTCTGCCCGCAATCGAAACTTTAAATGAGATAAACTCAATAAAATATTTTTTCTCCATTTTCTAGTTTTTTCTTTTTCTTATTTTTCATAAAAATTTATATAAAAAGAAGGAAAACATGGCAATGGAGATAAATCATTATTGAATTTAGTTAAGTTTCCCATTTTTTAAATAATTTTTCTTTTTGAGAGTGGCATAAAATTTAATTGCATTTAGCTCCTTTTTAAAAATTGGATTAAAATTTTGTCAAATATGAAACTTTTTTCGAAAAATTTTACATTTTGGTGATAAGTATAAAAAAACAGTACAAAAACAGTACACGCTTTAAAAAACAGTACTTTTGCGTACTGTTTTAGGTGGTGTGCATAAAACAGTACTTTTCATAAAAAACAGTACATGTACTGTTTAAAACAGTACATGTACTGTTTAAAACAGTACGAATGGCAACCCTACTTGTACCGTTTCTGAGAACCCTTGCATTTTTAAAAGTTAGCAAAATGAAATTGATTTTGTGAAAAATAAATCTAAAGATTCCATAATGGGCATTTGTTTTCGCTAAAACTTATTGTTTTCGCTTTTGATAAGTCACCAGTCCTTATGATAATTGTTTGACACTGAAACGGAAGTACCTTTAGATGCCGTATCTGACATCCACATTTTTGTAGCACGTTCCCTTTTTGATATATTATCGCTTGGCTTTTGTAACACGTTTCATTTTCGATATAATCGCGCTTGTCGTTTCAGTGCCAAACTATTCAATACAATACAAAAATCTATTTCATTTTCTAAAGTATTTTGGCCTCATCAGAAAAGTTGTATCAAATTGACTTCTCGAGATATAGACATTTTCATTTTTTGTAGACCAACCCTAAAAACCGACAAACTTTTTAATATTAGAAAAGTGTATGTTAAATTTATTCATATTTATTTTTATTCGAATTTCCGATAAAAATAACCTAATTCTTCAGCGACGCTGATAGAACGCGTTAGTCCTTATCGCAAATTGTAATATTAGCCTTAGGTCAGCACTCAAAACCGTTTCCAAGCTTTCGAAGGTATTCCAGAGTTATAGAGTAATGTATCGACCGCTTTGTAGATCTGGCATCGCCAAGAATAATTGCTAAAATCTGGTAATGCCACACTGAAGTTCAAACGTAAAACAAACAAAGAGAGACAAAAAACTTTCTGCATTCTCACTGTATAACTGGTATCTTCTATCTAGCTCTGTTTTCGATTTGTGATACAATTTCGTCTACAATACCATATGGTTTTTATTCAACTTTTTCAAACGCCATTTGTTTTATTACTCTATAACTCTGGGCATGTCTGCCCAATATGTGCAGTTGGGTTCTGGCCACAGTAGGACGGTGTCAAAGAAGGTGTTCGACCGTTTTCTCAGTATTAGGTTCATTGCACCTCCTACAGCAGGCATCGGAAATTAGTTCCATTTTCTCTCTATGATAATCTATAAGGCACTGCCCAGTGATCACTTCAGTAAGTGTACGACAATTCCAGATTTTAGTAGTTAGTTTTCTTCAGATTTTAGCATCGCCACAATCTTCTACTGATCGTACATGTTGTTCGCTCTCTCCACATTCTGTTAGCCATTGCAGTGTTACGGTTATCGCGTAGCGTTCTGAAGTGTTGGATAGGTGAATAGATATGTACCGAAGTACCAATACCATCAGCACTTTGTTTTGTGAGCTCGTCCGCTCTCTCGTTCCCTTGAAGACCTATGTGCCCTGGTACCCAATTACCTAACTTTTGCATGAAATCCGGGCTCGATACGTTCAAGGAGCAGGATATTAAAAGAAAGTTCAAAATGTCTTTTTTTGTTTCATCCTCATAAGTATTCGAATTTTGCAAGAAATTTTCTGTTTAAAACAGATATGTAAAGTAGACTTCCCAATAAAGAGAACCTGGGGTTAAAATCCATTAAGTATATCCAGAAATATTTGCAAAAGAAGTCAAAGTTTTGTATCAAATTTGCATATTTTTATACCCTCCAACTACAGTATGGGGGTATACTCACTATGTCATTCCGTGTGCAACGCATCGAAATATCGGTCGGGGACCCCATAAAGTATATATATTATTGATCAGTGATCGATTCTAAGACATTATCGCAATGTCCGTCCGTCCGTCTGTAGTTAACACGATGCAGTCCAAAATAAAAGAGCTAGGCTCCCGACATTTGGCACGAATATGTCTTATGTTCCTAGGCAGGTTAAGTTTGTAAATGAGCAAAATCCGACCAAGGGGAAAAAAGTTCTTCATTGAAGAACTAAACCAACCTCTGAAAAATACCACTTTTTTACATGATTTTTTGTATTTTTGTTTAACAAAAGAAGTGAAAAGTCCTGCATTTGGACCCAGAGAATTAGAAAATGTCGTTTTTTCGGTCCGCCCCCCTTTTATGGGCGTAAAATATTTTTTTTTAATAATGATAAACTTGTATTTCTTTAGTGCAAAAAGCATAAGAATGAATTTTTAAACACAAATTCGAGAGGAAATTCCCCCCCCCCCCAATTACCACTACCGACACCCCCCCCCCACCAAAAAACAAGAAAACGCCCCTACAATATTTTTTTATTTTTTTGCATGTTGGAGGGTATAAAAGTTTCAGCACAGCCGAATTTAACACGCTTACATACTTGTTTTTCATAAATTTTTTTGTACCAATTTTCTTTTGTGTAGCCTAGCAGTTGCCCTTCTTCTGTTCTGCCGTTTCGGCGTCAATTTCACAGAATTTACATGATTTAGTGTCCGATAAATTTTTCTTCCTAAGTTGATAGCAAAGATTACAATGTCCAGTGAAGTAACCAGTTAGAGTCCTTAGATCCCTTTTGTCGAGATTAAGTAATCGTTTAGATACCCGCCTGCCGCTGTCCAGAACAGTGGTTCCAGTGATTAGAAATTCAGATTCCCTTCATGATTTGCCCAATGGACAAACCACTGAAGGGTTCCGGACCGATAAAAGGGCGTCTTGCACCACGATTGGCCAGTCAGTTTTGTTAAAATTAAAACATATTTCCTAAAGTATTTTTGCTTCCTTAACACGAATCTGATATCAGAAAATTTGTATCAAATCACCTTCTCGAGATATAGGCATTTTAAATTTTTGTGACCATGCCCTCAAAACCGACAATTTTTTTTCTTTTGCTAATATTTCTGGATATAGGTCAAGTTATAAGTGGCTGCTTACGTTTTACGTCAGCACACGTAGACTCTGAGGTCCATTATGATACCACGGGACTTTAATAGGTTTCCCTACTTGTCCCTGCCTTCTTATGAAACTGCTTAGATATCGAATTTTGACATTTGACAAATCAGAAAGATTGTGCAGCTCCCTAGATCCCAGTAAGGCAAGTCTCTGGACAGAAAGTGCCGGGCAATGGCAGATAAGTGTTCGAAAGTTTCCAACTCCTACTCATCCATGCAATTCCGGAAGAAGTCATTTGACGGCTCATTTAACCGCTCTGCGTGCTTTCCTTAAGACAGTGTCCGGTAATTAGGCAACCACCGTCGAAATCTTTCCTTTTGAAGGCGATATCAGCTCACTTGTGTGCTTCTGATAAAGAGAAGGCAAATCTCTCGTGTGGCGTTACACGTCCATCCATGTGCCCATTTCTGATAAGCTTGCAAGTTTCTAGAGGCATACCAACACATTCCAATTCTGTTGGAAACTGTAAGGAAGTTCCCAGTTTTGCAAGCTCATCGGCTTGGCAATACCCTGGAACGTCTCTGTGACCTCCGACCCATATGAGTCGTATGTCAAACTGCTTGGCCGTCTCGTTTAAAGACGTACGGCAGTTAAGAGCAGATTCTGTTATCAAAAACATGGACTCCAGGGACTTGACTATCAGAACAGATGTTGACTGCAGTTGTAGACAATGCATTTCAATTCAACCAGTCAGCCACTTCCCTTATTCCCGGCATCTCTGCTTGGTAAACATGGCAATGATCTGGCAATCTTCGAGCCAGGCCCAATCCAAACTCATCCCAATAGACTCCAAAGCCCATTTGTTTGTGCAGCCTCGATCCATCCGTGTAAAAATTTATGGAGGCTCCACTACCCGGAATGGTCCTTATCCAAGACACCCTGAATGGTATCATAGTGGTAAATTGGCGCTCGAAAAGGGTTATAGAGGGCGCACAGTCCACATTTTGTGGTATGATTAGCTTTTTCAAGATCGCTCTTGGCCACAATCGCTGCTCCTCTATTGCAGTGTGCTATTAAGTCAAATTGCCGATGTAGCCGCATACTGCCTACCCAAAATGTCCAATGCTATCAGGTGAAGCATTATTTATAATGTAGCCGTAGGTGTAGTACGAAGAGCACCAGTGATGCACATCGACTCCATTCTCCTTTCCTTTCTTTTGATCTCTAAAGCAGGCCACCAAACAATGATTTCATACAGAAGAATTGGACTCACCACTGTAGTATAAACCCAATGAACGACTTTAGGTCTAAAGCCCCATCCCAATGTCCCATTTACAGGATTATAAAGCAATCGTTCCTAAATAGTACGCCTGAAATTCAACTTCCCCCAGAAATACTCCAAGATACTTGGCTCCATCTGAGAAGGAGATTTCAGTGACGTCCAAAGAAATAGGATCACAGGCAGGAGTTTTGTTTTTCCTTGTAAACAAGACAAGCTCTGTTTTACTTGAATTAACTCACAGACAACAGTCTCTTGTCCTTTTGGACAGATCTTTCAGAGAACCCTGAAGAATGCCCCTTAATGTTAGCAGGTGATTTCCCTTTCAAGCTATCGCGACATCTTCAGCTTATGCGACAACATATTTCAGCGAAAACAAATGGCCATTTTTTGAATTTTCAGACTTCAAATTCAAAGGTTCTCAAAAACGCTACATGCTAGACAAATTTGGAAGGCAGACGTGGATTCATTCAAAGTATTAATATTTCAATTTGAACCAAATCTGACTCAAGAATTTTGCGTACTTTATTGGAAAAATATTTCCAAAACCGCGATTTTGGTTCACAGATGCGGATTTTTAAACATAAAAATAATTTTTTATCAAAATTAGTGTATGTTGTGTAAAAAATATTAAAAACACGATTTTGGTCCAATAATGCTAATCAGCATCTGTGGGTCAAAATCGTTGATCAGCATTTTTAGACCAAATCGCGTTTTTATATTTTTTGTAATATTTTTTAGATAACATACTTTAATATTTTCCAACTTTTGAGATCAATTTGGATAAAAAAATAATTTTTATGTTTAAAAATCAGCACCTGTGGACCAAAATTTTTCCAATAAAGTACGCAAAATATCCGAATTTTTGAGACGGATTCGGTTAAAAAATTCGTACATGAATTTTGGTCGAAATATGTAATGTTTTCCAACTTTGGCCGCTGGTTGCCGACTGAAGACGATCTTTCAAAAGTTTTTCATAAATTTTTCTTAAATCAGGTCTAACGAAATTCCAAATTTTATATTTGATGGGACACCCTAATAGTCACGTTAAAGTTATAAAAAATTTAAGCTGGGAGGTATTTTCGGCTTTTGCTGTGTAGGGCATTGCTATTTTGTGCCCCACCTAAAATAATATATTTTATAATAAATTTTGTACCTGATGTTAATTAATATCAATCATTTTATAGATGAAGAAATCGGTGGTCATTTTGGCATGGAAGCATTTGTAAAAACGGATGATTTCAAAAAACTAAATGTGGGTTTTTGCTTGGATGAGGGTATTGCTTCAATAAATGATACATACCCAGTTTACTTTGCTGAAAGATCCATATGGCGTAAGTATTTTAAGTAAAAATTAGCAAAAAAAAATTAATTTTTTCTATACCAATTTTTAGATGTAATTCAATACATATTAATTGAAATTCGAAATACAATCAATAGAAATTCGGAAAAGATTAATTAAAGTTCGAAGATTCCAATTGAAATTTTCGAATTTTATTTCGAATCTTTGAAAATCAATTGATCTTTTCCGAATTTAAATTGATGATTTGCAAATTTTAAACGATTTCTATTTTAATTCAGCTTTTCGTGCATGAATCTTTTTTATTTCAATTGATGTTTAACTAATTTCTATAGATCTTTTAAAATTGAATTTCTAAAGGATTTTTATAATTAACTTGGAACATCTAAGCTGAAATCTCGAGATTTCGATTATATGGTACTGTCATACTGCCATATATTCGAAAGTCTCTTTCGAAGGTGTAATAGTTACAACATATTTGTTTGGGAACATTTTCTATTGTCCTTTTTAAGATTTCAGTCAAAAGCTGTGTGAGAGTATTTTTCGTATCTTACATTTAATTTCAAAAAAAATTGTATCGAAACTTCTTTAAGGATGCGGTTACACGAGATAGGAAATTGCTAGAGGTAGAGCAAAATACAACTTTGTAAAGTATAAAATTGTATAGAAACAAAGTTGTATTTTCTGTATCTCTATCAGTTTTATATCTCGTGTAACCGCATTTTAATGGTATGAAAGACAAAAAAATGATTAATTTTGAACTAATTGAAAATTGTAAAAAGTTTTTAATCTTTCTTTTTTAATAAATATAAATTCTCTAATTATGTGTTCCTTATAGAAATTCATTTTAAAATTAGTGGCAACGCTGGTCATGGCTCATTGCTGTTAAAAAATACGGTTGGTGAAAAATTCCATTATATTTTAAATAAAATGATGGATTTTAGACAACATGAATCGGAACGTTTGGAAAATGATGCCAAATTATCTATTGGAGATGTTACCACTGTTAATCTTACCACGCTTAAGGGTGGCGTACAGAGTAATGTAATACCACCATTCATGCAAGCTGGTTTTGATATACGTCTTGCCATAACCGTTGATCATGCAGCATTTGAGAGACAGGTAATGTGTTACCCAGATTTTTATAATAATGTTTAATATAATTTTATTTTTCAATTTCTCCTGCAGGTTCGTGAATGGTGTGTTGAAGCTGGTGGTGATATTGAATTGGAATTTGAACAAAAGGAGCCAAAAGTTGAACCTACAAAAATTGATGATTCCAACATCTATTGGTTAGCTTTTGAAAAGTGTATTAAAAATGAATTGTAAGTTTTTTTTTTTTTGATTTACCAACTTAAATAATCCTACAGAGTAATTTTCTTTTTCCTATAGAAATTTGAAAATACGCACTTTAGTATTTCCTGGTGGCACTGATAGTCGTCATATACGTCATGTTGGTATTCCATCTATTGGATTTTCTCCAATGAAAAATACTCCAGTGTTGTTGCATGACCATGATGAATTTCTCAAAGCAGATACGTATTTGGAGGGCATTGAAATTTACAAAAAACTTATCCCTGCCGTACTTAATGCCTAAACAAAGTTACAATTTTTTAATTGTAATTAACTTGTTATTTTATTTTTTTGCAATAAAATAAATAAAATTATTTTCTTAAAAATTGTAAAAGAAATATATACACCGTTCTCATTTGAGGTTAAACCATTTCCTACACTCAAAGTAATAACTCTGTTAAAAACTCTGTAAAATGACTGTAATCTCAATTCGACAGTTATTTGACAAAGTTATCTGTCGAAATACAGATTTTAATAATATACTTTGTATTTTCTTGTAACCGAAAAACAAAATTTTATCTGTAATTTTACTTTTTACTTTGTAATTTCTATTTTAGAGATAATAAACAGAGCTTTTTGTTAAAATACAGATTTTATAAAATACTTATGTTTTTTCTCGTAACCAAAATACAAATTTCAACTGTAATTTTATTTATTGCTCTGTAATAATAAACCCTGGTAAATTTTACGAGGATGTCGTGTAAAATTGGAGGTACTCGTAAAAAAATTTCACAAAAATAAAAAAAAAGTAAATTTACAATTTTTAAGCATTAAAGCGGGCAAATTTACTCGATGGCATTTTTCAATTGTGAACACCAGATTGGCTATTTGACCAGAAATCAAATAGTAAATAAAATAGTCAAATTCTGGTCGCTTTTATCAATATTTTATCGATAACTAGCTTACCATCCCGGTACTTCGTTACCGGTTGTATTCAATACCGGATAATATAAGGATCAGGATTACTCTATAGATTTAAAAAAATCCTCTACATAGTTTTTGTTTTATTTACTTGTGGACGTTTAAGTCTTTTATAAAATAATATTTTAATGAATAATTTAAACAATAAAATTTGAATAACTTCGCTGGTACGTCATCATGCTCGTTTCGGTGAAAAAATATATTGAAAATTTTCGAGCCCTTATATCGGGTTTTAAGATTTTTAGTGAATAAATATTTCAGTGAAAAAAAAAATTGGAATAAAAATAAGTTTGAGTGGAAAAAAGTTTGAGTCAAAAAAGTTAAATACGTAAAATTTAAGTAAAAAGTATCATTCCATATTGTTCCCAGCTCTATTCCACTTGGTTTCCCGTTCTATTCCATTTCACTTCCAAGTCCATCTCCTTTCGTTCCATGTAAGTTTCATTCCTATCCGTATAATATGCGTTAAAAAAAAATAAAAAGTTATATTGTCTTTATATTGTAGATATGAAAAGTACCATTTTACACCACTGTAACCAGGTACCCCTTTTTACCCTAAAATTTTAAAATATGTCCTTGTCTTGGGTGTTATTTCTGCGGCTTTTAGTTCAATAGTTAGATATCTCAAAACAACCATTTACCCCCTTTTCCCCGTAAAATTATATTTTCCAAAAACTGTTTTTTTGTGCTAGGTGATCCTTTATTTAAAACATCAGGTTTCTGAACCATTATTTCAAGAAATATAGGAATAACCAAATTTGCATTTTTAACCCCTTTACGATCGGTCGCGACCTTCAGAAACAGAATTTCCAAAAATAACTTTTTAAAGCATTCAAAATTTCAGTGCCTAGGATAATTACTTCATGAAATATAAAAAGTATCAAAAAACACTTTTTTACAGCTCTAGAAACAGAATTTTTTGAAAAAACTTTAGCAGAATGTTTTTTTTCACCGAAGTCCCTCCCCTACATTCTAAAATTCAAGCTTCACCGGTCATTATTCTAGGAACAAAAAAAAACTACCAAAGGTACAGTTTCTTACCCCCGTTAGACACGAAATTTCAAAAAAAGTATCTCTTCCAGAAGGTTTTTTTTTTTCTTCACCAAAAAAAGTTTTTTTCTTCACCGAAAAAATTTTTATAAAAGCTAGTTTTTATAAATGGTACTATTTATAAAAAAGGTACTTTTTTTAAAAGGTACTTTTTATAAAAGGTACTTTTTATAAAAGGTACTTTTTATAAAAGGTACTTTTTATAAAAGGTACTTTTTATAAAAGGTACTTTTTATAAAAGGTACTTTTTATAAAAGGTACTTTTTATAAAAGGTACTTTTTATAAAAGGTACTTTTTATAAAAGGTACTTTTTATAAAAGGTACTTTTTATAAAAGGTACTTTTTATAAAAGGTACTTTTTATAAAAGGTACTTTTTATAAAAGGTACTTTTTATAAAAGGTACTTTTTATAAAAGGTACTTTTTATAAAAGGTACTTTTTATAAAAGGTACTTTTTATAAAAGGTACTTTTTATAAAAGGTACTTTTTATAAAAGGTACTTTTTATAAAAGGTACTTTTTATAAAAGGTACTTTTTATAAAAGGTACTTTTTATAATAGGTACTTTTTATAATAGGTACTTTTTATAAAAGGTACTTTTTATAAAAGGTACTTTTTATAAAAGGTACTTTTTATAAAAGGTACTTTTTATAAAAGGTACTTTTTATAAAAGGTACTTTTTATAAAAGGTACTTTTTATAAAATGTACTTTTTATAAAAGGTACTTTTTTTAAAATGTACTTTTTATAACCCTTTTTACCCCCGTAGAATCAACATTGGCAAAAACCCAGCCTTATTGAATCTTTTTTCCGGAAGGTGAACCTACATTACCAATTTCAAGTTTCTAACACCATTATTTAAGTAAATGTAAAAGGTACCAAAAGTACAGTTTTTTACCCTTTTTCCCCCCTTAGAATCATCATTGGCAAAAATCCAGCATAAATAGATCTTTATTCCGAGAGGTGAACATACAGTCCAATTTTCAAGTCTCTATGACTATTATTTCAGGAGATATAAAAAGTACCAAAAGTACACTTTTTTACCCATTTTACCCCCGTAGAATCAACATTGGCAAAAACCCAGCCTTAGTGATTTTTTTTCCGGGCGGTAAACCTACATTGCAAATTTCAAGTTTCTAATACCATTATTTAAGGAAATAAAAAAGGTACCAAAAGTACAGTTTTTAACCCTTTTTACCCCCTCAGAATCATCATTGGCGAAAATCAGGCCTTAGTGAATCTATATTCCCGGAGGTTAACATACAGTCCAAATTTCAAATCTCTGTGACAATTATTTAAGAAAATATAAAAGGTACCAAAAGTACAGTTTTTTACCCTTTTTACCCCCTTGGAATCAACATTGGCAAAAGTCCAGCCTTACAGGATCTACATTCCGTTAAGTGAACATACAGTCCAAATTTCAAGTCTCTATGACCATTATTTCATGAGATATAAAAAGTACCAAAAGTACAGTTTTTCACCCTTTTTACCCCCTTAGAATCAACACTGGCAAAAATCCGGCCTTAGTATATCTATGTTCCGGGAGGCGAACATACAGTCCAAATTTCAAGTCTCTATGACCATTATTTCAGGAGATATAAAAAGTACCAAAAGTACAGTTTTTTACCCTTTTCACCCCCTTAGAATCAACACTGGCAAAAATCCAGCCTTAGTGGATCTATATTCCGGGAGGTAAACCTGCAGTCCAAATTTCAAGTCTCTAGCTTCAGCGGTTTGGGCTGGGCGATGATGAGTCAGTCAGTCAGTCAGTCAGTCAGTCACATTACTCTTTTATATATGGGGGTTTTCGTGTCAACTGACACAACTTTTGAAACCAATGTCTTCCGATCGGGATGAAATTTGCACAAAGGTTAGTCCTATTAGATAGTAGTTCAGACACAATTTTTCAACGAGATCGGTCAAAAACTCTCTGAGTTAGAGGGGGTCGAAATTTGACATTTTGGCCAAAGAGGTGTTGATTCTCATCCATGTAACTTCTTACCTATTGTTTTTAGCAAAATGTATCCCAAAGAGTTTAAATAGCTATTTCTTCAGTCTTTCGAAAAAAAAATATAAAAAAAATAAAAAAAAATTTTTTGATTTTTTTTCTTAAAAATCCAAAACTTTTTTGACTTTTTCCTCAAATTGGGCCCTTTTTTTTTTTTTTTTTTTTGATTCAAAAGAAAGCCTAGGTGATTTGCTTTAAGAGCTGTGGGGTCGCTTAGTGGGATGCGAGTGGGATATCTATGAAAAAAATTTTTTTTTAACTTTGGAGACCAAAAAACCGTTCTTCAATTTGCACTATTAGGCGTGGGATAGCTAACCAGTTTTCGATTTCAATCCGCGATACCCTCTAATTTTTTTATGTTCGAAAAAGAAAGCACAAGCCTAAAAATGGGGGTGGTGGGGAGGGGCCATATGGCCCCTCATTGGGGTCAAAGTTGGGCGTAAAGAGGTAAAAATCCTCAAAAAGCCCCAAAACTCCCCTAGAAACGCCCCTGGAGGGGTGCAATGTGAGACCGACCTCCAATAATTTTCTGCCCCCAACATTTTTCTTGAACATACCTTACCCCTATTTCCACTTCCTAAGGGGGCTCCCATACAAAATGACACTTTTATAAAATTTGCTCCTACCGCTCTAACTGTCCATAGGGTGCCCCTAGAGAAGTAAAATGTATGACCGACCCCCAATATTTTTTCAACTAAAACATTTTCTCAGAATATACCTACCCTTTATTTTCAACTCTTAAGGGGGTCCCCATACATTTTTTTTTTATTTTTTTATTAGTTTTAAAAATACATGTTTTTATAATGTATGGGAGCCCCTTAGGGAGTGGAGATAGGGTGTTATGATGTTCGGACAAAATGTTGGTAACTAAAAAATAATGGGGGTTGGTCGTAATTTTTGCCTCTCTAGGAGGCACGGTAGGGGCGGTAGGAGCTGGTTTAATAAAACAAATTTTAAAAAATAAAAGAAATGTATGGGGACCACCTTAAGGGTTAAAGATACATTGTAGGTATGTTTGGAAAAAATGTTGGAATTAATAAAATAATGGAGGTCGGTCATACATTTGGCCCCACTAGGGGCACTTTAGGGAAAGTTAGAATGGTAGGATCAAATTTTTTAAAAATGGTTTGTATGGGAGCCCCCTTAGGAAGTGGAAATAGGGGTAAGGTTTGTTCAAGAAAAATGTTGGGGGCAGAAAATTATTGGAGGTCGGTCTCACATTGCACCCCTCCAGGGGCGTTTCTAGGGGAGTTTTGGGGCTTTTTAAGGATTTTTACCTCTTTAAGCCCAACTTTGACCCCAATGAGGGGCCATATGGCCCCTCCCCACCGCCCCCATTTTTTGGCTCGTGTATTCTTTTTGAACCTTAAAAAATTAGAGGGTATCGCGGATCGAAATCGAAAACTGGTTAGCTATCCCACGCCTAATAGTGCAAATTGAAGAACCGTTTTTTGTGTTCCAAAGTTAAAAAAATAATTGTTTCATAGATATCCCACGCGCATCCCACTAAGCGACCCCACAGCTCTTAAAGGAAATCGCATAAGCTTTCTTTTGAATCAAAAAAAAAAAAAAAAAAAAAGGGCCCAATTTGAGGAAAAAGTCAAAAAAGTTTTGGATTTTTAAGAAAAAAAATCAAAAATTTTTTTTTTATTTTTTTTTATATTTTTTTTCGAAAGACTGAAGAAATAGCTATCTAAACTCTTTGGGACCCATTTTGCTAAAGACAATAGGTAAGAAGTTACATGGATGAGAATCAACACCTCTTTGGCCAAAATGTCAAATTTCGACCCCCTCTAACTCAGAGAGTTCTTGACCGATCTCGTTGAAAAATTGTGTCTGAACTACTATCCAATAAAACTAACCTTGGTGCAAATTTCATCCCGATCGGAAGACATCGGTTTCAAAAGTTGTGTCAGTTGACACGAAAACCCCCATATATAGATTCTGTAAATTTACAGTTTTTTTGATCGATATCATTTTACAGAGTTTTCTTTGTAAAATAACAAAAAATCTTGCTGGTTGGAAATCTATGGTATTTTCTGCTGGGTCAGCAGAGTATCTCTGTAATTTAACAGAGTGATTATTTTGAGTGTACAGGACATTTAAAAGTTGACGAAACTTTCAGGAACGACTCCTTTTCGTCCCCTTGTAAATAATGTTTAAATTTTATGAAATATTTTTTAGGAACGGCTCATCTTGTGAATGGTGGGCTTGTGAACAATTTAAAAAATTTCTACTTTCTTTGGTAATAGACCCAAACCTTAACCCGTTATCTACCACTCCGCACTGGTCCATTATCGATATTTTTTGGAAATAATTCGGGCATTCAGTAAGTTCTGGAACGATTGCAGTGAAATGTATACCAGTTATACACTCAAAATAATTACTCTGTAAAATGCCTGTAATCTCAATTCGACAGATATTTGACAAAGTTATCTGCCGAAATACAGATTATAAGAAAAAACTTTGTACCTTTCTTGTGATCGAAAAACAAAATTTTATTTTTAATTTTACTTTCTACTTTGTAATCTTTATTTTACAGATAATAAACAGAGTTTTTTGCTAAAATACAGATTTTAGAAAAATACTTTGTTTTTTTCTCGTAACCAAAATAATAAATTTCATCTGTAATTTTACTTATTGCTCTGTAATACAGTTTTCAAATAAAAATCCTAAATATTTCAACCTCTCTTTAAGCAGCGTCTTAAATTACAACTTAAGCTGCACTCAAAATAATAACTCTGTGAAATACTTTGTAAAATGACTGTAATATCGATTTAACAGATATTTGACAGAGTATTCTGTAAAAATACAGATTTAAAGAAAATGATTTGTATTTTGTTGTGACAAAAAAACAAAGCTTCATCTGTTATATAACTTTTAACTTTGTAATATTAATTTTACAGATAATTACCAGAGTTTTCTGCTAAAATACAGATTTAAGGGAAAAAATCTGTATTTTTTATAACCAAAATACTAAGTTTTATCTGTATTTTTACTTATTTCTACACCCAAAATAATAACTCGGTAAAATGACTGTAATCTCAATTTAACAGAGTTTTATGTCAAAATACAGTTTTAAAGAAAATGCTTTGTATTTTGTTGTTACAAAAAAACAAAGTTTCATCTGTTATTTTACTTTTAACTTTGTAATCTTTATTTTACAGATAGTAAACAGAGTTTTCTGCTAAAATACAGTTTTAAGCGAAATACTCTGTATTTTTTATAACCAAAAAACTGAGTTTTATCTGTATTTTTACTGATTTCTATGTAATCTTAATTTCATAGTTAAAAACAGACTATTCTGTGACAACACCAAAATTGTATCTGTATTTTTTTTGGGAGAAAATGTTAAAAATATACCAAAAAAATCTTTTTAAAAATCTTATAAAAATTTTATAAATTAACATGATTTTACTAAACTCTGTAAGTTTACAAAGTTTTTTTTTTTTTTTTAATTTTGGTTGTATCAAATCCATTTTACAAATATATGTAAATTTACAGAGTTTTCCTTTGCTAAATGGTGTTTTATTTACCAATATTTTGTGCATTATCGAGAGCATTTTTTTGTTATGTTTTTGGATGATATTCTGAGATCATAAAACTTGTTTTCGATTAACATTTCGATGCTGATTCGGAATCTAGTTTTCAAATTTTTCTATCACGTCATGTTTTCGAGAAAATTGAGGTCAAAGTTCTCAAGAAACATGTTTTTGTCCATTTTTGAGAGCTTTTAACTTGTTAACGGGTTGTGATAGAACGGAAAATTTGGTACCATTTTGTTAAGGTGAAAATGCCCTTTAATTGTGGATATTTAAAAATTAATTTAAAAAGAAAATAGAAAAACCTTATATTTCCACCCTCTGTGGTGGGTTTTTGGAACTTTTTTAAGAGTTTTAAAAACGACCATTGTATTATTTTTTGCTGTAGAATCGACTGGTGAAATCAGATTAGCGGTATATTCAGCCGTTTTTGCTCTGCAGAAAAATCAGCTCAAAATTCGCGTTTTCAGATGCGTTGAACCACCCCAAGGAGCGAATTTTTTTCCAAAAAAATACCGCCATTCATTTTAGTTCCCCTAAATCCTTCAAAAAAATTATGATACCCGCTGATCAAATTTTCAAAATTAACTCTAATAAACATATATGTTTTATATACGAGGCATTCCACACCAAATGTCCCGCTACAGAAAAACATGTGTCCCGTAAATTTCTGAATAGGTTGTTTCGATAGCCCTATATGGAACTAAGAAAAATGCGTTTTAGGTTTTTCAAATTTTCAAAAACTGGGCTGAGGAGGCGTGGTCAAATATTGGAAAAATAGTCAAATTTGTGTCGAGTTGCCTTGATTAAATATTTATCACATTAAAACGGAATGCACAACAATCTCAAAAATATACATTCTTATATAGTTTTGTATGGGCTATCGATTAAAATTTTTTTTTTTTGGAAAATTTTCAGAACCCGTTCTGAAATTTTCCATTTTTTAAAAAAGTAATTTTATCAAAAATCAGGCCACTTTTTTTTTTTTTTAAATTTTTTTTTAAAGTTTAGATGTTTGTCCATCCACACAAAAAAATTCAGAAACACGTTCGTCATTTTTTTCGAAAAAATCACATTTGAATATTGAATTTCATGACAATTTTGGAATTTCCTTGTATTTTCTTGTTAAAACATGGCGTATGAGTAACAAATTTTTGCGAAACCAACGAGTTGATCCCATTTTAATTATTTTTTCATGTGTGGTGCAATATAGAGATGGGCGTGAATGCGATTTGACCCACGCAAGAAATATTAAAGTCACTGACGACTCGTTATTATTTTTAGTTTACTTGTGCAATCACGTGAGTCAATTTACTGTTACTCACGCTCACGCAATTTTTGATTACGCTCACGGTTGTTCACTCACGCTGATGATGATTTTACAAAAATAATAAAAACAACAAATTTTCTATGAAAAAAGCACTGAAAACGGAAACTCAAAAAAACAGTAAAATTCAAAAAAAAATAGTTAAAAATCACAAAAACTTACTTAAGAAAAATTTTAAGCATTCACTCATCTCGCAAAAATTGGACTTCCTAATCACTCACGAAATGTTCTACTCACGCTACCTCTTTAATATCGTTAATAGCTTAGTACGTGACTCGCGAGTCAATTTTTTTCAAATGTTGAACGTTAAAAAACTCTTATAAACGCACATCAAGTGATCTTAAGATTTTGAACTCATTTTAGTGTTGATATTTCAGTAAAATTTGTATGAAACTACTCTTACAAGCTTTAGGCATTTAAGCGAGTAATTCTGTATTTTTTTTAATTTAAATTGAAATCTTTATGAAATCCTAAAACAAATTTTTTTAACAATTGACGATTTGTTTTCGATATAAACGGTCAGAAGGACATTGATGCATATCTAAAAAAAGCTCTTATAAACGCATCTTATCAGTTTTACGCATTTAAGAAATATTACCACTAAAATGAGTTCCCCGCTTTATTGATTCACTTGCGGAAGCATAAATAACAATAAAGAAATTCAAAAACTTAAGATCACTAGATTTGCGTTTATATGCATCAATATTCTTTTGATTTATCTTATATTTTGGATAAGCGCATTAAAGCGGGAGCAATAAATCGGACACTACATTGTAGGTACATATCCTTTAACGTTCAACATTTGAAAAAATTGACTCGTGAGTCACGTACTAAGCTATTTTTAATTAAACCCTCACTTAGTTTTCACTTAACAAACTTGAGTTATGCGTTAGTGTCATTCTTGCCTGAATCACGCAAAAACGTTACCAAACCCCTTTCCTATTTATACTATATTAGAGATATTTGACTCACTTGCGAATCACGCGTGAGTAAAAACTAAATCACTCACGATATTAAAGAGGTAGCGTGAGTAGAAAAACATTTCGTGAGTGATTAGGAAGTCAAATTTTTGCGATGTGATTTTTAACTATTTTTTTATTCTTACTGTTTTTTTTGAGTTTCCGTTTTCAGTGCTTTGTTTTCATAGAAAATTTGTTGTTTTTATTATTGTTGTAAAATCATCATCAACGTGAGTGAACAACCGTGAGCGTAATCAAAAATTGCGTGAGCGTGAGTAACAGTAAATTGACTCACGTGATTGCACAAGTAAACTAAAAATAATAACGAGTCGTCAGTGACTTTTATATTTCTTGCGTTGGTCAAATCGCATTCACGCCCATCTCTATATTGCACCACACATGAAAAAGTAATTAAAATGGGATCAACTCGTTGGTTTCGCAAAAATTTGTTACTCATACGCCATGTTTTAACAAGAAAATACAACGAAATTCCAAAATTGTCATGAAATTCAATATTCAAATGCGATTTTCTCGAAAAAAACGACGAACCTGTTTCTGAATTTTTTTGTGTGGATGGAGAAACATCTAAACTTTAAAAAAAAAATTAAAAAAAAAGTGGCCGGATTTTTGATAAATTGACTTTTTTAAAAAATGGAAAATTTCAGAACGGGTTCTGAAAATTTTCCAAAAAAAAAAATTTTAATCGATAGCCCATACAAGACTATATAAGAATGTAAATTTTTGAGATTGTGGTGCATTCCGTTTTAATGTGATAAATATTTTATCAAGGCAACTCGACACAAATTTGACCATTTTTCCAATATTTGACCACGCCTCCTGAGCCCAGTTTTTGAAAAATTGAAAAACCAAAAACGCAATTTTCTTAGTTCCATATAGAGCTATCCATACAACCTATTCAGAAATTCGTGCGACACGTGTTTTTTTTCGCTGGACATTTGGTGTGGAATGCCTCATATGCTACTTAAAACTTGTATCAATAAAAAAACATTTCTAACTATCTAAAAAATGTTAAAATTTTATTTAATAACATTTATTTTAATTTTTTTTAATAAAATAAAAATACATTTTTTTTAAATTAAAAAAAGCCACAAAATTAAATTGTGCACCTTAAAAGTGTCACTCCAAAAGACACGAATTCAGTATAAGCTATTTCAAAATAAGCTAAATTTAAATTTTGTCTAATTTTTGAGCTCAAAATTTCGGAATTGAAAAAAATTGCAAAAAAGTGAAAATTTCACTTCCAACAGATGTACATACAAATTTTTTTGCCAGAGATATAATTATCTTTGGGCAAAATAAAAATCGACTTTGCAATACTTTGGACGCCAAAAATACCATAAAAGTCCATAAAATTACAACCCAGTTGGTATTTAATGCGGTGAAGTGGAAACTTGAAAAATGTTTTCTTACCCCAGGGGGTCCTTACAGCAATTTTCCTCCGGCCATTCGTCATCCTCCGGCAGATCTGGCAAATCTTCACTGAGAAGAACTTCTACCTCCTCTGGCACCGCAAATGATTCGGTATCATCCAGAGAAGAGAGCTCTTCTGCATAGTCGTCTTCCAAAGGATCACAATCGTCCTCTGTAAATTCTGCTGGCTCATCCAGAACTCCTTTCTCGTCCTCTTCTGCCCACTCTAAATCTAACCTCTCGCGTGGAGCGAGAGGGGAATAGAGTGTCCCGGCAAGACGAAGAAACTCAACAAAGGAGCCTTTCTCCAGGCTACGACACCGACCAGCACACATGAACTTCTGAATATACCTAAAAAATAAAAAAAAAAACATTTTATAAAAATATAGCTAATTCTTACCCATTGAAAAAGTACTTCCTTCTATTATAATGAGGGAGGTACTTCAAATGGCGCCAAAGTCCCTCAATTGTGTTGGTATGCGCGCCAGTAAGAGGGTCCTTACAGTTACCTTTATGGTTAACAGTCTCATGTATGTAACCCTCTTTCTCTAATCTTAATCATAATCTTTTTTGTTTTATTGTATATAATATTCTTAAAACTCTTACCTTCCAGTAGTCAGAAATAATCTTAGTTCCTGGCCGAATAAGCTGTTTAATAAGTCCAATAAGAACCTTCCGGGACCATTTTTCAACGGGAACCGGAAAACATTTTCCCGATTCCCGCTCCACCCTGCCAAATACCCACTGACCTTCAATTTTATGGCCTTTATGGTATTTTCTGCGTCCAATCTTGCTTTCGTCGATTTCCACTGTTTTCCCCTCACCTCCAATTAGCAAATCCTCTTTGTTTTGCCCAAAGATAATTACTTCTCTGGCAAAACTGTTCCAATCTACACCAGTTGGAACTGAAATTTCCACTTCTTTGCAAATTTGCTCAACTCCCAAATTTTGAGTCCAAAAATATGAAAACCCCAAAATTTGGCACATAGACAAATGACTTCTATTACAATAAGTGTCTTTTCGCAGTGACACTCTTAAGTTGCACATTTTAATTTTTTTGTGGCCTTTTGCAGCTTTACCATTAGATCTGTAATTAATAAAAAAAATTAAATACCATTGAATCTAATTAAATATGCCTCAAATTCTGAGAATTTTTCTATAGAAAAATGTCTCTTAATCTTAGAATTTTTCTTAAAATCTGAGAATTTTTCTATGAAAACAATATCTCAGAATATAAGAATTTTTCTGGGAAAAATTTTATCAGAATCTGAGAATTTTTCTATAAAAAAATGTCACAGAAAATGAGAATTTTTCTACAGAAAAATGTGTAAAAATCTTAAAATTTTTTATAGTACAAAATGTTTCAAAATCTATGAATGTTTCTGTAGAAAAAATATGTCAGAATCTGAAAATTTTTCTATAGAAAAAATGTCTCAAAATCTGAACTTTTTCTGTGGAATGTCTCAGAATCTGAGAATTTTACTACAGAAAAACTCTCTGACAATCTAAGAATTTTTCTATGCAACAGAAAGTGTTAGATCTGAGAATTTTTCTTTAGAAAAAAATTTGTCAGAATCTGAGAATTTTTCTAGAAAAAAAATTTCACAGAGTCTAAGAATTTTTCTATAGAAAATGTCTCAGATTCTGAGAACATATCTATAGCACAATGTCTCAGAATCTAAGAATTTTTCTATAGAAAATGTCTCAGATTCTGAGAACATATCTATGTAGAAAAGTGGTACTGTCTATGAATATTACATTTAATACTTACACCCACTTCCAGCCGTCTTTCATTATTGACCTTTAAGGACAATGGGTGTCCATTTGGACAAAGGTAGTCCCCTTTATGTGGAATCAGGCCCCACTGCTGAAGCACCTTCAATGAAGAAGATGGCATGGGGCCATGAAGGTCATTATTAAATAGTTTTAATATTTTATAAAAATTAAAATTTTCTAATTGAAGGTATGAACAGAACAAGTCCGGCACGACTTTTTCCATACGATTTGACAGTTAAAAACCGTGACCGGCACGGCAAAAAATTAAAACTTGTTTTATTTGTTCTCCGGGTTCTCTCATTCTCCCTTTTTCTCACACTCCAGGGTTGCCGCATTTTCACAACAAATTTTTATCTTTTCATTCACAATGGTGTAACGAACGTACAGTAGTGCCAACTTAACCACATTGACTATGTGGTTAGCGATTTTTTCCCGTAAAATTACGCTTATTTTATTAAAAGTTAGCACCACTGAACAAACAAATGACATTTTTTGCCGTCGCCGTCCCCCGTCATTGTTTTGGGTCTATTTTCTCCGGCAACGGCAACCGTCCCCCGTGCCGTGCTTGTTCTGTTTCTACCATTATTCATATTTCACTGCTCTTTATGATTTTTGGAATTTTTTATTTTTAAATAACGGTTTTATAACGGTGCTATAGATATGTTCTCAGATTCTGAGAACATATCTATAGCACAATGTCTCAGAATCTAAGAATTTTTCTATAGAAAATGTCTCAGATTCTGAGAACATATCTATGTAGAAAAGTGGTACTGTCTATGAATATTACATTTAATACTTACACCCACTTCCAGCCGTCTTTCATTATTGACCTTTAAGGACAATGGGTGTCCATTTGGACAAAGGTAGTCCCCTTTATGTGGAATCAGGCCCCACTGCTGAAGCACCTTCAATGAAGAAGATGGCATGGGGCCATGAAGGTCATTATTAAATAGTTTTAATATTTTATAAAAATTAAAATTTTCTAATTGAAGGTATGAACAGAACAAGTCCGGCACGACTTTTTCCATACGATTTGACAGTTAAAAACCGTGACCGGCACGGCAAAAAATTAAAACTTGTTTTATTTGTTCTCCGGGTTCTCTCATTCTCCCTTTCTCTCACACTCCAGGGTTGCCGCATTTTCACAACAAATTTTTATCTTTTCATTCACAATGGTGTAACGAACGTACAGTAGTGCCAACTTAACCACATTGACTATGTGGTTAGCGATTTTTTCCCGTAAAATTACGCTTATTTTATTAAAAGTTAGCACCACTGAACAAACAAATGACATTTTTTGCCGTCGCCGTCCCCCGTCATTGTTTTGGGTCTATTTTCTCCGGCAACGGCAACCGTCCCCCGTGCCGTGCTTGTTCTGTTTCTACCATTATTCATATTTCACTGCTCTTTATGATTTTTGGAATTTTTTATTTTTAAATAACGGTTTTATAAGGGCTGGTAACTCATCACAAAATATTCAATGGTTAAAGTTAATCGTTGTTCAAAAAGTTAAAATTAGTCATTGATTTGTTTTTGAAAAGTTACCAACCCTAAAAAGAGTTATTTTAAATAAAACTGACAAAACAAAAATACAATAAACTTAAATTAAAAATAACAACGAATAAAAAGAAAATACAGTACAACACCAATTTGTGGAACTTGTTAATATATTTTGTTTCTTATATTATCATCATATTTCCTCTCAACACTAAAAATAATACATTAGTAGATTTACTAATTTTTTTTTCTAATGCTAGTATGCTAACCTTTAGCAAATTTTTAGTTGAGATTAGCATGTTAGCAAAAATATCTTGTAAACTTCATTTAGCGCATTAGCAATTTTAAACAAAATTTGAACTAATTTTTTTTTGCTAAATTTAAAATTGAGTAGACCAAATATTTACAAGCTTTTTTGCTAATATTAGCAAAAATAAATGGTATTTTTTTTTTTATTTTCGGAAAACTTAAAATGGCGCTATCTCGGAAACTAAGCCAGATAGAGCAGATAGTATCGCCGGTCCTCTTCACATGTGTGGACCCTAATGGATCCTAACTTTGGATCCAAAAAAGTAGCATTCCCGAAAATTTTAAAATGCTCATATCTCGGTAAATATTGCCGACACAACAAAAAGTCCAAAAGCATTTTTGTAGCTCTCAACACGTAGAGCAAGACCGCAAAATAATAAAAAAAATATATTTTTGAAGTTATCGAGTTTTGTAATTCTCAAAACCCCGGTGGTTCCCTAAAATCACGTATCTCAAAAACTAAGCAAGGTAGAGCGAAACGGACACAAATTTTGTATCAAAAACTATGACGATTTCTAAGGAACCCAACTAGATCTAGGCCCATCAGGGTCTGGACCTATCGGGTCCGAACCCAATGGTGTCCTCAAATGTGAATGAACTAAGTTGAATAAAAAAATTTCAGTTAACTAATTTTTGGCAAAACATTTTTGCTACCTTTACCAAAAAAATTGTGGGTTCAAAATTAGCAAATTTTCTTGTAGGATTACAAGCTTTTTTTGCTAACATTACAGTTTTTTTTTTTTTAGTGAATCACCTTACTACAATCGGAAATGTCTAGTTGCAGACATTGTACCCGAGTTATAGATCTCTAAGGTTTAAATACTATATTTGATACATCTTGACCCAATCTAAAAGTTGTCATTAAGAAAAAAAAAAAACATTTCCATTTGTATTGAAAAAGTTATTATATCGATGTTGTACTGTATTGTAGTTTGCTTTGATTTTGTTTCGAATAAGTTTTTAATATGTCTTATTTTAAAATTACGGTTTTTAAATTAGAGATGGGATAGTGAATAAAAGAAAGATATTGTTTTGCTCACGGCCATCCACCTAGGGTTGCCATTCGTACTGTTTTAAACAGTACATGTACTGTTTTTTATAAAAAGTACTGTTTTATGCACAGCACCTAAAACAGCACGCAAAAGTACTGTTTTTTAAAGCGTGTACTGTTTTTGTACTGTTTTTTATACTTATCACCAAAATGTAACGTTTTTCGAAAAATGTTTCATATTTGACAAGATTTTAATTCAATTTTTAAAAAGGAGCTAAATGCAATTTAATTTTATACCACACTCAAAAAAAAAAATTATTTAAAAAGTGGAAAACTTAACTAAATTCAATAATGATTTAGCTCCATTGCCATGTTTTCCTTCTTTTTATCTAAATTTTTCTGAAAAATGAGAAAAAGAAAAAACTAGAAAATAGGAAAAATTGATTTTATTGAGTACATCTCATTTAAAGTTCCGATTGCGGGAAGACCCTATTATGTTTGGAACCCATGGGTCCAGACCACCTTAGACCCAGTCCCATTGGGTCTATTAAGGATCGTCATTGATTTTGATTCAACATCTTTGCTCTTTTCGCTCTACCTTGCTTAGTTTTTAGGATACGGGAATTTAAGGGCCCAAAAGGGTCTTTAGAATCTTAACGGGATAACAAAAAAACTATTACACGGAGGGATTAAGACGGTCGTGTAAAGAACTACAAAAATGTATTTTGCATTTTTTTGTTTCGCAATATTTTCTGAGAAATGAGGAACGCCCAAATTTTTAGATTTAAATTGAGGAGTCCATACATTGAAAGAGGACCGGAGATTTTTTAGAGATTTTTAGAATCGAAAATAAACACTTTTTTGCTCTTTCTGGCTTAGTTTTTGAAATTTTTGAAACATTTTTTTGAAAAAAAATTTTTCCTTAAATTGCATAAAATTTACTAAACCTGAAGAAAAAACTTTATCAATTCTAAGAAGATAAATATGATGAACTAATTAGTTGCAAATTATGTCAAAGAAATTTAAAAGTTTTTATTAAATTTTACTAAATTGTGAAAAAAAAAACATTTTCCCAAAATTTAGTTAGGCCTTTGTTTGAGTGCAATAATACCGTTTTCGCGTTTGCTTTTTAAAGTAGTGTTGTTATTAAAACACTGTTTTATGGATTTTTTCATATGTTTTTGATAGGAAGATCGGTGTTTTAGTTAAGCGAAATCATAGACTACAAAAGCTTTTCAGGTAAGATATCGCGGCAACTAAGACAAATGCTCCAAAAAGTCAATCGCAATTTTTTTAACACTGATAAAAAAATAGAATAAATTTGAGACGGTTTACCTAAAATGTTCCACCGTTCTGTTAACAACCTTTTATGCTCGTTTTGGCTGAGATCTGTTTGAAAAGGTAAAAGGGCAAAGTTTTTGTAGTTTGATATAAAATAAGACTTAAAAAAGTACTGTTTTTATTTGCAATGTACTGTTTTTTGAGACCAAATGTACTGTTATTCCATATTTCAAATCTGGCAACCCTACATCCACCTAAACGTACACTCAAAATAAAATCTCTGTCCAATCAGCAGAAAAGTCTGCTGAAAATACACCCATTTTGATTTCAGCAGAAAAAACTGCTGATTTTAGCAGAAAAATCTGCTAATTTCAGCTAAGAAATTGATCATTTAAGCAGAAAAATTTTAAATGACACCTAGTTTGAGCCAATTGATATGTTTTCTGTAAAAATATCTTTTTTCAAAATAACAGTTTTGTATAAAATTGGACAAAGATATATATTTAACAACTTTATAAAATTCTTAACATGAACGAACAAGAAAAAAATAACGGGATGTCGAAATAGACACACATGAAAGAATAGAAAGCAAAAATAACACAACATACACACTTATAATAAGAAAACAAATAAAAAAACACACACATGAAACAAATGAAAAAAAAAAGTAGGAAAACACAAGGGTGGTTTTGAATTTTGTATTGAACGCCGTACAATGTACGGTTTACGTGCATTAACTGAAGAACTTCTCTTCTTGAAAAGCAGCAACAAACTGGCAAGCTGAAAAAATATCTTTGTATGAATTTTTTGTTTGTGTTCTTTTGCATTATATATTATTAAAGCTGACATATTTTGTGATGCATTTAAGCGGGAGCTATTAATATTCGTCTACTTTAATTTTTAGATAGTGACATTTGATTTTTATTTTTGCTAGACCGACATTTAAAAAAATACTTAAAAAAATATAACAAAAAATATCTGTCAAATTAGCAAAATAATCTGCTGAAAATCTGCACAAAAGCTTTGTGAAACTTAGCAGACAGAATCAGCAGAAGTTCTGCAAAATTTCTGTTGTTTTCAGAAATTGAATAGCAGAGAATTCTGCTAAAATATTCATTTCAGCAGAAAAATCTGCTAAAAATTTGTTATTCTAAATTGAAAGTCATTTTACAGATTTTTTTGACAGAGGTTTTCTTTTGAGTGTATAAATTTCACTGCAATCGGTCCAGTACTTACTAAATGACCGAATTATTTCCGGTCTTGCATTATAAGGAAGAAAAATTTAACAAATTACACATCAATAAGAAAGGGATTTTGGGGCACTGATATAAAAATTTTGTTGTATTTTAAATATACTCCTGAAATAGCAGCGTACTTTTTTAATGCTTGCACTCAAAATAATAACTCTGTTAAATAGTCTGTAATCTCAATTCGACAGATATTCGACAAAGTTATCTGCTGAAATACAGATTTTAAGAAAATACTTTGTACTTTGAAAGAAAGTCCTTTGTTTTGTGTGAGCGAAAAACTAAATTCTATCTGTAATTTAATGTTTTACTTTGTAATCTTTAGTTTACAGAGTTTTTTGTTAAAATACAGATTTTAGAAAAATACTTTGTTTTTTTTTTCTCGTAACCAAAATAAGTACTAAATTTCATCTGAAATTTTACTTATTGCTCTGTAATACAGTTTTCAAATAAAAATCTCTTCAAAAAACATCCAAATATTTTAACCCCTCTTTAAAAAGCGTCTTAAATTACAATAAAGTCTGGCAAATTTTACGATGATGTCGTGTAAAATTGGAGGTACTCGTAAAAAACTTGTAATTTTCCCAAAAATAAAAAAAAGTAACTTTAAATTTTAGTTCGGTAGCATTAAAGCGGGTAAATTTACACGATGCATAGTTAACAGAAAATCCTGTAAATTTACAGTTTTTTTACCGAAATCCTTTTACAGAGTTTTCTTCGTAAAATAACAAAAAATCTTGCTGGTTGGAAGTCTATGGTATTTTCTGCTGGCTCAGCAGAGTATCTCTGTATTTTAACAGAGTGCTTATTTTGAGTGTGTGTAATATTATATAACATGTGTATTTGAAGCAATTTTTCACTTCTTGAAGTTGTATCTGATCCTGGACTTTGAATTAATGGGTGGTTAATAGTATCGTAACGGTGTGTAAACGTTTTTGTCAGTAAACGTAAAATTTTCAGGATCATGTCAAGATTCTGGAATTTGGACAACTTCAGATGTAAGAATATTTATAATGAGAAATTAATTTTCAAGTACTTGGTTGCTAGGCGATTCTGGCTATCCACTAAAGCCATTGATTATGACACCATTTTCACATACTTCAAATAATAAGGAAGAAAAATTTAGCAAATTACACATCAAAATAAGAAATATTATAGAACGATCCTTTGGGGCACTGAAATCAAGATTATTTTTTTTTTTTTTTAAATAAATTTTTTTATACTCCTGAAGTAGCAGCGTACTTTGTTCATCTTCGGTTTAACAGGATTAAATTGTTAAAACGCGCAGGAGTTTGTGATTGGTGTGACTGTACTTTTGTTTTTGATTTTCACTGGAGCTTGTATTTGGATTTACATTATTTTTGTTTGGCTGAATAAAATAAAATTGGCGGCTTGACTACACCATTTACAGATGTAATTCGAAAAAGATCAATTGTAATTCGAAGATTCTATTTGCAATTCGAAGATTCTATTTGTAATTCGAAGATTCTATTTGTAGTTCGAAGATACCATTTGTAATTCGAATACTCCAATTGTAATTCGAAGATTCCATTTGTAATTCGAAGATTCCAATTGTAATTCGAAAAATATCAATTGTAATTCGAAAAACATCAATTGTAATTCGAAAAAGATCAATTGTAATTCGTAAAAGATCAATTGTAATTCGAAGATTCCAATTGATCTTTTACGAATTACAATTGATCTTTTACGAATTACAATTGATCTTTTTCGAATTACAATTGATTTTTTTCGAATTACAATTGATCTTTTTCGAATTACAATTGATCTTTTTCGAATTACAATTGGAATCTTCGAATTACAAATGGAATCTTCGAATTACAATTGGAGTTTTCGAATTACAAATGGAATCTTCGAATTACAAATGGAATCTTCGAATTACAAATGGGAGCCCCCGTAGGCTAGTTGGTAGCGTGCTAGCCTTTCAACGTGGGGGTCGTGGGTTCGATTCCCACCAGAACCCTTGGTTTTTTTCGCTACAACGAGACGACGGTCATTGTTACCAGTTCTCGGTTAGGTTGAATTTATTAAAAAATGAGTTGTATATAAATAGAAAGAATAAATAAAAATAATTGATCATGTCATCAAAACTAATATTATATATATTAATTATAATTCGAAGATTCCATTTGTAATTCGAAGATTCCATTTGTAATTCGAATACTCCAATTGTAATTCGAAGATTCCATTTGTAATTCGAAGATTCCAATTGTAATTCGAAAAAGATCAATTGTAATTCGAAAAAGATCAATTGTAATTCGTAAAAGATCAATTGTAATTCGTAAAAGATCAATTGTAATTCGAAGATTCCAATTGTAATTCGAAAAATATCAATGGAAATACAGTTGATATTTTTCGAATTACAATTGGAATCTTCGAATTACAATTGATCTTTTACGAATTACAATTGATCTTTTTCGAATTACAATTGATCTTTTTCGAATTACAATTGATCTTTTTCGAATTACAATTGATATTTTTCGAATTACAATTAGAATCTTCGAATTACAAATGGAATCTTCGAATTACAATTGAAGTATTCGAATTACAAATGGAATCTTCGAATTACAAATGGAATCTTCGAATTGCAAATAGAATCTTCGAATTACAATTGATCTTTTTCGAAATACATCTGTAAATGGTGTAGAATTAAAAAAAAATTGTATGTGAGAACTGATCGGCATTTTTTTTTGTGTCTATTTAATAAGCAATCAACCTACCCTAAATCCCAAATTAGAAACATTTTGACTTCCTTCAACGAAATTCACACCAAATGTTTGTAGGCTCTCTGCTCAAAATCACTTAAACCAGTGGTTCCCAACCTTTTTTGGGAATGCTCCACATTTATGACTGACAAAATGAAGTGTTCCCCATCATGTAAGAAAAAATAAAAAAAATTATTCTACTGTAAAAACAGAAACACGTTAAAATTTTTAATTTTATTTACTTTTGTATCCCAGAAAAAACTCAAAATATACGTAAGTGGTTACCTGCCGATTTCAATGTTTATTACTTTAACAAGGCGATGTCATTGAAGATAACAACTTTTTTACGTTATAACCGGTAAGCATTTCGCTTCAAACGGTCTACACCATTTACAGATGTAATTCGAAAAAGATCAATTGTAATTCGAAGATTCTATTTGTAATTCGAAGATTCCATTTGTAATTCGAAGATTCCATTTGTAATTCGAAGATTCCATTTGTAATTCGAATACTCCAATTGTAATTCGAAGATTCCATTTGTAATTCGAAGATTCCAATTGTAATTCGAAAAAGATCAATTGTAATTCGAAAAAGATCAATTGTAATTCGAAAAAGATCAATTGTAATTCGAAAAAGATCAATTGTAATTCGTAAAAGATCAATTGTAATTCGTAAAAGATCAATTATAATTAGTAAAAGATCAATTGTAATTCGAAAATTCCAATTGTAATTCGAAAAATGTCAATGGAAACACAGTTGATATTTTTCGAATTACAATTGGAATCTTCGAATTAAAATTGATCTTTTACGAATTACAATTGATCTTTTACGAATTACAATTGATCTTTTTCGAATTACAATTGATCTTTTTCGAATTACAATTGATCTTTTTCGAATTACAATTTATCTTTTTCGAATTATAATTGGAATCTTCGAATTACAAATGGAATCTTCGAATTACAATTGGAGTATTCGAATTACAAATGGAATCTTCGAATTACAAATGAAATCTTCGAATTACAAATGGAATCTTCGAATTACAAATGGAATCTTCGAATTACAAATAGAATCTTCGAATTACAATTGATCTTTTTCGAATTACATCTGTAAATGGTGTAGTACCTACTTAGTGAATAGCCAAATTACACAGTACAACACTAAAAAAATTAGGTGGTTCCGACGATTGATTCTGGTACAGGAGACCAAAAAAAAAATACACGTGTGTCGGCGTTTTGCAAGATCACATCAAAATTTTATTTTAGAGACGGTTCAAGTTTACCAGCTGTGGCCTGTTCTTGCTACATATCGGTATATAAAACTATATTTTCTTTACATCTGAGGTGTATGGTGTGCTTAGCAACTTTGTAGAAAATATGACAAATATTTTTGTCGAACATATTAAC
Organism: Pegoplata infirma; assembly: GCA_963921195.1. Classification (NCBI taxonomy): domain Eukaryota; kingdom Metazoa; phylum Arthropoda; class Insecta; order Diptera; family Anthomyiidae; genus Pegoplata; species Pegoplata infirma. The sequence goes on from OY992540.1 coordinate 185,431,306, forward strand.
CTTCTAACTCCTCCACATAACGGTAATTTTTGCCTCTATTTTAACAAATCGTATAAAACAGCGGTTACCAACCTTTTTGGCTCGCGTACCACTAATTTTAAATTTTATCAGCCGCGTACCCCTTAACGAGTTTTTTGTTTTTTCATTAAACACTTTTCATATAAATATCGTTAGAAATTTAAAACAAATTATATTGTAAAATTTAATTAACTGTAGTGCTTTTACTTTTATATCAAACTTAAAGTTTATATAAAAAGACACAAAAATTCAAAATTAACGAAAACTTAAAGAAAAATTTATAATGACACTGTTGAACAAATTCATAGAAATTCGAACTACCATGAATAAAAATACATCAAATAAAAAAATGTTGAACTCCTTATTCCAAATCTGCCATCCAAATTTTTCTATTATGTAAGATTTTTAAGATATTCGCATTTGAATATTGAAAAATGGTAATTTGACACTTTTTGGGTTTTCCCTGTAACGTATTCTTAAGTTGCGCACACAAAATAGGACTACATTAAGTATAAACGAGACCTCGTGATTCCAAATCGGGCATCCAAATTTTGAAACGCGTACTGTATTTGAAATATTGGCGTTTGAAAAACTCAAAATCAACTGTTACGCACTTATATTCTTTATAAATCTTTCTAAAATGTTCAAATGAGAATATCTCGAAAACGGAACATGCTAGAAAAATTTGGATTGCAGTTTCGGAATCAAAAGGTCCATTTTATATAAAATCAAGCCCTATTTTGTTGCAGCAACTTTAGAATACATACGTCAAATTAAAAAAAAAATTTATATATTTTTTTCCAAAAACCTTGAACTAAAACCGCTTGTAGAGTACTGAAAGTACCCTCCTAAATTTTTTTTATTATTTTTCCCGTTATCAGCTTTAAAACAAGTACCGAGTTTTTGTTCCTTTAAGTTAAAAAAAAAACAAACTTTTCAAAAAAAAATCACTTTTATTTTTCTCAAAGTTCATCGTGAGACATTAAAAAATATTGCTATAAAATTAAAATTCTTTAAAATCCGTGAAACTCAATTATTATTTGCACTTAAGTAATACAATTTTATCATTATTTAAATAAGTTTTTAATAACCACGCCCACAAGAAGGGGCGAAACAAAACGACTTTTTTGCATCCCCAGCATGACCTTGAACTTTTTTCCTCCTGATCCGATTTTGCCCTTTTGCGAACTTAAACTGCCTATGACCTTGAGACACATTCGTGCCAAACGTCAAAAGTCTAAACATTCTATAAATATCTTAGAATCGATCACAGATTAATTATATTTACTTTCTGGGGTCTTAGACCGATATTTCGAAGCGTTACACACGGAATATCAAAGTGAGTATACCCTAATGCTGTGGGTGGTGGGTATAAAAAGTACTGAAAGAAGTGGTTAAGAAAAACTATTAGTATTTCCGTACTCTATGGATTGCAACCAACCCATTTTTTCCCCCATTTTTTTTTTGGTGTAGCACATTGATATTATTTAATGTTATTGCTAAAAAAATAAATGCGAAAAACATTACTAAAATTTCGCGTACCCCCGTGGACAGTTTCGCGTACCCCCTAGTGGTACGCGTACCATAGGTTGGTAACCGCTGGTATAAAACACCCCTTAAAGGGGAAGGGCGGGCATGAAATGTTCTACAAAAATACTTTCCATACAATTTTACAATATATGTCAGAACACACCAAAGCCCAAAACTTAACAGAAACACCAAAAATCAGTCAAATTCAAGATTGCCCACTACGAGTTAATTGATTTTGTAATTTGTTTAATCTTTAATATGACTCTGTTTTGGTGTTTGTGTTAATTTTTGGGCTTTGGTGTGCTCCAACGAATACAGTAAAATTTTATTGGCAACATTTTTGTAGAACATTTTATCCCCGCCCTCCCCGTTTTTCAGCGTGTTTTTTACGATTTGTTAGAATATAGCGAAAAAAAAACCGTTAAACCCTTATGATGTTGACTTTTTTCGAATCTTTTTCTTGTCTTTTTGTAGGGGTTTTATATAAAAAATTTCAAAATTTTAAATTTAGTTTGAAGTAATTTTCAAATTTTTGTAGAAAAACCCTACAAAAAGACAAGAAAAAGATTCTAAAAAAGTCAACAATAAGAGTTTTATGAGAGGGATTTAGAGGTTTAATACACAGAAAAAAACGAATTGTTATATTGACCCCCATATTTGTGAATACAATTAACTTTTTCACTGAAAGTGCTCCTATACGGAAATTTGTGATATCAACTAACGTTTGTAAATATTGATTGTTGAAAAGAAAATTTAAAAAAATTGATAAACGAGTTTGTAATAGTTCTCTAAAATTATTATTTGTATTGACAAACGTACAAAATCTTAAATTTTTTTTCAACAAAGAAATTCAACAAACACAAACACAATTAGTTGATCTGACAAAAGTAAAAAATCTTATTTATTTTTCAACAAAGAAATTCAACAAACACAAAAACTATTTGTTGACATGATAAAATAATTTTGAAATAAAATTACTTGACTGAGATTGTTAAAAACAAAATTGAAGTTTTGTATTATAGACTAACAGGCGGCCGTTTTTATTAAATGTTTGGTTGATATCATATTTGGTTGATTTACAATTGCTGTTTGTTGATTTAAATTTGACGATTTTATTTTCTGTGTATGTTCCACAAAAATATTATGGCAAATATTTTTGTGGAACGTGTTAACCCCTCAACTCGCTCTCAGACGTAAAGAAAACATTGCTTTATATATAGCGACCCAGCAAAATATTCGACTCCAAAGAATCGATTGTGGAATCAACTATACACAGAAAAAAAATTTTTTTTCATAAACAATCTTCATAGTATTTATGAACAAATTCATACAATTTATTACTTTTTCATAATATTTATAAACTTTTTCATAGTATTTATGAATAAATCATAATATGTGAAGTTTAAGAATTTTTAACATTTTTCATAAATACTATGAAAAAGTTTATAAATATTATGAAAAAGTAATAAATTGTATGAATTTGTTCATAAATACTATGAAAATCGTTCATGAAAAAAAAAATTTTTTGTGTGTACTACCCTGCAATCGATTCTACTATGCATTGCATCATCGATGATTTTTGTTTGAGATTGTCACGAATGCAATGTATTCTTTTCCGTCAAACTAGAACACTTATCTGTTCTACGGAATCAATTGTTTCATATAATGGTTCGGGAATGGACTCCGCGATTTTTAAAAGGTTATATATCTGTTCCATATAATGTATTATGGAACTAGTTCTGAATAATAAAATCATAATGTGCTCGATTTTGGAATACGATTTCACCATTACCTAATTTTTAAAAAATAGAATTCCAAGATTTTAAATTTTTTTCTTGTAACAATTAAAGATCTAGGTAATATCTTTAATAATTACAAGAACAAATTTAAAAATCTTTAAATTCGAAAGAATATAAATTTTTTAAAAATTAGGTGAATGGTGAAATCGTATTTCAGAATCGAGAACATTATTTCTCTTTACATTTTTTTCTTCTATACAAAAATTTTAAAATTACATATCGGCCATTCCATGAGAGATCACCCAAAATTTGACCGATGGTCTCCAGATTTTCCTAATAGCCCATATCCCTCTGGACTCAACCCGTAGATGTAGCGAGGTTTCTGAACCTTGACAACAATATAACACAACATCAACATTAATTAAACAACTGTACTCAAAATTATTAACACGCGCAATTACAGTGTTGCCATACTGAAGCCCTTCCATCTTTCAAATCTTTCATCTCTCTTCTATCCCCTTTCCGAAAGAAACATCACGGTTACATTAGTAATTGATAGGCAGCATTGCCTGAGTGTTGTTTCTTTTTAAAAAAAAAAAAAAAAAAAAAAAAAAAAAAAAAAAAAAACTTAGAGTATGATACTTTCTGCAGCTGCTCCAACAACAACAACAACAACAGAGTGCATCATACTTTTCCAGCTAACAACATTTCTTAAAAAACTTTGTAAAATGATTTTGACAGAAAAAAACTGTTAATTTACAGAGTTTATAGTAAAATATTTATTAAATATGAAAACTTTTTATTTTGTTATTTTGTAAATTTTTTATAAGATTTCTGAAAAAAAAATTTTGATAACTTCTTTTGCTACTTTTTCAACTTTTTCTAAAAAAAAAAAATATACAGATAAAATTTTGATGTTTGGTAACAGAAACAAAAACTACTCAAAACAGAAAACTTTTTTGGTTATAAAAAAATACGAAGTATTTTGCTTAGATCTGTATTTTAGCAGAAAACTCTGTTAATTATCTGTAAAATTAAGATTGCAAAGTAATAAGTAATATAACAGAGGAAACTTTGTTTTTTTGTCACAACAAAATACAAAGTATTTTCTTTAAATCTGTATTTTGACAGAGAACTCTGTCAAATATCTGTTGAATTGAGATTACAGTCATTTTACAGAGTATTTTACAGATTTATTATTTTGAGTGCAGAAATCTTATAAAAATTTTACAAAATAACATGCATTTAACTAAAGTCTGTAAATTCACAGAGTTTTTTCTGTAAATTTTTTTTGCATCAAATGCATTTTACAAATATATGTAAATTTACATAGTTTTCTTTGCTAAATGGTGGTTTACTTAACCAATATTTTACTAGAATCTCTGTAAATTAACAGTTTTTTTTTTTTGTCCAAATCATTTTACAGAGTTTTATAGTAAAATTACAGAGTTTTCTCTGTAAAAAAGCTTTCATATTTAACCAATATTTTACTATAAACTCTGTAAATTAACTGTTTTTTTCTGTCAAATTCATTTTACGGAGTTTTTTAGTAAAATTACCAAGAAATGTTGTTAGCTGGAAAAGTATGGTGTACTCTGTTAAATTAGCAGAGTTTTTCTGTAATTTAAAAAGAGTTATTATTTTGAGTGTGAAAAAAAAATTTGATAACTTTTTTTGCTACTTTTTCAACTTTTTCTCACAAAAAAAAATATACAGATAAAATTTTGATGTTTGGTAACAAAAACTACTCAAAACAGAAAACTTTTTTGGTTATAAAAAAATACGAAGTATTTTGCTTAGATCTGTATTTTAGCAGAAAACTCTGTTAATTATCTGTAAAATTAAGATTACGAAGTAAAAAGTAATATAACAGAGGAAACTTTGTTTTTTTGTCACAACAAAGTACAAAGTATTTTCATTAAATCTGTATTTTGACAGAAAACTCTGTCAAATATCTGTTGAATTGAGATTACAGTCATTTTACAGAGTATTTTACAGAGTTATTATTTTGAGTGTAGTTATCTTTTCGAAATTTGGCAGGTAATCATGTTTAATCCACACAAATCACCATTCCGAATTTTAAAGAAGTCGGACCAGTTATTTTTGTAGCCTCTATACAAACCACCTTCCCGATTTTCACATAAATCTCTCCAATTTCATGAAAATAGAAAATATTTAATTAAAATTCTGTTTGTGTACGTTAATAACCTTATCAAGTCTGATTATCATCGGACCATTTTTGGACTTAGGTCCCATGTGAAAAATTTCGCCCGATATTCAGTTGAAGCGGTTTATTGTCAGCAAAAATAAGCCTATTCCACTCAAATTTGATTTGTGAGTGCTTTTTACAGTTATTAAAGATTTGACAAAATATAGATCTAATCAGTCCATGTTTGAACTTGGGCCCCATTTTCCGGGAAACTCTGGTGTAGGGTATTATATGGTCGGTCGTAACCGACTATAATTTTCTTACTTGTTTTTTTTATTGATTTCGTGGAAACAGGTACTAAACCTTACTTTACCCTATACTGGATTAATGATTTTTGCTCAAAGTTATGCATGATATGTACATTAGAGGTGTCCTTAAAAACGAAAATCACCTTTTTATACCCTCCAACCACAGTATGGGGGTATACTCACTTTGTCATTCCGTGTGTAACGCATCGAAATATCGGTCTAGGACCCCATAAAGTATATATTTTATTGATCAGTGATCGATTCTAAGACATTCTAGCGATGTCCGTCCGTCTGTCCGTCTGTCCGTCTGTAGAAGACACGATACAGTCCAAAATAAAAGAGCTAGACTTCCGAAGTTTGGCACGAAAATGTCTTATATTCCTAGGCAGGTTAAGTTCGGAGTTGGGCAAAATCGGACCAAGGGGGAAAAAGTTCCCCCTTGGAGAACTAAACCAACCTAAGAAAAAACGCATTTTTTGCAGGGTTTTTTGTACTTTTGCTAAGCAAATGCAATTTTCTTATCTCAGAAGAAGTTCAAAATCGCAAGGGGGATGTGCCCCCTAACGTCACCCACCGACCCCCCCCCCCCCAAAAAAAAAAAAGACGCCCCTGATTTTTTATTTTTTTATTTTTTTTTACATTTTGGAGGGTATAAAAGATTCGGCACAGCCGAATGTAACACTCTCACTTGTTATACCTGGTAGGGTCCTATATTGTTCTTTAGTATCTAAAAATGAGTGAGCCAAAATTTGGGGACAATCGGCTAAAAATAACTCGTGCCGAAAATGGATTGAAGTTTTGGGACATTCTTATAAGAACGAAAAACTCGTTTTTTCTAGTTTTTGGAAAAACATTGGTATTTGATATTTTTTGTTAAATTTTTTGTGAAATAATATGAAAATGGTACTAAATTACCTTTTCAAAACGACTAATAAAATTAAAATCGGATGAAAAATAAGCATTTTACGCATACATGCCCCAGACCATTGTATGGTTTTTAGAGCCAGAATTTCAAAATTTTCAAAATTTTTAGGCAAAAAAATAGTAAAAATTAAATTTTACTTTATGATCAAATTGAAAACATATTTAAGATTAAAAATAGCAGATATGGTAGTCAAGCTTTTTTTTTTATTTGGCGCGGGTAGTGATAAAATTTCCGCGGATTCCAAATAAAATGCGTTTTTCTACAATAATTAAGCAAATTTTTGAAAATTTGTGCTCTATTGTGCGGATCGAAGTGTAAAACGTAAATTCTGTAACTTTTGAGAAATCGGATATATGCAGATATTTTGTATTATAGAAATGTATAACGTCTCAAATTTGTCATTTCACCTCGACGAAAAGGGGTTAAAGATGCCCGAATTCTCAAAAAATTTACAGAATTTATGTATTTCACTTCGTATAATACAATACAGAAAATTGTTTCCCATATTTGCTAAATTATTTTAGAAAAACTCATTTTCTTTGGAATCCGCGGAAATTATATCACTACCCACGCCAAATGAAAAAAAAGTTAGACTACCATATCTGTTAGTTTTTATCTATAACATGTATTTAATATAATTATAAAGTAAAATTTATTTTTTTTTATTTTTTTGCCTAAAAATTTTGAAAATTTTCAAATTTTGGCTTTAAAAACCATGCAATGGTCTGGGGCATATATGCGTAAAATGCTTATTTTTCATCCGATTTGAATTTCTTTAAGCTTTTTGGAAAGGTAATTTATTACCATTTTCATATTACTTAACAAAAAAATAAATAGCATATACCAATATTTTTCAAAAAACTAGAAAAAACGTGTTTTTTCATCAGATTAGAGTGTCCTAAAACTTCAATCCATTTTCGGCACGAGTTATTTTTATCCGATTGTCTCCAAATTTTGGCTCACTCATTTTTAGATACAAAACTACAATTTAGGACCCTACCACGTATTAAAAAGTGATTTGAAAAATTACCTTCGTCGTTAGGACACCTTTAATGTACATAATGCATGAAAAATACAAAAAGTAATGTCTATGGTAAGCGGTAGTGAAAAAATAATGCATATTTTTTTAATTTTGTTTGGCTATGCATTACATGCTAATGCATTTCATAACCGTGACCATTTTAAAAGTTTAGCTGGGCACTCTAGTAAACATGACTGTTTTTTTTTTCCAACGGGCACATGCATTTGGTTGGTTTATTTGACTTAAAAATTTAAAAAATTATACACCATATTTTATTATTCGATTAATAGGCATAAATTCTTCGATTAATTTTGTAATCGAAATAAACAATTTTAAATTAATCGAACAACTATTCGTCTAAAGTTGTTCGATTAATCGAACAATAATTGACTGACTGAACACCCTATTATATAATGAATGATTAAGGACGTATAACTGTCCTTCATCCTCCCTTTTCACCTCCTTTCTCTGAGATTGTGCCACTGACAAAAAATATTTTTGTCTAATAATATTAATTCAATTTCAACTAGTATGTTATGTTTTCAAAAAAAAATTATAAGACCCCTAAGGTGACTAATTAGTCGGCGTAACTAATGCCGGGGTTTACTATTATTTTCTGAAATTTCTAAAGTTTTTTTTTTAATTTGTCTTTTCTCCAGAACCATGTATAAAATTTCTTATCAAACAAGCCGATTCCCTACAACTTCCTTATAAAATTCACCACGCAAATGGCAATTCAAAAAAGCCAGTTTTTATTGCTACCTGGATTGGATCTCAACCTGAATTACCATCGATATTCTTAAACTCGCATATGGATGTTGTACCTGTATTTGAAGAAAAATGGACCCATCCACCTTTTGCTGCTGAAATCGATGAAGATGGAAAAATATTTGCCAGAGGTGCACAGGATATGAAATGTGTTGGCATGCAGCAATTTGCCGCCATCAGAGCCATAAAGAAATCTCATAAACAAATGAAAAGAACGGTACATTTAGTATTTGTCCCCGACGAGGAGATCGGCGGAGATAAAGGAATGGGAGAATTTTTGAAATCTCAAGATTTTCGTGATTTAAATGTTGGTTTTGCCTTAGATGAGGGCATCGCTTCAATCAATAACACATTTTTGTCATTTTATGCGGAGAGAACATTATGGCGTAAGTAATTGGCACAATTTGCCCACTTAAATTAGATATTAATATATATTTTTTTGTTTTAAAAAGAAATCAATTTTATATTTAACGGTACCGCTGGCCATGGATCGTTATTATTAAAAAATACTGCTGGCCAAAAATTAGCTTATTTCTTGGATAAAATGATGACTTTTCGTTCTGGTGAGGCACAACGTTTGGAGAATGATGAAAATTTAAATATAGGAGATGTAACTACCATCAATTTGACGATTATTAAGGGAGGCGTACAGTCGAATGTTGTTCCTCCCCAAATGGAGGCGTGTTTTGATATGCGTATTGCCATTGATGTAGATCTAAAGCAATTTGAAGAACTTTTAAAGAAATGGTGCTCTGAAGCTGGTAATGGTATAGAATGGAAATGGATATGTAGATATGATGCACCACCTGCCACAAAGGTTGATAAAACAAATCCTTACTGGTGTGCTTTTGAAAAAGTTTTCAAACAAATGTAAGATTTTTTTTTTTTCTGTAATACGTACTTTAATTTTTATTTATTATTTTTTTAGGGATCTTACTTTAGAGGCTCAAGTTTATGCCGGCGGTACTGATAGCCAATATTTGCGTTCCCTTGGTATACCAGCGATTGGCTTTTCTCCCATGAACAATACTCCGATTTTGATGCATGATCATGATGAATATTTAAAAGCTGAAACTTATTTGCGTGGTATTGAAATATATCAGCAAATTTTATTGGCATTATTAAATTGTTAATTTAATTGTTTTATAAACTTTTTATAAAATTTTTTTTGTAAAAATATATCCAGTGATATTTCTTTTTAATTTTGCATACATATCAATCGCCAACGTCTCTTTTTTATTCGATTAAGCTGCAGTTCCCTCAAAACAACACAGAAGATCATCACAACAATTACACTACTCTACAAAAATCAACTTTTTTTTTGCACAGACTTCTAAAGTACATTTTCTAAAGTATTTTAGCCTCCTAAACACGAATCTGTCATCAGAAAAGTTGTATCAAATCGCCATTTCGAGATATAGGCATTTTCAAATTGTCCTTAAAACAGACAAATTTTTTAATATTGGAAAAATGTATGTTAAAGTTATTCATATTTTTTTTTTATTCGAATTCCCAATAAAATTACCTAACTTTTGCAAGAAATCCGGACTCGATACGTTCAAGGACATTATAAGGAAGTTCAAAATGTTCTTTTTTTGGTTATGTCTTTATAGGTATACGAATTTAGCAAGAATCTTCTTGTACAAAGCAGTCATGTAAAGAAGACACAGCAATAAAGAGAACCTGGTGTTAAAATCCAAAATCCATTGAGCATATTCAGAAATATTTGCAAAAGAAATCAAAATTTTGAACCAAGTCTGCATATTTTTTTTCATAAATTTTTTCGTACCAATTTTTATGGGTTTTTGATTTTAGATTTTAACCACACGTTCTCTTTATTGGAGTGTCTTCTTTACATATCAGTTTCTTGCGAAATTTGGATAGATATAAGGCTTAAACGAAAAAAGGACATTTTCAACTTCCTGACATGTCCTGATGGTATCCCTGATCGTGTCGAGTCCGGGTTTTTTTTCCAAAAGTTAGGTAAATTAAAATTCTGATTAATTTTTATTAAAAAATAAAAATTGTTTTATTCCACCTGATGGTATTCTTGATTGTATCGAGTCCAGTTTTTTTTTTGCAAAAGTTAGGTAATTTTAAATTCAGATTAATTTTATTATATTTTGAGTAGCTTTTTTCCTAGCTCGAGGTCATTCTTATCTTTACTAATTAAAACTATGATATTCTCATAGAATAATTTTCAAGAAAATTATTTTCCTGTTTTAAATTTATTTATGTTGGTCATTTTTTTGCAAGACTTAATCGACACGTGTTTCGGGATTTGTCAGATCCCATTGTCAAGATTATTTAGCAAAAATAAAAACCCTGTACTACAAACAGCAAAGGGTTTTTAATGACAATCGTTAATGATCAAACTATAATATAAATACATATTCGACTCTACACCCATTAAGAATTAGAAGACTATGATTGTTGAGGAGGCAAAAGTACTTTAGGAAATAAGTTTTACTTTTTTTTTTTTAATTTGAACAAAAAATCATTAAAACTGGAACAAAAAAATTGGGGGAAAAATATAAAAATTTAGTTAAAAATTTTGATTTCTTTTGCAAATATTTCTAGATATACTCAATGTATTTTGGATTTTAGCCCCACACTCAAAGAAAAAGCTTCTTCATATTGATGAAAAGTTACATCAATATGATGAAATGTTACATCATTTTTTGGTTTAATCGGTTAATCGAGCAAATAATTAATCGGTTAATAATCGGATAAATTTGAATTATTCGGTTAACCGAATAATATAAATTTAAAATTTAAATTGAATATAAAACCAAGAATTGTATGTACTTTAAAGAAATCTATATCCGCTATGGCGAAGCTTTAAATACCCTCTATAATGTTAGCCCAAATAAAGAATTTTTGTATGGCAACCTGAAAAATTACCCCAATCTAAATTGGCCCTAATGCAATGCGAAAAAATGTAAAAAAATAAAGTAATTTTTGTAAAAAGCTAAAATTTACCCAAATTGCTGCCGGGCTTAGATGCACCTCTAATAGAATTTGAATTCGGTATTAAAAATATCAACAAAAAAATTGGTTGGTTTCCAAATTTGTTTTCTTTTATGTTTTAGGGCCGAAATTGCAATAACTTTATCGGTCGATATCTCCGTAATGAAAAAAGTCATCTTAAGGATTGCAAAAGTATTTTTACGAATAAGAGAAGTATTTTTATATGTGCTGAACTAATTATACATCATAAAATAATTCGCGGTTTTATAAGTTCCCGGACATTGCGAATATCTGAGTTTATGCAGTACTGTCAATCGAAAATCTAAACATCTCAAAATGAGATAAATCAATTCTAAGGCCAGATTCGTATTAATCGCATAAAAAACAATTAGAAAAATGTATACTATTGGCAATATATAAAAATTGGCTAGGGTTACTAATTGTAATTTGTTTTAGTTTTTTTTTAAACCAACGTTTTAAGGCGACGTTTTTACACATTGCTAAAAGAAAGTTTGATAAGTTTTTTAGACCTAAACTTCTTTCAGCAGAACCGTAATTCAAATTAAAAATGAAACATCAAAACGCTAAATAAAGCAAAAAAAAAAATAAGTATAATTACTAAAAAAAATAGATTTCGGTTAATCGGTTAATCGACACAAATTAATCGGTTTATTTGTTATTTGAAAACTGGCAATTTTAAATTATTCGAACAGTTAATCGACCAA